>CM024766.1:36326873-37005015 GCA_014218235.1 Colocasia esculenta | reverse complement strand
TCTCTCTCTCTCTGTGTGCGGGGTGCCGGTGCCGGTGCCGGAGGGTGATCCCCTCCGGTGCCTCTACCACAGTCCCATTCTCCCTCCCGAGACAGCCAGTGCCTCCTCCCCCTGTGTGCGTGTGTGTGTCTGTCTGTCCCTCTCCCCCTTTTTTTCTAATTGTCTGAATTTTATTTTTTATGTTATTGTCAGATTTGTTCATTGTGATCTTTGGGGGTCAAGTGAGAATTAAATAAAAATTCTGATAGTAAAATTTTAGTAATTAATGAATTTTTTGTTAATTAATTTCTGAGTGTTATATGGCATGACTTGTATTATTAGTTCCTGACTATTTAATTATCTCGATTCTCTTGCATAATTTTTGCAATTAATGACTAATGAATAATGATTGTGACGGCCAATTGGTCACTATTTTGTATCATGAATCTCTATTGGCTTTCTATTTAATTATGTACTTTTGTTGTAGATGGACAAATATGTGCACTATTGATCTTCTACTTGTGTGGATTGACTTTCTTTTATGTATTTATATTATGATATTGAAATGAAATTGTGTTATCCATTGTTGAGAATATATGCAATTATCTATGTTATCTAGGAATTGATTTTATTGTTGGCATCATTTATGATTTTTTTCGAGATCCCAAGATCTGATCTCCCGAGATTTTTCCGAGATCTCTCCGATATCTCTTCTCTCCGACCCCTCGAGACGAAACCGAAATCCGATATGGCAAACCTTGATTGCAACTGCGATTTCTCTTCTCCTTCCTACCTGTCACCCACCCTTCCATTGTCATCTTATTCCTTTCTAACAAAATCCTTCTCCCCCTATAACCTACACCAACTCCCTTGTTTCCTCTATCTTTTTCTTCTCCCTCTCATTGAGCCTCATCCCTAAATCCTAATACAGGAGGTACTGGCAGGGCTTGATATGGGAAACGTCACCTACCTAACAACCCTAATCATATGGGAGACCCCTCCCAACCTAATCACCCAGTCCAAACACAGTAATCAGCCTCCTTTGTGTTGCTAGAACCCAACTTCAAGAGTCCTAAATCCCACATGTACATCAAATCCAAACACGATTCTGGACCTAGTCACATAATCAACAATATAAACCATCAAACAGTTTTTAATCCACCTTCTATCAAATCTATCCTAAAGTATTTCTTCATTGTCAGCTTAACATTTCCGTCCTACAAACTAAAGCTGAAATGAATGGTTTTAATGATCTTGCATGAAGCCAGCTAAATTGGAAACTGGAGAGACAACTTCTCATAGCAGGTAAATGATAATCAGTCTGAGAAAACATAAAAGATCTTGCTCACCTTGTGGGAAACAAATGTGCATCTTCTGATAACAAAAGATGCCTACAATCATTGTTCTGCAGCCAAGATATTGGTTGAGGTTGTTCACTGCCTATTGTTAATGGAATCTGCAAAGGATTCTGGAACTACAAGATGAAACAAATAAAATCAGCAGCTGTATGTAGTGTAGGAATTCTCTTATAAAGGACAGCAGTCACTAAGGTTGACTGTGTAGCACTGAATCTCTTCTTTACCTGGTTAGCGCACTCAAGTGTCATGAATTGCTGCTTTGCAATGTTTTCCTGCATTATATAGAACAAAGATCAATTTGCTTCTTGCAGTTCAGTAAGCACTTAATTTCAAAGTCTAGCCTGAAAGACCAAACATAATGATTCTGTTTCCACATAGATTGTTCGAGTTTCAGAGATCAATTATGATGGAATGAGAGACACCATGGCACCAAAGGTCAAAACAAGGGCACAAAAGGAGAATCCTTAACAACACCATAAGCATGGCAATAAAATGTGTACAACTAAAAGATGGCCATGTATGAAATGGAATATTAGTCAACTACTTCAAGCCAGTTGAAGGCAACAAACTAGTTGCTATATTTCAACTGTGTAAATATGGTATGAACATGAAGAAAAGGTACAAAACTTCTATTTGAGTATTAAAAGGAGAAAACAACAATATAGCATAACTGAAGTTTCAATGGAAGCAAATATCAGAAGCACATGTGTACCTTACGTGCACGAATTTGGTTAAGAGATTCGTTGAGAGATTCTTCCATTGATCTAATGTGTTCCATATTAGTGATCTTTTCTGGATCTGTCCAATAGCTGAAATGAAATCATGAAACTGTTAAAAAATGATGTGTTAGTCATAAGAAATATGCTTACAGTTCATCTCATAGATTAAAACATCATTATTATACCACTTATCATCTCAGATGCAATTGTGCATGGCCGGTACAAGGACATAAAATGACAGCAAAAAGAAGAGCAAGGTCATGTAAAGAAAATGCAACTGAAGGCCCAATATGGATCCTAAGCAAATGATTAGAACTAAGTCAACCATGCAATACTGCAGGAAATATACGCAACTGACAGCTCCCCCAATCTGGAAAAGAATAAACTCTGAATTCCTGCTTCTGATAGTTCAAAACTTTAAGACTAGGGTACCTCTGATGATGCTTCCAAATGAGATCTTAAATGCTCTTAACATACAGAGCCCCAGAATTTGATGAACAGATTAGAGAAATGACTTATCATGTAGATTGTCATCAGGCCAAAGGAATTCATTTAGGTTAATTGGCTGAAAGGAAAGTGCCCACATCATTACAGAAGGCTATGTTATCATTACTGGTAGAGAACACTAACAAAAAAGCATTCAAAACTAAATATTAAGACAAGTAAGATGGACGGCTTTCCAAAGCAAATGCAAAAAGCACTCCATGCAACAAAATAGGAGAGAATTTATCCACTTGCAGAACTCTGGATTTTACAGTTGTTGGGCAAGGAACCATATTTCATCAAAAAATGTAAAAGCAAGAAAAAGTAGCAGGCCAAGAAGATATACCTACCAAGGTGGTGTCGGAGTATCCAGGGAAGAAAACAAGAAGACAATCCCATAAAGGTGCAAAATACAATTCAAACTAAAATAGAACAGAATCCCAGTACACTTCAGTTCTTCCATTTTGTTTTTTTAAAGCAAAAGCAGGCCTAGGATCGATCTGGGGAGAGTGCACACCTACTTCAGACAAGAGACATGTTCCTACTACACCAAGATAGATTTAGGCCGTTATTTTTATTTGATAAAATAATGATGAATGTTCCAGATCCACTTCTTTCACTTATTACATAAATTTGCTAGGGAAGCATGATGTTTAGATTGATCAATAAATGAACCCAAGTGTAGGCCTAAAAATGTCAAATGGATTACTAAACGGTCTATCAATCCTCTCCTTCCAATAGTCCACATCATAGCTGGAAGGAGACACCAGCATGGCATGCTTGTAAAAGTTGTTCTATACTTTCTGGGTTAAGCAAGTCCAATAAAGCAACATTGAAAGCCATGACCCATAAAGCATTTATAATACCAAGCAGCAAAAGAATACAATCATTTTCTAGTTCCCAACTCAGTCCACTGAAAGGAAACAATTCTTGGCATCTGAGTTAAATCACTTTAATCTGCCGAGTGTGAATAATGATCTAAGGCCACTCCACAAAAAACAAGCAGAATTTTAATGGATGTTCCTTGAGTTGGATCTCCAATTTCTTATGACCTCAATATCAAAAGAAATTCTTGCATGGTCCAGAGTCTCCAGACTTCTATATATTGTAGAAAATGATG
The DNA here is from genome assembly GCA_014218235.1 of Colocasia esculenta. NCBI lineage: Eukaryota > Viridiplantae > Streptophyta > Magnoliopsida > Alismatales > Araceae > Colocasia > Colocasia esculenta. Next base: position 37,001,356 of record CM024766.1, on the reverse strand, counting down.
AAATGACCTTGTATCATTCTTATATTTTGATCAAATAAAGGTTAAGAAAATCAGGGCCCAGAAGATATAAAAATAATCAAACTTCCATCTAAGAACTTTAGTCTTGGGGTAAGATTCATAAAATAAGCTATCATCTAGACAGGTAAACTCATAAGTTTAGGCTAGGCTGATCGGACATGGATATAGTCTACAATACACCAGTAGGCAATCTAATAGAAACAGAATAACATAGTTGTAGAAAGGATTATGTGTGTTGGTTGTAGATGAAAATAAATTATATGCTGGGATATGGCTATAAAATTGGCACTAGGAGAAGCTCTTTATGTAGTTTATTATACGATTACATTACAACTACGATCCACTTTTATTATACGATTGCATTACAACTATGATCCACTTTATTATACGATTACATTACAACTATGATCCACTTATAACCCTTTTTCCAAATCCTACATCCTACTGAAGAACTTACAAGTTGACTCACTTGCAAATACTTAACAACACCATTTCACTCTTCCCCATATCCCACATATGAAAGTAGGGCAAACTTTAGAGGTCATTTTTGGCTAGTAAGACCATGGTTTGCCATTTCAGTTTAGCAGGTCGAATCTGACTCATATGGGACAGTATGATCCAATATGGGACAGCACCATCTCACACTGTCTCGGGCAAAATCAGTTGAGTCAGCTAGTTCAATGTTTTTCAAAACATTGCAACTTTCAAAAAGAGAAACATAGTTCCATCTTTTTGGCACACTGATTTTCTCATTGGACCCTAGCATTGAATTTCTGTCCAGAAATAAAAGAAGAGCAATGAAATAAAATGGTGTTGAATCGAAGTAAAATTTACCTCAATCTCTTGTGCACTTCAGATAGCTGAGCTTGCAGTAGTCTTGAATGATTACTCAGCTCCTGCAGAAGACATCAGTTAAAACTCCAATTAGCTTAAGGGCAAACAAGAAGAGAAACACAGACATGTAGAAAAGACTTTTTATATGCTCACCTCAATTGTTTGAGTGCTGCACAGGAAGAAAGGAGAAGTGATGAGAATTTGAATTTGAATGAAATACTAGTGTTCAAAGAGGGGAAATTAAAAAGAAAAAGGACGAAGAGCCTCAAACCTTGAACCCAGAAAGTCTTGTATGTTGACATCATGGTCCAACTTCTTGAATGTTTTCTTTAGGGCCTATTTTTCCAAAGACATTCAAAACACGGAAGCACATCAGAGCATTTTCTGCAGCATAAAATATAAAAGGGAGCCACTGTGAGAGTGAATAGGCAAAAAAGGTTAATGAGCTTACTTCAAGGCTCTCCAATTTCCTGATAGAATATGAAGCATCAATCAGCAAATTATATAACAAATTGATGCAAGAAAGGAATACATGGTGAGTAAAAAAATTCTACTTCACCTTTTTGCCCTCTCCTGTGGAGTTAACTGTGCAAACTTTGAAATTACTTCCTCAATATTGCTGTTTAAGAGAAAAAGGCACAAGGGTTGAAAATAATCAAACAAGAGCGTCAAAAGATAATAGATCAAACAAGAAAAGATTGTCCGACACTACCTAGAAAATATAGAAGCTTTGGATAACTAATTGATATTTTTATAAGCCATTTTTGTGTTTGAGAAATGCTAGCTACATGTCCGGATGGATAGTAGCTACCCATGCGGACCCCACCCAGCAGGAGCATTTATGTTTCTTAAATGCTCCTGCATCATTGCCCATAGTGCTAAGGGTGACAAATAGCGGGTTACCGGTGACAAACAACTTCAACATGCAAAAGTTATTTGTCCCTATTAGTTGTAAGGGTGACAAAGAGCCAACTAATGAAGAAAAATAGCTTTTGCACATGGAATGTGGGTCCACATAAAAAAGGAGAGGGAAAAGATGGTGTGGCAAACGTGCCGCACATGTGGCCCAATGGCGTGTAGGATGGGTACTTCTACTGCCCATCCTGGTTGGAAGTAAGCATTTCTCTTCATATTTATATTTGAGAAAGGTAAATGCTACGTGTACTCACCTAATGTACTCAGACTCAACAGCACACTTATTTATTTCATTAAAACCCAACTTGTTATGAACTTGAACGCAAATAGAAACCATGTTGATGTGAAAAGTGACTGCCTCAAGCGGGTTAAAACAGCATTACTGTTCGGAAAGCTTCATAGTCAGATAAATATCAGAAATTAGTTTGGTGAAAAACAAGCAAAATGTCCTCCTATTCCTCTCTCTTGAGGTTCCCAGGTTAACAAGAATTAGGAATAGGATAGACATTATGCAACAGGTAAACTTAATAAGCGTGTATTATAAAGTATAAACTAAGCCTCTTCCTAAATATATGACAGTGGCCCCACTAGGAGTGACTTTTATGAAGATGCAATTTCATTTTTCATATGAGTTAAGACCATTATCCACACCAAGAGAACGGGGTAACTAACTTTCACAACTTTTGCAAACACAGAACAACAGGGACACAGGGAAGAGATTAGTTAAGATTTACAATGGCTTGCAAACACAGGGAAAAGTTGTTTTTGTTTGTTTGTTTTTTTTTTTTTTTTTTTTTTTTTTTTGGGGGGGGGGGGGGGGGGTGGGGGGGGGGGGGGGGGAGGGGCAGGGTTGGTGGGGATGTTCTCCGAGGTAATGTCTCCCCACGTCCCATTGGGAAAGATTGCCCAGGGAAAGCCCTTCTTGTGATTCTTCATTCCCTGGGGAAGTTGGGAAATGCAAACCCCACCCTAATGGAATCAACCAGCTGAGCGGCAAAGGTCCTAGAGCAAACTGCTGTCAGCATCATTAACTCATTTCTGTCAAATCAATCTGAAACGATAGTGGTAACAGTCTGATAAAACTCCAACAGGCCAAGAGAAACACCTATAAATGGATGCTTCCAGCCACCAGTTTCCCCAAGCTCTGCAGACAAAATTAGGTAAATTTCCTAGGATATGGAAGCAGACACTATCTGCCTGTAGAGATGAGGCAAACGCCAAAAAATAGCACAGTCTACTTATGGGTTTCAAAAAGGACTATCTACAGAGGTACCACACCCCAGACAAACATATATCCAGTTTCAATAAGAAAATAAAAGAGATCCTTGTCATCCCAGAGTGCAGAAAATGTAAAGCCCTTTGTTAATCAAATGAGCTGTTACATGCTTTACAGTACAACTTATATTTGGCTCATACCTACCAGGAGGAGAACTCATCTTCATCTTAAAAGGCAACCATATAACTTCCCTTTAATTCATTACCAAACAAAGCATTTCTCACTCTCACTCCATGTTTCTCGCCCTGCTTCCATTTCACTTCTCGCTTACTATGAAGCTCCTTGTTGAGCTTCTTCCGTAGTTGAAGCAAGAAAAAGGAACCAGACAGTCAAAGGAGGAAAAGTAAACAATGAAAATTGTGATGTATAGGCCTTCTCGTTTTGAGAAGGTGATAATGTGATATCAAGATTCTCCAAAATAAAATAGCCAAAGGAATCATGACAGTATTCAGGAGAACCAAAGAGACTCACTAGGGCACCAAACACACCACAAAAAGTAGCTGTCTAATGTATCCCCTTACAATAACAATCCATCCACAAAAAGTAAGTTTTACGAGTTGACAAAACAGTAGATCTGAAGCATCACTATCCCACAATCTACACACCCATTGCCTTTTACAAGCTACATGCAAGATCTGAATCATCTGATACTGAAGAATGAATCTTCCACAGATCAAAATTTTCTGCTTAGGATTGTACCTGAATGAAGGATTTGAAAAACGAGATCTGAAGCCAGATCAATTCAGGCCAGTTCAGTTCCAGTTCCTACTTAACCTGCACACTGTCCAGTTCTGACCGCCGTCAGGTGCAGGACTGTAGGAGGATAGGAGGAAGGGGAATATAAGAGAGAGGAGGAGAACCTGACAAAGAGGAAAACAAGAGGAAGAAGATGATAATAATGATATGGGAACTGGTGACTTGGTAACATGCTGTGGCAACAGATTATCTAAGCAGAGGTATCCTGGATGGGGTAGGTTGTACATTCACTTTAGCAGTGGTGGCAATGGCAGATATGCAAGCAACGAGCAATGGCAGGCAAAACCAGGGGTTACAGACGACCCTCTATCCTCCCAAAATCAACCGAATGGATGGGGTCTAAAGTTAAAGGTGATGTATTTAAAAAATCGATGCACAAAAAGGAAATGTCGCCTGCAGATTCTTAAGCTATAAAAGAAAACCTTAATATCTTTTCTTGTTTTTCCAGAACTATCACAGAAATAGGCTACAAGCAGATCGACCCCAGCTGGTGCTCCCTGGTTCAATAAGCCTAAATGTCGTTTTGCCTACTCTCATGTTCTAGTAAGGCTTTGACAGACCTTTTCTTAATTGAAGTCATCTTCACTGGGAGGGAGCTTCTTGATACTTGAAAGCAGAAGTCAGGAAAGACAAGGGAACCAGTCAGAGGACTTGAACAACAGTTTGGATGCTTCATTGGTACATAGCTGAAGTTAGACTGATGGCATTAGTTTATGATGTTGATGGAAATACAGAAATGAGACGCTTCACAGAGAGTACACCAGCAAGCAGATCTCATGACAATGATAGTGGTGGAAACATCTCTTGTGCATCATTGAAGAGACCCTTTCAATCGTATTGGCATTTAGAGATCATTAACCTTCACCAGATAACCTACTTAAAGTCAAAACCAGGTCCAAGGAATATCTCCACTTTTCCTTGTCCTTCACCAGCAATTAAAAACAGCATTGTAGAGGTAGAGACATCTTTGCCGCTAACTTGGGTCTTTTCCTAAGAACTTGATTGACACTAGGAACCAAATTCATATTTTATAATTCTATGCCTCTTTCTGTACATGACAGTTGGATGCCATGTAAAGATATTAGTTCTGTAGCTTTAACTATTTAATTTTACTCTCATCTTGTGTTTCCACAAGCAAATGTTGCTCATGATCTTTCTGTGAAGTTCAAACAGGTTTCACAATATGCAGCAGCACAGAGAAGAACAATAGAAGCACATATCTCTGCTTTCTTTCATCAATATCTATACTTGATCCTTCGCATTCACTTCAAGCAGGATAGCTCTTCAACAATTTAATATTTATAGGATTTACAGGATTTATTACCAACATAGTCCTTTGGCCAAGATGTTAAAAATATTCCGTAAACAGCATAACATCAGGTAGAAAAGAGTAATACATATTTCGTTGAAAGGCTCAATCTGCTACCATGCATTACAGGGTGGTGGGAGAAGTTTCTAAGTTTTCTTGCTTATTGGCTAGAGGTATTGCACAATGGTACCATCCGAGTCTTCAACCGAATTAAACAACCCAAAAGCATGATATCAACAGAAAGATATACACACACATGTATATGAAGGTCACCCGGAGAACAATCTGATCAAAACGAAATCTTGAACAAGAACAAGTAAGTTCCATCACTACAGTGTATTAATAGGAGGGGTGAAATAAGAAAAGAAAAGGGGGCCCAAGAAGTACCTGCGCTCCCCAAGGCACAAGGTGGGTTTGCCTGTGGGAGAGAACATGAGAAGCACGATATCTATGTCGCACAATATGGATAGCTCCTTTGCCTTCTTCAGGATCCCAGCCCTCCTCTTCGAGTAGGTCACTTGTCGGCCGCTGGTATTCTCCAATTTTTGATCTTCAGCTTCACTCTCCCCATCTTGCAGACACCCCACAGCAGTTCCCTGCTCCCTCCCCCCTTCTGCACCACCTTCCCTTCAAACGCTATGCTCCCTTATCGAGTCCCGCAAGCATACGCCCCGAAGCTGATTGCCATCCACCCTCTGCAGCACCACAACAATTCCCGGAAGATGGTAACTGACCCAGAATTCCAACTCACACATCGGTAACACCATTGCCTTTGCACCAGTTAAGCATCAAGAGAGCACCACCTGAAAGCTCAGCAACATAGGGCTAAGAGATTGCGAGTAAAAAGACAATTTTATCATTCGTTTCAATTCACCGACATAACAAAGGGAATGTGACAATCGAGGAACATCTCTCAGAAGTCGTCTCCAGCGGACCCTGAGACCAAAACCGCAATTATCTGAGGTGAAACGGGCGAAACCGAGAGAGGGTATCGGCAGAAAGAAATAACACTTTTTGGGAAGACCAACGGACCGGACCAGAGGCTGCCCAGTCCATGGGGACAGACGACGGGAGAGGAGGTGCTTCGTGATCACCAACCGCAAGCAGCAAGACGGAAAACAAGGCAGACCCCGGTCGGCGAAAGGCGGCAACGAGTCCAAACGGGGTGATCCGGAAAAGAAACCAGAAGTGTGCAACGGCCGTGTGGAGTGATGGGGGAGGCCAGACAAATAGAGCTTGCACGGAAATAGAACTTACATGGTTACAGGGGATGCCGGAAAAGGGAGGAGGAGGAGGAGCAGAGAGCACGGCAGGACGAGGAACCATGAGACAGATGAGAGAGAGAGAGAGAGAGAGAGAGAGAGAGAGAGGTGGGGAGAGGATGGGGAGAGGACAGAAGGGTCTGGCAGAGAGAGAGAGAGAGAGAGAGAGAGAGGGGGGAAGTGGGGATGGGAACCGCGGGGGGGAGGGCGGGCTGTTACGCGCCTGACGACCGGTGGAGCTGGGAGATCGGGTGGGCGCAGGGACGGGGGATGGGAGGGGAGCGGCGGGAGAAGCGGAGAGTGCAGAGATGGCGGGCTCCGATGCAGAAGGGGCGCGGTGGGGGGGGGGGGGCGGGGGGGGGAGTGCAAGTTTCGATTTTTCTCCAATCAAACAGGATTGGAGATGAAGAGAATGGACGGAGGGGGCCACTCCGGTGAAGCGGATTTGTTCGAAGGGTAGGTGTGATGGGGCGAAGCACTGTAGTAGTGATCCTGGGAAGGCGGGGAACGTTCCTGCTTCCGAGGGGCAATGCACGCGAACGGGGCCAACCCCAGCTCCGCTGCATGGCCGGGCAGAAACGTGCGCGCGCGCATGGTGACGAGGAAGGACCAGGCGTGTGAGACTCGTTTTCGTAGGCACCGCCCAGTCTTTGCACACAAACATAATAAATTGAAATTTACATTTTACAAGAAGAAGAAGTTGCCATAATAATGTGGGAGAATTATCAATCAATCCTTGATTTTGATAAATTTATTTTTAGATCCCTAAGTTATATAGTTATAGAAGAAGAGACTTACATAGTTTTAGAAAAATTTACCTAGTTATCAGTGACTTACCTAGTTCTAGAGTTATATGTGTAATTACATACTTACGCAAATAAATCTTTCTGTAACTCTGTAATTACTTAGTTATAAAGACTTACCTAATTACAGAGTCTCTGAGTTACATACTATGTAACTCTATAATTACTTGTGTAGCTACAGAGTATGCAGTTACAGAATTACATGTGTAGTTACACAATATGTACATGTATAATTATACACTTACATATAGTCATGTAACTCTGTAACTACATACTTACGCGGTTACATAAATTACATACTTACGCAGTTAAAAGAATTGCACATGTAATTCTATAACTAGGTAAGTTCTGGTAACTAGGAAAGTCCTTCTGAAACTATGTAAGTCTGTAATTAGGTAAACCTTAGTTACAAAGTTACAAATGTATAAAATCTCTATGTAGTTACAAAGTTACATATGTAACTGCATACTTAAGTAATTATAGGAATTATATACTTATGCAATTACACAAGTAACTCTGTAAGTACATACTTACGCAGTTACACATTACGTAAGTACATACTTACAAACAGACTTTTGTAGAGTAAAACTAGATAATTACATAGAAATGCATAAGTATGTAGTTATGTGTAACTCTGTGACTACATGTAAGTGTGTAATTACACATGTACATATTATATAACTACACATGTAACTCTGTAACTGTGTCACGTCCCGACGCAGAATATCGAAACGTGAGGCAGTTGCAAGTAAGTGAGTATAGAGCATAGAATAGATATCAAACAATTGGACAAGTAAATATGCATAATCAAATACCTTTCATTGATAATTCAACTAATGTCTATTACATCCACTAATGCAGGTCTATAACATAGAGCCCAATTGACTCTATACATAGAATGAAAGTAAACACTAACTAAGACATCTAGGATAACATAATGGCGTCATGGTATTCTTAGTTCACTCCTGGTCTTCCCCATCCTCTTGAGTGTACTGGGTCTCCTCAGTCTCACCTGAGAACATAATGAGCAAATAACGTAGGGTAAGCGACAACGCCCAGTAGGATTTAGATCTCATGGTGCGGGCAACTTTACATGATTAATGTATTAAAAGTAGAGTCACTAAACGATAGAGAGAGCGAGTAAAGTAAAGTAAGAGATAACACAATAGCATGGATCAAGATAGCACAAGTTTTCAATATAGCACAGAGATAAGGATGGCCATAGCACAATATTTCATAATAGCACAAGGAGTCGAGTATAGTATAGCACTTTGATTGTCATATAGATATTCTAGATAGATAACACTTGAGTGTAATGCTAAACACTCTGGTCAATTAACTCCCGCGAGCACTAACACTTTTGGGCGCACCTCTCAGGACCAGACTGGGCCCTTTATATTTTGCCAAGCATTAGTCATATTGTTTATCTTTAGACAATCAGTCAAATGGCCAACAGAGAGTACCAAGAATTAGAAGAGAGTACTTGATGAATAGACGAGAAAGTAGAGAGAGTGTGAATAAATGAGCGAGTAGAGTATAGATGAGAACTATGGGTCATTGCACATAAAGCGACGGTTAAACAGACGATAGTAACAGTTGTGCAACACTCGTGATTGGTGTTGGCAGTCAGGTAGAATTCACTAACCTTCTATTGACCATGTTATGCACAGGTCTAGAGGTCCGACGTGATCTTAAGGTAAGAGAGAACTTCTAAAGCCGTTTGGATCATATTGATCCTTAAGGGTGTTGTAGGTGTTATGATACAACCAGTTCGGTCTCTATGAGGGAATCCACAGAGTACGGAGTCTTACAGAGGTCTTAACAAAAAGTCCATTGTCTGCCAGAACGGAATGTCCAATAGAGAGGTTCCAACTTGTCAAGAGAGTAGTGTGTAAAGAAAATGAGTTGCTCGACGTTCTAGAGGAATTCTAGAACAGCGGAGCGGTGATAACAATATTCCAAAACAACGTAGAAAATGAGGACAATGTCATTATTATCACGGGTTAATGATATGCAACTATTGAAGTAAATTACCAGATATTTTATTCATGTATTTTCTGCATGGTCTCATGGCAAAGATAAACGTTTGGTGTGTGCATGTGAATGAAATCAAGAGAAACATATGATAGTCGTACACAATATCTTTTAATTAAATAAACATGTGAAATATAGCAAAATTCATTTACATGGTTGTTACTGTCCGACACACAGTGTTACAGGGTATAAACATGATTACCAACCCTAAATAATCATATTAAATAGAACATTACAGTTTCTGGAATAACACAGTCAAATCGCGACGGGTCTAATGGTCGCGTTTAACAAGATCGATTAGTCTCAGAAAACGCGACGACGTTGACTGTCGCGTTTCTGGTTAACTAGCAACGGGTGTGATCGATTGGTGACACAGAAACGCAACGTGCAGGTCTGACGCATTCATGGGAATCGATACCAAATCGTGACGGTAGGGTCTGACGTGTTCATGCAAAACCCTATTTTTCTTGGTAGCCGTGCATAGCAATATGAACATGAACAGCCCTATACTTGCATGGTGATGGGAAAACGCTTATAACTCGAAGCATACATGATGAAAATTAGGCAAATCACTTGCAAACGAAGCTAGACATGATGTCCTACAAGATGGTATGAGTTTTGTTCTACTTTAGCCCGAGAATACCTACCTTTGAGTAGATCTAATCACAAGTCAGCGCATAGGTTGCAGCAGAGCACGGTTGAAGAAGAAGCTCGGTTCTCCAACTGTTCTCCTCTGCTCCAGGTGCCCTAGCTTAGCTCCTCACGACCCCAACACGATGGTGAACCTTCCCCTTTAGTCCTATGACGATTATTTATATGTTTAGGGTTAATTTGAAGTCCTAATGAGACTAGGAAGGGTGGGGTGCAGTTCTGGCTGGTTTCCTTCCATGTTTTGGATATTCTCCCTCCCCAATTGGAGTAGAAATACCATTAGAAGATATTGCTATGGTTGGTCACGAATTTGATTGCCATGCATGGCTAATTGTCATTGTTTAAAATCCTAATTTTCCCTTTCCTATTTCTGTACAATTATGGCTACACATTTCTTGGGGTATTTTTTCTCTTATCCCCTAATTTCAACTCCTATCTGGCCCCATACCTTTAGATGAGCTATTATAACAAGCCCATTACTTCTTGTTGTTTATTGGGTTTTAATTAATTCATTTGCTTTCAATATTTCTATTTACTTATTTATTTAAAAATATCGAATTGCTACACACTGTATACTCTGTAACTACACATGTAATTACAGAGTTACATAGTATATAACTCAGGGACTCTGTAACTGGTAAGTTCTTATAACTAGGTAATTATAGAGTTACAAAAAGACTTATTTATGTAAGTGTGTAATTACATATGTAACTCTGGAACTAGGTAAGTCTCTGGTAACTAGGTAAGTTTTTATGAAATTATGTACGTCCCTTCTTCTATAACTATATAACTTAAGGACCTAAAAATAATTTCAAAATCAAAGATTGATAGGTAATTCTCCCTAATAATTTTAGGAGGAGAAAGAGAACAAGTATGCTTCATGAAAGTTTGTAGTTCTAGTCATTTTCAGTAAAAAGTTCAGAACATAGCCATGCCCAGCTTATTATTTTGGTATCTATCTCAGATTCAATTGATATTTTAGACTTAATATGATATAAACATTCAACTGTCAGCTAATGTGTAAATGGATGGACAAATACCTCTTCCTGTTTGTCTTCATGCATTTGGTAGTTAGGGTTCGTTTGCATAAATGCCCCTTCATAAGGTAACAATTTTAAAAAAATTCTATCTTATTATTATTATATATATATATATATATATATCCTTTTCATATAATTAAGTATCACGAATATCTTTTTCATTACTTCCTGCTCACAAATTGTCACAACCTCGTAAGAGAGATGCATGAGAAAACATAATATTTCAATAAATATTACAGAAAAAGTTTGCCATAAGGCTTTGTATGACAATTAATTCACACAAGAAGGATAATACATACAAATTTTCAGAAATGTAGGATAGATTTTCACAATAATTTTTAACTTAAGAGAACTATTTATGAAAAAAGAAAAGCCCTTAATAGTCAAACTTCTTGTTAAACATTAAAGAACTGTTATTATTTTCGTATGAGGAGTTTAATTTAGCCTCCCTCAAATCGACTATTAATGAATCAACTTGAAAATTTACTCATTAGTGTACAATCAGCTTGAACCCAATAAAAATTCTGTCGGACAATATATGAACGAAGATCCAATGTAGCAATGTTGCACTTTGAGTCGCTAATTCCTTTCTTTTGGGTTCATTTCATACTTCAATCTGGTAGTCTGTCTCACTTTTATTTTATACCCAAGATGGGTAGTAGACATTTCTCTTTCTTGACATAGTTCAATGTTCTTACATTCTTATATCTTTAATAAAAGAATTGTATGAGTATGAAAAACAAAAACCCAAAAAGAATTGGAAGTGGCGGAGAGTGTACCATTCCTACATAGGATCTTGGATTATGTGCTATTCAACAGACTTTTACTGCGTTTATGCCTCCCATTTGCACATTCGGCAGGCAGGTTTCGAAACTTGCTTCAGACTTTTCCAGGATTATTTCACAAAGGGGCAGGGGGCGAGGCTTTGTAAGACTGGGCCATCTCCAACCAAACATAAAAAAATTGATTGTAACTCTATGGTGCAACCATCCTTGGCATTCTTATCTTGACCATCGAATCATTTAAAATTAGAGGACCCACGTGAATAACTTAAATTTCGTTTTATGAGCTCAAAGATACCAAATTCAACATAATCATTTTTCCCACTCTCCAAATCCAACTACATAAAGGAATGGCTAAAGAATGAGTTCGGCAGATAGTATCAATGTCTACAACAACATTCCTCGAGAGAAATAGTTGTAAGACCTGGGCATGAACTTGTGGGCCATGGACTTATCCGTTCGACCCGAGTTTAAACTTAGATCGGCCCAATGGAGGCCCTATGGGGCTTCTTAAAAGTTCGTGTCCACGCTACGGCCCAGATAATAAGATATGGGCCCGGCAGCATGGAGGTCCAGCCCAAGCTGTTAAAAGGCTCAACGCTTAGATGTGGACCAAACATTGTCTCCCATTTCAAGCCGGAAACGACTACTTTTTATTTTCTTTTCTTTTTTATTCCCCATCAGAACATGTGTAATTCTAAGTAATCTCTTATATAGGTACTGCACAATCATCACGATGCATCAATCAATGCACGTAATTATTCTACTTCTGTAATTAGTAAATTCCCTATTCTCTCTCTCTCTCTCCATCTCTCTCATCTCTCTGTGGTGGCTGTTTTCTGCCACCTAAGCCCATTGCGTCAGGCCCATCAGCACCTCTTTTGTACGTGGCCTCTCCTGACGGTCCCACGCTCCTGACGGACCGGTCAAAGGGCCCCAGTGCCTGACATCCTGGTGACGCATTGCCGAGCTCTTTAGCAGAATGCTCCCGAACAGGACGTTAATCTTGCTGCTGCGGAACACTCTGGATGCTACGAACAGCACGTTCGAGCCCCATGCGGGTCACCTGCTCGAAAGTATGTCCAAAAGGTATGAGCAGGTCTTCCGACCTGCGCCATGGTTATAACCGCCCCGGGCTACGTGCCCCATCATCAAGACGTGCGTTAATCGCCTGGCATCCCAACGGACATCTGAGCGCATAACTCCACCTGTTATGCGCGTCCATCAAGGCGTCTTTTCAGGCACGATCCACTGGCGTTACGCATGCCTGCCGTCGTCGCCTACGTTATAAAAACACAGGTCAGGACCATGCACTGGTACGTTCTCTCTCACGCGACACACCCTTACACATACAAACCCCCTGCCTTGCAAGCCTCATACTGACTAGGCATCGTAGGTTTTCTCGGTCTTCACCGGGCCCCCTGATCCAGCTCTGATTTTGTAGGCTTCCGTCCGCACCGGCGTTCGTCTTCCCCATCTTCTTTAGTGGAGGCCTGTTTGGCTCCGGCCTAAACAGGAACATACCACCACACTCCCCAAATCATATTATAGTGTACACAAATTAAGCATGGAACCACACATAAAGTAAGCACCACTCCTAGCATGGATTCTAATGAATTCTCATGAATTTAACACATTATATACACTTTTACTTGCTGTTTTAACATAAATTAAACATATTCACAATGGTTCACATTGTTCACATGTTAACATATTCACTTTACACTTTCACATGCTCGTTTACACATTGTACATTCACAATTCCACTTACACATATTCACATTTTTATATTTAGTTGCCCGTGACACATAGTCCAAACCACCACTAGAAAGACACACATATACTTATACGCTTATCCATCACCTAGGCAATACAGTAATGGATCTTGGTTAACTACGCAGAACTGGGAGAAGCACTCTCCACCATAACCAGTGGAACTTGTCCACCTCCAGGATTTCATCCTAATTGCCCTTAGGATATCACTCACATTGAACCTTCCCGTAGGGAATTTACTACGGTATAGTTTCACAGCCCTCTATGGTAGCAGTGTTACACACGGCACAATTTATACACTTTTCACATTATCACATTGTCATAGTATTTACATACACTTAACTCACACACATGCATTTTAACACATATACATGGATCAATTTACATGGTATACTTTTACTATTTCACAATGAAATTGACTCTTAATACAGACCTAAACATGCTGCTAACAATTAAACTTCATACAATTAACATTAGCATGCTTAACACGTCATTTTTGCTCATTTAACTCATGACAGTACCTACTGTTATTAAAATGCAACAAAATTTTAATCACAGGTTTCCAACAGTAACCTTATTACATGCTCAATTTCTCATATTTTTCAGATCTGTAAAACAATTTTAAGAATTAAAACATGCTTCAATCACATTTACCACTAAATTCCACTACACATGGTCCACAGCAGTACAATCATGTATATCAGTTTCAAAACCTGCTGACAGTCATTATACAGTCGTAGTAATTTTCTGAAATTCTAATTCAACATGGATCTATTTAAACAGAATTTATCAATGCTAAATCATGCTCAATATTTTGTTACAGAAATTCTAATAACTAGCACAGTTGACAAAATTTTGACCTAATCACATGGCATGATCTACTGAATATACTTGACCATATAAAATTTTTACAGCAAGTAATCATGTCCAGAAAATCTGGAAAATATGCCACAATGATCAAACAAGCATTCTGTCAAAACCTGATGAACTTGGCGGCACAGAGTCTGCCGCCAACATGAATTAATGGCACAAGAAGTGGCCGCCAACCATGGATCTTAACGGCATCAAATGCTGCCGTTAAGTTCCTGTCTGTGCAAACACAGACTGAAGGCAGAAACAATGATGAATGGGGCTTCCAGGACATGAGGAAAATTCCCAAAAATTCTCTAGGACCTAGCTGACATGTATAAGGTTAATGTAAAAGAATTACTTGCCTCACATAAAATGCTAGACGCGATTAATTTGCTGGAGAAGCTCTCCTCGGCCAAGCCAAGAAGCCTTCCAATCTCCCCTCGATCCGGCTTCTGTGTTGATGGATGAAGCACGCCGGAGTCAGGGAAGCTTTACTGATGTTCCAAGTTCCTTCCAGTCGATGAAGATCGCCTGGGAACCCACCGAGTCGCCAGATCTAGAGCCTCAAAGTTCAGGGTTCGCACACAGTTTCTAGGGTTTTTGACAAAAAGCCAAAAGGACCGAACTGCGCCCTAGTCAAGGTATTTTATAGACTAAAGGGATTAGGGATGCGTTTAGAAGGGTATCTAACCGTTGGAAGACGGTTTCCAAAAATTGGGGTGAAGAAATCGCGAGTGTTTCCGTATCTGAAACCGCAACAAATCTGGGAGATAGACGTTTACATACCTGGCCGCCTACTAGGAGTTAACGTCCATCGATCTGAACGCTGACATCCCCATGCACGTCCATGCATGTTGACGCCAACTGGTCTTTTGGCCAGAACACAAAAATATCTGGAATTATATATATACACTATATACATACATGAAATTGTGATGTATACGTAAATATTATAGATACTATGTAAATACAACAATATGTACATAGTAAACTCATATAACATCATTTGAATACAATATGTACAGAACAATTACATATACTTATATAGATACATACACATACACAAGGCTATATACACGACAATTAACCATCACTTGGTCAAACATCTAAATCAAAGGGCAAAATTCGAGGGCCTTACATAGTGACACTCTAACAATGTATAAAGTAACCATTCGTTTACATAGATACCATTATATGATGAACAAAACTTTAATGATGTCAAAATATTGTAAATTACTATAATTTACAAAGACCCATAGATCCACAATGGGTCACAAAACTCTCTCTAGCTAACGGTTTCGTTAGTGGATCTGCTATCATTCGAACAGAACTGATCTGACGAAGCACCACTAACCCTTTTGCTACTAAATCCCTAATGTAGTGGTAACGTATATCATTGTGCTTCATTCTGCCATGAAATTTGGGATCTTTGGCGAAGGCCAATGTCAAAGTACTGTCTACATATAGTAGTACACCCTCATTCCGATGAGGTGGAATTGCTAAACGTCGCACAAATTTTGCAACCAGACTGCTTTTTTACTAGTGGGAGAACAAACAACATATTCGGCCTCCATTATGGATAGGGCAATGCAAGACTGCTTCTTGCTACACCACGGGATAGATCCACCAGTCAAACAGGAACACAAAGCTTAAAGTGGACTTCCGCTCATCTTTGTCACCAGCCCAATCCGCATAACTATAGCCAATAAGTTTTAAATTGCCACCTTTGTAACATAGTGCATAATCTGACGTCCCTCGCAAATACCGTAATATCTTCTTAACGACTTCTAATGTGCGAGACCATGGTTACTTTGGTAATGACTAACTAAACCCACTGCGAAGCTAATGTCTGACCGAGTACATAACATAACATACATTAGACTTCCAATCACAGGGCATATGCCACTCTAGACATACTTTCTTTTCTTCTTTACTCTTAGGGCATTGACAAGTACTGAGGACACATCCTTTATCAAGTGGATTATCTATGGGCTTAGAATTGTGCATTCAAAAATGCTTCATAATTTTATTAATGTATGTCTCCTGAGACAAACTTAGTGATCTTTCTGAGTGATTCCACACAATCTTTACTCCAAGCACATAGATCGCTTCACCCATATCTTTCATCTCAAAGACGGAAGATAACCACCTCTTAGTGGTAGTGATTAGCTCCATATCATTTCCAACCATTAAAATATCATCAACATATAATGATAAAATGAGGAGACTTTCTCTCACTCGCTTAACATACACACAATGGTCTTCTTCAATCATCTCAAATCCACATGAGATAATAGCCTTATGAAATTTTAGATACCACTGTCTAGACGATTGTTTTAAACCATATATAGAGCGTTTTAGGCGACAAACCTTTCGCTCTTCGTTTTTAGTCTCAAAACCCTCTGTTTGAGCATATAAATTTCCTCGTCTAGTTCTCCATTAAGAAATGAAATCTTCACATCTATTTGGAACAATTCTAAGTCAAGATGCGCGACAATAGTTATAATAAGGCGAACAGATGAGAATCTTACCACAGGTGAAAATGTCTCATCATAATCTATGCCCTCTTTTTGGGTATAACCTTTCGCCATAAGTCTTGCTTTATACTTGTCAATTGTCCCATCAGCCTTGTGTTTAAGCTAGAAAACCTATTTATTTACAATCGCCTTATGCTCATGTGGGAGATCACTAACTCCCAGACTTCATTCTGTGCCATTGAATGAATCTCCTCCTGCATGGCAACCTCCCATTCTTTCCTAGATGATGAAGCAAGAGCTTCTTGAACAAATCTAGGCTCTTCATCATCCGTGGGTTCACAAAGAAATACCTCATTTTTAATCTCAAAAAATTGACGGGGAACATGCCCACGCTTTCTACGACGTAAAGAATCTTGACTTTCTATTGGTGCACTCCCATTGGACTTACTCCAACTAGACTGACCATCCCTATCATTTTCGACGGACATTGGTATAAGAACACATTTCCTTCCTTCATCGGAAAATGGTAGGATGTTCAATTTCAAAAAGATCAAGATTCTTCTCATTGTCGCTAAGACTAGGAAATTCATTCTCTAAGAAAACAACATCTCGTACCTCACACTCTATCATTCCTCCATTTAGATGATGTCCATACATGACATAACCTACTGAGCTCTCAGGATATCTAATAAAGATAAACTTTTGAGCTCTAGGGCCAAGTTTCCTAAAATTACTCGTCATGTCATGAACATATCCTGTTGATCCCCATGGACATAAACAATTTAAGTCCGGTTTGTGGCCATGCCACAATTCATATGGGGTAGAAGGAACTGATTGCGAAGGCACTCAGTTAAGAACATAGGCTGCAGTTAACAGAGCATCTGCCAAAAAAGAGATTGGCAAATTTGCTTACGCTATCATTGACCTAACCATGTCTGACATTATTCTATTCCTTCGTTCAGCAACACCATTTTGTTGCGGTGTATATGGAATACTAAATTGCCGACGTATACCTTTTTCCTTACATAATGCTCAGAACTGATCCGACAAATATTCGCATCCACGGTCTGTTCGAAGAGCTTCGACACTCCGTTCCTTTTGATTTTCGACTTTGGCCAAGAAATGCTTGAAACAATCCAGCACTCCATAGCGATGAGTAATCAAATATACATATCGGTACCGTGAAAAATCATCAATAAATGTGAGAAAATAGTAATAACCATGCCGAGCTCTAACACTCATTGGTCCACATATGTCAGAATGAATCAATTCCAATGGTTCGGAGGTTCTTACAGCTTTTCCAAAAGGCTTACGACATGCTTTTCTTGCCAAGCAGGGTGTAGACATGCTAAAAATGACACAATCACAGGCAAATTTTAAATTACACCATAATGCCACAAATGGCTCTCTTTTTACCTTGCGAGAGTATTTCCCCCATATTTCCTGGTGCTTCCCCTACATTTCTCTAGCTTGTTGAAGGATTGGACAAGAAGTGTGAATCGCGATGGGTAGGGTGGTCGCGATTATACATCGGCTTATACAGAATAATCGATTATTAATAAACGTGTCGGGTGAAGCCATTGCGATTCAGTACCAATCGATTGGTCTCTACCGATTGTTCTTAAACACGTCGGGTCACACCGTCGCGATTCAGTATCAATCGATCAATTCTACATCGATTGTCATTAATGCGTCTTGTTGTGAGGCCCCCAAATTTTGTTCACTTTATATTCTATATATGTGATTTACTTGTTCTTACTTATATGGTGTATTAAATTTATGCATTTTTAATTATTTAATTACCCATGTGTATATGTATGTATATATATTATTCTGTGGATGAGTGCTTAGCTAATTTTATACATCATAGAATTTATTTAATCCTGTGTATATTGAATTTAAGAGATGTTGTGCATATAATATGTTATTGCCAAATATCTATGGATATATATGAGTATAATTCTATGCATGCATTTATTTTAATGTGCACGTAGTATCTAAGTATTTTATGTACATATTATATTTATTTATTCTGTGCATAGTGTATTTAAATAATATAGTGTATATAGTATGTAACCATTGTTATATATCTTGTAAGTACGCATAAGGTTATTTTGTACATGTAATATATATTTAAATGTGCATGCATTATCAATTGTTGAAGTACATAGTATATACATTTAAATCTATGCATGTGGCACGTAATTATGTTGTATATAGATATATATGTTTGATCTTGTAATTATTTTGTATTTATTAAATTGTTTATGATGTGTTAATACATCTATTTTAAATGAATTGTTGTTTCTGGCCGAAATACCCGGTTGGTGGCAGGATATTGTGCCGCTGACTGCTAGGCCAGTATTGGCGTCCAGATCGATGGACGCCAACACCTCTGTGGGTGGCACCCTGGGTGGACGCCAACCACCTGTTGGCGGCACCAAATGTGGACGCCAAGTTCCCAGCTGTGTGACGGTTTCAGATTTGGTAACGCTCGCGTTTGGCCCGGTTTCAGTTTAGGAAAGCCATGTAAACGGTAGGTGACCTACCTTAATGCGTTCCTCGACCCCTTAGCCTATAAAAACACCTTGTTTTCGACCGAGCTAGGTCTTTGGCTCTTGTGAAAAGTTAGGGTTTTTTGTGGGAAAGGGAGATTTTGGAGAGCTTTGATCTGGCGTTTGGATGCTTCTTCCGGCGATCTTCAACAACTGAGAGCTGCACTAGACATCAAGGAAGCTTCTTCAACTCCGAGGATCGACCTACATCGACAGGAAAGATCGAATTCTAGCAGTTTTAGACCTCTTCTTGGCTAGGCCGAGGAGGGCTTCACCGACAAATCTAGATCCTTTTAGATTTATTCCCAGGCAAGTAGCTTAAGGTTTCAACCCATAGACTTGTCCTCTAGGGTTGGCACATTTTTCTAGATTTTTATTCCATATTTGGACCCCCTAAAATTTTGTGTTTTTTGTGTTTCGGTCTGCACCTTGTGAAGGCAGGAAGTTGGCGGCCACCATGTTGCTGCCAAGCTCCTATGTAAATGGCAATAGATCATGCCGTCTACTATTCCGGCATCCAGACTTTGGACGCCAAATTCCCGTTATTTTCCAGAACAAATGTTGTCTGCATATGATATGATTTTCGGGAAAAATTGTAAATGCATGCATGTGTTTAGTTACTGTGGTCCTATATATTATGTTCAGTGGATCATGCCATGAGATATTGATGATTTTTAAATGATAATAGTCATTTATAATATTTTTGTAAAGATGAAATATGCATGGTTTGAAAGAGTTTGAATTGGGAAATTAGAATCGATGCAGGTGATGGTTTTAGAAAATTAGCATGAATTCAATTCCATGGTATGCATGTTTTAGGACTGTTAGAACACATTGTTCACTATCTACCATGCTAAATGATTCATCTTGTTAAGTTGTATGTAATCTATGTTATTATTAAATTATCGTTACTGCTCAGAAAATTGTGAAAAATTACATAAATGTTTCCTCTGCTATATGTAAGCAGTGGTTAAAATTTGATAGGATTCTAAGTGCTGTGCAGAGTGCTATTAATTTCTGAGTCTTTTACACCATGATATGATAAATTTAAATATAATAATTATACATGTTGGATGTTATTATTTCATAAATTCTAATGAAGTTAGAACCACTGTGTGCATGTTTTTATATCTATTAGAATGGAAGGTTCACTGTCTACCATGTTCAAATTAGAATATCGTGTAATTGTCTGAAATCTATGTTTAATATTAAAAATAGTTTTACTACTTCTAAAATTATGAAAAATTAGAAATATGTTTTTATGTTATATCCATCTTGTGGTTAAAGTTGATATTATTCTGAGCACTGTACATGCTGCTATGATTTTCTGAATGATAAATGCATATAGAAATCAATAGACATGATAATGTATATGCATGTTGAATTTTGGATAATGTAGTACCATGATAGGTGTTGTTTTACAGTAGGATTTGATTTCAAAACTGAGAAAATATGATGTGTGATAATAGTATTGTCATCCTGATAAGTTATGCATGAATGTACAAAAGAGCATGATATAGTATATGAAAATGTTAGTTTCATGTAATAGTTTCATGATTGCATTAATATATACGTTATTGCATTTCTGAAATGATTGGCCAATAAGACATTGCTACTATAGAGATTTCCTACAGGGAACTACACCATGGATGCCCTATGGTAATGGTTCAACTATATGAAATGACCTATTGAATCCGTGGGCAATGGATTGAAATCCTTGAGGTAGACAAGTTCTACTGGTTAAGGTGGAAGGGCTTTCCCCGATTTTACGCAATAACCATGACTTCATCACTGCATTGCTTAGGTGATAAGTGAATGTCTATATGCTATATGATCTCTATAATAGTGCGGTCTATGTCTTGGCAACTAAATGATGAATGACTACATGACTATATGCTACATGACTACATGCTATATGACTACATGCTACGTGTCTATACGCTAGTTGATTACATGCCATATGAACTACATGTCATTGGTTTATGTAATATTATTACATGTTTAAATGATCACTCGCTACATGATAACTAATTGAATGTTGCATAATGTAGGTTAAAGAATTACTTGCATTTGTTTAGCTACATAACATTGGCTACATGATTCTATTTAAATGCTTTGTTTCATAAGTGATATCATATGCTACATGTCATGAAAAAGGTAAATGCATGTGTTAACATGATCCATGTTAAATGATGAATATGATATTACATTTAGTACCGTGAGTATGATTTTGTGAAATTGTTCATGAGATAGTACTTACTGGATAAGCATGTGTTAGTATCATGTTATAAATTGAAAATAATGTCATGTGTTTGTATTATATAAAATCATGAAATGAAAGCATGTAAGTATACAAATGATCACCATGTTATAAGTACCCATGTTTAGAAATCATTACTTTACATGTATTATTATAGTTTGTTTAAAGGATTCTATGTTTGATTCTTATGTTATAGCATGAACATATAGGAGATTAAATGTTAAATTCTAGTAAGTTAGTAAAATGTTAAATTGTTATAAGGCATGTGTGATAAGTGTATGGTTTGTGATTTTAAGTTGCTTGCTGAGTCTATTGTGTAGACTCACCCTTGTTAAACATTTCAGGAGACTTAGAAGTTGAGAACGTGGCAAGACCCGGCGAGGAACGTGAAGATTAGATTGAAGACTTGTATTTCATTTGCTAGTAGGTGATGAAAATTGTAATTTGAACTTTGGTATTATTGTACTTAGAAACTGGAAACTGGCTATGTGGATGTTATGGGTTATGTTATTTCTTTTATGGACTATATAGACTGTGGTATGTGGATTAAAATGTTGATGGAATAAGAGTTATTTAATTTTCCGCTGTAACATTCTATTCTATTTGTGTATATCTCAATCCATATGAATAACGTTGGGGTTTTCTCCTCTGTAGCGGCTTGCTTTCATCTGATGTGGGTTGGTATAACCGTACCGGGTGGAAGTGGGTCATTACACTTGTTAAGCTGTCGCGATTCATAAACAATCGATTATTCTGCATCGATTACCTTAAATGCGTCAAATAAGAACGTCACGATTATAAACTACTATATATTTCAATTATTTCCTTATTTCATTTTTGGAAATACTTATTGCCTTTTACAAAATGCGTCTGTTGCTTTCATCGCGATTCTAACGCCCCGCCCCGTCGCATTCTGGGGGCCGAAGGCTAAAAGCCTTGGCCGGTTTCCCCCTTTTCCTCTTTCTCTCCTTTCTCCCTTTCCTCTCTTCTCCGAGGTGGAGAGGTCTCCCTCTCGTTCTTCTCCGGAGTTGGAGCTTGGTGGAGAGGCCGGTGGCTCGTAGTGGAGCGGCAGAGCGGCGAGGAGCGAGGAGGAGGCAGCCGAGGTGTCGTGAAGGCCCTTCGTGGGTTCGTTCTTCATAAAATGGGTAGGGATGCTTGTGACCTTTCTTGTTGGTGGGGATTGGAAGTCCATGTGTTTTGTTTGCATGCTTTACAGCTTTCTCCATGAGCCCCTTCCCGTGTTTGTGTGATTGTAGTTGTGTGGGGGACCTCAGGATGTAGCATCCCAGCGGTCTGCCTTCCAGCTAATGTCGCGACCGCCGAGCGCGTCACGACATCAGAGAAGGTGTCGCCCCGGTTGGGTGTGACCTTATCGTGACGCAGGTGGTCGTCGCGATAAGGGTCATGTCGCGACCCGGTTCCCTATCGCCTCGGGTGCTTCCGTGGCCCGTTTGGCGTGTCAGCTTGTGTCCCAGGGCAGGGTTTGCCCTTAGGACCTTCTAGTGGGAACGCGGCAGGTTGGCTCGCTGCGTTTAGTGACTGAAGGTGACACCTTCGTGGCCGTGTCCTAGCGGCGGTGCTAGGAGGCTCGCATCTATCTAATAATGGATTGTCTGTTTGTCAATCGATTATTAGAAGAGCGGTGGTTTCTGTTCTGTCTGTGGTGTTCCGGTTTCTCGGGCCGTGCCTTGTGTGCCGGCGTTGGCCGACGGCCCTTCTGGGGGTTTTCGGAAGGGGTGCCGTGCGTGCCTGTGCCTGCTGGGCTTGTCTTGGTTACAAGTCAGCTGTGCCATTTTCTGTGGTGGTTGCCCTGCCAGTTCTCTTTTGCCCGATGCTAGGCACTTGAGGGCTTGTCCGTGAGGCAGGTTGTTACCGTTACTTGGACCCCGGTCCCCGAGCGTTTGTGTCAGAGGGTGTTGCTCTGGGTGGCGAGCGTGCTCAAGTCACGGGAGCAGTGGGGACAATGACTGAGTATATAGAGCCTCTTAGAGGTGGTTGATGTTGCCCAGCTAGCTAGCGAGGGGGGTGAATGGGTTATTAAAACTTCGATCTTGATTAAAACCTGTTTACTGAAAGGATTGCACAACTTAAAACAAGGTTAGAGTTAGAGCAAACAAGACAACAATCACACAAAACACATCCACAAGACACAAGGATTTTATCCTGGTTCGGAACTCCTCTCCACAGGAGACCTACGTCCAGTCCCTGAGCAATACCTCAGGATTTTACTATCAAGGGTACAATCCCCCTTAAGGATCCTTACACCCAGCCTCAACTGGTCTTCCTTCAGCCTGAAGGGAACAACAACCACCCTGGATACCACCAGGTCTTCCTTCGTCCAGAAGGGAACAACAACCACCCTGGATACCACCAGGTCTTCCTTCGTCCAGAAGGGAACAACAACCACCCTGGATACCACCAGGTCTTCCTTCGTCCAGAAGGGAACACAAACTAATCAGAAAAAGGGTGTGAAAACAGGCTTCAGATTCTAGCTTGACCAGCTACAACCTGAAGCTCCTAAGCCCCCGAGAGAGAAAGAGATTTAACAAGGTTTTTCTCTCCAAGGACCACACAGGCTCTTACAAATGAGAAGATTCCTTTTGAGCACAGAGAGCTAAGAGCTTAGAACAAGGTTTGGAGTGGAGGCTTCGCTCTTCTTCAAAGTTCTAAAGATTCTAAGAGATGGATTTCTTTCTTCTTCTAAAATCAAGCGTGTTGCACACCTCTACTCTTTTCCGTCTTGAGTCTTCTATTTAAACTGCTGATTCAAATTCGAACGTTGAAGTGTCCGTTGTCTCTTATCCTTGTGTACGTTAGACTGGTCACTGAGGAAGCTTCTGATCGTCAGTCTTTTATCCTTGTGTACACGCCAAAGAGATGTCATAGAACTTTGTATCTTGTGTCCAACGTTGTCCAGATGAGTCTTGTCAGATATCTGTAAGCATATCATCAATAAATAGAAGACAGCTAAGACTGCTGTCTATTGTTAGTTGAGATGGAACAGATATTGCAGTATATAGCAAAGCTCCTTTCTGTCTAAAAAAGTACGTAGACAGAGTAGCATAGAAATGGAAGATATTGTCTGCATGCATGGGAGATACGATCAGAGAGCATTTAATGCATAGCAGTCAACGGACAAGATATGACTTTGACTTTTCAACGCTATTAAAGGCATTATATGATGCATCAAGAAATTCGATAAAAAGAATCTTGCTACTTATGAAATCGTTACAACAAGCAGGTCGTTGTGAGTTCTGAAGAAATCGTTACAAGAAATCGTTATGACTATCGAGTTGTAAAGAAATCGTTACACGAAATCGTTATGACTATCGAGTCGTAAAGAAATCGTTACACGAAATCGTTATGACTATCGAGTTGTAAAGAAATCGTTACACGAAATCGTTATGACTATTGAGTTGTAAAGAGAATCGTTACACGAAATCGTTATGCAAAGCAAGGCGTTATGATCAGTGAAGAAATCGTTATGAACTCCAAAGAATCGTTATGAAGTCTAAAGAAATCGTTATGACTATAGAGTCGTTGCGAATTCTAAAGAAATCGTTACGAGGTCTAAAGAAATCGTTATGACTAAAGAGTCGTTGCAAATTCTAAAGAAATCGTTACGAGGTCTAAAGAAATCGTTATGCTAAAGAGTCGTTGCGAGTTCTAAAGAAATCGTTACGAGGTCTAAAGAAATCGTTACGGCTAGAGAGTCGTTGCGAGTTCTAAAGAAATCGTTACGAGGTCTAAAGAAATCGTTACGGCTAGAGAGTCGTTGCGAGTTCTAAAGAAATCGTTACGAGGTCTAAAGAAATCGTTACGGCTAGAGAGTCGTTGCGAGTTCTAAAGAAATCGTTACGAGGTTAAAGAAATCGTTACGATATCGATTTGTTTTGAGTTTTCCGGTCAAAGAGAAATCGTTCTGCTTATCAAAGAAGTCGATACAAAGACTTGGATAGAAGTGATGAGACTTACCAGATTGTCTTGAACTTTCATTTTCTTTTATTTCCTGTACTTAAGGCTCAAGAAATCCATTAGTGTTATTTTGTTAATCATCAAAATTAATATATAAATAAATGGAAATATTTATTATGGGGACAGTTTGGTCATCAATCTCCCCCTTTTTGATGATGACAAAATATACTAAACATCATACAAAAAAATGAAATGTTTTTCAGATTTACGTTAGTTTTCTCCCCCATTTTGTCATTAAGCAAAAAGATAAGCGGTGAGACAAAGAAGAGAGAAAGATTTATATTAGGATGGAGAAAGATAATACAGAGGAGATAACAAGGAGGCATGCTGTGAGACAACAGCCCATGCCTTGATCTCAAGATCCTCAAAAATTTGCAGAAAAACGCCAGAGGCAACTGAGAAGGAGGGTCCCATGGAAGGGATGTTCCTCTGAATGTAGAGTTGCCTTTGCTGCTCTAAGAATTCTCCATACTGAGTTTTGTCCAAAATGAATCTGAAGTAAGTACTCTTACCAAAACTGGCCCTATGGAGAAATCTGTCCAAGGAAATTGGATAGTGAATTTGTTGATTTAACAGATCCTGCTTTAAGGCATAGAAAGCAGAATATCTAGATGCCCATACAGCATAGAGCTCTGGTATGGGTGCGATGGAATTTAGATCCATAAAGGCTTCTGCAGAAAGAGCAGGCTTCCTCTGACTAACTAGATCTTGATTGATAGCTTCCAATTGCTGATAAGAGGCCCGATAGAGAAGCTCCCATTCTGATGAGGTGAGTCTTTCACACTCAGAAATGAGTGGAGCTAAGGTCTGAGAAGACATGCGGCCAGAGTGATATTCTCTGAAGATGAACCGCAAAAAGGAAGGAGATCGGCCCTGCTTGGCTGACATCCGGCCCAGCTGCCTTGCAAACATATCTAGAGCATGAGATCCAGCATCTGAATTAAACACTAAAGAGTGCAGCTTCGGCAGAAGAACTGGAAAATCAACCTTGAAGGAGACAAAGTCTACTTTAAGAGGAAGGTTGAGAGGGGTTTCTGATTTCAGCACAGTAATCTGCGAATTGAACTGGCAAAACTGAACTTCTGGAATTTTGTTCAAGTAACAGAAGTCACTGTACAGCTGAAAGGCTCTGGCAATGCGAATTTCCTTCAAAATGAAGGATCCCCAAGAGTTCTTGTGCTGGAAGATAAACCACTCAGAGAAGGTGAGTGGGTGAGCTCTGAGAGAGAGGGATTCGGCCCTTGCAGTCAGGTATTTTGCATACTGAGCTTTATTTCCTTTGATAGCGCCCACTGATCTTCAGTCTTGAACTCAGTGCCCTCAAGGATTTTGGATTTGAAAGCTTGAGATATCTGAGTAAAAGGAAGAACAATGTCCAGGTGTTCGGATAGGTTGAGAAAAGGAATACCATAAATGGTAGAAAGAATGCATTTCTGGAGGTATTCTTTGTAGATAGGTCTTCTCTTAGGATCAAGGGTAAGAGAGTACCATAAAGGAGGGTATAGAGGAACAGAAGGAGTGCTTAGAGATGAAGAGGTTTTTCTCTTTTTCAAGGCAGGACTTGGAGGGTCAGTCCTGTGAATGTGAGAGGCTGTGGAAAGAATGGTGAGGAGGGTGTTCCTTTCAAAATTGTCTGGAACATTGGTGTCAAAGATACCAAGAGGCAGAGGTTTATCTGGAGGAAAGATAACAGAATTAGGAGGAGTAGGAGGATAGAAAAAATGTTTAGGATTAAAGGAAGAGGTTGGTTGAAGAGGAGATGTTTGAATTTTAATAGGTGAAGGTTTAGGAGTTAATGAGGATGGAGCTGAGATGTGAGCTGGAGTAGGAGAGAAGGAGGGTTGAGAT
Organism: Colocasia esculenta; assembly: GCA_014218235.1. Taxonomy (NCBI): domain Eukaryota; kingdom Viridiplantae; phylum Streptophyta; class Magnoliopsida; order Alismatales; family Araceae; genus Colocasia; species Colocasia esculenta. The sequence goes on along the minus strand of CM024766.1, from coordinate 36,973,936 downwards.
GAAGTAGAGGATGAGGAAGGTTGGGTGCGAGGCATGGGATGTTTTATGGTTGGTGGAGCAGGAGGTGCAGTAGGAGGAGATGAAGGTGTGGAGAGGGTTGGAGTGGCAAGAGATGAAGTATCAGTGGCCTTGGAGACTGACACAGGCTCTTTCCCTTTGGCCTGACTCTCTCTGACTGCTGAAGAGGGTCCTGAAGACCCTGAGGCTGCCACTGGTCCGGGTGACCTTACAACTGATGGCCCTGATGGCCCTGACCCTTGAACTGGCGGCCCTGTTGGCCGAGAGACTTCTGCTGGAGGCCCTGGTGGCCTAGGAACTTCAGCTGGACTGCTCTGAGTAGGTGCAGGAGGGACACCACTAGACCTGGAAAGATTAGCCAGCAAATTCTTCATATCGGACATTTCTTTATTGAAATACCTCATTGCATTTCTTATTGAGGATACGTCAGAGGAGGTTGAAACTTGATTTGAAACAATTCCTTGTATGCCAGACTGAACTGATGCCAAGATTTCTCCTTGGGCTTTTAACAAGGCCATAACATGCTTCAACTTTACTTTTCTATGGCCTTTCCTTGACCTCCTGTGAACAACTCTTTTCTGCTTACCTTGCTGAGAGACAGGCTCCTCAAGATTTATAGTTGTACTTGGGCCTTCACTAACATCAACCATGGTTGGAGCTGGAATTTCCTGAGTAGGTGCAGCTTTCTCAGAAAAAGCTTCATTTTCTGGCTTTTCAATCTCAGCATGCTCCCCCTGAATGGGAGCAGGGACTTCAATACTTTCTTGCTCCCCCTGAGCAGGAGCTTCTTCCAAGACAACATCTTGTTGAGTACCTGCTTGTACCTCAACATCTGCAACTAATTCAGACTGAACTTCAGTATGGCCTGCTGCCATAACTTCTTCATCAGGTCCACCTGCCTTAGAAGAGACTGAGATGGAGGGAATGGAGTCCAATACCTCTCTTAAAATAGAGGCGACTAAGGTGGTGGGCAAGGAATCTGCCACACCAGCTGCACCCTCTTCCAATTGAGCTTCGGATTGGCATCCCACAGCTGACTCAACTGGTTCTTGCTCTGCTTGACTTGCTGCTGCTTGCTCTACTTCTACTGCTTCTGGAATATCTGCAATAACTGCTTCTCCTTCAGCCACAGAGGATTTTGACCAAACTCCTTCTTGCACTGAAAAACCACTTTTCTTCAGGTTTCTGGACCTTATAGACTGGCCCATCTTTTCAGCTACCGCACCTGACAGATCTACTCCAAAGTGCTTGAAAATCTTGGTCAGAAGATGGGCATACGGAAGGGAAACATTCAACTTGCTCTTTGTTTCCCATAACTGAGCATGTGCAAACATCATTCGCTCAATCATCACTGCGGCCAGGTTTATCTCTTTGTTCTGGATTGCCCAGAACATTATGTCCGAATCTGCCCTAGTGCATGAGGAAAAGGTAGCACTACGGGGTACTAAGATTTGGCAGACTATAAAGTGAAGCAATCGATTGAACGCGGACATCTGATTAATATCAAGCTTCCCATCCTTCAACTTAAATCCTGGACCGATAATCCCGAGACCTTTGACTTCATCATTCACAGAGTGAATGCCACTAAATCCAGAGGTCTTTACTCCAAACAGATCACGCAAAAGCTCATGGGTTATTCTGATTTGGATGCCCTTGACAGAGGAAACAAGGGACCCATCTGCTTCTGACTTCAGACAAATGTAGAAGGCTTTTACCAAGTCCGGGTAGCTTACCTCACTGAAGGTGACCACATCCATCCACTGCAATCTTCTTAGAGTATCAACTAGCCTGGCCATGCCATTCTTCTCAAGATTCTGAACATCCACTGCCTTATTTCCGCAAATCTTCGTCTTCACAAACGTAAATCTTTCTTGCTCCCTTGGGGATAAATACTCAGCACTGTAGCCCCCAACACTTCCGGAGATCAACGGAGCGGCCATGGGTGCAGAGAAGAAAAGATTCTGGAAGGGAGGATGATGGAAGGGACGGAAGTTCTCGAAGGAATTCTTCGCGGGAAGAGAAGAAGGCTTCGAAAGTTGCAGAGAGTCGATCCCAAAATCGTTAGGGCATCAGCTTTGGGTGAACAGATAGAGAATAAAAAGGGTAAAGGTGGAAGACGAATCGATCTCAAAGCGATTTGGGTAAAATAATATTACTTTATTGAAAGGAGGAGCGCCAAAAGGCGGCAAAGGTAGAAAGCGACAAAAAGGTTTGACAAGTCAAACAACTTTCTACACAGAAGCGGTCAAAGCATATAGATAACTGAGTTTTGCTTAACTTTAACGGAGAGAGAACTTTCATTTAATCTGAAAAATTTATATGTCAATAAAATCACAGAAATTCTTTCACAAATTGCACATCCCTAGTTCCCTTCTAAGAGATGTAAATCTTTCTTCAGGTAGGGCTTTTGTGAAGATATCTGCCAATTGACCATTTGTATCTATAAACGAAATTTCTAAATTACCACTAGCTACATGGTCTCGAATAAAATGATATCTTACCTCAATGTGCTTCGTCCTTGAGTGTTGAACTGGATTTTTGGTGAGGTTGATGGCACTTGTATTATCACACAATAGAGGAATTGATTTGATGTGAATGCCGAAATCTTCAAGTTGTTGCTTTATCCAAAGAAGTTGTGTACAGCAACTTCCAGCAGCAACATATTCCGCCTCAGCTGTTGATAGAGCTACTGAATTTTGTTTCTTGGATGTCCATGATATTAAGCATCCTGCAAGAAACTGACAACATCCACTGGTGCTCTTTCTATCTACTTTGCAACCAGCATAATCAGCATCTGAATATCCTATTAGATTTATCTCACAAGATCTAGGATACCAGAGACCTAAATCATGAGTTCTAGCTAAATATCTAAATATTCTTTTTACAGAGATTAAGTGAGACTCTCTAGGGTCTGCCTGATATCTAGCACACATGCATACACTGAACAAAATGTCTGGTCTACTGGCAGTTAAGTAAAGTAATGATCCTATCATACCTCGATAATTCTTTTGATCTACCCTTTTACCTTTTTGATCACTGTCCATTCTGGTTGATGTGCTCATTGGAGTTGATAATGGCTTTGCATCTTCAAATCCAAATTTCTTCAACAGCTCTTTGGTGTACTTTGCTTGACAGATATGAGTGCCATCCTTCCCTTGCTTGATTTGCAATCCAAGGAAGTAGCTTAACTCCCCCATCAAGCTCATTTCGAATTCTCCCTGCATAAGCTTTTCAAAGTACTTGCAAAGAGATTCATCAGTAGATCCAAAAATAATATCATCTACATAGATTTGTACAAGAAGTATATGTTTAACCTTGGATTTTATAAATAATGTACTATCTACTTTACCTCTAGTGAAACCATGATTTAATAAGAAAGTACTGAGCCTTTCATACCAGGCTCTAGGAGCTTGCTTTAAACCATATAAAGCCTTATGTAGTTTAAATACATGATTTGGAAATTCAGTGTCGTCAAAACCTGGAGGTTGTTCAACATAAACTTCCTCCTTGATGAAACCATTTAAAAAGGCTGATTTGACATCCATTTGAAAAAGTTTTAAATCAAGTGCAGATGCATAAGCAAGTAAAATCCTAATGGCCTCAAGTCTAGCTACAGGTGCATAAGTTTCATCGAAATCTATGCCTTCCTCTTGGGAGTAGCCTTGAGCCACCAATCTGGCTTTGTTCCTTAAGATTATTCCAGACTCATCCAGTTTATTTCTGAACACCCACTTGGTGCCAATGACTGAATGATTGGATGGTCTAGGAACAAGTGACCATACTTGGTTTCTCTTGAACTGATTTAGTTCATCTTGCATGGCTAATATCCAAGATTCATCAGATAAAGCTTCATTGACTGTCTTAGGCTCTACTTGAGAAACAAATGCTAAATAGTCGCATGGAATTACATTACCTCTAGTTCTTACCCCTACAGATGGATCACCAATGATGTTTTCAGGAGGGTGATCTTTCTGATATCTCCATTCCTTTGGAAGATCTTCATGTTGGATTTCTGTTTGCTGCAGTTCTTCCAGAGTTGGATCCTCTTTGTCCTTAATTGAAGTATTCTTTAATTTTTCGGACAAGTCATCTGCATCATCAATGTCACTAATTTCTTCCTTTTTCAAGGAAGGGTTAGATTCATCAAAAATAACATGTACTGATTGTTCAATCAATAAGGAACGTTTATTGAAAACTCTATAACCTTTGGGTTTAGAAGAGTACCCCATGAAGATGCCTTCATCTGATTTGGCATCCAACTTACCAATGTCCCTTTTTCCATTGTTATGGATGAAGCAAGGACATCCAAATATTCTGAAATGGCTAATCTTTGGCTTCTTTTCTTTGTAGAGTTCATAAGACGTCTTTTTCAGAATTGGCCTGATCATCACTCTATTTATGATATAACATGCAGTGTTGATAGCTTCGGCCCAGAAGTATCTTGGCAGATCATATTCTGACAACATGGTTCTTGCCATATCCAAAAGAGTTCTGTTTTTCCTCTCAGCTATTCCATTCTGTTGAGGTGTCCTTGGAGCTGAGAAGTTGTGCTCAATTCCTTGATCATCACAGAACTTCGTAAACTTTTCATTCTGAAACTCACCACCATGATCTGATCGAATAGAGACAATTGAGAATTTCTGATCTTTCTGAACTTTCTTACTGAAGCTGACAAAATTTTCAAATGTGTCATCTTTGTGCTCTAAAAAGGATACCCAAGTGAATCTTGAATAATCATCAACTATTACAAATCCAAAATTCTTTCCTCCCAAACTGGTAGTTCTCATTGGCCCAAATAAATCCATGTGAAGTAGTTCTAAGGGCTTTGAGGAGGTTACTACAGTCTTTGATTTGAAGGAGCTCTTGGTGTGCTTTCCTCTTGCACAAGGTCTGCAAACGCTATCCAATCTGAAATTTACCTTTGGCAGTCCTTCAACTAGTTTTCTCTTTCTGAGCTTGTTCAACCCATCCAAGCTGCAGTGGCCCAATCTTCTGTGCCACAGCTCAGTTGATTGATCTTTACTAGCTGCCAAACATACATCTTGATCCTTGAGTTTCTCGAGATATAGAACATACAAATTTCTTTCTCTGTAGGCTTCAAATATGACTGCACCATCCTTTAAGATACTGCATTTTGATTCTTGAAACTGAATTTGATGGCCTTTGTCACACAACTGGCTGATGCTGATGAGATTGTGCTTTAACCCTTTGACCAGCATTACATCTTCTATAACTGATTTTCCTTTGATGTTCACAGATCCGCTTCCTATCACAGTTCCTTTTCCATTGTCTCCATAGGTGACTGTACCTTCTTCAGCTTGGAGATCAACAAATATCTTCTTGTTGCCTGACATATGCCTTGAGCACCCACTATCCAAATACCATTTGGATGCTCGAGGGTTAACCTGAAATGAGAACATCAAGCTTTAGGTACCCAAATTCTTTTGGGTCCTGATTGGTTAGTATCATCAACTTTACCTTTTAATATCCATTTTTTATGTCTTGTTGGACATGTAATTTAATATGTCCTAACTTGTTGCAGTGACTGCAGCAGGATAACTTAGTCACTTTTTCTATATATTTGAAATCAGCTTTGTATGCTATATCTTGTTCGGGTACAAATTTTGGTGTTGGATATGTTTTAGGGTATATTATGGTTTCTTCATTGTCTGGGGGTATATATCCTAATCCATTTTTCTTTTTACCCGATCTCCTAGCACCTTTTAATATTAAAGAGTTTTTACCGTTGGTGAATTTCTCTAGTGTGCTTGATAGATTATCATTTTCTTTATTTAGTCTTTCTATTTCTATTTTAAATTCACCTAAGTCTTCTTGTTTTTCTAGAAGATTTATTTTCTTATTTTTCTCTTTTAAATCTTCACATAATAATTCATTTCTTCTTTTATGTTCAGTGATTTGTTTTTCAAGTTCTTCATTTTCTGTTCTTAGGTCTGAATTTGTATTTTCTAGACAGATTATATTTTTCTTACTAGTTTTAAGTAATTTGCATACTTCTTTGTATTTATCGTAGAGTTCATTAAATGCACTTTCCAAATTATCCGAATCTGAGTCATTACAGGAATCGAAAGAGGAATCAGATGTTACCTTATCCTCGGTATTTGCCATAAGAGCCAGGTTGGCTTCTTCTTCTTCACTGCTGGAGCTTGACTCACTGTCTGAGTCGCTGCTGTTGTCCCATGCAGCTGCCATGGCTTTCTTCTTGAATCTTCTGAACTTCTTGGAGCTGTCCTTCTTCTTGTGATCATTTTTCTTTTGCATTGGACAGTCTGCCTTGATATGTCCAGGTTTCTTGCATTCATAGCAAAGTGGCTCATTCCTCTTCTGATCTTTTCCATCTGGTCTCTTGAGATCTTTGTTTTTCTTGAAGTACCTCCTACCAGACTGAAACTTCTTCTTCTTTGCCAAGATTCTCTGCAATCTTCTTGAGAGCATGGCTTCTTCATCATCACTATCTTTGCTGTCTTCACTGTTATCTAAGGATTCTTCTGATGAGTCCCCATTAGCTTTAAGCGCATTTGACTGCTTCTTTCTACTGGAGGATTCTCCTAGTCTTTCCATGTTTATTTCATGGGCCATAAGAGACCCGATGAGTTTTTCTACTGACATTTTCTTAAGATCATTAGCTTCTTCGATAGCTGTGACCTTTGCCGTCCATGAAGATGGAAGGATCTGAGAATCTTCCTTACCATATCTGCATTCTCATATGATTTCCTAGACTTGCTAGGCCATTAGTGATGTCAGTAAATCTACTAAACATTTGGGTAATAGACTCACCTGTTTGCATTTGAAATCTTTCATACTGAGTGACAAGAATGTCGATTCTTGTTTCCTTTACTTTGTCTGTACCTTCATATGTAATCCTTAACTTTTCCCACATTTCCATGGAGGATTTGCATGCTGAAACTCTGTTGAACTCCTTCTTGCTTAGAGCACAACATAGAATGCTCTTAGCTTTACAGTTCAAGGAGATTTTCTTTCTATCTTCATCTGTCCATTGTGCTTTCTCATTTGTGACGACCAGATCACCTTCTTCCACTATTGACCAGATTTGATAATCGTGGCCTTGTAGAAAGTATTCCATCCTGGTCTTCCAATACGTATAATCTTCACCATCGAACAAGGGAGGCCTGTTGACTGACTGACCTTCGAAGTTACTTTGGGCTGTCATTGATCTTTGCTCTTCAGATCGTTGGATCTTCTTCTTTGTCGAAGAGACTTGCTCTGATACCACTTGTTGCCCAGCTAGCTAGCCCAGAGGGGGGGTGAATGGGTTATTAAAACTTCGATCTTCGATTAAAACCTGTTTACTGAAAGGATTGCACAACTTAATAACAAGGTTAGAGTTAGAGCAAACAAGACAACAATCACACAAAACACATCCACAAGACACAAGGATTTTATCCTGGTTCGGAACTCCTCTCCACAGGAGACCTACGTCCAGTCCCTGAGCAATACCTCAGGATTTTACTATCAAGGGTACAATCCCCCTTAAGGATCCTTACACCCAGCCTCAACTGGTCTTCCTTCAGCCTGAAGGGAACAACAACCACCCTGGATACCACCAGGTCTTCCTTCGTCCAGAAGGGAACAACAACCACCCTGGATACCACCAGGTCTTCCTTCGTCCAGAAGGGAACACAAACTAATCAGAAAAAGGGTGTGAAAACAGGCTTCAGATTCTAGCTTGACCAGCTACAACCTGAAGCTCCTAAGCCCCCGAGAGAGAAAGAGATTTAACAAGGTTTTTCTCTCCAAGGACCACACAGGCTCTTACAAATGAGAAGATTCCTTTTGAGCACAGAGAGCTAAGAGCTTAGAACAAGGTTTGGAGTGGAGGCTTCGCTCTTCTTCAAAGTTCTAAAGATTCTAAGAGATGGATTTCTTTCTTCTTCTAAAATCAAGCGCTGTTGCACACCTCTACTCTTTTCCGTCTTGAGTCTTCTATTTAAACTGCTGATTCAAATTCGAACGTTGAAGTGTCCGTTGTCTCTTATCCTTGTGTACGTTAGACTGGTCACTGAGGAAGCTTCTGATCGTCAGTCTTTTATCCTTGTGTACACGCCAAAGAGATGTCATAGAACTTTGTATCTTGTGTCCAATGTTGTCCAGATGAGTCTTGTCAGATATCTGTAAGCATATCATCAATAAATAGAAGACAGCTAAGACTGCTGTCTATTGTTAGTTGAGATGGAACAGATATTGCAGTATATAGCAAAGCTCCTTTCTGTCTAAAAAGTACGTAGACAGAGTAGCATACAAATGGAAGATATTGTCTGCATGCATGGGAGATACGATCAGAGAGCATTTAATGCATAGCAGTCAACGGACAAGATATGACTTTGACTTTTCAACGCTATTAACAGGCATTATATTGATGCATCAAGAAATTCGATAAAAAGAATCTTGCTAACTTATGAAATCGTTACAACAAGCAGGTCGTTGTGAGTTCTGAAGAAATCGTTACAAGAAATCGTTATGACTATCGAGTTGTAAAGAAATCGTTACACGAAATCGTTATGACTATCGAGTCGTAAAGAAATCGTTACACGAAATCGTTATGACTATCGAGTTGTAAAGAAATCGTTACACGAAATCGTTATGACTATTGAGTTGTAAAGAGATCGTTACACGAAATCGTTATGCAAAGCAAGGCGTTATGATCAGTGAAGAAATCGTTATGAACTCCAAAGAGATCGTTATGAAGTCTAAAGAAATCGTTATGACTATAGAGTCGTTGCGAATTCTAAAGAAATCGTTACGAGGTCTAAAGAAATCGTTATGACTAAAGAGTCGTTGCAAATTCTAAAGAAATCGTTACGAGGTCTAAAGAAATCGTTATGACTAAAGAGTCGTTGCGAGTTCTAAAGAAATCGTTACGAGGTCTAAAGAAATCGTTACGGCTAGAGAGTCGTTGCGAGTTCTAAAGAAATCGTTACGAGGTCTAAAGAAATCGTTATGGCTAGAGAGTCGTTGCGAGTTCTAAAGAAATCGTTACGAGGTCTAAAGAAATCGTTATGGCTAGAGAGTCGTTGCGAGTTCTAAAGAAATCGTTACGAGGTTTTAAAGAAATCGTTACGATATCGATTTGTTTTGAGTTTTCCGATCAAAGAGAAAATCGTTCTGCTTATCAAAGAAGTCGATACAAAGACTTGGATAGAAGTGATGAGACTTACCAGATTGTCTTGAACTTTCATTTTTCTTTTATTTCCTGTACTTAAGGCTCAAGAAATCCATTAGTGTTATTTTGTTAATCATCAAAATTAATATATAAATAAATGGAAATATTTATTATGGGGACAGTTTGGTCATCAGTTGAGGTACTCTTCCGATGCAGACCAGCTAGTCCTTCTCACTGCCTCGCTCTGCGTTGGCTCCAGAGCCGTGTAGGGAGGTCAGGCGTAGGGCCGCAGCTCGGCCAGGCTCTGGTGGTTGTGGTTGTTCTTGTTGTGACTTGCTAGCCTCACTCTACCGGGGAGGTTGTAGGCAAGAGTCGATGGCTGGCGAGCAAGAGGGGTGGACTGTGCGTCCCTCTCTTAGCTGCCTGTGGCGGTGGCTTGGTTGCTCTTGTGTGACGGTGTTTCTCACGCTGTTTCCGAGATTGGGTTTCTCGTCGCCCTAGCCTGCACGGTGGTTGTAGCCTAGCCATGTCTAGTGCCGTGGGTTTGGTTGGTTTGGCCTTGTGGGCCGTGTTTAGTGGTTTTCTCTATGCGGGTTCTCTCGGGGTGTCTTGTGTAGACACCCAACTGCTGTTTCAGTAACCTGTTCCTTGGTGCCGTCCGTGGTGGCACCAGAGGTTGTAGTTTCCCTGACCTCGTGGAGTGTCCGAGGTGCGGGATGGTTCTGCATGTGGGCCCTCAACCTTGTGGAGGTCTGAGGTAGCCGTGCCTGTGGTGAGACGGTGCTTCTCATGTGGTTGCTCAGTGTCTCTCGTGGTGACACCTGGTTGTTCCTTCCCAACCTCGCGGAGGTCCAGGATGTTGGGTGCTTGTGTCGTGAGACTCTGGTCTCACGTGGTTGCTCCGGTGTTCCGTGAGCTTCTTTGTCTCGGCGGGTGTGTGCCGAGGTGTTGCTTCCGCATTGTGTTTGACTCCGCTGGTTCTGCGGGAGTCGTGTTTGGCCCGACCCTGGTTGTGGGTTGTGGCGTTACTCTGTTCCGCTACTTTGTAGTACTTTGTGGTAGGCGTTTCTCGCTTTACTGCTTCGTAGAGTAGTTTTGCTTCCGCTTGTTGGAGTTCCTGCTGCTCTGGCTAGTAAGGGACTGGTTATCCCTACTGAGCCTTGTTCGCGAGGCTCACCCCCCTACTCTCTTCAAGTAGGGACTCGCTGTCGCAGGAGTTCTTTTCCGGACGGTTGTGGTGGCGGCTTGTTCACCGTGCGTTGCCAGCAGTGTGAGTTGTGAGCATGAGGACTTGTACCGTGAGTTGAGAGTGGCCTTTTTGAAAAACCTTGGGGTATGCCCCTTAAGGACTGCACATTTCTTTCTGTACCTGAACTTTTATTTGGGACATGTTGTACATTTTTCCTTTATTAATGTACAAACGTTCTTGTTATAGTCATTTGAATTCATTGCTTATCTCACTGGACTAAATTCTAACCCTTCCGGGTCTTCGGATCCATGGGTGGCGGCGCGACCTTCAGGGGTCCCTGGTGGGGGTTTGGGAGGTTGGGTCGTTACAGTGGTATCAGAGCTCAGTGGTCTAACAAGATTTGTGATGAGTTAATAACTATGGCTGTCCCAAAGAAAGGTACTAGTATGCTGTTGGCCCGTCCGTGTAGAGTTGCTGTTAGGTGAGCATTGGGCTCTTTGTTGCAGGTGGCTAACTTTCCAGCAGGGTCTGAGTGTGAGTTGCAGGAGAGTTGCTGCTGTTGCTGGGTGCGCGTGCTGCGAGCGTGATTGCAGTTTTGCTCGTGCTGCGGTTGGGTTCGTCCTCGGCCTACGCATCCGTGTGGTTATGTCGCGAAGGCTGAAAGAGCCTACGTGTGGTGTGGCCTTCACCGGTGCAGGGTTGTATTCTGTAGAACCGGTCGAAGGTGTCTTTGCCTTGTTGGCTGTCCCCTTGTTGTTGGGGTATGTCCTTGTTGGATGTCCCCTTGTTGTTGGGGTGTGTGTTGTGTTGGCTGTGTGTTTGGCCTTGTGTGCCTGTGCGCCGTTGGGCGTTGTGCTCTACTCAGTGGGCATTTTTGCTCGAGCTAAGCAGATGCTTGTGTGCCTTGTTGCACCGTTGGTTGAGAGCTATGACACCTGTCTGTGGTTGTTGCCGGCTGTGTGTTGGCTATTTGTGAACTCTAGTGAGGTGCTCCCGGAGTTCTTCTCTGTTGGTTCTGGTGGAGGTGAGGTTTTCCAAAGAACTTTATTGTGCTCGTTTCTGGTTGTTGCGGCGTTGCCCTCTGGGTTGAGGTGCATCGCTTGACTGCTGTGTTCTAGTGGTGTTTCCCAGAACTGTTTTGTTGTTGTCCTAGTGAGGGTTCCTCTCCCTCTGAGACTGCTTCTGTACTCGTTAAAGTCTTCCACTGTGTTACCTCCTTGGTTTGAAGTCTCTGTTGTCTGGTTGGTTGCCGTTGCGTTGCCCTCAAGGTTGAGGTGCATCGCTTGGTTGTCCTGTGTTCTGGTGCGTTTTCCCAGAACTGTTGGTTGTTGTCCTGGTGAGGTTCACTCTCAGGACTGTTCCGGGCTTGTTTCTACCGGTTGTTGTGCTACCTCAGGGTTGAGGTATGCTGCTGTTTTGTTGGCCGTTGCGTTCTGGTGGGTTTTCCCAGAACGGTGCCTTGGTGGTTCTGGTGGAGGTTCTCCCAGAACCAATTTGTGTTGCTTCCGCTGTCTGCTGTGTTCTCTCTGTTGGCCGTTTGTTTGGGCTGCGTTCTGGTGATGTTTTCCCAGAACGGCTCTTAGCGCTTTGGGTGGAGGTTCTCCACAAAGCTGCCTTGTGTTGTTTTGGCTGTCGCTGCTCTCTCTCTATGGAGATGAGCTATGCTGTTGCCAGTGGGACTGTCCATGTTACAGTCTGCCTGGGTGTTGTCGGTCAAGGTGTGGTGCCTTGACCGTGTGGCTGGCCATTATGCTGGCCAGGTTGTCTTCTTATTCGTTTGCGAGTTTCTCGGCTACGCTGGTGGGACTTTGTGTGTCCCTATGGTCAGGTGGTTTGCTTCATTTCTCGCGCCATGCGTACTCTTCCAGATGGTGGTCTGGTGACTGTGGTGGGTGTTTGGCTGGTTGTGCTTCTTGGGTGAGTGCTAGCCTTACGTTGTTGTTTCCTCTGCTTCTTGTGGGTTGCTTTGGGGTGGTGGTGCTTTCACATGGCATTTGGCACCATGTTGCGCACCGTGGCGACCTTTGTGGCGAAGGTCCCTCCCCTTGTGCTGTCTTGAGGTTGAGTTGGTTGCTCACCTCGTGCGCATTGTTTCCTTGTGGTGCGATAGGTTGTGGTGACCTATTGTCCCGTCTCTTGCTGTGCTAGTTTCTTGTTGCCTGACTGGACGATGTAGGGCAGCGTGCCCTGTGTTCAGTGTGAGGCGGCACCGGTTTTCTGTTGTTTGACTTGCTTGTGCAAGCATTGTTCCAGTGTGTGTTTCCGCTTATGCCTCAGTTGTGCTTTGAGGCACTTGTCGCCGTTTGGTGTGTGGCCCTCTCCGCCTGTGGTGGTAGGAGCTGTGCTTCGTGTTGTGCGCTTCTAAGAGCCAATATGGTGGTTGCGCTCTTGAAGCTGCTGGTTCTTCGCGTGTTTTTGCTTGTGTGGGTCTCTGGTGGAGAGTCCCTTTCGGTTGGCCATGAGTCGTTTCAGGCCGTTGGTGTAGTCGTGTACTGCACCTTGAGCGTGTTTCCTTTCGATGTTTCGTGTCTTTGTGCCTTAAGGGTTCGTGGTCGGTGTGGCCTGTTCTGCCCTTTTTGGCATGCAGCTTCTTGTGGGTGGCTTTTGGCAGGTCTCTTGTGGAGAGTCCTTCCTGTTAGCCATGTTGTTTCGGCCGTTGGTGCAACTGTGTTGCATCTTGCCTAGTTTTGGTGCTTGTGGTGGCACCATGTGCTCGTGCCCTAGTGGTTTGTTTTGTGTTGTCTGGAGCCTGGGTGCACTGTGTTGCACTTTGGGTGGCTCCTGGTGCTTGTGTGAGCACCATGTGTTGTGTTGTATTTCCTGATCGTGAGCTCCGTGCGTTGTTTCACGAGTTTGCTCAGTGTTGGAGGCATTGAGCTTTCCGCCTCTGGGACACCTTGTGCTGGCCGATGCCTTGTGGCTGTACCGTTACCGCTGTGGGGTGGCTGCTTTGCCCTGTCTAGGTAGCCCTATCGGTGGTACGCCAGGCTTTGGTCGTGGCCTGTGTCCGGGTTTCCCCTCTCGCCTTGGGGAGCGAGTGTGTTCGGTTGAGGTACCTTGTTTTGGTTTGGATTTCCTTGAGGTCGACGTGCTGCCTCGACCTCTGCAGTTGCTCCGTTTCCCGTACGGTTGCCGACGTCTTGGGTTGCTTGGCCTTGCCAACATCAGACGTCTTCTTTGGTTTTGCCTCTGTGCTTGTGCCTGTGGAGCATGTGGTTTAGCTTTCTATGTCTCCACAGTCGTTGTGTGTCCTAATCGGACCACGAGGATGATCTGGGTGGGATCTAGTGGTGCCGGCGGACACTGTCCTGTGTGCCGTGGTGTTTCTCCATGTGCATGCTATCGATTGGTTTTGGGTCACCATTAAGAAACTCTCGTTTGGCCTTGCCATAGGTGCTAGTTGTTGCAAGTTGTGCGGAGCCATTCAGAGGAGTCTTGTGGTTGACCTCTTGGCATTTTCTCGGTTTGCCGCCAGTAGCTGGGACCTCTATCTAGTCGCTGGTGATAGAGGGAGTAACTGACCGGTTGTTCTCAACAGCGTGGTATGTCGAGGGTTTAGTCGCGTGGTTTTCGACTGGTGGTTTTAGTATCCTGGTCAATTTGGTGCGCGCCGCGCCTGTGGAGTTGTCGACATCTGCTTGTGTGCTCTGCACTGTTGTTGTGCACCCTGTGAGCCGTCGGATGTCTGGTTAGGCACTCCCTTTGTGGCAGGGTCGTGGTGGCGACCACCGGGAAGTTGCGGTGCGACTTAGTGGTCCCTTGGCACCTGTTGTTTTCTCCGATCAGGTTTCGCCCTTAATTTCGAGGACGAAATTATTTTTTTGTTGGATGTATTGTAACATCTCTATTGGGTTGAGTGTGTTTTGGAATTTCCTAAATTTGTATTTTAATGATGACCAATGAACATCACGCATACATTGATTTTGATGATGACATATTGTGATTTTGATGATGATATGTTGAACATGTTATACATTCTATACATATCACAATAATGTTTAAACAATATGTTCTTGATGCTTAATATCTCATATTTTAATGATAATATCTTGTACTAATGATTTACGTGTTAAATTTGCAGGTGTATACAGATTTTGTGATGGTAGTGTCGACACACCCATTGATGGTGTCGACACTGGGTCAGAGTCCTTGAAGGTTTTTCATGAAGACAGGGTCAAGTGTGTCGACACAGCCCCTGGTAGTGTCGACACTAGTCCCAGATTCCAGAAGACCCAGTTGCCAGACTGGGACAGTGTGTCGACACAGCCAGTGAGTGTGTCGACACTAGTCCCATCTCCCAGAAGACCTATTTTGTGCAATTGGGACAGTGTGTTGACACACTCAGTGATTGTGTCGACACACTCCGGTTGAAACTCAAAATCGTGATTTTATCTGGACACGTGGCCGCTTAGGGTTCAAGGGAATCTGCCTAGGTTTTTATGCCCACGTACCCTAAGGCTCTTTATGGACATATGGGGCTATAAATACCCATCTCTTTGGTACTCCAAAGCATCCCACGCAAGACAAGAGCCAAGAGCTTTCTGCAAGAAGGAAAGAAGAGCGGGAAAGAGGCATCTGCATCCAGAGGCGCCGCCAAGGGGAGAAGAAGGAGAAGAAGAAGGAGAAGAAGAGGAGGAGTTCGTGATTGCAGCAGTGCTGATCCAGAAGGAGATCCAGCCGAGTCTGTATTTGGTCAGAGTGTTTAATTTCTCTGGGAATCTGTGTATGTGTTCTATACAGATCTCCCAATTCTATTTTTCTTTACCAATTCTATTGTATTGAGATAGATCGTGCTAGAGGATCTATTCTCTAAGTGTGCTTGTTCTAGAAGAACTTGGATCTATTGTGATCCAGAGGTTTGAGTACTTTGTACTATGTTTTAGAGCCCCAATGCTCTGGGTTGGAGCCGTTGTGCTCTGGTGCTTGAGCCGTGGTGCTCAAGGGCTTGTGAATTTGCTGAATTCACAAGTGGTCTTTGGAGTAGGTCGTTGTGCCTATCTCCTGGGTTTCTTTGAGTTGTTGAACTCAAAGAGGTTAGAGTCGTTGTGCTTTAGTTTGTACTGCACTTGTGCTAGTGGTTCCTCCATTGTGAGGAGGTGGACGTAGGAGACACAAGTTGTGTTCTCCGAACCACCTTAAAATCTTCAGTGCACTGTGGTTTGATGTGTGGTTGGCTGTTCTTATTCACTATTCTCACACACCACACTTTGATCTGATCGAATTGTGTGTTTTACTCATTTTAATTCCGCTGTTATCGCCAAATTAGACTTTTAGTAGCACTTTTACTAGCAGCCAATTTATTTTTGCTATTAATTAACAACATTTTTTACAAAATCGCTGCTAATGAGTCCACTAAAGAGATATAGTCACTGTTACATTTAATAGAAAATACTATTAGCTGTTGATTTACAGATATTTTTAAATATTAGCTACCAAATATTAAAATTGGGTGACTATTACCTTCAGTAGCATATTTGTTAGTTGTAAATGCTTTTTAATTTTTAAAACCACGAATGGCTTTAGGAGGGAAGTAAAATATTTCAGAATCCTTCTTCCCGCGGGATTTTTAACTGGGAAATAATCCTCTCCTTGTGCGGGATCTTTTCTAGGAAATAGTATCTTTGTGCACAACCTCGATGGCGACCACCCCTGAGCCCTCATGCCGCCGTGCGTGAGCCATCTCAGCAACTGCCGCTCCCTCCTCATGCACACCCTCGACGAACAACCACATGCGTGGTTCCACGAGCTGCTCTCCTTCCTCGTGGATGACCCCCCGCCCTCACACCCGGCGAGCCATCGCAGCAGCCGTCGGCGTCCGATTTCTATATCTCCGGCTGAAGTGAAGATCATCGCGCTTGCACACGTCAACGGCGGCCCCTTGCGCGCATGCTGGGACGCCTCTGTTGCCCCCTTTCGCTCCGCCAGCAAACCTCAGCAGCCGCCGACATTCATTTTCCTATATGCTTTCATCAAAGAAAGAAGATCCTCAAACAACATTCGGGAACGTCTCACGGCAGAAGGAGAAGTTTTTGAATCCGTTGAGGTAAAATATCAGGCAAGGCACTTATAATATTCTTCTCTGCTTAATCAAGTACTGCACCCCGGCCCTCAGCGAACTTTTCTATAATGCCTAAACACCAGCTATCTTAGGAAGATTCAAACTTTGTGTGTGCTCATGTGAGGGCTGAGGAAATTAAACAGGTAATTTTTTTTCTCCTCCTCCTTGCAAAGCCCCAGGTTCGGATGGCTTATCTACAGATCAGTTCATTAATTAAAGTTGTAAAGCCTATTGTGGGTGACCAGGTGATTGATGGTATTCACATGACTTTTTTATGAGAAAAGTTTTATTCCCTGCGGACCTGGGAAAGAACTGTTTGGCCAACTCCTTAATTGACTGGGGCGCGGACAAATAAAAGAATTATGAGAGAATTATGTTCTTGGCTCTTTTAAAAAATTATGTAGTTATATATTTATCTTTGTGATTATAATTATGTAAGTTAAAGATCTAAAAATAAATATGTTGTTTAAGGATCTTTCTTTCTTTGATGTTCTACAGCCATGGGTTCATCACGACAGGTAATGCTTCGCTTTTTTGTTCTTTTTTTTCTTTTGACATCTATTTGGCGGAGGTGGAGAGAACATCTTGAACACTTTTAATATTTTTTGCCAAAAGAACATCTTGCACAACGTATATCATTCTTGTGCACAAGATATGTCATACAACCCGTCTGCGAAGCACTTGCTCTATGAAGCCTCCTACTGGTGTTGGCTCTAAGTATGGAGATACGATACCAAGCTCTGACAACGGCAATAAACATAGAGATGAGATTTTTGTCCAAAATAAATATGTTGGAAGAGGAGGTTATAATCAATCGGTAACATCTATCCAAGTCCAACCGACACCATCGATTTTGACTTCATCGATATTTCACTCTCATTCTAGTATTTCATTTCTTTGTTATTTCAAAAGATGGGTAAAATCATAGTTTTTAATTATGTATGTGTAGTAACATTGAGCATTAATCCTTCTTTATTATTTTTAGAAACAAAATTAGTTGATATGAGTTTTTATTTTAATTGTTAGGCTTTAAGAAGTTCAGATGGCCATTTCCTTGTCTTTATGTTTGTAAGTATGTACACTTTATATTGTTATCTTTATGTGCTTAAAGGTTTATGAGTACAAATCTTATTCCAATGATCTTTTTTATTCAGGTCCATAATTATATAAAAAGTTAAATTAGTATGCACCTAAAAGAAATTCATGGATTGAAGTTACAAAGCATCTGACTCCTAATTGCGCATTACCCTCTTTGACTCTCAATTTTATTATACTTCCAAAGTCCTAAAATAGAATTGATTATAGAACTTGCATCAATAGTGCAATTCCAAGTTCCATCGATGTCCTGGTTATAATATATTTCTCAAGTGATATTGTTATATACATATACATTACCCTCTTAAATATAAAAGTAGTTATTTATTATCCTTACCCTAAATACAAATGATATCTTATAATGTTAATTTTGTATACTTCCTAAATCTTTTCGTTTGCAGCACTAATCCATAATATTTGCAGTTTATTGAAATTAAAACCTTGAGACAACTCTTTCAAAATGATTACAAAATTTTTTCCCTTCCCATGGCTCAACCAAATCAATAACAGAAGGTTGTAGAGATATGTTTGCTTCCATGACATCAATTCTGGTCAACTTTTTTTATTCTTCTATTAAGTTATTGTATGTTTTACCAATGTCTAGGTCTAAAGTCCAATTTCAACACCAGTATATTTCATTCATTTTACAATAAAGAACATCTTTGTTTTTTTTTATGATTGTAAAATAAAAGATGGTGTTTTACTGATCTGTTCTGAACTCAACTCATTTTTCTCAAGCTCAATATTTTGATGGTTGTGAAATAAACAAAAAATTTTGGATGATTGTAAAATAAAATTGCAATAATTTCCTTCCCTAATTAAAATCTCATAATTGTTCTTATGCTTGCTTATAATTTCTGAGTTACTACACTTTCGTTATCTATTGAGCATGCGTTGTTGAACATATTAACTTGTTATCTAAAGGTGCAACGAGAATCAAAGAAAAAGGGAAGAAATGATGACAATTTGAAGGCTCAGGTAAATATAACTCTTAATGTGACTGTTTGCTATAGTATTGTGATTAAAAGTTTTTTCTTCTTTGTTTTTTTTATTGGGAAAAGCTATGGTTTACTTAAAGAGTTTCAAAAACTCATTTGTCAATGTTGTTCTTGTTACTGTGGAAAGTAAAGATCTTTTAAAGAATGTTGGAGTTTGTGATTTAGGATATGAGTATTAGGAAGTGGCTATAAATATTTCTCTTGTTCCTAATGAACCTCTTCCAATGTCGTATGGACAATTCAAGATAATTGAAGATGCAATTGGGACAACCATTATTGGGTCTTTTACTCTTATATGTTTATTCAACAATTCATTTATAAATATCAATAATATTATCAATTTTATACTAAATATTCTTTTTCTCTTACAGGTCGTTAGGGCAGAAGAATGATCTACATGAAGCCAGTTGGAAATGAAGCTTAGGTAAATACAACTCTTAATTTTATTGTTTGTTAGTGTATTATAATTAAAAGTTCTTTTTCATTTTTTTTTTGACAGAGAAAAGTGATGGTTTACTTAAAGAGTTTCAAAAAGTCTCTTGTCAATGTGGCTCTTGCTACTATTGTAACTAAAGATCTTTTAAAGAAGGTTGGATTGTTGTGACTTAGGGTGTGAATGCTGGGAAGTGGCTATAAAAGTTGCTTTTGTTTATAATGAACTTCTCTCAATGCCATATGGACAATTTAAGACAATTGGAGATGCAATTGGGGCAACTATTGCTTGACCTTTTACTTTTGTACGTTTGTTCAATTGTACATATTTTAATATTAATAATGTTATCAATTCTATGCTAAATATGCCTTTTCTCTTGCAGGTCGCTAGGACAGAAGAATGATCTACATGAAGGCAGCTTGAAATGAAGCATTTTGTTATCTCTTTTTTCTTTACTCCTTTGGACATTTTATGATGACCATGTCAGAACCACCTACATTTTGGATGTTCATTGAGACAATGTTTGAAAAACATATTTTACTCTTTTGTATTCATCATTTCTAAAAATGTGTGATGTAATGTGAGAATGGATATATATGATGTCTTTTTTATGGAAATGGAATGGATATGTACAACGTTTTGTGGTAGGTTTTTGCCAATGATTCATATATGTTGTGGAAAGATCTATCGAATACACATAGAAGAATGTACATGTTGATATATTTGTATACATGTGGTGTTGTATAATCAACTATAGTGATAATTTTAAATATCACTATTATAAACTTTAGTAGGAAATATTTGTGCTAGTATATGCTATTATTTACACTTTTAGTAGCAATTATATTTGTCGATAAAATATCTATTAGCAGCTAATTACTCCCTTTCAGTAGCTATTTAAATTGCACATATCTAATCCTCAAAAGCAATCAGAAATGTTGCTAATGCATATAGTGACAAATAGTTATAATTTTTAAGGAATAAATAATAGCCATTATATTAGCTTCTAATGGTATACAATGGAAGCAATTATATTAGTTACAACAAATAAAAATAATAGCCAAAAGATTAGCTACTAATAATAAACATATTTAGTAGCAATTTTAAATGCTTCTATTGCTAGTTATTGCAGCCATGTAAATGGCTATCAAAAGTTTTTGCAACGCTTAGACAACAAATAGAGTACAATTGTGCATATTTATAGTAGCATTTATAAGTGTCATTAAAGATTCCTTTTAGCATCCAT
Source organism: Colocasia esculenta (assembly GCA_014218235.1). Classification (NCBI taxonomy): domain Eukaryota; kingdom Viridiplantae; phylum Streptophyta; class Magnoliopsida; order Alismatales; family Araceae; genus Colocasia; species Colocasia esculenta. Next base: position 36,953,760 of record CM024766.1, on the reverse strand, counting down.
GATTGTGAATGGCTGTTATTTACTTTTAGCGACGGGACTTATAACAGCTAAATTTTGGATGGCTGTTAAAGAGTTTTAGTAGCAATTTTGTTAGCTATAGCAGCATATAAAATCACTACTAAATGTAATATTTGTTGTAGTATATACACTCAATTTCTTAGTTCATTTACAAAGTCACCTATCCGATCCCCAACATTTGGTATCAGAGCGGGTCATAGTCAATTCTATACTCTGAGGTACTTTCGTGAATTTTCTGTATTTCAGATTTTGATTACTTGCTCAAGTTGATGTGTGCTTTAGTTTGATTGTCTTTATCATGGACTCTAGAGGTTTTGTTGTTGAAGGTCATTCAATCAATAGGCCTCCATTTTTTTATGGTACTGACTATCCTTACTGGAAGAATAGGATGATGGTTTTTCTTAGAGCACATAACTATGAAGTATGGAGAATTGTTGAAAAAGGACCAAATGAAGTCACTGGAGATGAAGATCAATGGACCAGGGAGCATATCAGAAGGGTCACCCTGAACTACAGCGCCATGAACATGCTGCAATGTGCCATCCATCCAAAGGAGTATTCCAGAATCTCTATGTGTAAGTCTTCCAAGGAGATGTGGGATAAATTAGAATTGCTTTATGAGGGCACATCTCAGGTCAGGGAGACTAAGGCTAACATGTTAGTTTCTGATTATGAGTTGTTTATCATGAAATCTAATGAAACTATATCTGAGATGTTTGCTAGGTTCATGGTTATTATAAATGGACTTCGAGCCTTGGGTAAGGAATACTCAAATGAAGACTTGGTAAGAAAAATCTTGCGTTCATTATCTCCTGTATGGCACACTAAAGCAACTGTCTTTGAAGATTCAAAGGATTTATCCAAAATCACATTGGATGAACTCATTGGATCATTAATGACATATGAATTAAACCTTAAGAGATCAGAAGAACACATGCTAAAAATAAAAATCATTGCTCTTAAAGCTTCATCAAGTAATAAAGGAAAATCTAAAGAAAATTCAGAGTCTGAGAAATCTGAATCTGATCATGATAATCTTGCTTTGATCACTAGACAATTCAAGACATTTTTGAAATCAAACAAGAAGAATTTTGATAATAAGCAAAATGCCATGTCTAGTAAAAAGAAACATTTCTCTCATGTTGATCATAAGAAAACTGATGAAATTCCTGTGTGTTACAGGTGCAATAAATCTGGACATATGAAGGCTGATTGTCCAGAAGGTAAGAAGGAAAAGCACAAAACCCACAAGAAGGAGTTTCACAAAAAGAAGAACAAGGCCATGGTTGCTACATGGTCAGATGATGAAAGCTCAAACTGCAATGAAGAATCCTCAACTTCAGATGAAAATGAAGTTTGCTTCATGGCTGGAAGCAGTGAAGAACAGGTAGATATATCCTTTGAACTATTTACCATTGAAGATTGGCAAGAAGTATATGGTAATTTAGTTGAAAATCTTTCTGATGTTAGAAAAGAAAATAAATATTTGAAAAGAAAAATTGAAAGCATTTTTCATGATACTTCATCATCTGAAAAGATTTCTGAATTGGAAGCTCAAGTTTCAGATCAAATCAAAGAAAATGATGAATTGTTGATTTTTGTTGATAATCTCAAATTGAAAATTCAAAAATTGAACAAAGAACTTATCAATTCTGTTAAGAAATTTGAAGAAAAAGAAAAGGAAAATCATGAAAATTTGAATCAAATTGAAAAACTCAATCTTTGTATTGAAGAAAAAGAAGATATCATCAAGAACTTCACTCAAGGGAAAGACAATCTGAATGCTCTACTTGGAGTTAAGATGAGTTCAAATAAGCATGGCTTAGGTTTTGAACCACAAAATTTAAAGAAAACTGAATCATCTCCAAAGAAAACAAAATCATCAAAAACTCCTTTAATAAAATTTGTCAAGGCAAGCTCATCTGTAAACAAAGGAAAAATACAAAAACAAAAGAACCTGAGAGGTCGACACATACCCTACCTAGGTCGACACACACTATGCACAGGTCGACCTATCCCAGTTAGAGGTCGACCTACCCCTCTTATAAAAATCACAAAAACTTCAAACCAGTCAATAATCATTTTCTCATGGAAATTGGAATGTTTTCTCCTCTTACAATTCAAGATGGAATAAGTCTTGGAACCAAAGGTACAACGGTAACCAATGGTTCAATCCTTATTTCTATCATTCATCTTTTCCTGCATATCAACAACAATACATGCCAAGGTTTTCACAGTGGAACAAATTAACTAAGAGGTATAATGTTCAGAAAATTGAAAAACAAAAATTGAATCTTCTGTTTCAAAAAGCACTGTGAAGAAAAATACACAAATTTGGGTTAGAAAGGATTTGTTATCTCTTCTCACTCAGGATGTTGGTACCAATCTCATGTGGGTACCAAAAACTTTTCTTGTCTAATTTGTTATGTGCAGGAAAGCCGTGCATCCAATTCCAACAACATCTGGATTCTTGACAGTGGATGCTCACGGCACATGACAGGAGACATAAACAAATTTTCATGCTTGATTGAAAAGGAAGGTGGATCAGTCATCTTTGGAGGTAAGAATAAAGGAAAAATAATTGGCAAAGGAAAAATTGGTAAGTTTTGCATTACTTTAAGTGATGATGTTTGTTTAGTTGAGGGTCTGAATTACAACTTGCTTAGCATTAGTCAATTGTGTGACAATGGTCACAAGATTCTTTTTGAACATGATTCATGCAAAATAATTGACTCCTCTTCTGAGAAAATTAAATTGATTGGCAAAAGAGAAAATAATGTTTACATGATTGATTTGTATGATAATTTCTCTTTAAATGTTTGCTTGATTGCAAATAAAAATGACACTGCATGGTTGTGGCACAAAAGGTTGGGTCATGCAAGTTTCACAACCATTAGTAAACTCATAAGAATGAATCTTGTAAAAGGTCTTCCTGAATCTTTCCCAGTCATTGACAATCCTGTTTGTGAATCTTGGTTTATGCAAGTTTTCACATGTCTGAAATCTTCATCTCAATTCTTTGTGCAACTAAAGACCATTCTCTCTTGTAAATAAATTCCTACTTCTCAATTGCATTGAAATTCTTGGTATATCAAATAGTGATTTGAAGAAAGACAAGTTAGGCTTATCTGGACACTTTCACTATGTGTGAGTATATGTCTCCGCCAAGTACCAAGATTCCTTTATGCAATTATTGAGGGGGAGTATTTGTTGAGGGGGAGTCATTGTATATTCTTCACTCTTTTCACTTGACATTTGTTGTCTATACTGCGCTCCAATCATCAGAATTTTTGAGTCATTGTGCTACTTTCTTATGAGAGAATTAAAACGTTGTAACTAAACTCATTGTGCATTTAGTTTAATTTCAAAGATTCATTATCATTTCAAGGTTAAGCAATCTTAATACTGAATGTTTTTAAAATGATTTACAAAACACTATTATAGGCACATGAGTGGCTTTACTATTTCACATGTGTATGTTTAAGCTTCATTTTTACCACATGTTAAGAATAATTTCTCTAAATTCATAGTCATGACTTTTCTGGTCAAAGCAAACATGTTCCTGCAAAACATCAAAAGAAAAATGATCAATCTGGAAAGATACAAACAGAGCAATGCAAATTCTTGAACCACTGAGTAACCGGGTCATTTCACCTAAAAAGTGATTTGTTTCGCGTCAAAAAGTGGAAATAAAAGTTTTCAACTCTGTATAAGATAATGAAAGTTAAACCACTGAGTAATCAGGAGATCTTGCATCTAATCAATGTAATCTCTTGCACTGAAAAGTGAGATTTAACTAATTTATTCTTGTATTCTTTCCCAGTTATAAATGAAAGAAAATCAAATTTACAGGATGGAAAAGCTTAAGACCTTAATAAAGTTCATGTTTACTGAGTTTAGACCTATTATTTTACATTGTGTTAAACTTAAAGCTCCTAACATCCTTGTTAAATATTTCTGCTCACTCATATAGGTTACTTTATTTCACATTTGCATCATTATTTTAACCACATTCAGATCATTATACTTTTCTATACTTTGTGTTGAGTGTGTCTTTGTGATTAAACTTTATTGCACAATACAAAGAACATAATAATTTCTCTCATATGTAAATATCACTTTGCCTCATTTATTTTGATCATTTCTTACCATTCATTTCCTACATTTCATTTCTTGATCTCTTCCAATCTTTGTTTCTCTCTCTTATCTATCTTTTTGATGTTGTCAAAAAGGGGGAGAAAGTTCCTTAAAGGAGGGGAAAGTAAAAGTTTCTAGAAAAGTCTCTAGAGGGAGAAAGTCTTTATGGGGAGTAAGTTCAAATGTGTACATGGTCAAGGAGAGTTGTTGCAGTTAAGGAAGTCAGGTTATTGGGAGATTGTGCATATGTTTTGTCATCATCAAAAAGGGGGAGATTGTTGGGTTGAGTGTGTTTTGGAATTTCCTAAATTTGTATTTTAATGATGACCAATGAACATCACTCATACTTGGATTTTGATGATGACATATTGTGATTTTGATGATGATATGTTGAACATGTTATACATTCTATACATATCACAATAATGTTTAAACAACATGTTCTTGATGCTTAATATCTCATATTTTAATGATAATATCTTGTACTAATGATTTATGTGTTAAATTTGCAGGTGTATACAGATTTTGTTATGGTAGTGTCGACACACCCATTGATGGTGTCGACACTGGGTCAGAGTCCCTGAAGGTTTTTCATGAAGACAAGGTCAAGTGTGTCGACACAGCCCCTAGTAGTGTCGACACTAGTCCCAGATTCCAGAAGACCCAGTTGCCAGACTAGGACAGTGTGTCGACACAGCCAGTGAGTGTGTCGACACTAGTTGCAACGACTCACTTCCACCCGGTACGGTTATACCAACTCTCATCGGATGAGAGCAAGCCGCTACAGGGGAGAATACCCCAACAAGTAACAAGTGAGCTGAGATATACACAAATAGAATTGAATAATGCAACAGAATTAAATGAATCTTATTCCATCAACTTTTAAATCCACATGCCACAGTCTGTATAGTTCAACAAGAGATAACATAAGCGCAATATTTTCAAAATACATAGCCGACTCCAAGTACATTTGATCAAAATTCAAATTTCAATTGTAGCATTACATACTATGAAAGATAAATTACAAATCTTCAATCACTTAGTCTAACTCCACCTCAAATCTTGCTAGCTCCTCCGCTGATAATTTCCTGAAATGTTTAACAAGAGTGAGTCTACACAATAGACTCAGCAAGTAACTTAAGATTCAATACATACATGCTTTTTATCAATTAACACAATAAAATTTCAGCAGTTAACATCATACATGATCACGCTCTAACCTAAACAATTGCACAGGTAATTTCATTAAATAATTATCCTAACACATGTAGAACTAAAATCTAACAAGATCACTAACATCATGGTGTTATTAACACGAGTGAAATATATACTCACACGTTTTTATACTTTACCCAAGTCATTGTAAAGTTTACACAACTAAACCATTGAAACATATACAAATAGGTAGCACTCCTAGCATGATTTCTAACTTACTTCGCATGCAATCATAACAATTTACTTCACATTTAGCTTGCTGATTTTATACAAATTTTATCACATTCATATCACCCTCGCATAGGGATCACATTTAACTACACAACATACATAGTACTAAACACATGCACATCCAATACTTCAAACTCCATGAATATGAAAGCATATACTTACATTTGGATACTAATAGTAACATCACTTTTAGCATTTGGCAATTAATACATCAACACATACACACAGAGGAATAATCTAATTCATGAGGATAATAACACACATTTATACACATCAATAAACAAAATATCAATTAACACTATTGCTATTTTCACTTCTACTATTTTCTCGTTACATACAACCATATGATTAACCTTGGCTTTCACACACACTCACTTTTGTTCTATCACACAATACTTATACACATTTCCCATTATTTCCTCTTTCACATTCACATACTTCTTATCATTTCACTTTTGCACATAACATGTGCCACATTTACACATATCTCGCACATGCCTTGTGCTATGAACACATATCACTTTTCACATCACACTTATGCTCATTTTCACATAATGCCAAGACACAGCCCAAACCACCATTAGACGATCATATAACACACACATTCACATTCACATTCACGTACTTAATCACCGGCACAGTGATAAGTCTTAGTTCCTACAGAAATCGGGGAAAGCCCTTCCCACCATTACCAGTGGAACTTGTCCACCTCCAGGATTTCACAAGACCCTTTGCCAGGGTATAACACTTTATCAAGACCCTTCTCTAGGGTATCACATATCATATTGAGCTTTCCCGTAGGGGCACTACTACAGTACAACTCCAAGCATCTAAGGTGGCAGTGTCTTATGGGCACCATTGTTTCTCTTGTCACATTTAACCATTTTATACACATATATCACCTGTTCTCACACTTCTCATGCTTGCACACCCTTCTACATAATTCATACACACATAAGCTTTCATTTACTGATTTTAACCTTACTATGGCAACTGCCAAATAATCATAATACAGATTTAATCATACTGAAATTTACTGAATCACATCGAATCACAATTAACATGCTCACATAGTCGTTTTTCTCATTAAAATCCATAACAATACTTACTGTTATCAAAATAACATGAGATTTTAACCACGGACAAATTTCAGGTTTATAATCACACATGCAAATTTTCATATTTTTCTGAATCATATTACATTTACAGGAATTAAAACATGCAATCTTATGCCGTTCATAATTCGATTTAACACGGAACATAACATGAATATCCAATTTGATAGTTCAAGGCCCTGACCCTAACATACTCATTATCACAGGAATTTTCCCCGGATTTATTGCACAACACTCAATTTACTGTAAATTTTACAAATTCCTACACATGTCTTCTATTTCCAAAACAGAAATTACAGTAAATCCCACAGTCATGGAGAAATTCTCAAAATTTCAGGGTCAGGACTGATTCGTAGATACATGGTTTAGAAAAACTTAGGGCATCCCATTCTTCAGGGATCATGTAAACTATGAGAGAACATGCAAAAATCCATTTTCCAACATGTATTTCAATAAGTTTAACGATCCATGCCATTCACCAAAAAGCACAGAAAATATCACATGCATCCCATGGTCTATTTTACATAACATATATGACTACATTATATCCTCATTCGAAAACAATTCGAAAATTAATCATATAGAAGGGAGAACAGCTCACTGTTCTGCCCTGAAGAACTTAGCGGCATCGTCTGGACGTTAATGGCGCTTTAACGGTAATATCGTTGGCCGCTAATCGAAGATCTTGACGGCCATGGATCATGCCGTCAAGTTCAGGTCTGTGCAAAACACAGACCCGAGCTCCAAATACAAGAAGAATGGGGGAATCCAGGACGCGAGGAAAAATCCAGAAAAATGCTGGGACCTAGGGCACATGTATAGGATTGAGATCTATAGGTTACTTGCCTTTCTAAAAACCTCCAAAGGGATCTATGTTGCTGTTGAAGCTCTCCTTGGGTAGTCCCAAGAAGCCTTCAAAACACCACTCCTCCGGGTTCTAGGTCGATGCAGATGCTAAACCAGTGGTGGGGAAGCCTTCTCCTTGGTCCCCTCTAGCCTCTAGTTGCAATAGAACGCCGGATGAAGCTCCAAATCGTCAGATCAAGGCAGGCAAAGTCCAAACTTCCTCACAGCTTGCTAGGGTTTTCTCTCCCCTTTGCAAAGAGCCCAAAGAGAGCTCTTTCTGGTGCAGGAGGAGCTTGGTTTTAAAAGAGAGGGGTCTCTCCTTCCCACAGAGGTGATGGGAAAGGCTCAAAGCCGTTGGGGATAGCTCCCCAATGGCTGAGCTTCCTTCTTCCAGGATTTCGGGGTCTGCAACGCATGCAGGTCAGAGAAGTAAACGTCCACCTATATGGACGGATACTTAAGGCTGGGCGTCCATCGATATGGACGCCGACACCTCATGGGTGTCCACTCATGTTGACGCCAATTGGCCCTTCTTCCAGAACTTAAAATCATGCAGAACCATGCTTAATCCATACATATATGTACATGAAACCTATGTAGTATAACCTATACACCGCTATACCATGTAAACATCCAATTTTTACAACTAAACACACACATGCATACATAAGTATACCAAGCTGTTATGTATGTAGAATTAGGTATACAATTATCACACGCATAAGATAACATACATATGTACATACACATATGCACTTCATACACTGCAATGACCCGCTTCCACCTGGTACGGTTATACCAACCCACATCGGATGAGAGCAAGCCGCTACATGGGAGAATACCCCAACAAGTAACAAATGAGCTAAGATATACACAAATAGAATTAAATAAATACAACGGAATTTAAATGAATCTTATTCCATCAACTTTTAAATCCACATACCACAGTCTGTATAGTTCAACAAGAGATGACATAAGTGCAAAATGTTCCAAATACAAAGCCGACTCCAAGTACATTTGAACAAAATCCAAATTTCAATTGTAGCATTACATACTTATGAAATATAAATTACAATCTTCAATCACTTAGTCCAACTCCACTTTAAATCTTGCTGGTTCCTCCGCTGCTAATTTCCTGAAATGTTTAGCAAGAGTGAGTCTACACAATAGACTCAGCAAGTAACTTAAGATTCAATACATACATATTTTCTAACAATTTAACACAATAGAATTTCAGCAATTAAATCATACATGTTTATGCTATAACAAAATAAATTCACATGGAATTGTATTAACAACTATTCTAACACATGTATAACGGTAGTCTAAACCAGGTTACTAATAACATGGTGTCATTAACATAAGTACAAATACACATTTACATACCTTCATACTTTACTCACATCATTGTGAAACTTCACAACTAAACCATGGAAACATATACAAGATAGGTAGCACTCCTAGCATGATTTCTAACCCACTTCGCATACAATCATAACAATTTTCTTCACATTTAGCTTGCTGATTTTATACAAACTTTATCACATTCGTATTACCTTTGCATAGGGATCATTTTTAACTACACAACATAATACTAAACACATGTGCATCCAATAATTCAAATTCCATGAATATAAAAGCATATACTTACATTTTGGCACTAATAGTAACATCACTTTTAGCATTTGACAATTAATACATCAACACATACACACACACACTTATACACATCAATAAATAAAATATCAATTAACACTATTGTCATTTACACTTATACTATTTTCTCATTTCATACAACCATATGATTAACCTTGGCTTTCACATACACTCACTTTGTTCTATCACACAATACTTATACACATTTCCCATTAATTCCTCTTTCACGTTCACACACTTCTTATCATTTCACTTTTGCACATAACATGTGCCACATTTACACGTATCTCGCACATACCTTGTGCTATGAACACATATCACTTTTCACATTCACATACTCATGCTCATTTGTTTTTTTTTCATAATGCCAAGACACAGCCCAAACCACCATTAGACGATCACATAACACACACATTCACTTTCACTTACTTAATCACCGGCACAGCGATAAGTCTTAGTTCCTGCAAAAACCGGGGAAAGCCCTTCCCACCATTACCAGTGGAACTTGTCCACCTCCAGGATTTTACAAGACCCTTTGCCAGGGTATAACACTTTATCAAGACCCTTCTCTAGGGTATCATATATCACATTGAGCTTTCCCGTAGGGGCATTACTACGGTACAACTCCAAGCATCTAGGGTGGCAGTGTCTTATGGGCATATTTGTTTATCTTGTCACATTAACCATTTTACACACCTATACCACTTGTTCTCTCACATCCCATGCACACACTCATACATAATTCATACACACATAAGTCCTCATTTACTGATTTTAACCTCACTGTTGCAACTGCCAAATAATCATAATATAGATTTAATCATACTGAAATTTACCGAATCACATCAAATCACAATTAACATGCTCACATAGTCATATTTTTTTCTCATTAAAATCCGTAACAATAATTACTGTCATCAAAATAACATGAGATTTTAACCACAGACAAATTTTAGGTTTATAATCGCACATGCAAATTTTCATATTTTTCTGAATCATATTACATTTACAGAAATTAAAACATTCAGTTTTGTGCTATTCATAATTCAATTTAACATGGAACATAACACGAACATCAGGTTTAACAGTTTACAGCCCTAATCCTAACATACTCATCATCACAGGAATTTTCCTCAGATTTATTGCACAATACACAATTTACTGTAAATTTTACAAATCCTACGCATATCTTCTATTTCCAAAACAGAAATTTACAGTAAATCCCACAGTCATGGAAAAATTCTCGAATTTTCAGGGCATGGACTGATACATATACACATGGTATAGAAAAAAATCTAGGGCATTTAATTCCTCAGGAATCATGTAGACAGTAGGTGAACATGCATAATCCATTTTTCCCAACATGTATTTCAATAATCTAAAAATTTATGCCATCCAGAGAAAAACACAGAAATTTCCACACACATCACATTATCTATTTTACATAACCTATAAAAAATACACTATATCCTTATTGCGAAAACACATCGAAAATAATCATCTACCAGGAAGAACAGCTCACTGTTCTATCCTGAAGAACTTAGCGGCAGCCTCTGGCCGTTCAAGGGTTTGGACGGCACGATCGCTGGACGCCGATGGGAGATCTTGGCGTCAAGGGTATTGACGCCAAGTTCCTGTCTGTGCAAGGGCACAGACCGAACTCCAAATACAGAGTGAAAGGGAGGGTCCAGGACACGATTTAAAATCCACAAAATTTGTTGGGACCTAGGGCACATGTATAGGATTGAGATCTATGGGTTACTTGCCTTTCTAAAAACCTCCAAAAGGATCTATGTTGCTGTTGAAGCTCTCCTTGGGCAGTCCCAAGAAGCCTCCAAAACACCACTCCTCCTGGTTCTTGGTCGATCTCCACAGCAGGTTGTAGTCGGGGAAGCCTTCCTCTATGCTTCAGCTAGCTCCATGTTGATGTAGATGGCCGGATGAAGCTCCAATCCGCCGGATCAAGGCATGCAAAGCCAGGTTTTTCTCCCAGAAGGTAGGGTTTTTCTCTTCTCTTTGCAAGGAGGCAAAGAGAGCTCTTGGGGTTGCAAGGAGGGGTCTCTTTTAAGGAGAGAGACCTCTCATCCCACGCAGGGGTGATGTGAAGCTTTCACAACCGTTGGGGACAGCTCCCCAATGGCTGGGGTTGCTTGTCCCCAGAATTCCGAGTCTGCTGTGCATGCAGGTCAGAGAAGTAAACGTCCACCTATATGGACGGCTACTTAAGGCTTGGCGTCGATCGATATGGACGCCGACACCTCATGAGCGTCCACCCATGTTGACGCAAATTGGCCCTTCGGCCAGAACTTAAAATCATGCAGGAATCATGTTCAACTTATAAATATATACATACAATGTATGTAACATAGTATACACACTGTCACACTATGCATTCAAACCATATTTACCATATAATTATTCACATGCATACATAAGCACAACTTGCTAATACGTACGTAGACGTGATGTTTTACATAAGCATGATGCAACATGCGGCAAAATAAAGTGACAAGAATTGCAAGGGTTTCAAAGATCATTAGGAGACAATATGAATTAAGTTAGCTAGGAATAATCTATTCAATAAAATAGTTCTTGCTTGCACTCACTTGATTTGGCATATATATAGCATACATACACGGATGTAACATACTTAAGTACATTATGCACGCAATAGATAGATACCACATGCACACCGGTAATTAGATTAACTTGCACAACATTACTTAAGTACTATATGCATGGGATTCCTTAATATGTACAATATGCACAATTTAGCTAATTGCTTATTCTCACCTAAATATCATAAAAATACATGCATGTTATTCATGAGGAGCATGGAATTACAATATACACTACTAAATACACCTACCATACTTGCGCTCTATATGTACATACAATGTACGAAGTACAATGTACACATTAACTACACCACACAATGAACAATGTTTACAACTAAACATACATATGCATACATAAGTATACCAAGGTGTTATGTATGTAGAATTAGGTATACAATTATTACACGCTTAATATAACCTACATACGTACATACACATATGCACTTCATATATTCGCACACAATATCCATGAAAGGGGTAATATAAGGTATACTTCAATATTTAGATGGTACTTGCATAATATTCAAACAGATACCTTATACACAAAATTGGCCAATTACTTATATTCACGATAATAGTATACATCCACGCATATACACATGCAAAATTTACAATTATAATATGCACCATTTTCATGTACGCCATTTATGCAAGAACAAGCAAACATCATATACATAAAATACAAGCGGGAAAAGAAAAGGAAATTTCGGGGCCTTATACCCTCTCCCCCTTAAAAGAGATCTTCGTCCTCGAAGATCGGATCACGTACCCTTGATGACATCTCGTTGCCGCTTCTAGTCCATTCAGACCGGTGCCTAATTTCCTACCGATGGCTTCCTTACTACTGGAACATCTCGATGAATAAGCCTCTTCTTCTGATTCGGACAGTCGTTAATCCGATGATTCTTGCTACCACACTTGAGACATCTTCCCAACCTCGTCCAACATACGTCTCCGCCGTGGCGCTTGCCACAATGCACACATACGGGCTTTTCATTGCCGGCCAAAACTACTGACTGAAAGGTTGATTCTATTGGTATCATAGTTGGTTGCTGTCTTTTCATGAGCTTCTTCATCTTCCTCTTTTGCCGCTGAAATGGTTCTGGCAACATTTCTAGTCTTTCTTTCTTCTCTGCCAAGTACAACTCCATTTCACTCTCTTGTTTGCACACCGCGCTAAGAGCTACATCCATAGTTCTAAGGTCAAACGCCGCCAGTCTGGCTCTCATTGACAGTCTAAGCCCCATTACAAACTTCCTTACCATGCGCCTTTCATCAACAACTAAGTGTGGTGCATATCTAGACAACTATGCAAATCTAGCCTCATACTCCAAAACTGTCATCGATCCCTGAGTCAATGCTAAGAATTCCTGCTCCATTTTGTCCTGTATATGCTCAGGAACATACTTGGCCTGAAACATCCTTACGAAATCTTCCCAAGTAACCTCTAGCTCCACTCCCTCAAACCGCGTGCGAAGAACGGAAGACCACCACACATCCGCTCGCTCCTGAAGCATGTATGCCGCTAGACTGATCTTGTCATCCTCTGCACACCTGATGGCTTAGAATATCTTTTCGATTTCCTTGAGCCAACTTTCTGCGACTAACGGCTCACTCTCCCCCTTAAAAGAGGGTGGAGCCATCCTCTTGAACCTCTCCATGACGGATACACCTCCTAAACCACGGTCATGTTGAGCTGGTGCTAGAACCTGAGCCTCAAATTGAGTTTGAAGAGCCGCTTGTGTTTGTGCTTGAGTTTGTATTGCTTGTACAATCCCTTGCATGACTGTACCATAATCAGCCAACGGTGGCGGGGGTGGCGCAGGCGATCCTTGAGGTGTTGGTACTTCATGCTGCTCTCTGTCAGTCCTACGTGACTCTTCATTCCGAATAGGTAAGCTCGAACGTCGAACCTCTCCAGCCATTGCTACAAAATAAACATCAAGTTAAACTCCATCATCCCTATACCTAACATGTTATCATGTATTTATCTTACTACTTTTCTAGTACTATCTTAATTATTCCTTGGATCTGGCTATCCACTACAAAGACTTAGAGATGTGATTTAGTTGATGGCTATTTATGTATAATCTCAACCCAATGGCTCTGATACCATCTCTGCAACGACCCGCTTCCACCCGGTACGGTTATACCAACCCACATCGGATGAGAGCAAGCCGCTACAGGGGAGAATACCCCAACAAGTAACAAATGAGCTGAGATATACACAAATAGAATTAAATAAATGCAACGAGATTTAAATGAATTTTATTCCATTAACTTTTAAATCCACATACCACAGTCTGTATAGTTCAACAAGAGATGACATAAGTGCAAAATGTTCCAAATACATAGCCGACTCCAAGTACATTTGAACAAAATCCAAATTTCAATTGTAGCATTACATACTTATGAAATATAAATTACAATCTTCAATCACTTAGTCCAACTCCGCTTCAAATCTTGCTGGTTCCTCCGCTGCTAATTTCCTGAAATGTTTAGCAAGAGTGAGTCTACACAATAGACTCAGCAAGTAACTTAAGATTCAATACATACATATTTTCTAACAATTTAACACAATAGAATTTCAGCAATTAAATCATACATGCTTATGCTATAACAAAATAAATTCACATGGAATTGTATTAAAATCTATTCTAACACATGTATAACAGTAGTCTAAACCAGGTTACTAATAACATGGTGTCATTAACATAAGTACAAATACACATTTACATACCTTCATACTTTACTCACATCATTGTGAAACTTCACAACTAAACCATGGAAACATATACAAGATAGGTAGCACTCCTAGCATGATTTCTAACCCACTTCGCATGCAATCATAACAATTTTCTTCACATTTAGCTTGCTGATTTTATACAAACTTTATCACATTCGTATTACCTTTGCATAGGGATCATTTTTAACTACACAACATAATACTAAACACATGTGCATCCAATAATTCAAATTCCATGAATATAAAGCATATACTTACATTTTGGCACTAATAGTAACATCACTTTTAGCATTTGACAATTAATACATCAACACATACACACACACACTTATACACATCAATAAACAAAATATCAATTAACACTATTGTCATTTACACTTATACTATTTTCTCATTTCATACAACCATATGATTAACCTTGGCTTTCACATACACTCACTTTGTTCTATCACACAATACTTATACACATTTCCATTAATTCCTCTTTCACGATCACACACTTCTTATCATTTAACATGTGCCACATTTACACGTATCTCGCACATACCTTGTGCTATGAACACATATCACTTTTCACATTCACATACTCATGCTCATTTTTTTTTTTCATAATGCCAAGACACAGCCCAAACCACCATTAGACGATCACATAACACACACATTCACTTTCACTTACTTAATCACCGGCACATCGATAAGTCTTAGTTCCTGTAGAAACCGGGGAAAGCCCTTCCCACCATTACCAGTGGAACTTGTCCACCTCCAGGATTTTACAAGACCCTTGCCAGGGTATAACACTTTATCAAGACCCTTCTCTAGGGTATCATATATCACATTGAGCTTTCCCGTAGGGGCATTACTACGGTACAACTCCAAGCATCTAGGGTGGCAGTGTCTTATGGGCATATTTGTTTATCTTGTCACATTAACCATTTTACACACCTATACCACTTGTTCTCTCACATCCCATGCACACACTCATACATAATTCATACACACATAAGTCCACATTTACTGATTTTAACCTCACTGTTGCAACTTCCAAATAATCATAATATAGATTTAATCATACTGAAATTTACCGAATCACATCAAATCACAATTAACATGCTCACATAGTCATTTTTTTTCTCATTAAAATCCGTAACAATACTTACTGTCATCAAAATAACATGAGATTTTAACCACAGACAAATTTCAGGTTTATAATCGCACATACAAATTTTCATATTTTTCTGAATCATATTACATTTACAGAAATTAAAACATTCAGTTTCGTGCTATTCATAATTCAATTTAACATGGAACATAACACGAACATCAGGTTTAACAATTTACAGCCCTGATCCTAACATACTCATCATCACAGGAATTTTCCTCAGATTTATTGCACAATACACAATTTACTGTAAATTTTACAAATCCTACGCATGTCTTCTATTTCCAAAACAGAAATTTACAGTAAATCCCACAGTCATGGAAAAATTCTCGAATTTTCAGGGCATGACTGATACATATACACATGGTATAGAAAAAATCTAGGGCATTTAATTCCTCAGGAATCATGTAGACAGTAGGTGAACATGCATAATCCATTTTTCCCAACATGTATTTCAATAATCTAAAAATTTATGCCATCCACAGAAAAACACAGAAATTTTCACACACATCACATTATCTATTTTACATAACATATAAAAATTACATTATATCCTTATTGCGAAAACACATCGAAAATAATCATTACCAGGAAGAACAACTCACTGTTGTATCCTGAAGAACTTAGTGGCAGCCTCTAGCCGTTCAAGGGTTTGGACGGCACGATCGCTGGACGCCGATGGGAGATCTTGGCGTCAAGGGTATTGACGCCAAGTTCCTGTCTGTGCAAGGGCACAGACCGAACTCCAAATACAAGTGAAAAGGAGGGTCCAGGACACGATTTAAAATCCACAAAATTTGCTAGGACCTAGGGCACATGTATATGATTGAGATCTATAGGTTACTTGCCTTTCTAAAAACCTCCAAAAGGATCTATGTTGCTGTTGAAGCTCTCCTTGGGCAGTCCCAAGAAGCCTCCAAAACACCACTCCTCCTGGTTCTTGGTCGATCTCCACAGCAGGTTGTAGTCGGGGAAGCCTTCCTCTATGCTTCAGCTAGCTCCATGTTGCTGTAGATGGCCGGATGAAGCTCCAATCCGCCGGATCAAGGCATGCAAAGCCAGGTTTTTCTCCCAGAAGGTAGGGTTTTTCTCTTCTCTTTGCAAGGAGGCAAAGAGAGCTCTTGGGGTTGCAAGGAGGGGTCTCTTTTAAGGAGAGAGACCTCTCATCCCACGCAGGGGTGATGTGAGGCTTTCACAACCGTTGGGGACAGCTCCCCAATGGCTGGGGTTGCTTGTCCCCGGAATTCCGGGTCTGCTGTGCATGCAGGTCAGAGAAGTAAACGTCCACCTATATGGACGGCTACTTAAGGCTTGGCGTCCATCGATATGGACGCCGACACCTCATGGGCGTCCACCCATGTTGACGCCAATTGGCCCTTCGGCCAGAACTTAAAATCATGCAGGAATCATGTTCAACTTATACATATATACATACAATGTATGTAACATAGTATACACACTGTCACACCATGCATTCAAACCATATTTACCATATAATTATTCACATGCATACATAAGCACAACTAGCTAATACGTACGTAGATATCTACCTACGCGTACGTGATGTTTTACATAAGCATGATGCAACATGCGGCAAAATAAAGTGACAAGAATTGCAAGGGTTTCAAAGATCATTAGGAGACAATATGAATTAAGTTAGCTAGGAATAATCTATTCAATAAAATAGTTCTTGCTTGCACTCACTTGATTTGGCATATATATAGCATACATACACGGATGTAACATACTTATGTACATTATGCACGCAATAGATAGATACCACATGCACACCGGTAATTAGATTAACTTGCACAACATTACTTAAGTACTATATGCATGGGATTCCTTAATATGTACAATATGCACAATTTAGCTAATTGCTTATTCTCACCTAAATATCATAAAAACATGCATGTTATTCATGAGGAGCATGGAATTACAATATACACTACTAAATACACCTACCATACTTGCGCTCTATATGTACATGCAATGTACGAAGTACAATGTACACATTAACTACACCACGCAATGAACAATGTTTACAACTAAACATACATATGCATACATAAGTATACCAAGGTGTTATGTATGTAGAATTAGGTATACAATTATTACACGCATAAGATAACCTACATACGTACATACACATATGCACTTCATATATTCGCACACAATATCCATGAAAGGGGTAATATAAGGTATACTTCAATATTTAGATGGTACTTGCATAATATTCAAACAGATACCTTATACACAAAATTGGCCAATTACTTATATTCACGATAATAGTATACATCCACGCATATACACATGCAAAATTTACAATTATAATATGCACCATTTTCATGTACGCCATTTATGCAAGAACAAGTAAACATCATATACATAAAATACAAGCGGGAAAAGAAAAGGAAATTTCAGGGCCTTATACCCTCTCCCCCTTAAAAGAGATCTTCGTCCTCGAAGATCGGATCACGTACCCTTGATGACATCTCGTTGCCGCTTCTAGTCCATTCAGACCGGTGCCTAATTTCCTACCGATGGCTTCCTTACTACTGGAACATCTCGATGAATAAGCCTCTTCTTCTGATTCGGACAGTCTTTAATCCGATGATTCTTGCTACCACACTTGAGACATCTTCCCAACCTCGTCCAACATACGTCTCCGCTGTGGCGCTTGCCACAATGCACACATATGGGCTTTTCATTGCCGGCCAAAACTACTGACTGAAAGGTTGATTCTATTGGTATCATAGTTGGTTGCTGTCTTTTCATGAGCTTCTTCATCTTCCTCTTTTGCCGCTGAAATGGTTCTGGCAACATTTCTAGTCTTGCTTTCTTCTTTGCCAAGTACAACTCCATTTCACTCTCTTGTTTGCACGCCGCGCTAAGAGCTACATCCATAGTTCTAAGGTCAAACGCCGCCAGTCTGGCTCTCATTGACAGTCTAAGCCCCATTACAAACTTCCTTACCTTGCGCCTCTCATCAACAACTATGTGTGGTGCATATCTAGACAACTCTACAAATCTAGCCTCATACTCCAAAACTGTCATCGATCCCTGAGTCAATGCTAAGAATTCCTGCTCCATTTTGTCCTGTATATGCTCAGGAACATACTTGGCCTGAAACATCCTTACGAAATCTTCCCAAGTAACCTCTAGCTCCACTCCCTCAAACCGCGTGCGAAGAACGGAAGACCACCACACATCCGCTCGCTCCTGAAGCATGTATGCCGCCAGACTGATCTTGTCATCCTCTGCACACCTGATGGCTCGGAATATCTTTTCGATTTCCCTGAGCCAACTTTCTGCAACTAACGGCTCACTCTCCCCCTTAAAAGAGGGTGGAGCCATCCTCTTGAACCTCTCCATGACGGATACACCTCCTAAACCACGGTCCTGTTGAGCTGGTGCTGGAACCTGAGCCTCAAACTGAGTTTGAAGAGCTGCTTGTGTTTGCGCTTGAGTTTGTATTGCTTGTACAATCCCTTGCATGACTGTACCATAATCAGCCAACGGTGGCGTGGGTGGCGCAGGCGATCCTTGAGGTGTTGGTACTTCATGCTGCTCTCTGTCAGTCCTACTTGACTCTTCATTCCGAATAGGTAAGCTCGAACGTCGAACCTCTCCAGCCATTGCTACAAAATAAACATCAAGTTAAACTCCATTCATCCCTATACCTAACATGTTATCATGTATTTATCTTACTACTTTTCTAGTACTATCTTAATTATTCCTTGGATCTGGCTATCCACTACAAAGACTTAGAGATGTGATTTAGTTGATGGCTATTTATGTATAATCTCAACCCAATGGCTCTGATACCATCTCTGCAACGACCCGCTTCCACCCAGTACGGTTATACCAACCCACATCGGATGAGAGCAAGCCGCTACAGGGGAGAATACCCCAACAAGTAACAAATGAGCTGAGATATACACAAATAGAATTAAATAAATGCAACGAGATTTAAATGAATCTTATTCCATCAACTTTTAAATCCACATACCACAGTCTGTATAGTTCAACAAGAGATGACATAAGTGCAAAATGTTCCAAATACATAGCCGACTCCAAGTACATTTGAACAAAATCCAAATTTCAATTGTAGCATTACATACTTATGAAATATAAATTACAATCTTCAATCACTTAGTCCAACTCCACTTCAAATCTTGCTGGTTCCTCCGCTGCTAATTTCCTGAAATGTTTAGCAAGAGTGAGTCTACACAATAGACTCAGCAAGTAACTTAAGATTCAATACATACATATTTTCTAACAATTTAACACAATAGAATTTCAGCAATTAAATCATACATGCTTATGCTATAACAAAATAAATTCACATGGAATTGTATTAACAACTATTCTAACACATGTATAACTGTAGTCTAAACCAGGTTACTAATAACATGGTGTCATTAACATAAGTACAAATACACATTTACATACCTTCATACTTTACTCACATCATTGTGAAACTTCACAACTAAACCATGGAAACTTATACAAGATAGGTAGCACTCCTAGCATGATTTCTAACCCACTTCGCATGCAATCATAACAATTTTCTTCACATTTAGCTTGCTGATTTTATACAAACTTTATCACATTCGTATTACCTTTGCATAGGGATCATTTTTAACTACACAACATAATACTAAACACATGTGCATCCAATAATTCAAATTCCATGAATATGAAAGCATATACTTACATTTTGGCACTAATAGTAACATCACTTTTAGCATTTGACAATTAATACATCAACACATACACACACACACTTATACACATCAATAAACAAAATATCAATTAACACTATTGTCATTTACACTTATACTATTTTCTCATTTCATACAACCATATGATTAACCTTGGCTTTCACATACACTCACTTTGTTCTATCACACAATACTTATACACATTTCCCATTAATTCCTCTTTCACATTCACACACTTCTTATCATTTCACTTTTGCACATAACATGTGCCACATTTACACATATCTCGCACATACCTTGTGCTATGAACACATATCACTTTTCACATTCACATACTCATGCTCATTTTTTTTCATAATGCCAAGACACAGCCCAAACCACCATTAGACGATCACATAACACACACATTCACTTTCACTTACTTAATCACCGGCATAGTGATAAGTCTTAGTTCCTGCAGAAACCGGGGAAAGCCCTTCCCACCATTACCAGTGGAACTTGTCCACCTCCAGGATTTTACAAGACCCTTTGCCAGGGTATAACACTTTATCAAGACCCTTCTCTAGGGTATCATATATCACATTGAGCTTTCCCGTAGGGGCATTACTACGGTACAGCTCCAAGCATCTAGGGTGGCAGTGTCTTATGGGCATATTTGTTTATCTTGTCACATTAACCATTTTACACACCTATACCACTTGTTCTCTCACATCCCATGCACACACTCATACATAATTCATACACACATAAGTCCTCATTTACTGATTTTAACCTCACTGTTGCAACTGCCAAATAATCATAATATAGATTTAATCATACTGAAATTTACCGAATCACATCAAATCACAATTAACATGCTCACATAGTCGTTTTTCTCATTAAAATCCGTAACAATACTTACTGTCATCAAAATAACATGAGATTTTAACCACAGACAAATTTCAGGTTTATAATCGCACATGCAAATTTTCATATTTTTCTGAATCATATTACATTTACAGAAATTAAAACATTCAGTTTCGTGCTATTCATAATTCAATTTAACATGGAACATAACACGAACATCAGGTTTAACAGTTCACAGCCCTGATCCTAACATACTCATCATCACAGGAATTTTCCTCGGATTTATTGCACAATACACAATTTACTGTAAATTTTACAAATCCTACGCATGTCTTCTATTTCCAAAACAGAAATTTACAGTAAATCCCACAGTCATGGAAAAATTCTCGAATTTTCAGGGCATGGACTGATACATATACACATGGTATAGAAAAATCTAGGGCATTTAATTCCTCAGGAATCATGTAGACAGTAGGTGAACATGCATAATCCATTTTTCCCAACATGTATTTCAATAATCTAAAATTTATGCCATCCACAGAAAAACACAGAAATTTTCACACACATCACATTATCTATTTTACATAACATATAAAAATTACACTATATCCTTATTGCGAAAACACATCGAAAATAATCATCTACAAGGAAGAACAACTCACTGTTCTATCCTGAAGAACTTAGCGGCAGCCTCTGGCCGTTCAAGGGTTTGGACGGCACGATCGCTGGACGCCGATGGGAGATCTTGGCGTCAAGGGTATTGACGCCAAGTTCCTGTCTGTGCAAGGGCACAGACCGAACTCCAAATACAGAGTGAAAGGGAGGGTCCAGGACACGATTTAAAATCCACAAAATTTGCTGGGACCTAGGGCACATGTATAGGATTGAGATCTATGGGTTACTTGCCTTTCTAAAAACCTCCAAAAGGATCTATGTTGCTGTTGAAGCTCTCCTTGGGCAGTCCCAAGAAGCCTCCAAAACACCACTCCTCCTGGTTCTTGGTCGATCTCCACAGCAGGTTGTAGTCGGGGAAGCCTTCCTCTATGCTTCAGCTAGCTCCATGTTGCTGTAGATGGCCGGATGAAGCTCCAATCCGCCGGATCAAGGCATGCAAAGCCAGGTTTTTCTCCCAGAAGGTAGGGTTTTCTCTTCTCTTTGCAAGGAGGCAAAGAGAGCTCTTGGGGTTGCAAGGAGGGGTCTCTTTTAAGGAGAGAGACCTCTCATCCCACGCAGGGGTGATGTGAGGCTTTCACAACCGTTGGGGACAGCTCCCCAATGGCTGGGGTTGCTTGTCCCGGAATTCCGGGTCTGCTGTGCATGCAGGTCAGAGAAGTAAACGTCCACCTATATGGACAGCTACTTAAGGCTTGGCGTCCATCGATATGAACGCCGACACCTCATGGGCGTCCACCCATGTTGACGCCAATTGGCCCTTCGGCCAGAACTTAAAATCATGCAGGAATCATGTTCAACTTATACATATATACATACAATGTATGTAACATAGTATACACACTGTCACACCATGCATTCAAACCATATTTACCATATAATTATTCACATGCATACATAAGCACAACTAGCTAATACGTACGTAGATATCTACCTACGCGTACGTGATGTTTTACTAAGCATGATGCAACATGCGGCAAAATAAAGTGACAAGAATTGCAAGGGTTTCAAAGATCATTAGGAGACAATATGAATTAAGTTAGCTAGGAATAATCTATTCATTAAAATAGTTCTTGCTTGCACTCACTTGATTTGGCATATATATAGCATACATACACAGATGTAACATACTTATGTACATTATGCACGCAATAGATAGATACCACATGCACACCGGTAATTAGATTAACTTGCACAACATTACTTAAGTACTATATGCATGGGATTCCTTAATATGTACAATATGCACAATTTAGCTAATTGCTTATTCTCACCTAAATATCATAAAAATACATGCATGTTATTCATGAGGAGCATGGAATTACAATATACACTACTAAATACACCTACCATACTTGCGCTCTATATGTACATGCAATGTACGAAGTACAATGTACACATTAACTACACCACGCAATGAACAATGTTTACAACTAAACATACATATGCATACATAAGTATACCAAGGTGTTATGTATGTAGAATTAGGTATACAATTATTACACGCATAAGATAACCTACATACGTACATACAGATATGCACTTCATATATTCGCACACAATATCCATGAAAGGGGTAATATAAGGTATACTTCAATATTTAGATGGTACTTGCATAATATTCAAACAGATACCTTATACACAAAATTGGCCAATTACTTATATTTACGATAATAGTATACATCCACGCATATACACATGCAAAATTTACAATTATAATATGCACCATTTTCATGTACGCATTTATGCAAGAACAAGCAAACATCATATACATAAAATACCAGCGGGAAAAGAAAAGGAAATTTCGGGGCCTTATATACACTCTCACACAATATCCATGAAATAGGCAATATAGAATATTCTTCAATATTTAGATTGTACATGTATAATATTTAAATAGATACCTTATACAAAATTGGCCAATTACTTGTATGCATGATAGTAATATACATCGCCGCATATACACATGTGAAATTTATAATTATAATATGCACAATTTTCATGCACGTCATTTATGCAAGAACGAGCAAACATCATATACATAAAATATAAGTGGGAAAAGAAAATTCGGGGCCTTACACCCTCTTCCCCTTAAAAGAGATCTTCGTCCTCGAAGATCGGATCACGTACCCTTGATGACATCTCGTCGCCGCTTCTAGTCCACTTAGACCGGTGCCTAAATTCCTACCGATGGCTTCCTTACTACTGGAACATCTCGGGGTTAAACCTCTTCTTCTGATTCGGACAGTCTTTAATCCGATGATTCTTGCTACCACACTTGAGACATCTTCCCGACCTCGTCCAACATACGTCTCCGCCGTGGCGCTTGCCACAATGCACACATACGGGCTTCTCATTGCCGGACGAAACTACTGACTGAAAGGTTGATTCTATTGGTATCATAGTTGGTTGTTGTCTTTTCATGAGCTTCTTCATCTTCCTCTTTTGCCGTTGAAATGGTTCTGGTAACATTTCTAATCGGGCTTTCTTCTCTGCCATGTACAACTCCATTTCACTCTCTTGTCTGCACACCGCGCTAAGAGCCACATCCATAGTTCTAAGGTCAAACGTCGCCAGTCTGGCCCTCAATGACGGTCTACGCCCCATTACAAACTTCCTTGCCTTGCGTCTCTCATCAACAACTATGTGTGGTGCATATCTAGACAACTCTGTAAATCTAGCCTCATACTCCAAAGCTGTCATCGATCCCTGAGTCAATGCTAAGAATTCCTGCTCCATTTTGTCCCGTATATGTTCAGGAACATACTTGGCCTGAGACATCCTTACAAAATCTTCCCAAGTAACTTCTAGCTCCACTCCCTCAAACCGCGTGCGAAGAACGGAAGACCACCACACATCCGCTCGCTCCTGAAGCATGTATGCCGTCAGACTGATCTTGTCATCTTCTGCACACCTGATGGCTCTGAATATCTTTTCGATTTCCCTGAGCCAACTTTCTGCAACTAACGGCTCACTCTCCCCCTTAAAAGAGGGTGGAGCCATCCTCTTGAACCTCTCCATGACTGATACACCTCCTAAACCATGGTCCTGCTGAGCTGGTGCTGGAACCTGAGCCTGAAACTGAGTTTGAAGAGCCGCTTGTGTTTGCGCTTGAGTCTGTATTTCTTGTACAATCCCTTGCACGACCGTACCATAATCAACCAACGGTGGCGGGGGTGGCGCAGGCGATCCTTGAGGTGCTGGTACTTCATGCTGCTCTTCGTCAGTCCTACTTAACTCTTCATCCCGAACAGGTAAGCTTGAACGTCGAACCCCTCTAGCCATTGCTAAAAAATAAACATCAAGTTAAACTCCACTTATCCCTGTACCTAACATGTTATCATGTATTTATCTTAGTACTTTTCTAGTACTATCTTAATTATTCCTTGGATCGGGCTATCCACTACAAAGACTTAGAGATGTGATTTAGTTGATGGCTATTTATGTATAAGCTCAACCCAAAGGGCTCTGATACCATCTCTGCAACGACCCACTTCCACCCGGTACGGTTATACCAACCCTCATCGGATGAGAGCAAGCCGCTACAGGGGAGAATACCCCAACAAGTAACAAGTGAGCTGAGATATACACAAATAGAAATGAATAATGCAACGGAATTAAATGAATCTTATTCCATCAACTTTTAAATCCACATACCACAGTCTGTATAGTTCAACAAGAGATAACATAAGCGCAATATTTTCAAAATACATAGCCGACTCCAAGTACATTTGATCAAAATTCAAATTTCAATTGTAGCATTACATACTATGAAAGATAAATTACAAATCTTCAATCACTTAGTCCAACTCCACCTCAAATCTTGCTAGCTCCTCCGCTGCTAATTTCCTGAAATGTTTAGCAAGAGTGAGTCTACACAATAGACTCAGCAAGTAACTTAAGATTCAATACATACATGCTTTTTATCAATTAACACAATAAAATTTCAGCAGTTAACATCATACATGATCACGCTCTAACCTAAACAATTGCACATGGAATTTCATTAAACAATTATCCTAATACATGTAGAACTAAAATCTAACAAGATCACTAACATCATGGTGTCATTAACACGAGTGAAATATATACTCACACGTTTTTATACTTTACCCAAGTCATTGTAAAGTTTACACAACTAAACCATTGAAACATATACAAGATAGGTAGCACTCCTAGCATGATTTCTAACTTACTTCGCATGCAATCATAGCAATTTACTTCACATTTAGCTTGCTGATTTTATACAAATTTTATCACATTCATATCACCTTCGCATAGGGATCACTTTTAACTACACAACATACATAGTACTAAACACATGCACATCCAATACTTCAAACTCCATGAATATGAAAGCATATACTTACATTTGGATACTAATAGTAACATCACTTTTAGCATTTGGCAATTAATACATCAACACATACACACAGAGGAATAATCTAATTCATGAGGATAATAACACACATTTATACACATCAATAAACAAAATATCAATTAACACTATTGCTATTTTCACTTATACTATTTTCTCGTTACATACAACCATATGATTAACCTTGGCTTTCACACACACTCACTTTTGTTCTATCACACAATACTTATACACATTTCCCATTATTTCCTCTTTCACATTCACATACTTCTTATCATTTCACTTTTGCACATAACATGTGCCACATTTACACATATCTCGCACATGCATTGTGCTATGAACACATATCACTTTTCACATCACACTTATGCTCATTTTCACATAATGCCAAGACACAGCCGAAACCACCATTAGACGATCATATAACACACACATTCACATTCACATTCACGTACTTAATCACCGGCACAGTGATAAGTCTTAGTTCCTACAGAAATCGGGGAAAGCCCTTCCCACCATTACCAGTGGAACTTGTCCACCTCCAGGATTTCACAAGACCCTTTGCCAGGGTATAACACTTTATCAAGACCCTTCTCTAGGGTATCACATATCATATTGAGCTTTCCCGTAGGGGCACTACTACAGTACAACTCCAAGCATCTAAGGTGGCAGTGTCTTATGGGCACCATTGTTTCTCTTGTCACATTTAACCATTTTATACACATATATCACCTGTTCTCACACTTCTCATGCTTGCACACCCTTCTACATAATTCATACACACATAAGCTTTCATTTACTGATTTTAACCTTACTATGGCAACTGCCAAATAATCATAATACAGATTTAATCATACTGAAATTTACTGAATCACATCGAATCACAATTAACATGCTCACATAGTCGTTTTTCTCATTAAAAATCCATAACAATACTTACTGTTATCAAAATAACATGAGATTTTAACCACGGACAAATTTCAGGTTTATAATCACACATGCAAATTTTCATATTTTTCTGAATCATATTACATTTACAGGAATTAAAACATGCAATCTTATGCCGTTCATAATTCGATTTAACACGGAACATAACATGAATATCCAATTTGATAGTTCAAGGCCCTGACCCTAACATACTCATTATCACAGGAATTTTCCCCGGATTTATTGCACAACACTCAATTTACTGTAAATTTTACAAATTCCTACACATGTCTTCTATTTCCAAAACAGAAATTACAGTAAATCCCACAGTCATGGAGAAATTCTCAAAATTTCAGGGTCAGGACTGATTCGTAGATACATGGTTTAGAAAAACTTAGGGCATCCCATTCTTCAAGGATCATGTAAACTATGGGAGAACATGCAAAAATCCATTTTCCAACATGTATTTCAATAAGTTTAACGATCCATGCCATTCACCAAAAAGCACAGAAAATATCACATGCATCCCATGGTCTATTTTACATAACATATATGACTACATTATATCCTCATTCGAAAACAATTCAGAAATTAATCATATAGAAGGGAGAACAACTCACTGTTCTGCCCTGAAAAACTTAGCGGCATCGTCTGGATGTTAATGGCGCTTTAATGGCAATATCGTTGGCCGCTAATCGAAGATCTTGACGGCCATGGATCATGCCGTCAAGTTCAGGTCTGTGCAAAACACAGACCCGAGCTCCAAATACAAGAAGAATGGGGGAATCCAGGACGCGAGGAAAAATCTAGAAAAATGCTGGGACCTAGGGCACATGTATAGGATTGAGATCTATAGGTTACTTGCCTTTCTAAAAACCTCCAAAGGGATCTATGTTGTTGTTGAAGCTCTCCTTGGGCAGTCCCAAGAAGCCTCCAAAACACCACTCCTCCGGGTTCTAGGTCGATGCAGATGCTAAACCAGTGGTGGGGAAGCCTTCTCCTTGGTCCCCTCTAGCCTTCAGTTGCAATAGAACGTCGGATGAAGCTCCAAATCGTCAGATCAAGGCAGGCAAAGTCCAAACTTCCTCACAGCTTGCTAGGGTTTTCTCTCCTCTTTGCAAAGAGCCCAAAGAGAGCTCTTTCTGGTGCAGGAGGAGCTTGGTTTTAAAGGAGAGGGGTCTCTCCTTCCCGCAGAGGTGATGGGAAAGGCTCAGAGCCGTTGGGGACAGCTCCCCAATGGCTGAGCTTCCTTCTTCCCGGATTTCGGGGTCTGCAACGCATGCAGGTCAGAGAAGTAAACGTCCACCTATATGGATGGCTACTTAAGGCTGGGCGTCCATCGATATGGATGCCGACACCTCATGGGCGTCCACCCATGTTGACGCCAATTGGCCCTTTTGCCAGAACTTAAAATCATGCAGAACCATGTTTAATCCATACATATATGTACATGAAACCTATGTAGTGTAACGTATACACCGCTATACCATGTAAACATCCAATTTTTACAACTAAACACACACATGCATACTTAAGTATACCAAGGTGTTATGTATGTAGAATTAGGTATACAATTATCACACGCATAAGATAACATACATATGTACATACACATATGCACTTCATACACTCTCACACAATATCCATGAAATAGGCAGTATATGATATTCTTCAATATTTAGATTGTACATGTATAATATTTAAATAGATACCTTATACAAAATTGGCCAATTACTTGTATGCATGATAGTAATATACATCCCCGCATATACACATGTGAAATTTATAATTATAATATGCACAATTTTCATGCACACCATTTATGCAAGAACGAGCAAACATCATATACATAAAATATAAGTGGGAAAAGAAAATTCAGGGCCTTACACTAGTCCCATATCCCAGAAGACCTGTTTGTGCAATTGAGACAGTGTGTCGACACACTCAGTGACTGTGTCGACACACTCCGGCTGAAACTCAAAATCGTGATTTTATCTAGACACGTGGCCGCTTGGGGTTCAAGGGAATCTGCCTAGGTTTTTGTGCCCACGTACCCTAAGGCTCTTTATGGACATATGGGGCTATAAATACCCATCTCTTTGGTACTCCAAAGAATCCCACGCAAGACAAGAGCCAAGAGCCTTCTGCAAGAAGGAAAGAAGAGCGGGAAAGAGGCATCTGCATCCAGAGGAGCAGAGCAGCGCCGCCAAGGGGAGAAGAAGGAGAAGAAGAAGGAGAAGAAGAGTAGGAGCTCGTGATTGCAGCAGTGCTGATCCAGAAGGAGATCCAGCCGAGTCTGTATTTGGTCAGAGTGTTTAATTTCTTTGGAATCTATGTATGTGTTCTATACAGATCTCCCAATTCTATTTTTCTTTACCAATTCTATTGTATTGAGATAGATCGTGCTAGAGGATCTATTCTCTAAGTGTGCTTGTTCTAGCAGAACTTGGATCTATTGTGATCCAGAGGTTTGAGTACTTTGTACTCTATTTTGGAGCCCCAGTGCTCTGGGTTGGAGCCGTTGTGCTCTGGTGCTTGAGCCGTGGTCGTTGGAGTAGGTCGTTGTGCCTATCTCCTGGGTTTCTTTGAGTTGTTGAACTTAAAGAGGTTAGAGTCGTCGTGCTCTAGTTTGTATTGCACTTGTGCTAGTGGTTCCTCCGTTGTGAGGAGGTGGACGTAGGAGACACAAGTTGTGTTCTCCGAACCACCTTAAAATCTTCAGTGCACTGTGGTTTGATGTGTGGTTTGCTGTTCTTACACACCACACTTTGATCTGATCGAATTGTGTGTTTTACTCATTTTAATTCCGCTGCTATACACTCAATTTCTTAGTTCATTTACAAAGTCACCTATCCGATCCCCAACAATCTTGGGTTTTCTGGCTTTCCGTTTATGTGTGGGATGAGTAGCCACTAACGCGTCTGGCCTTGGCGATGCGTTAGTGACATAGCTAGCAGTCGCGATAGTCATCCTTGTTGCGACCAGTGCTTGCGTTGCGTTTTGTCGCACCCGGTCATTGGGTCACAACTGCTTTTCCCTTTTTGGTCATCTGACACCTGTCAGAGTGGCAGGCGTGGCAGACTAACTTGTCAGTTGTCGCGGCGTCCCTTGGGGGCGCATTTTGGTCGCGGTGTGGGTGGCGTCGCGTTATGGTGGTAATGCGACGCCCCACCCCGTCGCATTCTGGGGGCCGGAGGCTAAAAGCCTTGGCCGGTTTCCCCTTTTCCTCTTTCTCTCCTTTCTCCCTTTCCTCTCTTCTCAGAGGTGGAGAGGTCTCCCTCTCATTCTTCTCCGGCGTTGGAGCTTGGTGGAGAGACCGACGGCTCGTGGTGGAGCGGCGGAGTGGCGAGGAGCGAGGAGGAGGCGGTCGAGGTGTCGTGAAGGCCCTTCGTGGGTTTGTTCTTCGTAAAATGGGTAGGGATGCTTGTGCCCTTTCTTGTTGGTGGGGATTGGAAGTCCATGTGTTTTGTTTACATGCTTTATAGCTTTCTCCATGATCCCCTCCCCATGTTTGTGTGATTGTAGTTGTGTGGGGGACCCCGGGATGTAGCATCCCGGCGGTCTACCTTCTAGCTGATGTCGCGACCGCCGAGTGTGTCACGACATCAGAGAAGGCGTCGCCCCGGTCGGACGCGACCTTATCGCGACGCAGGTGGCCGTGGCGATAGGGTCGTGTCGCGACCCGGTTCCCTGTCGCGACAAGGTTCTTGTCGCGGCCCGCTTCCCCGTCGCGACACGGTGCTTATCACGGTTGCCCTTCCCGTCGCGATGGGATAGCGACGGGATAGGAGGGCGCGACAGCATCTAGTCTGCCTTGGGTGCTTCTGTGGCCTGTTTGGCGTGTCGGCTTGTGCCCGAGGGCAGGGTTTGCCCTTAGGACCTTCTGGTGGGAACGCGGCATGTTGGCTCGCTGTGTTCAGTGACCTAAAGTGACACCTTCATGGCCGTGTCCTAGCGGTGGCGCTAGGAGGTTCGCGTCTGTCTAATAATCGATTGTCTGTCTATCAATCGATTATTAGAAGAGCGGTGGTTTCTGTTCTATCTGTGGTGCTCAGGTTTCTCGGGCCGCGCCTTGTGTGCCGGTGTTGGCCGACGGCCCTTCTGGGGGTTTCCAGAAGGGGTGTCGTACGTGCCTGTGCCTGCTGGGCTTGTCTTGGTTACAAGTCAGTTGTGCCATTTTCTGTGGTGGTTGCCCTGCCAGTTCTCTTTTCGCCCAGTCCTAGGCACTTGAGGGCTTGTCCGTGAGACAGGTTGTTACCGTTACCTGGGATCCCCAGTCACCGCGCGTCTGTGTCAGAGGGTGTTGCTCCGGGCGGTGGGCGTGCTCAAGTCACGGACTTGGAGCAGAAGGGGAAAATGGTGGGGAGAACGGCGTGAGTCGTTTGTAGAGCTCTCTTAGCTAGTCTGGGTCTCCGAGGTGGTTGTGGCACTCTTCTGGTGCGGACCAGCTAGTCCTTCTCACTGCCTCGCTCTGCGTTGGCTCCGGAGCCGTGTAGGGAGGTCAGGCATGGGGCCGCAACTCGGCCAGGCTGTGGTGGTTGTGGTTGTTCTTGCTGTGACTCGCTAGCCTCACTCTACCGGGGAGATTGTAGGTAGGAGTCGACGGCTGGCGAGCGAGAGGGGTGGACTATGTGTCCCTCTCTTAGCTGCATGTGGCGGTGGCTTGGTTGCTCTTGCGTGACGGTGTATCTCACGCTGTTTCCGAGATTGGGGTTCTCGTCGCCCTAGCCTGAACGGTGGTTGTAGCCTAGTCGTGTCTAGTGCCATGGGTTTGGTTGGTTTGGCCTTGTGGGCCGTGTTTAGTGGTTTCCGCTCTGCGGGTTCTCTCGGGGTGTTATGTGTAGACACCCGACTGCTGTTTTGGTAACCCGTTCCTTGGTGCCGTCCGTGGTGGCACCGGAGGTTGTAGTTTCCCTGACCTCGTGGAGTGTCCGAGGTGCGGGATGGTTCTACTTGTCGGACCTCGACCTTGTGGAGGTTTGAGGTGGCCGTGTCTGTGGTGAGACGGTGCTTCTCATGTGGTTGCTCGGTGTCTCTCGTAGTGACACTTGGTTGTTCCTTCCCGACCTCGTGGAGGTCCGAGATGTTGGGTGCTTGTGTCGTGAGACTCTGGTCTCACGTGGTTGCTCCGGTGTTCCGTGACCTTCTTTGTCTCGGCGGGTGTGTGCCGAGGTGTTGCTTCCGCATTGTGTTTGACTCCGCTGGTTCTGCGGGAGTCGTGTTTGGCTCGACCCTGGTTGTGGGTTGTGGCGTTACTTTGTTTTGTTGCTTTGTAGTACTTTGTGGTAGGCGTTTCTCGCTTTACTGCTTTGTAGAGTAGTTTTGCTTCTGCTTGTTGGAGTTCCTACTGCTCTGGCTGGTAAGGGACTGGTTATCCCTACTGAACTTTATTCGCGAGGCTCACCCCTCTACTCTCTTTAGGTAGGGGCTCGCTGTCACAGGAGTTCATTGCCGGACGGTCGTGGTGGCGGCTTGTTCGCCATGCGTTGCCAGCAGTGTGAGTTGTGAGCGTGAGCGCTTGTACCGTGAGTTGAGAGTGGCCTTTTTGCAAGTCCTCGGGGTATGCCCCTTAAGGACTACACCTTTCTTTCTGTACTTGTACTTTTATTTGGGACATGTTGTACATTTTTCCTTTATTAATGTACGAACTTTCTTGTTATAGTTATTTGAATTCATTGCTTATCTCACTGGACTAAATTCTAACCCTTCCGGGTCTTTGGATCCGTGGGTGGCGGCGCGACCTTCAGGGGTCCCTGGCGGTGGTCTGGGAGGTCGGGTCGTTACACTCCAGCCGCACGTGGGGCGCCCAAATGGAACGACAACCCCACAGGTGTCGAGCGATTCCAAATCCGACCCGATCAGTAGAAAACGCCAGCCAAAAAGTACACGGCTACAGCCACCAACATACCTCGCTATTGGGACCAACCAATCAGCAACCCACTCTGTCGCCGGCAAAACCCGACAGAGTACACAGTTACCGACAGCAACACGAGAAACGCCTGTGGGGTTGTCGTTCCGTTTGGGCGCCCCACGTGTTGCTGGAGTGTAACAAACTAACCTCCCAGACCAACTGAGAAGTCACGTGAGCGACGAGAACCATAGCAACATCGCGCTCGCCGAGAATCCGCAACATATGGAACAACGTCCACTGTCTCCACTAGGTCTCACCCAGACCTTCCTCGTGGTCCAACAGGGACAACAACGCACGCGGAGAAGCCTCAACACACGAAAATGGCATCCACTGTCACCATTACCCAGACCTTCCTCGTGGTCCGATAATGACCCCAAATGCACGCAGAGCCACAAAAACTGAGAGACCACACGCTCCATAACATGGCACATCGAGACGGAAACACAGAAGACGTCTGAGGTTAAGCCAAAACTAGGCACCTTCCAACGTCGACAAACCACGTGGTCCAGTACTAGCAAGCCAATAGGCCTCACTGTCACCAAACAAACCGACAGGAGACTCCGCCATCGGCTTCCAGACTCACCAACACCACGCACAACGGAGAATCAACGAGGAGTTGGCAGCACACCCGCCATGCGCACACAGGGCTCAGCACGGGTACTAGCATGCCAACCACCAGAACGACACACAACCACACGGGAACCGAAACAACCGCAGAGGTCGAGGACAGCATGTCGACCTCAGAGGGACCCAGACCGAAGCAAGGTACCACAGCCAAACACACTCGCTCCCAGAGCGAGAGGGAAAACCGGGACACTGGCCATGACCAAAGCCTGGCGTACCATTGATAGGGCTACCTAGACAAGGAAAAGCAGCCACCCCATAGTGGTAACGGTACAACCACAAGGCACAGGCCAACACAGAGTGTCCCAGAGGCGGAACGCTTAATACCTCCAACACCGAGCAAACTCGTGAAACGACACACGAAGCTCACGATCAGGCACACGGCACAACACAGGGTGCTAACCCAGCACCAATAGCCACCCAAGGTAAGCACAATGCACCAAGGCTCAGACGGCATAAAACCGAAACACTCGGGCACGAGCACACGGTGCTACCACAAGCACCAAAACTAAGCAAAGTGCAACACAGGTGCACCAGCGGCCAAAACAACACCACGGGCTAACAGGATGGACTCTTCACCAGAGACCCGCCAAAAGCCACATGCAAAGGACCGCAAGCCTGAAAGGGCACAACAGGCCACGCTGGCTCCAGCCCTTGAGGCACAAAAACACGAAGCATCGAAGAAAACTCTCAAGGTTCAGCACACACAACCGCACCGATGGCCCAAAACAACACAGGGCCCACCGAAGGGGACTCTCCACTAAAGACCCACAACAGAAGCACACGGAAAGCCGACAACTTCAAGAGCGCAACAACTACGTTGACTCCAAGGAGCACACAAAACACGGAGCACCGACTCTGCCACACGGGGAGCGAAAACCGCAGCAACTCCCTGGCGCGCAAGAGCATGAAGCACCACCTCTATCGCGACCGATAGAGAGGCCAAACACCAAAACGACGATGTGGAAAGCCTCCAAGGCACAAGCCGAGGCACCACCGAGCATACACCGGAACAATGCTTGCACGAGCGAGCCAATCAGAAATGCACAACAGAACAATGCTCACACAACAACTCAACAGAAAACGAGACTACCTCGCCCTAAACCAACAGGGACCCAATGCCCCAAATTGTTCAAGCAGGCAGCAAGAAACAATCACAACGGCAAATGGCACGAATAGGTCCACCGATCCACGGTGCCACAAGGAAACAACGGCACGAGGGGAGGAACCAGCTCAACCCAAAAACAACTCAAGGGAAGATGACTCCACCAGAAGGTTGCAACGATGCGCACCCTGGCAACACAACACCACAGTGGAGCATCGCCACCCCGAGCAACCAACGGAAAGCAGAGGAAGGAGACACACAATGAGTCTCTTCCGCACACGGGAGAGATAAAACCACAACGCAAGACTGGTACTTCCATAAGAAGTACAACCAGCCAGACACCTACTGTACTCACCAGACCACCATCTGGGCGAGCATGCAGGATGCGAGAAAATGAAGTAAACCACCCGCGCCCTGGGAGCACATAAAGTCCACCAGCACGGCCGAGAAAAACATGGAAACAGACAACGAGACATGCTGGCCAACGCAGTAGCCAGACACACGGCCAAGCGCACCACACCTTGACCGACAATGCCCAGGCAGACTGTAACATAGACAGTCCAACCGGCAACGACGACAGCTCATCTCTACAGAGAGAGGAGCAGCGACAACCAAAACAATACGAAGCAGCTTTGGGGAGAACCTCCACCCAAAAGCGCCAAGAGCCGTCCTGGGAGAACCTCTCCAGAACACAGCCCAACCAAACGACACACTTCAAACCATAGGGGCAACACAAAGGTGGCCTAAAACAAACACAGAGCACTCCTGGGAAGAACCTCCACCAGAAGCGACAAAGGGCGATCCTCGACAGAACCTTCACCAGAATGCATAACCCAACGACCAAACAACACAGACCATTAGAGAGAACACTTCAGCAAGAAAATTGTAGAAGCAACGCAAGCAGGTCCTGGGAGAACCTCCACTAGAACCACCAAGGCACCGCTCTGGAAAAACTCGCCAGAACGCACCAGCCAAACCAACAGCACACCTCAGACTCTGAGGTAGCACGACAACAACAGAAACGAGCGCGAAACAGTCCTTAGAGAAACCCTCACCAGGACAACAGCAAACGGATCTGGGAAACCTCACTAGAACACAGGGCAACCAAATGATGCACCTCATCCTCGAGGGCAGCGCAACAGCAAACAGAAATGAGCACAACATAGTTCTGGGGAAACCTCACTTCCGCCAGAACCAACAAAGAAGGACTCTGGGAGCACCTCCCCAGAGCTCACAACCAGTCAGCACAAGGCCGACAACAACCATAGGCAAGTGTCGCAGCGCTCAACCAGCGATGCAACACAGCACACAGAACACCTGCTTAGCCCAAGCAACAATGTCGACCAAGCAGAGCACAGCGCACAACAGCGCATAAAAAAGAGACCACACACACAAGACCAACACATCACACATCCCAACAACAGAGGGGCAACCAACAAGGCAGGGACACCTTCCACCTCTTCCACAGACAACCCTGCACCAGTGAAGGCCACACCGCACGTAGGCTCTCTCAGCCATCGCGGCGCCCGCACACTCAAATGCGTCGTAGATGACCAGAAGCACCGTGCCTGGACTTGCCTGCAATCGTCCTCCATACGGGGAAGACCACTGCCAGCGAGTCCACCGCCAACCGCGCCACCATGGCATGAACACACCGAGCGATCACACTCACCACACATGCGATGCAGCAATAATCGCAACCTACTGCAGTGTCCACACGAAACTTGCATGGAAGCCGCACACCTGCAAAACAATTGAAAGCACAAGCCTAACACTAGTTAGACGGTGTCAGCAGCACACTAGTACCTTTCTTTGGGACAGCTATAGTTATTAATTCTTCACAAATCTCAATAGACTCCCGCTCTGATACCACTGTAATGACCCGACCTCCCGGACCCCCGCCAGGGACCCCGAAGTTTGCGACGCCAGACACGGATCTGAAGATCCGGAAGAGTTAGAAGAAATAGTCTAGTGAGATATGTACTAAATTTAAATAACTATAACAATATGTACAATATAGAAAGGTCTGTACAATGTGTCCCAAGCAAAAGCACAGGTATAAGAAGAAAGGTGCAGTCCTTAAGGGGCATACCTCGAGGACTTGCAAAGCACAACTCTCTACTCACTCAGGTACAAGAGCTCACAACACTCGCTCTCACTGCTGCTGACAACACACGGCGCCACAGCCGCCTCCACAACCCGTCCGACACCGAGCTCCCACGACGACGAGCCCCTAGCTGAAGGAAGTGGGGGGGGGGGGTGAGCCTCATGAACAAGGCCTAGTAGGGATTACCAGTCCCTCACCGGGAACTCCGAAAATAGGAAAACTACACTAGAAAGCTGTAAAGCGAGTAACACCTACAGCCTAGTACTACTAAGCAGCGGAACAGAATAAAGCAATGCCACGACCACCAACCGAGGTCGAGCCACACACACGACTCCCGCAGAAACCAACGGAGTCAGGCACACAGCGGAAGCAACCCTCGGAACACCCACCGAGACCACGCAACAACCAGGTGAGGACGACATCTCACCGCAAGCACGGCCACCTCAGACCTCCACAAGGTAGAGGGACCACAAGCAGAACACCCCGGACCCTGGACACACCACCAGGTCGGGAAACCACACTCGCCGGTGCCACCACAGACTGGTACCCAAGAACGAGACTACAGACCAAGAGAACATCGAACGGAAACCACCAGAAGCACAAGTCGCACAAGGCCAGACCACGACGCCCGAGAACTAGGCACGGCTATAACCGCAACCACTTAGAAACTGTTGCCCGGTTGGCTAACCCAGAGGGGGGGTGAATGGGTCTTTAAAAATTTATCTGATAAAAACCTGAACTCAAACAAACATAAAGAGTTCTTGAAAGGGATTAGTAATGGTTAGTAAAAACAACAATCACACAAAGAAGACAATCACACAACACACAGATTTATCCTGGTTCGGATCTCCTCTCCTTAGGAGTCCTACGTCCAGTCCCTGAGCAACCCTCAGGATTTCACTAACTCGGGTACAGTCCCCCTATGGACAAAAACAACCACCCAGCTTAGCTGGTCTTCCTTCACCCCTGAAGGGAACACAACACCACCCTGGAAACCACCAGGTCTTCCTTCACACACGAAGGGAATAACACCACCCTGGAAACCACCAGGTCTTCCTTCACACACGAAGGGAAAATTCTTGAGAGAAAAAGACTAGCCCCTAGATCAAGCTTTTACAAAACTCAATCTGAAGCTACAAGCACTGAGAGACGAAGATCTACACAAAGTGCACTCTCTCAGAACTAAACTAGCTCTTCCTTAATTTTTCTTCTCACAGCACAGGGAGCTAAGAGCCAAGATCGAAAAGACTGAATTTCTGGCTCTAGAGAAAAATTCGAAGACTTGAAAGCTGCAGAGTTCTAGCCGCTCTTCAATATGAATTGAATTTTCTCGATCATTTGTCTTCGAGCTTCATCTTGTATTTGTATCTCCGATTTGAATGAGGACAAGGAGATGACCGTTGTCTCACAGCTTTGGTGTACGTTAGACTGAAGGTTTTGTGGAAGCTTCCTGTCAACAGTCTTTTGTTCTTTGGAGCACGCAAAGAGATAAGATCTTCTGAGTTTGCTTGTAGTTCCTTCTGTGTCCGTTGTTGTAGGATAGTACATCCTTAAGGTTCTGCAAGGTTGAGCTTTAATGGTAGACAGCTATACTATCTCCAGATGTCAATCAACGTCAAAGCAGATAGACACAAAATAGTAGTAATACTTTATCGTTCTAAAAGATGCATGCAGAGAATACACCAGAATGGAAGATATGTTCTGTGTCCATGCAGAGATACGTTCAGTCTTTATTAAATGCATGGCAGTCAATCAGACGAGATGCGACTTTGACTATTCAACGTAGATTAAATCAAGGAAAAACGTTTAATTAATGGAAACATGACTTATGCAGTCGTTGTGAAAATCTGATAGAATCGTTATGATCAAGTTGCTGTAGACTGATAAGAAGTCGTTATGATAACTTATGAAATCGTTACCACAACCAAGTCGTTCTATAACAGATGATAAAAGAAATCGTTATGAAACATGGCAAGTCGTTGTAACTTTCTAAAGAAATCGTTACGACAACTTACAGAGTCGTTATGACGAGCAAGTCGTTATAACTTCTGAAGAAGTCGTTACGATAACTTACAGAGTCGTTATAATGAGCAAGTCGTTATAACTTCTGAAGAAGTCGTTACGATAACTTACAGAGTCGTTATAATGAGCAAGTCGTTATAACTTCTGAAGAAGTCGTTACGATAACTTACAGAGTCGTTATAATGAGCAAGTCGTTATAACTTCTGAAGAAGTCGTTACGATAACTTACAGAGTCGTTATAATGAGCAAGTCGTTATAACTTCTGAAGAAGTCGTTACGATAACTTACAGAGTCGTTATAATGAGCAAGTCGTTATAACTTCTGAAGAAGTCGTTACGATAACTTACAGAGTCGTTATAATGAGCAAGTCGTTATAACTTCTGAAGGAGTTATTATGGCTCTTCTGAGAAAAGATGTATGTAAGACTTACCACAAATGCTTGACTTTCTTTGGGTAATTCCTGTGCTTATGGCTAGATAAACAAGGTTAGAGAACCTTTTGACAGTGTTTTGTTTATCACCAAAATAGGCAAGTAATTAATTTAAAAGTACATGGGGATGGACTGTTCATCAATCTCCCCCTTTTTGGTGATGACAAAACTATGATCAATATTTAAGTAGTACTGAGTATTAAACATGAATTAAAGTACTTGAGTCATGATTCAGGAATGTGTCAGACACAAGTAGGTAATCATTCTCCCCCTTTTTGTCATTAAGCAAAAAGCAAAAGGAAAGAGACAAAGAATAAGAGACAATGAGGAGAAGGAGCACAATCCATTCAATTAAGATTGAGGAGGTACAGGCAAATAATAAGCAGGAGAGAGAAGGGAGGCATAATGAGAAATAGCTTCCCAGGCTTGCTCTTCCTGACGCTTGAAGAATTGCCTAAAGGCACCGCTCTCAATGGAGAAGGATGGTCCCATGATTGGAGCCATCTTGGATAGATAGAGGCTGCGCTGCTTGGTAAGAAACAGGTCATACTCGTCTGGATCCATGGAGGAGCAGGTGATGATTGTTTTACCAAAACTTGCACAGGCAAGAAACTGATCCATGGTGACAGGGTAGAAAATCTGTTTGTCCTTGAGTTCCTGGCGAAGAGCTAAAAACACTTTGTATCTTTCAGCCCAAACGTGGTAGGGATCAAGACCAGCTGGATTGAATTCATATCCAAGAAGGTTGCAGGAGAGATAGGAGCTTTTCCTTCCCTGGCTTGAGCAGCATTCAGATGTGCTAGCTGCTGAGCAGACAGAGAGTAAAACTTGGACCAATCGGAGGCATTCAGCCTTTCACATTCTGAGAGGAGAGGGGCAAGGACAGCAGAGTTGACAAACCCTCTATGGTATTCCCGGAAAAGAAATCTAGGAAAACCAACCTGAAGGCCTTTCTGAATCTTGATTCTGCCCATAACCCTTGCAAAATGCTCAAAAACGATGGAACCAACCGAAGATTCCATAATCAGGAAATGAATCTGAGGCAGGAAAATCTCTTCAGGTAAATTAAGAGTGGCAAAATCTACTCTGATTTCCTCAGACTGCTCAGAGTGGGTTAGGACCTTGATGGCTCTCTTGAACTGGCTGAGCTGAACTTCAGGTAAATTGTTGAGATACCTGTAGTTGTTGAATGTTTGGAAATGCCTGACCAGCTTGATGAGCTTCTGAATGGCAGGAGCCCAGGTGTTCTGGTGGTGAAACTGAAACCACTCAGAAAGGGTCAAGGAGTGATCCCTGGGTGGAAACCTTGCTGCCTTAGCCTGAAGGAAGCGACTGTACAGATCTTTATGAGATTTAGCCCATTGCTCCTCAGTTTTGGAGTGGGCTGAGGAGAAGATTTTGGATTTGTCGGCTTTAGACAGAGGAGTATAGGGAAGAATAACATCTAAATGGTCAGAGAGGTTAAGAAAAGGAAGATTGTGAAGAGTGGCAAAGACAACCTTTTGAAGGTATTCTTTGTACAGAGAGGTATGCTTGTGGGTGACTGTAAGAGAAAACCACAAGGGAGGGTAAAGAGGAGATGTGGAGGAAGAAAGCTTTCGTTTCTTGGAGACAGTACTGGAAGAGTCTGTCTTGGAAAGGTGGTCACCTACCTTTAGCACAGATTTAAGAATGACCTCTTCAAACTCATCCTTGATTTTATCAAGAAAGGGTGAGTCGACTTGGACATCTGTAGGAATAATAGTGATAAAGGAGGGAGGTGCAGGGGGGTTCAGAAATGCATCAGAATTGAGAGATCCTACTTCTGGAAGTGAAGATGTACCAGAAGAGGATGAGGCTCCAGCTGAGGATGCTGGAGGGGCCTCAAATTCTTGAGCAGAGGAAAGATGAGAAGTAGAAGAAACAGGAGAGGATGTGATGGGATGAGGAGGAAAAGGTGTGGGAGAGGAAATGGGCCTGGATCTGGGCTTTTTGAAGGGAGGTGGAGCAGGTGGAGCTGTGGAGTTAGAGGGTGGAGAAGGAGGAATGGGAGTGTTGGTAGAAGTGGGAGCAAGGGGTGGAGGATCTGAAACCACTTCTTCAGGCAAGGGAGGCAACGGATCCAACACTGCCGGCCCTGGTGGCCCTGATTCCATCACAACTGGCCCTGATGGCCTTGAATCTTCAGCTGGCACTGATGGCCCTGACTCTTCAGCTGGCCCTGACTCTTCAGCTGGCCCTGTGGCCCTGACTCTTCAGCTGGGGCTTCTGCTGCTGCTGCTGACTGCCCGGAGGGCTCAGGTACACTTGAGTGAGGCTCCTGAGCTGCTGGAGGAGCAGGAGCTTGAGCTCCAACTGCCTGAAGGATGTCAGATAGCAAATTCTTCATGGTCCCCATTTCCTGATGAAACCATGTCATGGCAGAGCGAATCTGAACCAATTCCTTGCGGGCTGAAGCTTGGCTTAGAAAGATGGAATTCACATCAGTCTGAAGTGAGCAAAGCAGCTCACCCTGAGCATCCAACCTCTCAATCACAGGTTTTAAATTGATGATAATCTTTTGCTTGACCTGTCTTTCAAATGGTGCATCAGCTAAAAGGGGTACTTCAGGAGCTATATCTTTCTCTTTGCCCTTTGTAGCTGGAGGAGGTGGATTATTGTCCTCATCAGAGCTTGATGAACTAGCTGTCTCCCCTTCTCTGGCATCCAAATTTTCAGACTCTCTCTGGTCTTCCTCCTGATCGCTGGTGGCTGGAGGTGCAACATCTGGTGTCTCTTGGGATTGCTCCCCCTCAAGTGGAGCATCTTCTGCAACTGCACCAGTCTCCCCCTGACAGGGAGCATCCATTTCCATTGAATTATCCTTAGGATTTTGCTGCTCTTCTTCTACTGGACCGTCTACAAAGATGTGGCCTGATGCCACAGACTGCTCCATAACAGGCAGGATGTCTTCAGGAAGAATGTCCTCAATTCTCCTTTCAACAGGAGGCACAACTGGATCTGCTGTAGCTGGCCTGTCTTCCTCTGCCCTCACTGCTGTTGCTGCCTCTGACTGATTTCTGGCCATAGATGGCCCTTCCTGCTCTGTTTCTACAATGACTGGAACAGAACCTGATTCCAGTGGCAATTCGGGCATCACAGAATCTGCCTCTGACTGGGTTTGAGTAACTGAAGGCTCACCAATGAGACCTTCACCTTCTGCAACTGAAGCCTTGAACCAGACCCCATTGACTACTGAAAAACCGCTCTTCTTTAAGTTTCTGGACCTGATAGCTTGGC
The DNA here is from genome assembly GCA_014218235.1 of Colocasia esculenta. Lineage (NCBI taxonomy): Eukaryota > Viridiplantae > Streptophyta > Magnoliopsida > Alismatales > Araceae > Colocasia > Colocasia esculenta. The sequence goes on along the minus strand of CM024766.1, from coordinate 36,911,012 downwards.
CCATCTTCTCCACAACTGCCCCTGAGACATCTACACCGAAGTGTCTGAAGATTCTGGTGAGTAAATGGGCATAGGGAAGGGACACATTCAACTTGCTTTTAGTGTCCCAAATCTGCTCCCTGGCAAATTTCATTCTCTCCATCATCACTGCGGCCATATTGATTTCCTCATTTTTAATGGCCCAGTACATCAGATCGGAGTCAGCCTTAGTGCAAGCGGAGAAGGTTGCACTTCGGGGAACCAAAATCTGACAAACGATAAAGTGAAGGAGGCGGTTGAAGGCACTTAACTGATTGATATCTAGCTTGCCATCCCTCATCTTGAACCCTGGCCCAACAATCCCCAAACCCTTTTCTTGGGTATCTACAGAATGAATTCCACTGAAGCCCGATATGCTTACTCCAAATAGCATCCTAAGCAATTCCTGGTCGATTCTGATTACGGTGCCCTTGACTGAAGAAACGAGGGCCCCATCTTCTTCTGTTCTTAAGCATACAAAGAACGCCTTTACCAGGTCCGGATAACTTACCTCTGAGCAAGTGGTAAGCCCTTTCCACTTCATCTGGTCGATCTTCTCAATGAGGCTGCTCATTCCATTTTTCTGCAGATCTGAAACATCTACTTCCTTGTGACCACAGAGCTTTGTCTTCACAAAGGTGAAACGCTCCTCCTGCGCTGGGGAGAGGTATTCGGCGCTGTAGCCACCCACACTTCCGGCAATAGCTGGTGCGGCCATGGATTCAGGTGGGAGAAGGTTTGAAGGGGTGACGAGAAGGGTGATGAGAGGAAACCCTCAAACGATTTCGCGGGAAGGAGATGGAAGCTTCAAATTTGCAGAGGGTAGAGGCAAGAGTCGCTAGGGCATCGGCTCATGCGTCGGGACGAAAGAGGGGAAAAAGTGAATGAGGAAGAGGAATCGTTAACGCATCGATTTAAAGAAAATAAATGCTCCAAAAGGTGAGGCGTCAGAAAACGACAAGCGAGGTTGACCGCCTTGAAGAACTATGACTTATCGGACGGAACGCTTAAACTGAGACTTTTGAATTGATTTTGACACAGAAAGAGAGAGAGAGAGAACCTTCTTAAATTCTGAGAATTTTTATACCAGCTTTAAATGAAGATCTTTTCACAAAATACACATGCCTAACTCCCTTCTAAGAGATGTAAATCTCTCTTCAGGTAAGGCCTTTGTGAAAATATCTGCTAGCTGATTATTTGTATCAATAAACGATATTTCAATATTGCCATTTGCTACATGATCACGAATAAAATGATATCTGACCTCAATATGTTTGGTCCTGGAGTGCTGAATTGGATTTTTGGTGAGGTTGATAGCGCTGGTGTTGTCACATAGCAGAGGAATTTTCTTGACTTTGAGTCCAAAATCCTCAAGTTGTTGCTTTATCCATAAGAGTTGTGTACAGCAACTTCCAGCAGCTACGTACTCGGCTTCAGCTGTAGATAGTGCTACTGAATTTTGTTTCCTTGAGGACCATGAGATTAAACACCCTGCAAGAAATTGACAGCAACCACTGGTGCTTTTTCTATCTACCTTGCATCCAGCATAATCAGCATCAGAATATCCTACTAATTTTACATCACAGGAGTTTGGATACCATAGTCCTAGATCATGAGTCCTGGCTAAGTATCTGAAAATCCTTTTGACAGAAATTAAATGTGATTCTCTAGGGTCGGCTTGATATCTAGCACACATGCATACACTAAATAATATATCAGGTCTACTTGCGGTTAGATAAAGTAATGAACCTATCATACCTCTGTAGATCTTTTGATCTACTTTCTTACCATCCTTGTCATTGTCCAACCTAGTTGATGTACTCATTGGTGTTGACAGTGGCTTGGTGTTTTCAAATCCAAATTTCTTTAGCAGTTCTCTGGTGTACTTTGCTTGACAGATGTGAATTCCTTCCTTTCCTTGTTTGATTTGAAGTCCAAGGAAGTAGTTGAGCTCTCCCATCATACTCATCTCAAATTCCCCCTGCATTAGCTTTTCAAAATACTTGCACAAGGATTCATCAGTAGATCCAAAGATGATGTCATCCACATAAATTTGAACCAACAGTATATTTTTGGCTTTTGTTTTTATAAAAAGAGTGCTATCTACTTGACCTCTATTGAAACCATGTTTTGTGAGAAAAGAACTAAGTCTTTCATACCAGGCTCTAGGTGCTTGTTTTAAACCATATAGAGCCTTATGCAACTTAAAAACATGATTCGGAAAGTCTGTATCATCAAAACCCGGCGGTTGTTCCACATAAACTTCTTCTTTTATAAAACCATTTAGAAATGCAGATTTAACATCCATTTGAAATAACTTTAAATCTAATGCAGAAGCATAAGCTAGTAGCATTCTAATGGCCTCAAGTCTAGCCACTGGTGCATAGGTTTCATCAAAATCTATGCCTTCCTCTTGACAATAGCCTTGAGCCACCAGTCTGGCCTTGTTTCTTAGAATTACACCAGATTCATCCAATTTGTTTCTGAACACCCATTTAGTGCCGATCACAGGATGGTCTGATGGTCTAGGAACAAGTGACCATACTTGGTTTCTCTTGAATTGATTTAATTCATCTTGCATTGCTATTATCCAGGATTCGTCAGTTAGGGCTTCATTGACTGTCTTAGGCTCTAATTGAGAAACAAAGGCGAGGTAATCACAAGGAATCAAGTTACCTCTTGTTCTTACCCCTACCGATGGATCACCAATAATGTTTTCAGGTGGGTGATCTTTCTTGTATCTCCATTCCTTTGGAAGAGATTCATGAGAAATTTCTTCTTGTTGCATTTCTTCCAGAGGCGGATCATCCTTATCTTCAAGTGATGTGTCTTTCAGTTTATTGGACAGTTCATCTGCGTCATCGATATCACTCTCTACTTCCTTTCTCAAGGAGGGATTAGTTTCATCAAAAATAATGTGTACAGACTGTTCAATCAATAAAGTACGTTTATTAAATACTCTATAGCCTTTGGGTTTAGAGGTGTACCCCATGAAGATGCCTTCATCTGATTTGGCATCCAACTTACCAATATCCCTTTTTCCGTTGTTGTGAATAAAGCAAGGACATCCAAAAGTTCTGAAATGGCTGATCTTTGGTTTCTTCCCTTTAAACAGCTCATATGCAGTCTTCTTCAGGATTGGCCTGATCATGACTCTGTTGACAATGTAGCTGGCTGTGTTGACTGCTTCTGCCCAGAAATATCTTGGTAACTCATATTCACAAAGCATAGTTCTTGCCATATCCAAGAGAGTTCGGTTCTTCCGTTCGGCTATACCATTTTGCTGCGGTGTCCTTGGTGCTGAGAAATTGTGCTGAATTCCTTGATCATCACAGAATCTAGCAAACTTTTCATTTTGGAACTCACCACCATGATCAGATCGAATGGATACTATGCTGAACTTCTGATCTTTCTGGATTTTTCTGCTGAAACTAACAAAATTATCAAAAGTGTCATTTTTATGTTCTAAGAAAGATACCCATGTGAATCTTGAGTAGTCATCTACTATAACAAATCCGAAATTCTTTCCTCCAAGACTGGTAGTTCTCATTGGCCCAAATAGATCCATATGTAGGAGCTCTAAGGGTTTTGAGGTGGTCACCACCGTCTTTGACTTGAAGGAACTTTAGTGTGCTTTCCCTTAGCACAAGGTCTGCAAACACTTTCTAATTTACCATTGATTTTCGGTAGTCCTTCCACAAGGTTTCTCTTTCTGAGCTTGCTCATGCCATCCAAGCTGCAGTGGCCTAACCTTCTGTGCCACAGATCGGTTGATTTGTCTTTGCTGGCTGCCAGACACACATTTTGCTCTTTGAGTTCTTCAAGGTAGAGCACGTACAGATTCTTCTCTCTATTTGCTTCAAAGATGACTGCTCCATCCTTTAGTATGCTGCATTTTGACTCTTGAAATTTGATTTGATGTCCTCTATCACACAGCTGACTAATACTTATGAGGTTGTGCTTTAAACCTTTGACTAACAGTACATCTTCTATGACTGTTTTTCCTTTGCTGTTAACTGATCCACTGCCTACTACAGTTCCTTTTCCATTATCTCCATAAGTGACTGTTCCTTCTTCATCTTGAAGATGGGAGAAAAGCTTCAGGTTTCCTGTCATGTGCCTTGAGCACCCACTATCCAAATACCATTTGGATGCTCGAAGGTTAGCCTGAAATAAAGACATCAAGATTTAGGTACCCAAGTTCCTTTGGGTCCTGATGGGTCAGTATCATTATTTTTACTTTTTATTATCCACTTCTTATGTCTTGTTGGACAGGTGGATTTTAAATGTCCTAGCTTATTACAGTGATTACAACATGATGTTATTGTCACTCTTACTATGTATTTAAAATTCGCTTTATATGCCACATCTTGTTCTGGAGTGAACTTAGGAGTTGGATATTTTTCTGGATAGATTATTTCTTCTTCATTTTCTGGCGGTATGTAACCTAAACCTCGTTTATTCTTACCAGATCTTCTAGCACCTTTTAATAATAAGGAATTCTTTCCATTTGTAAACTTTTCTAAGGTGCTTGCTAGTGTATTGTTTTCTTCATTTAATTCATTTACCGTTTTTCTTAAATCATCTGAGCTTTCCTGTTTTTCTAGGTCAATGATTTTTCTGTTCTTGTCTTTTAAGTTTTCACATAATAGTTCATTTCTTCTCTTAAGCTCAATTATTTGTTTTTCTAGTTCTTCATTTTCAGATTTTAAATCTGAGTTGGTATTTTCGAGACATGTGATATTTTTCTTGCTTAGCTTAAGTAGTTTACACACTTCTTTATACTTATCGTAGAGTTCATTAAATGCACTTTCCAAATTATCCGAATCTGAGTCATTACAGGAATCGAAAGAGGAATCAGATGTTACCTTATCCTCGGTATTTGCCATAAGAGCCAGGTTGGCTTCTTCTTCTTCACTGCTGGAGCTTGACTCACTGTCTGAGTCGCTGCTGTTGTCCCATGCAGCTGCCATGGCTTTCTTTTTGAATCTTCTGAACTTCTTGGAGCTGTCCTTCTTCTTGTGATCATTTTTCTTTAGCATTGGACAGTCTGCCTTGATATGTCCAGGTTTCTTGCATTCATAGCAAAGTGGCTCATTCCTCTTCTGATCTTTTCCATCTGGTCTCTTGAGATCTTTGTTTTTCTTGAAGTACCTCCTACCAGACTGGAACTTCTTCTTCTTTGCCAAGATTCTCTGCAATCTTCTTGAGAGCATGGCTTCTTCATCATCACTATCTTTGCTATCTTCACTGTTATCTAAGGATTCTTCTGATGAGTCCCCATTAGCTTTAAGCGCATTTGACTGCTTCTTTCTACTGGAGGATTCTCCTAGTCTTTCCATGTTTATTTCATGGGCCATGAGAGACCCGATGAGTTTTTCTACTGACATTTCTTAAGATCATTAGCTTCTTCGATAGCTGTGACCTTTGCCGTCCATGAAGATGGCAAGGATCTGAGAATCTTCCTTACCATATCTGCATTCTCATATGACTTTCCTAGACTTGCTAGGCCATTAGTGATGTCAGTAAATCTACTAAACATTTGGGTAATAGACTCACCTGTTTGCATTTGAAATCTTTCATACTGAGTGACAAGAATGTCGATTCTTGTCTCCTTTACTTTGTCTGTACCTTCATATGTAATCCTTAACTTTTCCCACATTTCCATGGAGGATTTGCATGCTGAAACTCTGTTGAACTCCTTCTTGCTTAGAGCACAACATAGAATGCTCTTAGCTTTACAGTTCAAGGAGATTTTCTTTCTATCTTCATCTGTCCATTGTGCTTTCTCATTTGTGACGACCAGATCACCTTCTTCCACTATTGACCAGATTTGATAATCGTGGCCTTGTAGAAAGTATTCCATCCTGGTCTTCCAATACGTATAATCTTCACCGTCGAACAAAGGAGGTCTGTTGACAGACTGACCTTCGAAGTGACCTTGGGCTGCCATGGATCTTTACTCTTCAGATCGTTGGATCTTGTTCTTTGTCGAAGAGACTCGCTCTGATACCACTTGTTGCCCGGTTGGCTAACCCAGAGGGGGGGTGAATGGGTCTTTAAAAATTTATCTGATAAAAACCTGAACTCAAACAAACATAAAGAGTTCTTGAAAGGGATTAGTAATGGTTAGTAAAAACAACAATCACACAAAGAAGACAATCACACAACACACAGATTTATCCTGGTTCGGATCTCCTCTCCTTAGGAGTCCTACGTCCAGTCCCTGAGCAACCCTCAGGATTTCACTAACTGGGTACAGTCCCCCTATGGACAAAAACAACCACCCAGCTTAGCTGGTCTTCCTTCACCCCTGAAGGGAACACAACACCACCCTGGAAACCACCAGGTCTTCCTTCACACACGAAGGGAATAACACCACCCTGGAAACCACCAGGTCTTCCTTCACACACGAAGGGAAAATTCTTGAGAGAAAAAGACTAGCCCCTAGATCAAGCTTTTACAAAACTCAATCTGAAGCTACAAGCACTGAGAGACGAAGATCTACACAAAGTGCACTCTCTCAGAACTAAACTAGCTCTTCCTTAATTTTTCTTCTCACAGCACAGGGAGCTAAGAGCCAAGATCGAAAAGACTGAATTTCTGGCTCTAGAGAAAAATTCGAAGACTTGAAAGCTGCAGAGTTCTAGCCGCTCTTCAATATGAATTGAATTTTCTCGATCATTTGTCTTCGAGCTTCATCTTGTATTTGTATCTCCGATTTGAATGAGGACAAGGAGATGACCGTTGTCTCACAGCTTTGGTGTACGTTAGACTGAAGGTTTTGTGGAAGCTTCCTGTCAACAGTCTTTTGTTCTTTGGAGCACGCAAAGAGATAAGATCTTCTGAGTTTGCTTGTAGTTCCTTCTGTGTCCGTTGTTGTAGGATAGTACATCCTTAAGGTTCTGCAAGGTTGAGCTTTAATGGTAGACAGCTATACTATCTCCAGATGTCAATCAACGTCAAAGCAGATAGACACAAAATAGTAGTAATACTTTATCGTTCTAAAAGATGCATGCAGAGAATACACCAGAATGGAAGATATGTTCTGTGTCCATGCAGAGATACGTTCAGTCTTTATTAAATGCATGGCAGTCAATCAGACGAGATGCGACTTTGACTATTCAACGTAGATTAAATCAAGGAAAAACGTTTAATTAATGGAAACATGACTTATGCAGTCGTTGTGAAAATCTGATAGAATCGTTATGATCAAGTTGCTGTAGACTGATAAGAAGTCGTTATGATAACTTATGAAATCGTTACCACAACCAAGTCGTTCTATAACAGATGATAAAAGAAATCGTTATGAAACATGGCAAGTCGTTGTAACTTTCTAAAGAAATCGTTACGACAACTTACAGAGTCGTTATGACGAGCAAGTCGTTATAACTTCTGAAGAAGTCGTTACGATAACTTACAGAGTCGTTATAATGAGCAAGTCGTTATAACTTCTGAAGAAGTCGTTACGATAACTTACAGAGTCGTTATAATGAGCAAGTCGTTATAACTTCTGAAGAAGTCGTTACGATAACTTACAGAGTCGTTATAATGAGCAAGTCGTTATAACTTCTGAAGAAGTCGTTACGATAACTTACAGAGTCGTTATAATGAGCAAGTCGTTATAACTTCTGAAGAAGTCGTTACGATAACTTACAGAGTCGTTATAATGAGCAAGTCGTTATAACTTCTGAAGAAGTCGTTACGATAACTTACAGAGTCGTTATAATGAGCAAGTCGTTATAACTTCTGAAGGAGTTATTATGGCTCTTCTGAGAAAAGATGTATGTAAGACTTACCACAAATGCTTGACTTTCTTTGGGTAATTCCTGTGCTTATGGCTAGATAAACAAGGTTAGAGAACTTTTGACAGTGTTTTGTTTATCACCAAAATAGGCAAGTAATTAATTTAAAAGTACATGGGGATGGACTGTTCATCTGAAACGTCGTGAGGAAGCATTGTCACAACAACAACAACCAAGCCACTGCCGCTTTCAGCCAAGAGGGGGACCCGTAGTCCACACGCTATGCTCGCTAACCTAGCTGCTGCCTCCACCCACGCGGAAGGGTGAGATAGAGCCACCACAGAAGCACACCAACACACACAACACCACAGCTTGGCCAAGCTGCGGCCTCACGCTTGACCTCCCTACGCGGCTCTGGAACCAACGTAGAGCGAGGCAGTGAGACAAAGGACTGGCTAGCCTGCACCGGGTAGAACTCTGACCGTCCTTGGTGTCCCAGGCCTAGATAAGAGAGCTCTACAAACGACTCAGCACCGCTGTCCAAACCATCATTTTCCCCTCAGCTCCAGAGTCCGCCACACTAGGCTGTCGACTCGAGCACGCTCGTAGCCCCGAACGCTCCATCAAAGGCTCCCAAGGATGGGGGTCCCAGGTAACGGTAACAACCTCTCAGATCGGGGACAAGCCCTCAAGTGCCAAGCACCGGGCGAAAAGCGGGGAAAGCACAACAGGAACCGCGCCGGACTGTTGGCTTGTAACACACGACAAGCCCAGCAAGCGAGAGGCACGCATGGACCCTCAAAAGGGCCGTCGGTCAACCAAGGCACGCACGAATGGCTAGAACCTCGAAACACCACCAGACAGTACAGAAACTCGTCACTCTACTAATAATCGATTGACCGCCAGTCACTCGATTATTAGACAGATGAGACCCTCCTAGCACCACTGCCAGGACACGGCCACGAAGGTGTCACCTTCGGTCACTGAACGCAGGGAGGCAACCATCCGCGTTCCCTACCAGAAGGTCCTAAGGGAAAAGCTTGCCCTAGGGCATATGCCGACACATAAACCAGGCCACGGAACCACCTGAGGCAACACAGGTAATGTCGTGCCCCCATAGGCCGTCGCGATCTCATCGCGACGGGGAAGGGTGCCACGACACCAACCTTATCACGACGGGGAGATGCGTCGCGACAGGAAACCCTGTCGCGACTAGAAAGGGCGCCGCGACAGTGACCCTTATCGCGACCACCAACTGCGTCGCGATAAGGTCGCGCCCGACCGGGCCGACGCCTGTACTGGTGTCGCGACACGCTCCGTAGTCGCGACATCAGTCGAGAGGCAGACCACCGGGATCCTCAATCCCGGGGCCGCCCACGAGCTACAAACATGCACACACGGGGCAGGGAGCATGGGGAAAGCTGAAAAGCTATTCTACAAACCACGAGGGCTCCAATCCACCTGGATTAGAGAGGGCACAAGAAATCCCTACCTCTCACGAAGAACCGAACCCCATAGGGGCCTTCACGATGCACGGCCTCCTCCTCCTCGCTCCACGCGTGCTCCGCCGCTCCGCCACGAGCCCGCAGGCGCCACCACGCCCCGATCACCGGAGGGGAGCCTCCCCATCGCCGGAGAAGAGGGGAAAGGGAAGAAGAGGAGAGAGAGGGGAAAGGGGTAGCCGGCCAAGGCCTTAAGCCTTCGGCACCCAGAACGCGACGAATCGCCCCGTCGCGTTAAGCACCTTAACGCAACGGGTCAACGGACCGCGACAAGAACGCGTCCTCCACGGACGCCGCGACAATGCGACAGGTCGTACTGATGCACCTGCCACTCTGACAGGTGTTAGACGACCGTACAGCGGAACACGACAAACACTGTCACGACCCGTTGACCTATCGCGACAAGAACGCAACAGGCAAACCGGGTGCGACAAGAACGCGATGCACACCAGCGTCAAAACAGGGATGACTGTCGCATTGGACACCCACGACGCCACACTAACGCATCGCCCAGCCTGGACGCGTTAGTGGCCAGTCATCCAGGACACCAGATGGAAAGCTGGGAAGCCGGGTCTTACAATAGACGCACGTTAGACAGCATGGTCCGTGGTCTATGACAGGTAAGCTTGTAGCCATTTAATGCTCTGGAGCCAAGCACGCAAAGAGAAGAATCACCCAGATATCCTACATCTTCTAGTTGTCCAACGTTATAAGACTTGGTACTCACAAAGACCTGCACACAATAAATGCCAAATCGTAGACAGCTAGACTGTCTCTATGCTTGTCAGTCAACGTTAGAAACCATGCAGTAAGAACATACACCAAAATAGAAATGCTATTCTATCACCTGATAAAGTATTTGCTATTGTATCATGGGTGTAGAAAGCATTCAGACATGCGACATGTAGATGATGTGTACAGTCACAATAAATGCAGGGATATTAGTGATGCACGTGGGAAGACTTTGACTTTCATAGTATTTAAAAATATATTTGAATATCATGTATGAAAACGATGTAATCCATGAATTCGTTATGACAATGAAATAGTTGTTCAACTTATGAAATCGTTGTTTATGCAAATTGTTATACAAATATAGGCAAATCATTGTTCAAACATAAACAAATCGTTGTTTGAGCAAATTGTTGTTCAAACATAAACAAATTGATGTATAAACAAATCGTTGTACAGATACAAGCAAATCGTTGTACAAGCAAATCGTTCTACAAGAGAAAGCAAATCGTTGTACAAGCAAATCATTGTACAGATATAAGCAAATTGATGTTTTCACTTATCGAATTGTCATAACAATTAAATCGTTGTTTTTACTTATCAAATCGTTACAACAATCAAATCGTTGTTTCTCTTAAGAAACCGATGACCGAATCGTTGTTACACTTACGAAATCGTTGTGAAACCGAAATCGATGTTACACCTATGAAATCGTTGTGAGACCGAAATCGATGTTACACTTACGAAATCATTGTGAAACCAAAATTGATGTTACACTTACGAAATCGTTGTGAGACCGAAATCGATGTTACACTTACAAAATCGTTGTGAGATCGAAATTGATGTTACACTTATGAAATCATTGTGAGACCATAATCGATGTTACACTTACGAAATCGTTGTGAGACCGAAATCGTTGTTTCACTTAATGAATCGTTGTGAGTCCGAAATCGATGTTACACTTACGAAATCGTTGTGAGACCAAAATCGTTGTTTCACTTACGAAATCGTTGTGAGACCGAAATCGTTGTTTCTCTTAACAAATCGTTGTGAGATCGAAATTGTTGTTTCACTTAATGAATCGTTGTGAGACCGAAATCATTATAGCGATGGAATCGTTCTTTTTCTTATGAAATCGTTATGCCATAAAGGAAATCGATATGGACTTAGAGGAAATGCATGCTCTGAACTTTAAATGATACAGTGTAAGAATTACTTATAGATTAGGCTCGATTTATTCCCTGTGGATGAACTTCATAAAAACTTGTTAGAAAATAATTGTTAGAGTTTTGTTAATCACCAAAATTGTATGTAATTAAATAAAATTATATGGGGATGGACTGATCATCAACCGTGTACCTGTAGTCCCTCATCCATCTATTATCCTAGAGACCGTATATTAGGCATGGTGTTGTCAGGCCTATAAGGAATCTGTTAAAGTCAAACTCTTATCAGATTCTCTCGGAGAACTCCTTCTCTCTAAATCCGATTGACCTTGACCAGGGATTTGCCTGAGTAAGACAATATGGGATATTCCTCTCACGATACCAAGAGTGAATGATCCTCTATTGACACATAATTGCCTTCGTAAGGTTGACTACCATTCCCAATGACTGGCTATACTAGACCTGGAACATCTAGACCTATAAATCCAGTATCAAAGAATGGAGTACTCAAACAAGACATCTTTGGTGTCTCAAGTCTAAGGACCCGTTACACAACTGAGACTACGGAATCTCTATCCGATAATCAGGTATCATTAACCATACAACATTATGAGAACGGATCATTCAGTGAACTCATTCTCCAATAAGCACCTGTACCATATCCCTAGTGTCTCCACACATGCAGCTATGAGACCAGCTGCTTCCATCACATGGACAGGTATATGGCACACCAGTCTTTCTGGTCATCTCAATGTCCTTCTTGAGTAACCTATGACTAGGAATATTTAGGATCTGTGTTTAAAGAGGATCGGCCTCATTATCATGATCTCATCATGATACAATTCCCATTATACAGACCCATGGACATCACAGTATACATACGCATGGAATATACAGTGAGAAAAAAACCATTATAATATTACCAAAAGAGATTGTACATAATTACAAGTGCCATCACTCACGTGAATTGGCTTGCAGGGCACTTATAACTAGCACAGGCACATTAGGATAGCCGCAAGATTCAAAGTCAAATATAACATTAAGCTATCCTTTCATAGATTTGCAGTCATGAATGCTCCTAAGAGTTCTCAGCACATGAGAGAATTTCAACATTGCTTTGTAGAGTCTGAGAGACTGAATGAAGAAGAATGGGGTGCAGCATATCTAGAGCTTAGTGCAGAGTGTAGAAAGCTTAAGTTATCCCCTACTGTCTTCCTTCTCAAGGGCTATGATAACCTTAGGAAGTCTTCTTATGACAAATGGATCCAAATGTACACTATCTATTATCAGGCTAAGGATGCAGCTTACTCCCAAGGACTTCACTGGAATGTCACTATTCATGACTTCCTTTCCCTTGCTGCCAAGAAGAAATTTGTTTCCCTCAGGTTTTCCCTGTCTGAAGATAAATACTATAGAAGACTCAGCTGGTATCATCGTCGGCATGTTAAGTCCTATAGGAAACTCCCTTCAATAGGCCCCTCCTACAACATAGATAGCAGTATGTTTGAAAATTTCTTCCCTACAAATGAGAAGAAACTTTGGGATCTTCTCCAGCCTTTTCTCACTCGCATCCCATCCTCTCTGTATCTCCGTAGCTCCACTTTTACTTCATAATGTACTCATTTCAGCAATCAATATAAGTATGTTTCTCTCCTTACTGTCTTTTTTTTTTTACCTTTCTATTAATGTCACAAAGGGGGAGAAAGAGAGAGTAAAAACAATTGCTTATGCGAATCAAACTGTTTTCACTGTCATTATAAAATGTTTCTGTCATTAACAAAAAGGGGGAGAATTGTTGAACAACTCATTTTGGTTACTAAAATATCTATCACAATATTTTTGTTATGACAAAACCTTTTTCGCCTTTACTATTTATGAAAATAAAAAGATATCATACAATCATACTGATGAACAGTCCATCCCCATGTACTTTTAAATTAATTACTTGCCTATTTTGGTGATAAACAAAACACTGTCAAAAGTTTCTCTAACCTTGTTTATCTAGCCATAAGCACAGGAATTACCCAAAGAAAGTCAAGCATTTGTGGTAAGTCTTACATACATCTTTTTTCAGAAGAACCATAATAATTCCTTCATTAACTATAACGATTTCCTCACTAGAACAACGATTTACTTGAAAGATTGAATAACCTTGCTGTGTCAAACAAGTCGATATTATATCGACTCTGTAAGTTATCGTAACGACTTCTTCAGAATTATAACGACTTGCTTATTATATCGACTCTGTAAGTTATCGTAACGACTTCTTCAGAATTATAACGACTTGCTCATTATAACGACTCTGTAAGTTATCGTAACGATTTCTTTAGAGAATTATAACGACTTGCTCGTCATAACGATTCTGTAAGTCATCGTAATGATTTCTTTAGAGAGTTATAACGACTTGCTCGTCATAACGATTCTGTAAGTCATCGTAACGATTTCTTTCGAGAGTCATAACGACTTGCTCGTCATAACAATTCGTAAGTCATCGTAACGATTTCTTTAGAGAGTTATAATGACTTGCTCGTCATAACGATTCTGTAAGTCATCGTAACGATTTCTTTAGAGAATTATAACGACTTGCTCGTCATAACGATTCTGTAAGTCATCGTAATGATTTCTTTAGAGAGTTATAACGACTTGCTCGTCATAACGATTCTGTAAGTCATCGTAACGATTTCTTTCGAGAGTCATAACGACTTGCTCGTCATAACAATTCTGTAAGTCATCGTAACGATTTCTTTAGAGAGTTATAACGACTTGCTCGTCATAACGATTCTGTAAGTCATCGTAACGATTTCTTTAGAGAGTTATAACGACTTGCTCGTCATAACGATTCTGTAAGTCATCGTAACGATTTCTTTAAAGAGTTATAACGACTTGCTCGTCATAACGATTCTGTAAGTCATCACAACGATTTCTTTAGAGAGTTACAACGACTTGCATCTCATAACGATCTGATAAGTGTTTCATATCGATTTGTTCAGAATCAGAACGACTTGCCATGTTTCATAACGATTTCTTATATCATCTGTTATAGAACGACTTGGTTGTGGTAACGATTTCATAAGTTATCATAACGACTTCTTATGAGTCTACAACAACTTGATCATAACAATTCTATCAGATTTTCATAACGACTGCATAAGTCATGTTTCCATTAATTAAATGTTTTCCTTGATTTAAGCTACGTTGAATAGTCAAAGTCGCATCACGTCTGTTTGACTGCCATGCATTTAATAAAGACTGAACTTATCTCTGCACAGATACAGAACATATCTTCCATTCTCGTGTATCCTCTGCATGCATCTTCTAGAACGATAAACTGTCACTACCATATTTGTGTCTATCTGCTCTAACGTTGACTGACATCTGGAGATAGTATAGCTGTCTACCATTAAAGCTCAACCTTGCAGAACCTTAAGGATACACTATCCTACAACATCTGACACAGAAAGAACTTCAAGACAGCTAAGAAGATCTCATCACTTTGCGTGCTCCAAAGAACAAAAGACTGTCGACAGGAAGTTTCTATAGATCCTTCAGTCTAACGTACACCAAAGCTGTGAGACAACGGTCATCTCTTCATCCTCATTCAAATTGGAGATATAAATACAAGACGAAGTTCCGAAAACAATAGAGAAAGAAAAAAGGAAGCTTTATTGACATTTAAGAGAGTCCAGAATTCTGCTTCTTTCAAGTCTTCAGAAGATCTCTAGAGCCAGAAATTCTCTCCTTTCGATCTTGGCTCCTAGCTTCTTGTGCTGTGAGAAGAAAAATCAAGGAAGAGCTAGTTTAGTTCTGAGAGAGTGCACTTTGTGTAGATCTTCGACTCTCAGTGCTTGTAGCTTCAGATTGAGTTTTGTAAAAGCTTGATCTAGGGGCTAGTCTTTTTCTTTCAAGAATTTCCTGTGTTATTCCCTTCGTTGTGAAGGAAGACCTGGTGTTTCCAGGGTGGTGTTTTTCCCTTCAGGAGTAAAGGAAGACCTGGTGGTACCAGGGTGTTGTGTTCCCTTCAGGGGTGAAGGAAGACCAGCTGAGCTGGGTGGTTGTTTTTGTCCATAGGGGGACTGTACCCTAGTTAGTGAAATCCTGAGGGTTGCTCAGGGACTGGACGTAGGACTCCTAAGGAGAGGAGATCCGAACCAGGATAAATCTGTGTGTTGTGTGATTGTCTTCTTTGTGTGATTGTTGTTTTTACTAACCATTACTAATCCCTTTCAAGAACTCTTTATGTTTGTTTGAGTTCAGGTTTTATTAGATAAGATTAATTTAAAGACCCATTCACCCCCCCTCTGGGTTAGCCAACCGGGCAACACATACCTTTTGGAAAAATCTATGTCGACACAGATTCTAAGTCCACAGATACATATCACAGTGAAATTTTTCTAAGTCCACAACATATACTATATATCACAGTGAAATTTTTCTAAGTCCACATCGTATACTGTATATCACTCTAACTCCAACTCTTGACTCTGACTCTTGAAAAGTCGAAGTAATGCTTTAATCAGATACACTCGGACTTCTAGAAAGTCGAAGTATGGACACTCCAATTTTTGGAAAGTCGAAGTCTGGAAACACTCCGACTTCTGAAAAGTCAAAGTACTGGCGGAACTCCGACTCCTTAAAAGTCGAAGTCCAGCCTTACATCGACTCCTGGGAAGTCGAAGTCTAGCCTTACTCCGACTCTTGGAAAGTCAAAGTCTTTGTATCGTTTTGAGCCTTACTCCAACTTCTGGAAAGTCGAAGTCTGAAGGAACTCTGACTTCTTAAAAGTCAAAGTTGGGCGTACTCTAACTTCATATAAGTCGAAGTCCGCTATCTATTTGTTGGCACTCTGACTTCCCAAAGAAGTCGAAGTCATTGCTTTCTCACTCCGACTTCAATGAAGTCAAAGTTGTAGTGTTCCTAAAGTCGAAGTTTAGTGTCTCTATTAGTCTTACTCCAACTTCTTAAAAGTCGAAGTATCTCTTGTTGATTGTTGCATATCTGTGCTTAGCTGAGAATTCAAACTTCTATTTATAAGTACTAGTTAACATACATCATTACACGAACTTTGCTTTGAAGTATCTCTTACTTATAGAAAGTTTCCTTAAAGTTCAATTATTTCTTTTTGGCGGGAAATTTTTTTTTCCAAAATATTTTTCTTCTGAGTAGTATCCCCTTTGGGATCTGTAATATATAAGATATATTTGCTATCTCTTTTCTGACAGAAAGATAAGTTGATCTCTGGTTGACGGATGGTCAAAAATTAAATGCTTGATAAGTCTTATGGGCTATCTGTTAGAACCTACCTACTATTGTCCGAAATACCATGACTTTCAGAAGAAAAACGTGTGCAATTGTTTGCGCATTCTTAAATGTTCTAAACTTCTGTCTGAATGATTTCATATCTTATCCTTTATCTCACCTACCTCCGAAAGCATGTATGGAGGCATTTCCTCTTATCCTGTCCTTTCAGGTTTGCAGAACACTTAATAAGGAATGGCTAAATCTTTGCACAAAGCATGGAACCCACAGAACAATCATGAAAGAAGTCCTTCAAGCATGAAGCTACAACATATAGCCTAGAGACGTTGGGACTCATTGAGCTAAAGATTTGATGGACAAAAGCCGAAGCATGAATATACAGATATATAGATTGGAGAGATAGATGCTAAGATGTAGCACCCAGGAAAAATTTAATAAGTAAAAATCTGAATAAATGGAAATAAATAATTTCCATAATATCAAATTATTTAAAACATACATACCTCTATCGTAGGTGCTAAAACATATCGGAAAAATCCGTAAAAATTATAAATCAACCCCAAACATTATTACTAAATGTTTCACAAAGAAATTTGTACAAAGAAAAATCAGATTAGTCAAGTTTAAAGTGTTTCGCGACTTATTATCGTAATTCATTAATAAGTCAAAAAATCATTATTACACGTACTTGGATGAGTCATAAAATTAAATAAAAATCATATACGAACTTCAATAATATCTTCTAATGACCCATCAAAAAAATTGGGTCAATAAAAATCATTTGAGCTAAGATTAAGAGTTATTATGACCGATTATCCAAATAAAGAAACAAGTCGGAAAACCATTAACACGAAAATACGACGCAACCATAAATTAAATAAAATGTTGGAGAGACTTCCAACATTATATATTAATGACCCAATATCATAATTGGGCCAATGGACATCATTTGGCCCAATAATCAAATAAAGCTAGAAAATGCATGGAAATTCATAACTCTAAATAGGCTGAAATTAGAAAGAAGTAATTAGAGTTGAATTGGGAAGAGATATTGCATTCTTGGCAACCCAATTCATACTTAACTATGGTGGGAGGTTTCCTAAAGTCTCGCACACTCTAATGGAGGGAGAAATCCTCAAAATAGGAAACCAATATGTCAAAACCGCAACCTAGCTTTCCTAGTTACAATAGGACTCCTAAACACCTTGGTTGCTTAAATACTCTTCACCCAAACCCTGGGGACAAGTTTACAACTTTCTGGGGTCGTGTGGAGGAGCTCTTGGTGGCTGGAGAGTAGGAGATCAAGCATACCAAGCTCATCTTCTTCCCCCGTTCGTCTGCTACAACCTGCACAAACCGTCCACTTGAAGTCGATCAAAGGTAGGCCAAACCAAAACCAAACCTTGCAAGGCTTATACCCATGGAAAGAGGGTCAAGTCTACGTTCTAACCCAAGTGGAATGCCCAAATTCCATGCAGTATACACGGAGTATTAAGCGTTCTTCAAACAGTGGTCTGAACATGGTTTTTCTAGAAAAATGAGACTTCATCAACCCAAAAGGTAGGTTTTCTAGGGCCAAATCTTAACATATCCTATACCAATGTGTAGAGCATCAAGTTAGATTTCATTTCCCTATGGTTTCATCGAATTCCAATGAGTAGATTTTAAATGATAAGCGTTTTCCCAAAGTCACGTACTGTTAGGGCTTTTCCCGTTCTTAATATGTTGCATGCGATTTTAGACTGAATTAGAGCAAACTCTCAACATGAACGTTTGTCTACTAGTTGTCCTCGTCAGGTCTTGTGTTAAATGTTTTATCTAAATGTCATTATTTAGAGAGTTATAAGCATGGTAAGAGGGTTGCTGCATGAAACTACGTTTTCAGGTTGCACTTGGTATTAAGTTGTGTTGACTTGATTAAAGCCTATCGAAACCATCATTGTTTTCTAATTCTGATTTACTAGAAGCACCCTTGCATGTCTAGGTTGGTTTAAAACTGGTTTCGTTATTTTTCATGCACTGTACAATTTGTTCTCTATTTTTGAAACACCCCATGTCAATATAAGGCAGTTCTGGACCGCAATCCAAGAACATGTCCTTTCTATGTCAGATTCAGGCGCAGACCCTGCGAACGTGATAGCCCAATAGGCCGCGTTCTGAGGTCTCGTAGCAACAGAAAACCCGTCGCTTTCTGAACGCGACGAGAACCCAGTCGCTATCTCGCTGCCTGATCTGACAGCTCTGTCGCGTTCTTCACATCCCAGTGTCGCGTTCTGTCCCCGACCCGTCGCTACCCTTACAAGTGTCCGTCGCAACCTGACCTTCGGGTCTGACAGCCATGTCGCCTTCTTCATATGTACCCGTCGCGATCTGCCTGCCTGATCAGACAAGCCTGTCGTGATCCTTACAAGGCACTGTCGCATTCTGATCTGACCCCGTCGCTACCCTTACAAGGGTCCGTCGCCACCTCAGTATTTCGCATGAAACCCCACTAATTTTTGTTTGTAAATCTTACTGCTATACCCAAGGTCTGTTTAATATGATTTTAAATGTGTAAATTGTATGTCTTAGGTCTGATCATTACATGATGTCTATTTAATGGCTTAAAAGTGTTTAACCCATTTAAAAAGCCTTAATTATATGAATATTATTCTAATTGCTTTCTTAATGATATGATCATTCATGAAACTTGTGATTGACTCTTGTTATCATTCTAGCTTGATTAAATGATAAGTAACATCTTTAAATCTTGCAAACCCATGTGTAGTTAAATGCATTGTCATCACACGCCATCATGTTAAGTGTTTTCCGCGAGTTTGTGACCAATGGATTGAGAATTGAGACGTGTACATCACTACACACTTGCACATCTAGGCAGCCCTTTCTTGGGATTTTGGAAGCTCTCTACCGGTCATTCCGAATCGGTAGACTAGTGACCTTTTTTCCAAGGCCTCCGTAAATCTCCTCTGACCATGGATTCCCACATGGCCAACGAGTTGGTTGTACCATTGAAGTTCCATGGAGATAGCATGCACTTCCTTTTCTCTTCTTGTTCTCGTGGGTGTAATTTATAATCTAGCCTAAAGCCATTAATGTAAAGATTGAACTAAATTATAAATCGTACCGTTATGCTGCCAAATTTATCTCTTGATCATTGTTATCATGAAATCATGTTCAATTACTTATTACTAGTTCTCATCATCATCATGAACGTGACATTACACATGTTTACTTATTGAAACTCTCATTGGCCATTATTAATGACTGTGGGTTTCTACATTTAAAATTTAAGTGAGATGCTGACCGGGCACGACGTGTGTCCAAGGGCTCCAGTCTAGCCCCAATGACGGCGAGTCATAAATATACTGTTAACCATGGGGTATAATGATTACTGGCGTTGCATCTGCGCTGGGAGTCGTGAGTGTCGTGTTGAATGATAGATACAATACCCACATACACGTGTCCTAGTGTACATTATTCATGGATCTTTTCTTGGTGTACATTAGTGTCTTCGTGCTTGATTAAGTGAATCGTGTTAAAAGTTCGTGCTCGTGCGTGATTGCTTGCGTGATATGGCCATCCTGTATTTATTGAAATTAGTGATATCTTGAGTTCTTGAAAGCTATTGACATCAAGTGAAATCTTGCGTGCTCGTACAAAGTGATCTAGTGCTAGTTCTATCTTGTCATCTTGTTCAAAAATCTTGTACTATCGTGATCACTCTATCTAGCTTGTCTATGTATCATGTTTTAATGAGTTTTATTCATACATGCATATCATGACATTCATCGTGCTTACCTAGTTCTAAATTGTTAATCACTTATATCATTGCCCGCACATTGAGATATAAATCCTACTGGGCTAGTTTGCTCATTCCCTACTTTTACCCAATCTAGGTGACTATGAAATACAAGAAGAGGAGCAAGTCGAGGATGGGAATGCGTCCAAGTGATGAGCGTTTCAACTATGTGTCTAGCTATAGTTAGTTTGCTTTGAGCATTAGATTTGTGTAGTAGGAAGTGAGGAATAAAATGTAATTTTCCTTTTATTGAGTCTTAGTCCTGTATTAGTTCTTCTAAGATGAATATGAGATTTGAATACAATTTCCATTAAGTTCAATATTTGGGCCCTATGATGATGTATATTGTTAGAGGCTTATTTGCCGACTGTTCACGTCTAGGGATATCGACTCGAATTATATTTCTGAATAATTAATATCCGCTGCGTAACGCTCGGGATGTGACAGTTTAGTGGTATCAGAGTCTAGGAATACCAAATAGGATATATGTCTCAGGAATAGGAGATACCTATGGAACCTAGGTCATGGAAATTAAATACAGTACCTGGTGAGAATGGGTAGAGACTAGGAATATGTTAGCAAGAATTAAAACACTCCTACCCATTGACTATGATAATGTATCTAGAGACATTAATGGGTTTCCATCCTTTTCTCAGGAACCCTCATAACTCTTACACTCAACTACAGTGGCTCGTAATCAATGGCAAGTTATGCAAGAAACCGTGGCTGGATTGACCCAGGCATTACAAAATGTAGTTCAAGCTGGAAATCAGGCTGGAGCTGTAAGGAACGGAGCCGGTGATCTGCACCAGAATTTTAGGAGTTTAAACCCTCCTCGTTTCTCTGGATCCCCTGATCCGGACGAGGTAGAGAACTGGCAGGAGGAGATAGAAAGGATCTTTCAAGTCATGCAATGCACTAACAGGGAGAAGGTGGTACTGGCCACTTTTCAATTCATTAAGGATGCCCGAGCATGGTGGAAGGCCACATCGGCCCACATGCCAAATGTAGCTGAGCTAGAGTGGACAAGATTTCTGGAGATCTTCCGAGGAAAATACTTCTCTGAAAGAGTTAAGGAAAAGAAGGCGGCAGAATTTGCCACACTAAAACAGAAAGAGATGTACGTGGCTGAGTATGAAGCTCAGTTCGCACGTCTTGCTGTGTATGCCCCACACCTAGTGGGAACGGAAAAACTGAAGGCAAATTGGTTCATGGATGGGCTCAGGCCCATGTTCATTGAGAAGCTCGGACCACACAACATCCAAACCTATACTGAGATGGTCCAAAGAGCTCAACTAGTAGAAGACACTATGGCTAAGGTGGAAGGCATAAGGGGGAAGGACATCTCAAAGCCGACCTTTATAAAAAGGGGAGCAGTCGATACAACTGGAACTTTCCCCCATAACAACAATAATAACTACAACAACAACAAAAGGCCAACCATAGGGAAGGACTATAGCATGGAGAAAAAGATCAAAGTAGAAGAAACAACGATGGTTGAATATTGTAACTTTTGCAACAAGCCTGGACACAGAGCAGAAGAGTGCTAGATGAAGGCAGGAGCTTACCTGCGATGCGGGAGTCGCGACCACCGCCTTCCCAACTGTCCCATGCTAAAAGACCAAGCTAGAAGGAACCAAGGAGTGGTAAAGCATCAAGGACGCGTGAATGCAATAACTCTAGCAGAACTCCCGGAAGGAGGTATAATTGTTAAACCCCTAGACTGAACTTATGATGTTTTTCTTAGTGGGAGAGATCATTAAGGAGAAATTAGAAATGAAAAATCTAGTGGTTATACCGTAGTTCATCTGGTGGATTAAGATGGAGTTATAACAACAGTGGAAGGAAAACATGAGTGGAATGAACTAAATGAATAATACAGGTGGCCATAGGTGTAGATGTTGGATTAGCATCCACGATGTTGAAACAAGTTAGAGGAATTAAATCCGAAACGACCTCAAGGATCTTAACTGTCAAAAGTCAATTAATGATCTATGAATTTGGGGACTAAATTCTCTTAAGTGGGGGAGGGTGTAGCACCCCGGAAAAATTTAATAAGTAAAAATCTGAATAAATGGAAATAAATAATTTCCATAATATCAAATTATTTAAAACATACGTACCTCTATCGTAGGTGCTAAAACATATCGAAAAAATCCGTAAAATTATAAATCAACCCCAAACATTATTACTAAATGTTTCACAAAGAAATTTGTGCCAAGAAAAATCGGATTAGTCGAGTTTAAAGTGTTTCGCGACTTATTATCGTAATTCATGAATAAGTCAAAAAATCATTATTACACATACTTGGATGAGTCATAAAATTAAATAAAAATCATATACGGACTTCAAATAATATCTTCTAATGACCCACCAAGAAAATTGGGTCAATAAAAATCATTTGAGCTAGGTTTAAGAGTTATTGGGACCGATTATCCAAATAAAGAAACAAGTCAGAAAACCGTTAACACGAAAATACGACGCAACCATAAATTAAATAAAAATGTTGGGGAGACTTCCAACATTATATATTAATGACCCAAAATCATAATTGGGCCAATGGACATCATTTGGCCCAATAATCAAATAAAGCTAGAAAATGCATGGAAATTCGTAACTCTAAATAGACTGAAATTTGAAAGAAGTAATTAGAGTTGAATTGGGAAGATATCTTGCATTCTTGGCAACCCAATTCGTGCTTAAATATGGTGGGAGGTTTCCTAAAGCCTCACACAGTCTAATGGAGGAAGAAATCCTCAAAATAGGAAACTAATATGTCAAAACCGCAACCTAGCTTTCCTAGTTACAATAGGACTCCTAAATACCTTGGTTGCTTAAATACTCTTCACCCAAACCCTAGGGACGAGTTTCCAACTTGCTGGGGTCGTGTGGAGGAGCTCTTGGTGGCTGGAGAGTAGGAGATCAAGCATACCAAGCTCATCTTCTTCCCCCGTTCGTCTACTACAACCTGCACAAACCGTCCACTTGAAGTCGATCAAAGGTAGGCCAAACCTAAACAAAACCTTGCAAGGCTTATACCCCTGGAAATAGGGTCAAGTCTACATTCTAACCCAAGTGGAATGCCCAAATTCCATGCAGTATACACAGAGTATTAAGCATTCTTCAAACAGTGGTCTGAACACGGGTTTTCTGGAACAATGAGACTTCATCAAACCAAAAGGTAGGTTTTCTCGGGCCAAATCTTAACATATCCCATACCAATGTGTAGAGCATCAAGTTAGCTTTCATTTCCCTCTGGTTTCATCGAATTCCAATGAGTAGATTTTAAATGATAAGCGTTTTCCCAAAGTCACGCACTGTTAGGGCTTTTCCCGTTCTTAATATGTTGCATGCGATTTTAGACCGAATTAGAGAAATTCCTCAACATAAAAGTTTGTCTACTAGTTGTCCTCGTCTGGTCTTGTGTTGAATGTTTTATCTAAATGTCATTAGTTAGAGAGTTATAAGCATAGTAAGAGGGTTGCTGCATGAAACTACGTTTTCAGGTTGCACTTGGTATTAAGTTGTGTTGACTTGATTAAAGCCTATCGAAACCATCATTGTTTTCTAATTCTGATTTACTGAAAGCACCCTTGCATGTCTAGGTTGGTTTAAAGCTAGTTTCGTTATTTTTCATGCATTGTACAATTTGTTCTCTATTTTTGAAACGCCCCGTGTCAATATAAGGCAGTTCTGGACCGCAATCCAAGAGCATGTCCTTTCTCTGTCAGATTCAGGTGCAGACCGTGTGAACGCGACGGCCCGATATGCTGCGTTCTGAGCTCTCGTAGCAACAGAAAACCCATCACTTTCTGAACACGATGAGAACCCAGTCGCTATCTCGCTGCCTGATCTGACAGCTCTGTCGCGTTCTTCACATCCCAGTGTCGCGTTCTGTCCCCGACCCGTCACTACCCTTACAAGTGTCCGTCGCGACCTGACCTTCGGGTCTGACAGCCATGTCGCCTTCTTCATATGTACCCGTCACGATCTGCCTGCCTGATCAGACAAGCCTGTCGCGATCCTTACAAGGCACTGTCGCGTTCTGATCTGACCCCGTCGCTACCCTTACAAGGGTCCGTCGCCACCTCAGTATTTCGCATGAAACCCCACTGATTTTTGTTTGTAAATCTTACCGCTATACCCAAGGTCTGTTTAATATGATTTTAAATGTGTAAATTGTATGTCTTGGGTCTGATCATTACATGATGTCTATTTAATGGCTTAAAAGTGTTTAACCAATTTAAAAAGCCTTAATTACATGAATATTATTCTAATTGCTTTCTTAATGATATGATCATTCATGAAACTTGTGATTGACTCTTGTTATCATTCTAGCTTGATTAAATGATAAGTATCATCTTTAAATCTTGCAAACCCATGTGTAGTTAAATGCATTGTCATCGCACGCCATCATGTTAAGTGTTTTCCGCGAGTTTGAGACCGATGGATTGAGAATTGAGACGTGTACATCACTACACACTTGCACATCTAGGCAGCCCTTTCTTGGGAATTTGGAAGCTCTCTACCGGTCATTCCGAATCGGTAGACTAGTGACCTTTTCTCCAAGGCCTCCGTAAATCTCCTCTGACCATGGATTCCCACATGGCTGACGAGTTGGTTGTACCATTGAAGTTCCATGGAGATAGCGTGCACTTCCTTTCTCTTCTTGTTCTCGTGAGTGTGATTTACAATCTAGCCTAAAGCCATTAATGTAAAGATTGAACTAAATTATAAGTCGTACTGTTATGCTGCCAAATTTATCTCTTGATCATTGTTATCATGAAATCATGTTCAATTACTTATTACTAGTTCTCATCATCATCATGAACATGACATTACACATGTTTACTTATTGAAACTCTCATTGGCCATTATTAATGACTGTGTGTATCTACATTTAAAATTTAAGTGAGATGCTGATCAGGCACGGCGTGTGTCCAAGGGCTCCAGTCTAGCCCCAATGACGGCGAGTCATAAATATACTGTTAACCATGGGGTATAATGATTATTGGCGTTGCATCTGCGCTGGGAGTCGTGAGTGTCGTGTTGAATGATAGATACAATAACCATATACACGTGTCCTAGTGTACATTATTGATGGATCTTTTCTTGGTGTACATTAGTGTCTTCGTGCTTGATTAAGTGAATCGTGTTAAAAGTTCATGCTCGTGCGTGCTTGCTTGCGTGATATGGCCATCCTGTATTTATTGCAATTAGTGATATCTTGAGTTCTTGAAAGCTATTGACATCAAGTGAAATCTTGCGTGCTCGTACAAAGTGATCTATTGCTAGTTCTATCTTGTCATCTTGTTCAAAAATCTTGTTCTATCGTGATCACTCTATCTAGCTTGTCCATGTATCATGTTTTAATGAGTTTTATTAGTACATGCATATCATGACATTCATCGTGCTTACCTAGTTCTAAATTGTTAATCACTTATATCATTGTCCGCACATTGAGATATAAATCCTACTGGGCTAGTTTGCTCATTCCCTACTTTTACCCAATCTAGGTGACTATGAAATACAAGAAGAGGAGCAAGTCGACGATGGGAATGCGTCCGAGTGATGAGCGTTCCAACTATGTGTCTAGCTATGGTTAGTTTGCTTTGAGCATTAGATTCGTGTAGTAGGAAGTGAGGAATAAAATGTAATTTTCCTTTTATTGAGTCTTAGTCCTGTATTAGTTCTTCTGAGATGAATATGAGATTTGAATACAATTTCTATTAAGTTCAATATTTGGGCCCTATGATGATGCATGTTGTTATACATTTAGTGCGTGCTAGCTAGAGGCTTATTTGCCGACTGTTCACGTCTCGGGATATCGACTCGAATTATATTTTGCATTATTATTAATATCCACTGCGTAATTCTCGGACGTGACATAAGAAGACTTAGAAGCTTACACTTCACTCCCATCCGAAAGCTAGAAGAGCCAATCAAGAGAAAGAGAGCCACTCCTTAGTCTTAGACCT
This sequence comes from Colocasia esculenta, assembly GCA_014218235.1. Taxonomy (NCBI): domain Eukaryota; kingdom Viridiplantae; phylum Streptophyta; class Magnoliopsida; order Alismatales; family Araceae; genus Colocasia; species Colocasia esculenta. The sequence goes on along the minus strand of CM024766.1, from coordinate 36,884,816 downwards.
CTGCTCTTCTGCAATTTGAAGTCTTCTTCATTTGGTGAACTACTGCAATTCAGATCTTCTCAGTCCACTTCGTTGTTTCAGAAAGAACTTGAGTTTCACTCTCATCTGTTCTTCTTTCTAAATTTCTGTGTTTGCTCATTATTGTTGAGCTGACACACAAGCTTTGATACTTCTGTGTAAGTAAACCTGCAGGAGGTTTCTATCCTATTGTACCCCTCTTGTGAAGGGAAGATCTATAAGTGTAGATAGTCTTTGTATCCCTTGTTTAAGGGAAGACTTGTTGGGAACAAGTGAATTTGTAATTCCTCTCAAGTTTGAGAGAAGGCCAAGTGTTTATTGGCAGTTAGTAAAATCCCTAGTGGTTTCTTAGGGACTGAACGTAGGACTTCCATGTGGGAAGGGTCGAACCAGGATAAAACTCTTGTGCCTTCTTGTGTGATTGATTCCGCCAAGTTTTTCACTTGTTTCACACACGTCACACTAAGTGCTAACAAAGTTATTTAGTGTTGTTTATCTTTTAGATAAAATTTTTTAAGGCGCAAAGAAGTCCTATTCACCCCCTCTAGAACATCTATAGTGCCATCTCGATCCAACATGATGTATTTGCATCTGAAGCACAGTCAACACTCTTGTTGCCTCAGGACCACATTCAGTACATCATCTATGGTCTTGCTTGTCTCCCCCTAAGAACTTGGCCGAGTCTCAACTGGTGGTGGAGATACATGATGATATTCTTCATACATAGGAGGCTCAACTGGTGTAGTACTTGGAGCATCTTCTTCTTGAGCGACTCCTTTTCCTTTTAGATCTCTGAGCACTTGACTGATGCTCTCATTTGGGAGATCATGCTCAAGAGAAGGTCCTGCAATTTCTTCTTGTACTGCCTCTTCTACTGCTGCTTCAACTCTAATTTCTTCTCTTCTAACTTTTGGATGCTGAACTGTGGGAATAAAGGAGGAGCTCTGACCTCATCTGAAAAGACATCATGAGTGCAATTAGGTACAGAGTCCTTAGTCCAAAGATTCTGGGTTTTATCTTCCAAAACATAGTGACTTCTTTTTAGAGTGAATAGCCAAATCTTCTCCTTAACAGATACTGAAATCTCATCAGACAAATCAGCTGAGAATCTTCTAAAAATGAGAGTGAGCAAGGGTCCATAGGGGAGAGATTATTGTAAATACTTGGACCCTGCCATCCTCTCCAAAATAATAGAGGGAAGACTGACTTTATGCCCCTGAATAGCTCAAAATAGAAGACTACCATCCCTGGCTGTGATGGAGGAGTGAATCCCAGCCCTAAGGGTGATGATGGTGGTGATGATAGCATGGAGGAGCCTCTTCTCTGCAGAGAGCTCATTAATAAGAAGCCCTTTCTTCGAGATAGCTCCAAGGCTATCTATGATTCCTAACTTCTACTTCTCTATGGGCACTGCTTCACTAATTATATGTCTGGAGTTGGGGAAATCCAAAAGATCTACTAATAAATCTTCAGTAATAGAAATCTGAGTATCTTTGACAAAACCTTGAATAGACCCATTTGTAGAGACCTGAAGGGTCACATAGAATGCCTTCACTACATCTTCAAATGTAGGCTCGTTGATCTGGAAAAGCTAGGTCCAGCCTAACACGTCTAAGGTTTTTGCTACCCAATTGAGTCTACTTGATAACTGTGAGAAATATACTACTTTTCCTAGGAAAATCGAGGCTTTTGTAGACATCAACCTTTGGAACTGCTCCTGGGTGAAGAAGGTTCTATCCAGAGTCTTAAAGGAGGCCATCTAGACAAACACAGGAGAGAATGTCTGAGGGAAATGATCGAGGAGATGTGAAATGAGTTCAGAGAAGTCAAAGATCCTACCTTTCTTCAAAGAGTTTGAAGGAATCGATAGATGCTTGAAAATGGTTCTGTCGGGGTGAACGGTCGCGGGAACCAGGAAGAAGATGAAGGAGTCGAAGACGTTTTAAATGGGTAATTTGGAAAGAGAGAGAGAAAGGTCCTTATAAAGAAAGGAACTGTGTAACAGACCGTGGATGAGAAGATGAATGGCTGGGATTAAAAGAATAAACCATTATTTTAATTCTCCCCAAAAGAAAATTGTAACCCCTTTTTTTTTTGAATTAACATAGACTCCGACTTCACAGACTCCGACATCAAAGGACTCGACTCTTGAAACTCCAACTTTGGAGAAGTCGAATGTCCAGGACTTAGAAAAAGCTTGACGATGGATAGATCAGATTATGTACTTAGGAATTTTAAGTATTCAATCAGGATTGCACATTCCTATTTCTCTTCTTATTGAAGTAAATCTATCGTCAGGGAGAGGTTTAGTAAATATATCAGCTAATTGATTTTCCATAGAAACAAATTCAAGTAAAATATCACCATTACTTACATGGTCCCTGATGAAATAATGTCTGACCTCAATGTGCTTGGTTCTAGAATGTTGGATTAGATTTTTGCTCAAATTGATTGCATTTGTATTATCACATAGCATTGGAATTTCATGTAGTGTATGACCATAGTCTTCTAGTTGATGCTTGATCCACAACAATTGAGTGCAGCAACTTCCAGCTACAATGTATTCTGCTTCTGTTGTGGACAAAGCTACTGAATTTTGTTTTTCGGAAGACCAAGAAATTAAGCATCCTGTAAGAAATTGACAAGTACCACTGGTGCTTTTTCTATCTATTATGCATCCAGCATAGTCAGCATCACTACATCCAAGCAATTTAAATTCAGAACATCTGGGATACCATAAACACAATTTACTTGTATTCATACGATATCTAAAAATTCTTTTAATAGCATTAACATGAGATTCTTTAGGATCAGCCTGAAATGTAGCGCACAAACATACACTGAACATTATATCTGGTCTACTAACAGTAAGATAGAGTAATGACCCAATCATGCCTCTATAAATCTTTTGTACTACTTTCTTACTAATTGGATCACTATCTAACTTAATTCTTGAGCTCATGGGTGTTCTTAAAGGCTTACATTTGTCAAAACCATATTTAGAGAGCAAATCTGAAATATACTTGGTTTGACAAATGTGAGTGCCTTCCTTGGTCTTCTTGATTTGCAAGCCAAGAACATAATTAAGCTCACCCATCATACTCATTTCAAACTCACTTTGCATAAGGGTTTCAAAGAATTTGCAGAGTGATGCATTAGTAGAACCAAAGATACTATCTTCAACATATATTTGTACAATCAGGATCCCTTCTGAAAATTTCTTAATAAATAGAGTGCTATCTACTTTACCTCTTGAGAAATCATGTGATATAAGATAAACACTTAGTCTTTCATACCAAGCTCTTGGAGCTTGTTTCAAACCATATAGTGCTTTCTTTAAATGGAAAACATGATTTGGATACTTAGTATCTTCAAAATCAAATGGTTGCTCAACATAAACTTCTTCTTTTATGAAACCGTTCAAAAAAGTACTTTTAACATCCATTTGAAACAAATTGATATTAAGAGAACATGCATAAGCTAATAAAATTCTGATTGCCTGCAATCTAGCAACTGGAGCATATGTTTCATCGAAATCAATGCTTTCCTCTTGGGAATTTCCTTGTGCTACCAGTCTAGCCTTGTTCCTGGTGATCACTCTTGATTCATCCTTTTTTTTTTTTTTCTGAAGACCCATCTACTCCCAATAACTGGATGGTCAGAAGGTCTAGGCACAAGAGTCCAGACCTGGCTGTGTTAGAACTGGTTAAGTTCCTCTTACATAGCTAGGATCCAAGATTCATCTGTCAGTGCATCATTGATTGTCCTAGGCTCAATCTGAGACACAAATGCAGTGTAGTCACAGGGAATATTCATACCTCTTGTTCTTACCCTGTCTTGAGGATCACCTATGATATTTTCTCTTAGATGATCTCTGTGATACCTCAGTTGAAGCAACCTGAATTTTTCAAAAAAATAAAAAATTAATAATATTAAAAATTTAGTCAATTAGAAAATAAAAGAAAAGAGAATTAACTCAAACCCATTAAACAAAAAAGAGTAATGGGCTTTGTTAAATGGACCCTCTAGAATTTATTGAGCCAAAATAGATATTTTTAAAAGAAGAATAATAGAATAATATCATAAATTCATATCTTAAATATTACCTAAATAGAAAAGGGGTATTAAAGTATTAAAATAAGTAATTTGGGTTGGAATTGGATTCCTAGCCCTACCCTAATTAGTTGGCCACGAAATTGCATCCCAATCTAACCCTAATAGGAGTTGGCAAGCTTAGAAGGAGGAGAGAAATATGGAAATCTCAGAATTAAAGGGGAATTAGAGTCCTATTAGGAAATAGAAACCTAAGGAGCTTAAATACTCTCTAATCCCTCCATGGCCGGCCCTAACTCGTTACTGGGGCCTGCTAGGCGTGGAGAAGAGGCCAAGGAGAAGAGGAACTCGTGGGGAAAAGGCTAGACCGAGCTCCAACCTCTGAACTTCGAGTTCTAAACCCTAGAAGATCAAACGAGTCAAAGGTAGGCATTCTTACAGGCTAAAATCAATTAATTTCGTCTATAGATTGTTCCATACATCAGGAACAAAACCCTTCTTCTTTCATAATTTTTCATCGACTAAATCTTTTATTCTTGATTTTTGCAGTTCTGCAACTATCATGACCCCGAACCTTCATCTTAATTCTAGATCTCCATGTATACTCGTCCCCATGCCATGAAATTTTAACTAGAGATACTGATGATAGTTAGGCATCGTTTGCCCCTAAAAGCCCTAATTTTCATCCATCTTACTGCTCGAATTAATCCTTTTATCTCAACTGTACAATGTTTCATGTTCTTCATGAATAACTTGATTGAACCATGCTGAGACCATGTCCACTTTCAAATTCCTATTTATTGTGAATACTCTTGCATGTCTAGGTTCATTTAAAACTAGTTTCATGAATTTTCATCATTAGTGCAATTAGTTTTTGATTTTTTAATGACCCTATGTCAAAATAGGGAAGGCTTGGACCGCAATCCAAGGCCTGTCCTTTTCCTGTTCGGACTCAGGCACAGGACCTGAGAACATGATGGCCCGATAGGCCGCGTTCTCAAGGCCGATCGCGACACAGTACCTGTCTCATTCTGAACGCGACAGGTGGTACCGTCGCGTTCTGGTTCCCTGTCCTGACAGACCCATCGCGTTCTGTGAAAAACCCAGTCGCGTTTTGATCAGACCCTATCGTGACCCTTACAGGGGTACGTCACGATCTGGTGTTTTACATGTAAACCCATGATTTTTGCTGCTCTAACTTTCTACAGTGTTTATACTTCTTGTTAACAGTCACCAACGTAGTAAATAAAGTTGTTATAAATCAAATATGTGTTGAATGATTTAACATACCTACACTTGATCTTTCCATCTATGATTTCTTTCACACATGAACACACTTGAACCATCCATTATGGCTTAACTTCGCATGAAATATATCATAATACATTTGGTAATTTATTTCAATTATATACTTAAATTGTCCTGTTTTTAAATGGACTTGTCTTCGCTTTCTCGCGATGTTTGGGAATACCGTTACCGACGCTCCACTGTTCTAGAATTCCTCTGGAACATCGAACACTTATTTCTATATACACACTTTCTCTTGACTTGGACGAACTCTCCGTCGGATATTCCTTCTGTCGGACTAGTGAATCCTTGCTCAAGGCCTCCATAAGACTCCCCTGTCCATGGATTCCCACATGGTCGACGAGCTGGTTGTACCCTAACACCTATGATACCCTTTAGGGATCAATATGATCCAAACGGCTATTAGAAGTTTGCTCTTATCTTAAATCACGTCGGACCTCTGGACCTATGCATAACAAGGCCAGTGGAAGGGTAGTGAATTCCACCTGACTGCCAACACCAATTGTGCGTGTTGTGCAACTGTTACTATCACCCGTTTACTCGATGTTTTATGTGCAATGTCCCTTAGTTCTCATCTATACTCTACTCGCTCATCTATTCACGTTCTATCTGCTATCTCGTCTATTCATCTAGTACTCTCATCTATTTCTTGGTACTCTCTATTGTCCATTGATTGATTGTCTAAAGATAAACAATATAACCAATGCCTGGCAATATATAAAGGGCCTGGTCAGGGCCTGGGATGTGCGCCCAAAAGTGCTATTTGCTTACGGGAGTTAAATGACCAGAGTGTTTGTCATTACACTAAAGTGCTATCTATCTCGACTATCTAAATGACAATCAAAGTTCTATACTATGCGAGTTGTGCTATTGCTATACTTTGTGCTATTTGTGCTATGGCCTTCCTGCTCTCTGTGCTATGCTCGACACTTGTGATATATTTGGAAACTTGTGCTATTTCAATCACATGCTATCGTGCTATCTTTTACGTTACTTGACTCACGCTCTCTATCTTTAGTTATTTTGCCACTTAATACATTAATCATTTAAAGCATGCTTGATCATGATATTTAAGTCCTACTGGGCATTATCGCTCACCCTGCGTTATTGGTTATGTGTTCTCAGGTGAGACCGAGGAGGATACTTACACTCAAGAGGATGAAAACGGCCAAGAGTGAAGTCAAGAGTACCCTAGCGTCATAGTATTATGTTAGAGTTGAAGTTTAGTCTTTTGCTTTATTCAATGTAATTGGGCTCTATAGAATGGCTCTGATATTAGTGGTTGTATCTAGACATTTGAAGAATTATTAATGAGATGCATTTGCTTTAATATTTATTCTTGTCCAATGGTTTGATGTCTAGTACTCGCTCTGTACCCGTTTACTTGCAACTGCCTCGCGTTCCGATATTCCGTCTTCACATAACAGTTCATTAGATCTTTTAGTTTCAGTTAAATTTTGTCCTAATCTTTCTACTTCATTTTTTAGAAAGGTGTTAGATTTTTCTTCATTTAGTAAATAAAACTTAACTATTTTCATCTATTTGACTACTATTTTATATTTATCATATAATTCATTAAATGCATCTTCTAGACTATCGGAATCAGATTCTGAGCATGAAGTGAAAGAGGTTTCGGAATTTACGTAATCCAGTCCTACCATGAGGTCTAGATTTACTTGTTCTTCTTGTTCTGATTCTGAGTTTGAAGAGTCTGAACTTGTAGCTTCTTCATTGTCCCATACTGCTGTCATTGCTTTCTTTTTGTATTTTCTGAACCTTTTCTCTTTGCCTTTTTTCTCATATTTTTCAGCTGGATTTTTCTTTTTGAGCTTAGGACATTCGAATTTGAAGTGTCCTGGCTGATTGCATTCATAACATATCGACTCCTTCTTCTTATCCCTTTTGAAATATCCTTTTGAGTCGAACGTCTTCTTCTTGGCAAGAATTCTTTGAAGTTTCCTAGACAACATGGCTTAATCATCACTATCTTCATATTTTTCTTTCGAATCTTCAGAGGAAGAAGAATCTGCAACCTTCAAAGCATTTGGCATTTTCTTTTTTGAGGAACTTTCAAAAAATCTTTCCATATTGATCTCATGAGCCATTAGAGAACCAGTTAGTTTATCTATAGAGAGTTCAGTAAGATCATGAGCTTCTTCAATAGCAGTTACTTTGGGATTCCATGAATGAGTTAAAGATCTAAGTATTTTTCTGACAGTTTCTTCATTTGACAGAGTTTTTCATAGTGAACTTAAGCCAACTATTATATTTGAGAATCTATTATATATTTGGGTGATATTTTCATTAGGTAGCATGTTGAACTGTTCATATTGAGAAACAAGAATATCTATTCTAGTTTGCTTTACTTTATCAGTTCTGTCATATGTTACCTATAGTTTATCCCAAGTAATTTACATGTAGATAGTCTATTAAATTCCTTTTTAGATAATGCACAACACAAATAATTCTTAGCTTTATAGTTTCGAGACATATTTCTTTTATCAGCTATAGATAGAGCAAAAGTACCATCAGCAAGTATAGAAAAATCACCTTGCTCAATTACCTACCAAAGATCAAAATTAGTGCCTCAGATGAAGCATTACATTCTCATCTTCCAATACTGGTAATCTTCACCATCAAAGAATGATGGTCTTGTAACAGACTGTCCTTCATAGTTGTGACCTTCAGCTGCCATCTCTTCTCAAATATTTTATTTCTTCTTAGAAGACCTCGCTCTGATACCACTTGTTAGATCAAGATAGAGCTTTAGATGTCCTAGAGGGGGGGTGAATAAGACTTCTTTTCACCTTTAAAAAAAATATCTGAAAATAGATAACACTAAATATTGATGTTAGTACTTATAGTAGTGTGTGAAACAAGTGAAATACTTGGCAGAAACAATCACACAAGGTGCACAAAAACTTTATCCTAGTTCAGCTCTTCCCACATGGAAGTCCTACGTCCAGTCCCCAAGAACCACTTGGAATTTCACTAACTACCAAGAACACTTGGCCTTCTCTCAACCTGAGAGGTATTACAGCCCACTTGCTCCCAAGCAAGTCTTCCCTTCACCAAGGGATAATACAAACACCTACAATAATAGGTCTTCCCTTCACAAGAGGGGCACTATAGAGAACAAAACCCCTGCTGGTTACAATACTGAAAAGAGTACAGTATGTCTGCTCAAGGAGCGAGCAAACATAGAAGATTAGAAAGAGATACAAGATAAGAATGACTGCACTAACTATTCCTGACTCAAAGGTGGTGGACTGAGAAGATCTAGAATACAATAGCCACCCAAGAGAAAAGAATTCAAAATGTAGAGAGCTTGGAAGTTGAAGCTTGAAGCAACATGCTCTCTTCAGATCTTGTGAGCTTCTCTTTTTCTCTTTTCTATAGAAGGTGTGGTTGAGTTGTGATTCTTGTGTATATCACTTGCTTGCCTATCCGTGTATTGTTAGTTCAAACTTCAGCTCATATATATATGTATCAGAGATTTGAGCTTCCCGTTTGAAAATGACTGTTTAAAATTAGTCGTTGAAAGATATCTGTTTGATCTTTGAATGTTTAGACCTTGAGGCTTCTGAGATGACCATCAGTCCTTCAGCTCTTAGAGTCTCAACAGCTTTAAGCTATGCAGATAGCTTCATTGCTCCATGTGGTAGCTTCATTAATATGACTACAAGCTCCATATCCATGATTGAACCCAAGCATGCTTCAATAGGTAGCTAAATATCTGCAAGGTCAAGAAAAATGCAAATACCTCTGTCCTTTCGGAGATAGTTGAGATAGAAATATATGTAAAGTATAAATAACTTCAGATAGATAGATGTTCAGAGCATTTAAAGACAGACAGACAGTTGTATGGGGAATTCAGGACTTTTCCTGAAAGTCAGTGAGTTGTGACAGAAAGGAGATGTGGTAGGTAAGTTCTGACAGATAACCCATGCTACTTATACCTACCATCGCATTTACTGCTTAGTATCTATCCAACAGAGATAGAATTATATTTCTAACAATGAGTAAGAGAACACATCATAAAAATCTTCATAATTTCAAAGGAGATTTCAAATATGAGTATTTTAAATACACATTTTCCCGCCTACAAGATATTTGAATTTGACAGCAGGGAAAACTTCACATTGTAAGTCATATATGAGACAATTATTCTTTAAAAGATGCCATAAGGATAAAGAGAATTTATTGAAATAATCAAGATGAGTAAAACATTAGATTATGTAAAGAATAATAAAAAAGATATCTAAGTATGGTTACACAGAAGTTGATGTTATACTTTGACTTCTAAAGAGTCGGAGTGAAAAGACCAATACATAGACAAACAATTACTAGACTTCGACTGTTAGAGGAGTTGGAGTGAGACTGATTGGTAATCGACTTTGACTTCTTTGAGAGTCGGAGTCAAATAAGTTTGTTCATCAATTGATATTATACTTCGACTTTTCAAGAGTCGAAGTGAGGCTATATATTACTTCGACTTTACAAGAGTTGGTGTAAGGCCCTTGAATTTTGCTCTTTATTTGACTTTGTCTTATGATGTATTAGTTGCTATGTGTATATAGCTATGTGCATGTGTATACATGTATATGTATATATATAAATATGTGTTATTTTTGTACAATTTACAATAAATAATGTTCTATATATGCATATGCTTGTCAATCATGTATATATTGTTTTACTTACATTGTACATATCGTGCTTAGGTTTCACATTACATATTGCATGTATATAAATATAATGTATGCATGTTTCTGGTCATTCTGTGCTCTGGCCGAGAGGCCAATTGACGTCAACATGAGTGGACGTTTACAAGGGAGTAGACGTCCAGATTGATGGACGTTTATTCCCAGTAGACAGCCAGGAATGTGGACGTCTATTTCCCAGAATTTCTGCAGTTTCAGATCTGGAAATGACTGTGTTTCCTTCGGTTCTTGATTTGGAAACCTCCGTCCAACAGTAGGATTCCTACCCTAACGCGTACCCGACCCCTTAGGTTCTATAAAAACTCATTCTTCTGGACGGATTAGGTCTTTTTGGCTCTTATCAAAACCCTAGAAAACCTGTGCGAAAAATTGAACTTGGGAGACTTGGATCCGACATTGTGGTGCGTCTCCTGGAGATCTACATCGACTGGGGGAGACTTTGAACATCTGTGAAGCTTCCCCGACTCCGGTGTGCAAGCTGCATCGACCATAGAACCGGATCTAGGAGGTTTTTAGGTGCCTTCTTGGCTTGGCCGAGGAGGGCATCATCGGCTGATTAAATCCGTTCTTCAATTTCCTTGAGACAAGTAACGTTTGGACATCATCCCTACCCATGTCTAGTAGGTCCTTGGAATTTTTTGGAATTTATTTCGTGTCCTGGAACCCCCATTCACCTTTGTTTTGTGCGTTCAGTCTACAATTTTGCAGACATGAACTTAATGGCCAATTTGCTGCCATTAAGATCCAGAGTTGGCGGCAACCTATGGTGCCGTTAACCCTGTCGACGACAACCCTTGTGCCGCCAAGTTCTTCAGGTATTTACAGAATGCATGTTTGACCTCTGTGGTATATTTTTCGAACTTCTGAATGTGTGTACATAATGTGAAAATTATTTTGAATCATGTCCATACATTAGGTCATATCATGAGGCTAGGACGAATTTCGGTGTATAGTCCTATTTATTAGAATTTCTAGAAATGGAATAGTGAGCATGAATTGTCTATTTTAATTCCAATTAAAATGATTCATTGCATGTTAGAGTCTCAAAAACTTTGTATGAACATATGACTGCTATATTCAGATTTGGAACTGCTAAGTGTGACTGTGGTATTGTAAACCATGTTTAATTGAATTTCTAGATAAATCTATAGGAATCTGGTTTTAATTATTATAAATTATATATTATTCTAAAAAATATGAAATTTTGAGGATGTGATAAATGACCTGTGAATAGACTGTGATAAAAATTTCATGTTTTATTGACGTCAGTAGGTACTGTGATTAGTTTAATAAGTGTAATTGACCATATTCGTCATGTCAATTTTGATTATGTGAAATTCAGAGATTAGCAACCTATTTAGGATTATGTTATGATCAAATTGCCATTGTGAACAGTAGCATCATGTTAGGTAACCTGAACAGGTGGAATTATGAAGTAATGCATGTAAATGTGTTACGTAGTGCATGCGAATTGTGTGAACAATATGACAATGTGATAATGTGTAAAACTGTGCCGTTAGTGACACTGCTACCATAGAGGGCTGTGGAACCGTGCCGTAGTAAAGTCCCTACTGGAAGGTTCAATGTGTGTGATATCCTATGGGCATTATGATGAAATCCTGGAGGTGGACAAGTACCACTAGTTAGGGTGGAGAGGGCTTCTCCCGGTTCTGCGCAGTTAACCAAGATCTATCACTATGTTGCCTAGGTGATGGATATGTGAAAGTGTATGTGTGTCCTTCTAGTGGTGGTTTGGACTATGTGTCACAGCAATGAAATGTAAAATGTGAATATGTGTGTGTGAACATGTGAATTATGCAATGTGAAATATGAACATGTGAAATTAAGAAGTGAATGAGCTAGCATGTGAATAAATGTAAACCATCATAATTATGTTTATTTTATGTCAAAACATCAAGCAAAATGTGTGTATATGTATGATAAATGTATACGAAAATGAATAGATACCATGCTAGGCATGTTAATTACCTTGTTCATAGTTTCATGCTTTAATTGTGTATAGTGCATAATGATTTGGATAAGATTTGAATCTTTAAACCATGTTGAATAGAATGTGTAGATAACATGATATAGGTTTTATAATTAATTGTCTTAATTAGCATGAAGCATGTACCATGTTTAGTTCCTAAATGCTTAAAAGACTAGCGTGTGGTTATGATATGTGTATGGTTGTGTTCATGGATTGCTTGTTGGGTCTATTTAGACTCATACTTGCTTCGGCGTACAGGTGTGACATGTGTCCCCACATTAGAGGAGGACATTATGAGGAGCGACTCCGAGCGCGAGGAGTAGCTTTTACTTGTGGACGTGATCCGTTGTACTTTTCTTTCATAAGTATGTAGTCAAAGAATGATGTATCTTCATATGGACATTGTTGTAATAAAGTGGGCAAATGTATTTCTTTTATGCTATATGAACTGGATAGAATGTTGATGATGGAATAAGATTGTTATTTTATTTCCGCTATAAGCTTCTATTATTTGTGTACATCTCAATCTAATGTTAGTGTTGGGTAAATGTCCCACTGTGACAACGTTCTTTATACCGACGTGGATTGGTATAATCATACCGGTATAAGGAGGGTCATTACAGAGATTGGTATCAGAGCAACATGTTAAGATTGTACATGAATATACCATCATCTTCATAATATGTTAAGTCTTTATAGAAATTGTCCACATGTGTAGAAAATGATTAATAATGAATGAAAGATAGATAAGAAAATGGTTAGGACTAACTAACTTAGTCTCTAACTGTGATTTAACTTGTTTTTCAGGCTATGGCTTCTCGTGGTAGGCGTGGTGCCCATGCTCGAGAGGATGAGCAAAGGCGTGAGGATAGGGATAGAAGCAGGCCCCAACACCTCAGGGTCCTATAGTTCTTCCTCCACCACCACCTGTAGATTATGGAGTGTTTATGCAAGGTCTAGTTCAAGCTATGCAGACCCAGGCACACACTCAGGTTGCACTCCAGGCTCAGCTGGAGGCTCAGGTTAGAAATGTTAGATAGAAGTAGCCTGTTTTATTAAATGTATAATTAAAATGTTGCTTATGTGTTATTTATATTATTGGTTGTGGCAGGATCAAGCTCCAGCTCCGGTTCCTCAGGAGCATGGCCATGGTGGTCCTTTCATCATGGAGCGATTCAAGAGGATGGCTCCACCCTCTTTTAAGGGGGAGAGTCAGCCATTGCTAGCGGAGAGCTGGATGAGGGAGATCGAGAAGATCTTCCGTGCCATTAGGTGTGCTGAGGAGGACAAGGTCAGCTTGGCCACCTACATGCTACATGTATTTGTTAGTTAAATATGTTTGTATTTATGTTAAGTCTAGATTTGACTAGATGGGTCCTTATGGGTGGTTTGTTACAGGAGAGAGCCAATGTGTGGTGGGCTTCTTTACTGTGTACCTGGTTTCAGGACGGTGCTATCGAGGTAGCTTGGGATGAGTTCGTGAGGCTCTTTTGGGCCAAGTTCATCCCCGAGCATATTCAAGACAAGATGGAGCAGAAATTCCTCACTCTTACTCGGGGCTCCATGACGGTGCTTGAGTATGAGGCTAGGTTTGCAGAATTATGTAAGTATGCACCTCACAAAGTGGCTGATGAGTGCAGGAAAGCGAAGAAGTTTGTGATGGGCCTTAAGCCATCACTGAGGTCGAGGCTCATGGCATTTGACCATCGTACCTTAAATGAGGCTCTCAGCGCGGCATGCAGGTAGGAGAGTGAGATGAAGCAATATCTGGAAGAAAAGAAGGCTTCGCAGAAGAGGTCCGCGCCACCGTTCCAGCGGCAAGATAGGAAGAAGGCAGCGTACCAGTCACCGCAGCATCTCGTGGCAGCGAGCAGTCAGCAGGTAGTTGCACCACAATCCCCCGACATCAGGCCTAGTGGCAAGAAGGAGTGTCCTCACTGTGGAAGGACACATGGTGGTACAGAGTGTTGGAAGTTAGCAGGAAGTGCTTGAAGTGCGGGAGCAGCGAGCATCAGATTAGGGATTGTCCCAGGCTTTAGCAAGGAGTTCAGCATGGAGCCCCAGCCCCAGCAGCGGTAGCAGCAGTAGCGCCAGCTACAGGAAGACCAGGAAGGCCTTGAGCCCAAGCTCGAGTGTTTGCTTAGCGCGAGAGGACGCAGAGCAAGCAGAAAACGTCACGGAAGGTACGGTTCTTTTCATGGGTGTGCACGCTCAAGTTTTGTTTGATACGGGTGCCACTCACTCGTTCATTTCTGAGCGGTTTGCTAGGCAGTTAGCTATAGAGTCTAGTGTAGAGGCTGAGGAGTTAGGGGTCCCTTTGTCTGTGCACACACCAGCGGGAACGGTATCGACTAGGAAGTGTATTCCGTCTTTACCTATGTGCATTGAGAACCGAGTCTTAGAAGGGTGCTTCTATTTGCTAAAGATGAAGGACTATGATGCTATTCTAGGTCTTTGAAAGAATGAAGTCTGCTGCAGAAGCAATTTGAGACAGAAAGAACAAGCTAGCTGTGTCCCTTCCCTATGCTCATTTACTAACCAGGATTTTCAGTCACCTGAATATTGATTTGAAAGGATAATTAATGGAAAAGATGGGTCAGCCAATCAGATCAAAGAATCTGAAGAAGAGTGGATTTTCCCTCATTGGAAATGAATGGACCAAGACTTCAGTGGCAGAGAGTGAAGCTATCATTGGAGAAGTCCCTGAAGTCCTTCCAGTTCAAGAAGAAGAAGCAGCAGTCAGAGAAGAGTAGTCTTTTGCTCCTGCAAGAAGGATTAAGGACATTGCACCTAAACACATTGAGCCCATTGGGCAATCTATTGAAGAAATTGTCCCTCCTACAGCCCCTGCACCTACCATTGTTGAAGAAGTAATTGCTGAAGGTACTGCTCAGTTTGAGGGGGAGCTTGAAGATATTCATATAGAAGAAACCCCCAATATTCATGAAGAAGAAACTGCACTGAAGGAGAGGCATGAAGACATTGTTGCAGAGGTTATGGCACCAGGCCACAATGAAGATGTTCAGATGGAAGATGCTCCAGCTCAGGGGGAGCCTGAGATTCAAGAAGATCCAAAGATTCAGGGGGAGCACACTGCCAGTGCCCCTACAGACCAGTTCCAAGAAGATGTAGTTGAGAGCACCTCAGATGAAGATGTTGAGCCAGCTGTTGGCTCAGGAATAAGAGGTAAAGGAGTTGCTCCTGAAGTCCCCTTGCTCAACAGGAAGGCACATCACAGATCCAAGAAGAAGAAGATTCATGTGCACATAAAGCCAGTCATTGGTAGACTAAATGCACATAGGGAGATTTTGTGCTCTTTGCAATCAGAAGTAACATCTATCTTTCTTAGTCAGAGCACTGAAGCCAAGGAAATTGGAGCAGTTAAATCTGAGCTCCAGGAGATGAGAAATGAGTTGGGTAGCTTGAAGAAGATGATTACTAATTTATCAGAATTTGTGAGGGTGCATCTGTCAGCTCCTGCCCCTCCTGCTCCCACTCAGTCAATGCCAGAAGTTAGCACAGGGCCATCTGGATCAGTTGAGCCAGCTGCAGGGCCATCAGGGCCATTTGTCGAAGAATCAGGGCCACCAGAGCCATCTGAGGAAGTTAGGCCATCAGGGCCAAGTGTAGCTGAAGATATCAGTGCTAGGCCATCTGGGCCATCCAAGCCAGTGGAGTTAGTGGCAGGGCCAACCGGGCCTCAAGTGTCTGTCGAGGAAGCTGTTATGCCCCCATGGTCTTCTGAATCCCCCAGTCTTCAGACCCCAGCCCCTTCCTCTCCACCCACATCCTTCACTGCCCCTCCTGCACCTAAAACCTTCAAGAAACCACTTCCTAAACATATATCTTCTCCTACTCCTTTCCCTACTACCACCTCTTCATCACCTCCTCCTTCCTCTTCCATTCCTTATTCCACCTCTGAGGCACCTCCAGCCTCATCCTCTTCTGCTGGTCCCTCCTCAGCAGGTCCCTCATCTACTGGACCATCAACTCAACCACCTCCTACATCAACTTTTGGCTCCTTTCATCTATCTACTCCACCCTCCTTTATCACCATCATTCCTGAAGCAGCCAGTGTCATTCCTCATTCTGTGCATGACATCAAGGATGAGTTTGAAGAAGCCATCCTCCGCACAGTTCTTGTTATCTCTGCTCACATTCACAGACTGACTCCCAACCTTCCTCCAGTCCTGCATCTAAGAAAAGAAAAACATTTTCAGCTTTTGTTTTCCCTTCCAATCAAACTCTCTTTCCTCCTCTGTGGTATTCCCTCTCAGTTGTCAACAGAAGGAGAACCTTATATGCTGAATATCTCCAGAAGTACACTTTTGCAGCCACTTTTGGTCTTCCTTACCTTAACCTTTCAGAACATCTTAACATCATTCTTCCTACTTCTGCTCTTCCCAAAGCTGAACAAGCCAAAATCCTATCCACTGCTGAGTCCAAGACTGAGGATCAGTGGGCTAGGGCCAACAAAGCACTCTACAAAAAAATTGAGGTTGCTAGGATCAACATCTTTCCACCCAAAGATCACCCACTCACCTTATCTGAGTGGTTTGTCTTCCAGCACAGAGATTCTTGGGGTCCCTTCATTCAAAAGGAGATCAAATTCATCAGGCACTTCCAAATGTACTAAGATTATTGTTTTGTCAATCGCTTGTGAGAGGTCCAGCTTGGTCAATTCAGAGGAACCATAGCCCTACTCCGCACAGAGAATCCTATCAACACCCCTCTTCAGGTTGATTTTGCAACCTTGAAGATGCCATAAGTTGCCTTTCTCCCCAAGCTTCACTTTCTCTTGATGGAATCTGAGGTGGGTTCGATTATTTTTGAAAGATTTTCCAGAGTCATGGCTAGGATATTCGTTCAGAGGGGAACTCCTCATGCCTTCCATAGATTCATCTTAAGAGAATATCAAAGAGGATCCATCAAGTCATCAGTCTTAGCACCTATCCTTTCAGAGTCTAAAAGATTTGACAACTCTGATTGGTGCAAATCTTATCCTGAGATAGTCCTCCAGCTTGAGCAACTAAATTCATCCCTGCACAAGTCTAATCAGTCGATTCTCTCTCCATAAAAATTCATGGACCTCAACTCCATAAATCTGGTGTCAGATCCCTATTCAACTTGGGTTGAGAGGTACAAGATCTTCATAGCCGTGAAGAAGGATTTTCTCGCCCACAAGCTCTACTACCCTCTGTCTATTGACAAGTTTCTTCATCATGCCAGCTTTGGGACTGCTGGACCCTACAAGTCCTCTCTTAGCAATCAGGAGTATACCTCCTTCATTGAAGACCAAAGTGATGATCAGTCTGTCCCCATGTAATTTAAATTAATTACATATGTATTTTGGTGACTAACAAAATTCTATCAAAAATCTCTAACATATATTTCATAAGTCTTAAGTACAGGAATTATACCAAGGTCAAACAAGTCAACATTGGTAAGCATCACTTCTCTGAAGCTTTAATCATTTCAAGCTCATATTTCTCTAAGTCCACATCGACTTCTGTTGAAAGTCACAACGATTTCTTAAGTCATCATAACGATTTGCCCGTCGTAACGATTTACTTATCGCAACAATTTCTTAAGTCATCATAATGATTTGCCCGTCGTAACGATTTGCTCATCGCAACGATTTCTTAAGTCATCACAATGATTTGCCCATCGTAACGATTTGCTCATCGCAACGATTTCTTAAGTCATCATAACGATTTGCCCATTGTAATGATTCCTTGAGTCATCGTAACGATTTCTTTAGAAGCTCATAACGATTTGCTTCGCGCAACGATTTCTTTAGAGCTCATAACGATTTGCTTCGCGCAACGATTTCTTTAGAGCTCATAACGATTTGCTTCGCGCAACGATTTCTTTAGAGCTCATAACGATTTGCTTCGCACAACGATTTCTTTAGAGCTCATAACGATTTACTTTGCGCAACGATTTCCTTAGCGCTCATAACAATTTGCTTTGCGCAATGATTTCTTTAGCGCTCACAATGATTTCCTTAGCGCTCATAACGATTTGCTTTGCGCAATGATATCTTTAGCGTTCATAACGATTTCCTTAGCGCTTACAACGATTTGTTCTCTATAACGATTTCTTCAGCATTCATAACGATTCCTTTGATGAATACAATGATTTGCTTTCTATAATGTCTTGTTAAGTGATTATAACGATTTCATAAGTCATATAGGCAACGACTTTATGTGTTATATCGACTTGATGCTTACATTATTAAAAGCGTTGAATGGTCAAAGTCTTCTCATATCTGTCTGACTGCTGTACATTTAATGAAGATAGAACGTATCTCTGCATGCATGCAGATGATATCTTTTCCTTATTGTGCACATTCTGTCAACATCTTTTAGAACAAGCTATTTGGCATTTCTACTTTGGTGAATATTCACGTCAATATTTTTTGACATCAAGAGACAGCCTAGTTGTCTACTTTTCTAGCATTTAATATGTGCAGGGTCCTAAAGACATCCTGTCATACAACGTTGGACCATATAGTCGCCAGAAGACCTTACCTCTTTGCGTGCTCAACTGAATAAAAGATTGTTGAAGCTTCCAGATGTCAAGCAGTCTAACGTCTAACAATCTAAGAGACAACGGTTACTTCAACGGCCGCATTTCAAATTGGTGATATAAATTCAAGATATGAGCTCCAGAAGAATATATAGAAGTAAGAGACCCACCATCAATACTACAAGCACTGCTGATCTCCTGAAAGAATCCTAAAGCCAAGAATTTCATTCGTGTCTTTAGCTCTTTGCTCTCTGTGCTGTAATAGAAATCCAAAGAGAGCCAGTATAGTTATGAGAGAGTGCCTTTGTTAGATTTTTTGCTCTCAGTTCTAGCAGCCTCAGATCTTGTCTTGATAAAACTTGATCTAGGGGCTTGATTCTCTGCTCTTCCTTGTTTTGTGCTAGTTCCCTTCAGTTGTGAAGGAAGACCTGGTGGGATCCAGGGTGTTGATTCCCTTCGGTTGTGAAGGAAGACCTGGTGGGGTATCTAGGGTGGTGTAATTCCCTTCGTGTGAAGGAAGACCAGCTGAGCTGGGTGTTGTAGCGTCCATAAGGGGACTGTACCTTAGATAGTGGAATCCTGAGTTATTGCTCAGGGACTGGACGTAGGACTCCTAAGAATAGGAGGTCCGAACCAGGATAAACTCTGTGTGTTGTGTGTTTGTGTTCCTGTGTGTGCTCTTACTGTTTAGTCTAACTGTCACTAATCTTCATCGAAGAACATTCTTGTGTGTATGTTTTTAAGTACAGGTACTGTCAAAGTAATTTAGAAAAAGACCCAATCACCCCCCCCTCTGGGCTCGTCAACTGGGCAACAAGTGGTATCAGAGCGAGTCTCTTCGACAAAGAAGAAGATCTAGCGATCTGAAGAGTAAAGATCCATGGCAGCCCAAGGTAACATTGAAGGTCAGTCTATCAACCGATCGCCTCTCTTCGATGGTGAAGATTATGCTTATTGGAAGACCAGAATGGAGTACTTTCTACAAGGTCACGACTATCAGATATGGTCAATAGTAGAAGAAGGCGATCTCCTGGTCACAAATGAGAAAGCTCAGTGGACAGATGACGACAGGAAAAAGATCTCCTTGAATTGTAAAGCAAAGAGTGTTATGTGCTGTGCTCTAAGCAAAAAGGAATTCAACAGAGTTTCAGCCTGCAAATCTGCAATGGAGATGTGGGAAAAGCTTAGAATTACCTATGAAGGCACACACAAAGTGAAGGAGACAAGAATTGATATTCTTGTTACACAATATGAAAGGTTTCAGATGCAATCAGGTGAGTCCATAACTCATATATTCAGTCGATTTACAGATATAACAAATGGATTGGCGGGACTTGGGAAAACCTATGAGATTGGAGACATGGTGAGGAAAATTCTTAGATCCTTACCATCCTCATGGACCCCAAAGGTCACAACTATTGAAGAAGCTAATGATCTGAAAAGGATATCTTTGGAAAAGCTCATTGGGTCCCTTATGGCCCATGAGATCAATATGGAAAGGCTAGGAGAGTCCTCTAGCAGAAAGAAGCATTCAAATGCTCTTAAAGTAGAAGAAGACAAGTCAGATGAGTCATCAGCTGAAGATGAGAACTCAAGTGGTTGCGAAGATGAAGAAGCTATGCTGTCAAAAAGATTGCAACGCATTCTAGCAAAGAAGAAGAAGTTCCAATCTGGTAGAAGACACTTCAAAAGAAATAAAGACTTCAAGAAACCAGATGGAAAGGATCAAAAGAAGAGTGAGCCCATATGCTATGAGTGCAAAAAGCCAGGACATATCAAAGCTAAATGTCCAAAGCTCAAGAAGCCTGAATTCAGGAAGACAGAGAGCTCCAAGAAATTCAGGAAATATATGAAGAAGGCTATGGCTGCTGCATGGAGCAACAACAGCGACTCAGACAGTGAGTCAAGCTCAACCAGTGATGAGGAAGAAGCCAACTTGGCCTTCATGGCAAATACCGAGGAAAAGGTAACCTCTGACTCATCCTTTGATTCTTGTAATGGTTTAGATTCCGATAGTCTAGAAGAAGCTTTCAATGAATTATACAGTAAATATAGAGAAGCAACCAAACTATTAAAAGTAAGCAAGAAAAATAGTGCTTGTCTAGAAAACACAAATTCTGATCTAAAATCAGAAAATGAACAATTAGAAACCAAATAACTGAACTTAAAAGGAGAAATGAACTGTTATGTGAGGATCTAAAAGCTAAGAATGAATAAATAATTAAATTAGAAAAACAAGCAAAGCTCAGATGAACTGAAAATTGAAATTAAGACACTAACAGAAGAAAATATTAAGTTATCTAGCACATTGGAAAAATTTACAAATGGTAAAAACCCTTAATATTAAAAGGTGCTAGAAGATCAGGAAAGAAAAAAATATGGATTAGGATATACACCTCCAGATAATGAAGAAACTATAGTCTATCCTAAAATATACCCGACTCCAAAATTTGTACCTGAACAAGACATATCATATAAAGCCAATTTCAAATATATTGAAAAAGTAACAAAAACATCTTGTTGTAGTCATTGCAATAAGTTAGGTCACATAAAAGTAACATGTCCAACAAGACATAAGAAATGGATAATAAAAGGAAAAGTTGATGATACTAACCCTTCAGGACCCAAAAGAATTTGGGTACCTAAAACTTGATGATTTTATTTCAGGGTAACACTCAAGCATCCAAATGGTATTTGGACAGTGGGTGCTCAAGGCACATGTCAGGGAATCAGAAGCTATTCACGCATCTCCAAGCTGAAGAAGGAACAGTTACCTATGGAGACAATGAGAAAGCCACAGTAATTGGCAGTGGTTCTGTGAGCAACAAAGGAAAAATAGTCATTGAAGATGTATTGCTTGTCAAAGGGCTGAAGCACAATCTCATCAGCATCAGCCAGCTTTGTGACAGGGGTCATCAGATTCAATTTCAAGAGTCAAAGTGCAGCATATTGAAGGAAGGAGCAGTAATTTTCGAAGCCAATAGAGAAAAGAACTTGTATGCGCTCCATCTTGAAGAACTCAAGGATCAGGACGTCTGTTTGGCAGCAAACAAGGATAAATCAACTGAACTGTGGCACAGAAGACTGGGACATTGTAGCATAGATGGTATGAGAAAATTGTTAAAGAAAAATCTTGTGGAAGGTCTGCCAAAGGTCAGCACAAAATTGGATGGCGTCTGCAGACCGTGTGCCAAAGGAAAGCATGTTAAGAGTTCCTTCAAGTCAAAGACTGTGGTAACAACCTCAAAACCCTTAGAACTCCTTCATATGGATTTATTTGGGCCAATGAGAACCACCAGTCTTGGAGGAAAGAATTTTGGTTTTGTTATTGTTGATGATTATTCCAGATTCACTTGGGTTTCCTTCTTGGAGCACAAAGATGATACATTTGAAAGCTTTGTAAGCTTCAACAAGAAAGTTCAGAAAGACAAGAAGTTTTGCATTGTTGGAATCCGGTCAGATCATGGAGGAGAATTTCAAAATGAAAGATTTGCTAAATTCTGTGATGACCAAGGGATCGAGCACAACTTCTCAGCACCAAGGACACCACAGCAGAATGGAGTTGCTGAAAGGAAAAATAGAACTTTATTGGATATGGCAAGAACAATGTTATCAGAATATAACTTGCCAAGGTACTTCTGGGCTGAAGCTGTCACGTCCCATCATTTAATATGTCTATAAATGTCGGAACGTGAACGAACGAGAAATCAAGAGTACAATTATACTAATTGAACATGACATTTGCTCAGAAGCCTCACTAAATAAAAATTATTATTCATCATTCAATAGATGTTACAAGGTTCCTGATTTACAATCTCAAAAATAAAATGTCGCCACGGTTGTTCTCTCCACACACAAATCCCAAAGTTTTCGCCTTCTAGAATTATAGGTACCTGAAATAGTAGGATTGGGTGAGCTAACTAGCCCAGTAGGATTCAACTTCTCTAAAAGGATTCAAACGTAAATATATATATCCAAGGTAGAATGAGCAAAGATCATTAACATGGTGTGTTCCAAGAACAAAACACGAGATCAGTCAATAACATGTGTTGAACAAGTACAATGTTGGAATTATAATCAATAGTTCAGGATGATACTTGAGTTCATAATCAAATACAAAATCACACACACAAGCATGACATGATAACTAATCAAGTACGAATTGATGTAATGTCAAATATCTCGATGTCCTCAATGCCCCCGCACGGCCACTGACAAATTTGCCCCCGTACGGCCACTGACAATCAGACATATTTTCAGCACACAAGTATGATATGATGACTAATCAAACACGAACTGATGTATGCCAACATCCACGATGTCCTCATCGCCCCCGCACGGCCACTGACAAATTTGTCCCCGCGCGGCCACTGACGAATTCGGGCGCTCCCCCCAGGACTGAACCAGCCATTTATTTGCCAGGCATATTTCTCGAATGAGTCTCAAAGACTCACAACTTGTCATCATCACACACTTATCATTTTAATGAGTCAAGGACACACAAGGGTTCATTCAAAGTTTACACACAAGAGTGAAGAAACTATGCTTTCTTACTGATTTCAAAGATTGGTAGCCTTTCGAGGTCAATGTTGTTCGAAACTTCGGAGAAATAATTCATGGTACAAAGAAGGGTACATGACTAGTTTTAGTAAGTTTTTAGGTAGTAAAAACCATAAGATTTAGGTGGACTATTAGTTGGGACAATTGGGTAGGATTTGCATCAAGAAATGGAGTAAAACAATGGCTGAAAACATGCACTGTTGCCACTTGACGACAGGCACAAGGTTGCTGTCGACAGGACTGGCTAACCAGTGAGCATATCTTCAGGTCTGTGTGCATCTGTCGACAACAAGCAGTGGTGCTGTCGACAGCAACACACAGGTGAACAAATCAGACTTCTGTCTGTGGGTTCCTGTCGACAGTAATGGGTTCGTCTGTCGACAGAACTTGACCAAACTTTCTGAAATGCTTCTAAACCAGCTATAAATGGTACTAACAACCTCTTCTATCATACCTAACATGATTAGGACTGAATCTTAACATAATCTTAGCCTCATTCTCGAAGATATCAAAGCATAAGAATAGAAGATATACACATGGAATGTGGTCATATGGCTGATTTTCCTCAAGAAGACACATTGAAAGGGAGTTCAAGGAAATTGAAATGGGAAGTCAACTCTTAAACTTTCTTTTCATTTTCACTTAAAACTTGTCAAGTTTACACACTTAAGATCTCCATGATCTCTCAAGAAATCAGTTTCACGACAAGAAAGATCCATCATGAATCGGTCTACATTACGCAAGAATATCGATAACACTCCAGAGTTATGAATCAAGTTAAGAAAGAAGAAATTATCTATAAACTCTCATGGATGACCATTAACTTAAACATGACAATTAACTAAAACATGATGGAAAATGTAGTCTTGTGAAGAACATACTTTCAGAATTATAGGATGAGAACTACAGGATGACATACAAGGTGAGATCCCCTTCAAGCTAGTAATCCACTAGTGAAGAGAAGGATAGAAGGAATTGAATCCTACAGGCACAACTAAAACATGCTTATAAGGGATAAATACATTGTTTCAAAAGAGAATCCACAAGTGTAAGGCAAGTAAGGGTGATCATGACTTCTTTAACATGGGTGGTAATCAAAGACTTAGAACAGAGAAGAGATACGGAGATAATTGAATCCTACCTTAATGAATAGCACAAATCCTTTCTTGACGTCGAAATCCACAATACCACGGTGTAGCAAGTAGATAAGAGTCACAAGTATGGGAAGAAGCAACTATAGCTTGTTGTTGTAATATCAACAACACCCCCCCCAAGAACTAGCTTTGTAGCTACCTCAGCACCAACTTCTTCACAATTATAGCAACTAGAAACACCTCCTAAACAAGAGGTTAAACAGAGAAATGGCAGCAACCTCCAAGATGGCTCCTCAATCACTATTCATCAACAGCTCCAACAAGAGTTCGAGCAAGAATCAAGGCGCAAGAAGAACAATAGTTCCAACTACAAATCTATCTTAGGAACCTTACGAATATAGCAGCAGCATAACGGAAAGGCAAGCTCAGAAAGATGGTCACAAAGGCTGGTGGGGTGTATTTATAAACCCAGGATGATGCCATGCATGAGGACACGATATCCCCTCATGTGTCACAGTAAAACCCATTGGGTTTTTACTGTTGACACGTTAACCATGCATTTCCCCGGTTGTGACACCTCAGGTAAGTATGTATGATTACTTACTTCAAGTGTGTTGGCCACCCTATAGCCTTACACGTAGGCTTTTGTAATTTCCCAGAAAATTCCCAACGTAAATACCCCATAATTCAACTGGTCCAATGTTTACTATGCAAACACATCTAAATGGTGTCCATTGTAACGAAATTTTAACCATAGGCTAATAGGATGGTTTTACAAATGTAGTAGTTTTAGTTTAATTTTTAGATTTTATTTTACAGTAGGTGAAAAATCACCCGAAAAATGGTCGCGTCGACTGTACCTTGAAATCCGTTCGTCGAAAAATTCTGATAATTACATATTTAATTTCTTCACATTTTTCTGGAAATTATGATGTTCTGGGATTTTTATTTCGTTATCGTTTTCCGATATCGCCCTATGGAGACATGCACTTCGAGGTACGATACTGGGATAACGTTTATTACCACTAATTAAGTCATCATCTAATTATCACAATTTAATAACAACCCTAAGGTATTTTAACCAAATTATTTCTATTTTCATAACATTTTGAATTTCTGGGGCGTTACAGAAGCAGTAACACAGCTAGCTACATCATAAATAGAGTAATGATCAGGCCAATTCTGAAGAAGACAGCTTATGAGCTGTTCAAAAGAAAGAAACTAAAGATCATTCACTTCAGAACATTTGGGTGCCCATGTTTTATACACAACAATGGCAAGTGAGACATTGGTAAGTTGGATGCCAAATCAGATGAAGGCATCTTCATGGGGTATGCTTCTAAATCCAAAGGTATAGAATATTTAACAAATGTACCTTATTGATTGAACAGTCTGTGCATATTATTTTGATGAGACTAACTCCTTCTTGAGAAATGAAGAAGATAGTGACAATGATGATGCAGACGAATTATCCAAGAAACTAAGGGACACCTCAATTGAAGACAAGGATGATCTACCTCTGGAAGACTTGCAACAATAAGATATTACACATGAAAATCTTCCAAAGGAGTGGAAATACAAGAAAGATCACCCACCTGAGAACATTATTGGTGATCCATCTGTAGGGGTAAGAACAAGAGGTAATGCAATTCCTTGTGATTACCTGGCGTTTGTTTCTCAAATAGAGCCTAGGATAGTCAATGAAGCTCTTACTGATGAATCTTGGATTATAGCCATGCAAGATAAACTAAATCAGTTCAAGAGAAATCAAGTATGGTCACTTGTTCCCAGACCATCAGACCATCCAGTTATTGGCACCAAATGGGTGTTTAGAAATAAATTGGATGAGACTGGTGTAATCTTGAGAAACAAGGCCAGATTGGTGGCTTAAGGCTACTCCTAAGAGGAAGGCATAGATTTCGATGAAACTTATGCACCTGTAGCTAGACTTAAGGCTATTAGAATTTTATTAGCATATGCATCTGCTTTAGATTTGAAACTATTTCAAATGGATGTTAAATCCACATTTTTAAATAATTTTATTAAGGAGGAAGTGTATGTTGAACAATCTCCAGGTTTTGATGATACGGAATTTCCAAATCATGTTTTTAAACTTCATAAGGCATTATATGGTTTAAAGCAAGCACCAAGACCCCGGTATGAAAGGCTTAGCTCTTTTTTATTAAACCATGGTTTCACTAGAGGACAGGTAGATAGCACTCTATTTGTAAAAACAAAAGTTAAAAGCATATTACTTGTACAGATTTATGTAGATGACATTATCTTTGGATCTACTGATGAACTCCTTTGCAAGTACTTTGAAAAGTTGATGCAGGGAGAATTTGAGATGAGCATGATGGGGGAGCTAAATTATTTCCTAGGACTACAAATCAAGCAAGGAAAGATGGCACCCACATCTGTCAAGCAAAATACACCAAGGAGCTTTTGAAGAAATTTGGTTTTGAGAACACAAAGCCACTCTCAACGCCCATGAGTACATCTACAAGGATGGATAGTGACAAGAATGGTAAGAAAGTAGATCAAAAGATCTACAGAGGTATGATTGGTTCATTGGTTTATTTAACAGCTAGTAGACCTGATATTCTATTTAGTGTATGCATGTGTGCTAGGTATCAAGAAGATCCTAGAGAATCACATTTAATCTCAATAAAAAGAATATTTAGATATTTAGCTAGAACACATGACTCAGGTCTATGGTATCCAAAATCTTGTGAAATTAACTTAGTAGGATACTCTGATGCTGACTATGCTGGATGCAAAGTGGATAGAAAAAGCACCAGTGGTTGTTGTCAATTTCTTGCAGGGTGTTTGATATCCTGGTCCTCAAAGAAACAAAATTCAGTGGCACTATCTACAGCTGAAGCTGAGTACGTGGCTGCTGGAAGTTGCTGTACACAACTCCTATGGATAAAGAAACAACTTGAGGATTTTGGACTAGATATCAAATCAATTCCACTATTGTGCGACAACACCAGTACCATCAATCTTACCAAAAATCTAGTTCAGCATTCAAGGACCAAACATATTGAGGTTAGATATCATTTTATTCGTGATCATGTAGCAAATGGTAATATTGAAATTTCATTTATTGACACAAATGGTCAGTTAGCAGATATCTTTACAAAAGCCTTACCTGAAGAGAGATTTACATCTCTTAGAAGGGAGTTGGGCATGTGTAATTTGTGAAAAGATTTCTGTTTGAAATTGGTACATAAATTTCTAGATTTAAGTAAATTTTCTCTCCATGGCTTTAAGCAAAAGAAATTTAAATTGTTCCTTACTGGTCGCTCTCCTTAATAAAGTCTACTAAGGATCGGTCAAACTCTCTTGTCGTTTTCTACCACCTCTTGGCGCTTCGCTTTTCGGTAAAACTTTTATTTAACCCCAAAATCGATGTGAAAACGATTCATCTCCCCCCTTACACCTTTTTCCTCTTTGTCTGGTTGCCTGAGCCGATGCCCTAACGACTTCGACATGACTCTCTGCAAATTGAAGCTTTTCACTCCTTCTCGCAAAATTTTGAGGGCTTTCACTCCTTCTCCTTCTCAACCCTCCAGAAACCTTGTACACCTGAATCCATGGCCGCAGCCGTCATCTCCGGCAGTCTTGGGGGCTACGGCGCTGAGTTCCTTACTCCTGAGCAGCAGGAGAGGTTCACATTCGTGAAGACCAAGGTTTGTGGAAATAAGGCAGTGGATGTAGCTGATCTTGAGAAGAACGGCATGCACAATGTAGTGACCGCAATGAGCAGGATGCAGTGGATGGGAATCACCACCTTCTCTGAGGTAAGCTATCCAGACCTCGTGAAGGCTTTTTATGTGTGCTTAAGAATAGAGGCAGATGGGTCCCTGGTTTCATCAGTCAAGGGAACCCAAATAAAAATAGATTATGAGCTGTTGCATTTGTTGTTTGGAGTGAAGACTTCCGGGCACAGTGGAGTTCACACCGTGGAAGCCCAAGCTAAAGGACTTGGTATTGTAGGACCAGGGTTCAGAATGAGAGATGGAAAATTAGATATTAATCAGTTGAATGCTCTCAATCGCCTCCTTCATTTCATAGTTTGTCAGATTTTGGTTCCTAGAAATGCAACTTTTTCAACTTGCACCAAGGCAGACTCGGATATGATGTTTTGGGCCGTTCAGAACCAAGAAATCAACATGGCCGAAGTAATGACGGAAAGGATGAAGTTTGCCCACGATCAAATAGGGGATACCAAGAGTGTAGCAACCTGAATTTTTGAGAAAAATAAAAATTTAAATAATAAATTAAAAACTCAGAAAAAAGGATATTCAATGAAAAGAGCTTTTAATAAAACCCATTAAATGAAAAAGAGTAATGGGCTTTGCTTAATGGACCATCTAGAATTTATGGGTCAAAATATGAATTTACAAAGGGGAATAATAAGAAAATACCCTAAATTCAGAGTTTAATTATATCATAATTGGAAAAGGGTTATTAAAGTAATAAAGTAGCAATTAGAGTTGGAATTGGATTCCTAAACCTACCCCATATAGTCTAGCTCGAATTTAAATACTATCATAACCCAATTAGAGATTGGAAAGCAAGAGAGGAAAGGTGGAGTTAGGAAATCTCAGAATTAAGAGGAATTTGAGTAGTAGTAGGAATAGGAACTAGTGTTTATATAATACACCTCTTAAATCCTCATGGCCGACCCTAGCTCGTGCAAAGGGGTTCTTGGACGTGGAGAAGAGGCCAAGGAGGAGGAGAAATCGAGGAGAGGAAGATCCATCAAGCTTCTTCCTTCGTTCTTGGAGTTCTAAGCCCTAGAAGACAAATCGGGTCAAAGGTAGGCATTCTCACAAGCAAAACCAAATCAAATCCGTCTATAGGTAGTTCCAATCACCAGGAACAAAAGCCCTCTTGTTTCATAATTTTTCATCGAGCCAATCTTTTGTTCTTGATTTTTGAAGTTCTGCATCCATGATAACCCCGAGTCATCATGTTTAAATCAGATCTCCATGTACACTTGTTCCCATGCCACGAAAATTTTACTGTAGATACTACTTGTTGTTAGGGATCTTTTGCCCCTAAAAGCCCTAATTTTTATCAAGCATGTTGCTCGAATTAAATCATTCATCTCTGCTGTACCTAGAATCAGGTTGCTTCTTGTTCAACTTGTTAGAACTATGTCGATACCATGATTGCTTTCAAATTCCTAATTACTGGAAGTACCCTTGCATGTCTAGATTAATTTAAAACTAGTTTCATGATTTTTCATAGTGTATTCAATTAGTTATGATTTTCTGAACTACCCTATGTCAAAAAGACAAGTTTCTGGACTACAATCCAAGACAGATCAGAGCTCTGTCAGACTCAGTCCATGGACCTGAGAACGCGACGGCCCGACAGGTCACGCTCTCAAGCTCGTCGCGACGCCTTTCTTGTCGCGTTCTGGCCGCCTGAGCAGACAGCCTTGTCGCGACCCTTTGCAGGCCCTGTCGCTACCTGCCCTACCCCTGTCGCAATCCTTACGGGCCTACGTCGCCTTCACAGGATTTTTGATGAAAACCCATAAAAAATATTTCTGTCACTTTTTAAATAATTCTTACACCTTTTTACAGTTATACCCCCAGTAAAAACTTGTTTTAAAAATGGAGCTACATTGAATGATTTAAAATACATATTCACGACTTATTTCTATCTATGATTTCTCTTACACATGCACACACATGAACCACTCATATATGACTGAAATCTGGCATAAAATATCTCATATGGTATCTGGGAATTTATTGCAATAAAGTATATTAATGGCCCTATTTTAAAGGACTTGCATTCGTTTCTTGCGTTGTTTATATACCGATGTCGACGCTCCACTATTCTAGAATTCCTCTAGAACGTCGAGCACCTGCTTTTATACACACTTTACTTGGCTTGTGGTGAACTCTCCATCAGATATTCCTTTCGCCGAACTAGTGAACCCTTGCACAAGGCCTCCGTAAGTCTCCTCTGATCATGGATTCCCACATGGTCGACGATTCGGTTGTACCCTAACACCCATTACATCTTTAGGGATCGATATGGTCCAAACGGCTATTAGAAGTTCGCTCTTACCTTGAATCACGTTGGACCTCTGGACTTGTGCATAACATGGCCAGCGGGAAGATCGTGAGTTCCACCTGACTGCCAATACGACGTGCGCGTGTTGTGCAACTATTACTATCGCCTGTTTACCCGTCGCATTATGTGTAATGTCCATTAGCTCTCATCTATACTCTATTCACTCATCTATTCACATTCACTCTACTATCTCATCTATTCATCTAGTGCTCTCAGCTACTTCTTGGTACTCTATATTGGCCATTGATTGATTGTCTAAAGATAAACAATATAACCAATGTCTGGCAATATATAAAGGGCCCGATCTGGTCCTGGGATGTGCGCCCGAAAGTGCTAGTGCCCATGGGAGTTAAATGATCAGAGTGTTTGGCATTACACTCAAGTGCTATCTATCTCGACTATCTATATGACAATCAAAACACAAAACGTGCTATACTCTCTCGATGTCTAGAATGACAAACAAGTGCTATACTCGTCGTGCTATTATTATACTTGTGCTAGTTGTGCTATGGCCATCATGCTATTCGTACTATACTCGATACTTGTGCTATTTTTGGAAACTATACTCGATCTCATGCTATTGTGCTATCTCTTTCTATATTTTGACTCTCTTATACCTACTATCTTTAGATACTCTGCCATTAAATGCGTTAATTATTTTAAAGCCTGCTTGAGCCTGAGATTTAAGTCCTACTGGGCGTTATCGCTCACCCTATGTTATTTGATGTTGTGTTCTCAGGTGAGACCGAGGATGACACATACACTCACGAGGAAGGGAATGACCAAGAGTGAAGCCAGGAGTACCCTCGAGTCATTATGTTATTTTAGAGTTGTAGTTAGTTATTTCCATTTATTGAAATGTAATTGGGCCTTATAGAATGGCTCTGTAGTAGTGGTTGTAACTAGACATTTGAAAAGTTATTAATGAGAAAGATTTGCTTTAGTAATATTCAATGTGCAATGGTTTGATGTCTAGTACTTGCTCTATACCTTTTCTTGCAACTGCCTTCGCGCTCCGATATTCCGCGTCGGGGCGTGACAAAGAGTAAGTTGAATGTATCCCTGCCCTATGCTCACTTGCTCACCAAAGTCTTTCAGCACTTTGGAGTAGATGTTTCTAGCGTCGTTGTAGAGAAGATGGGCCAAGCAATTAGGTCCCGAAATCTGAGGAAGAGCGGTTTTTCAGTGGTCAACGGAGTTTGGACCAAGACCTCAGTGGCTGAGGGTGAACCTATCCTAGGGGAAGCTCAAGATGTCCAACTCGAAGCAATGGCAACATAGTCAGAAGGTCCATCAGCAGTTGTAGAACCAGTAGCAAGAGAGGCCGCAGTGCCTAGTGCTTCACTGGAAGTAGCTGCCAACAGAGAAGTTGAAATGGAGACTCCAGTAGTTGAAGAAAATGTAGCAGTAGCAGATTCTATCAGAAGTTCAGAGGATCCTCTTCCCACCTCCTCTGTGGCCTCTGTACTCCGTCAAGTATTAGAATCCATTCACTCCTCCCCAGTGGTTCAAAACACCGGTGGGAGTTTGGTTGATCAGATTGTGGCATCTGGCCACATTGAAGATTCTGTATTGGTTGATGCTCCTATTCAGGGGGAGCAAGGAAGATTTGTGGAGGAAGCTCCTATTCAGGGGGAGCAAAATATTGAAAAGGAAGCAGCATCTCAAGCTGCACTTTCTGAAGATGCTTCTATAAATGTAGGACTTAATGAAGTTCCAATAGAGGTCACGGAGCAAGTGGAAAGAAGGAGCAAACTCAAGAAGCCTGCTCACAGAAGGCAGAAGTCAATTCTGAAGAAATTCTTGAAGCCTATCTTGAAGAGTTTGAATGATCAAGGTGCAGTCTTGGACTCAGTAAAGTCAGATGTAAGTACTGTCATTGAGCGCCAGGCATCCATGTCCAATGACATCTCTCAAATAAATGATGCCATGAAGTGGTATAATAAGGAACTGAGCTCTATGAAGGTGATGCTGTCTGAAGTTTTGAAGGCAGTAGGGCCTAAAAATCCTACTCCTCAAGAGAATGAGCCTTCAGGGCCAAGTGAAGTTGATGCAGGGCCATCTGGGCAGATTAGTGTTGATCTTGTGCAGCAGCCATCAGGGCCTTCAGTTGATACTCCAGCAGGGCCTTCAGGGCCAAGTATTGAAATTCAGCCATCTAAAATTTTGCATACTGAAGATTCTGATTTGTGTCTGGGGTCTGGACCTGAGAAAGAGTCACTCAATCTAGTGGAACTGGTAGCTGAACCAGCAGACCAGGCTGTAGCTCCTGAGCCCCCTGCCTCTTCTTCTCTTCCCACTCCAACTGCTCCCTCTCCACCATCTTCTTCAACTGCTCCTCCAGCTCCAACCACCTTCAAACGACCCCGTTCAAGATCTGTTTCCTCTCCACAACCTTTTCCCTCTCAACTTGCCTCATCTCCTATCTCTTCTACCATTGTTCTTCCTCCACCCTCCTCTCCACCTCAGCCTACACCAGCATCCTCTTCTGCTGGGCCTTCTTTTTCTGGTCCTTCTACATCAGCAACTTTTGCTCTTCCTACAGTAACTCTTGACTCTATTTTCAATCCACCTACACCTCCCTCTTTCATTACCATTATTCCTGAGGGTGCCCAACTCACACAAGTAGACATCCAGGATATCAAGGATGAATTTGAAGTAGCAGTACTTTGTTCAGTCCTGGCTGTTGGGACCCACTCTTACAGGACAGGCTCTTCTAGTCCTGTCTCTAAGAAAAGAAGACTCACGTCCACTCATCCTGTCTCTTCTGAACCTTGTTATCCTCCCCTTTGGTTCTCCCTTTCTATCTCCAATAAGCAGAAACTTATCTATGAAGAATATCTTCAAAAGGTAGTTTTTGCTCACATTTTTGGCCTTCCCTTCCAAAATCTCTCTGATCATCTTACCACCATTTTTTCTTATACCCATCTCTCTAAGGCTCAACAGTCAAAAGTCTTCTCTATGACTGAAGCCAAAACTGAAGAGCAGTGGACTCGGAGCAACAAAGAACTGTACAGTCAATTCTGTCGAGTTCAAGCTGCCAGATATCCACCTAGGGAAGCTCCTCTTCCCCTTTATGAATGGTTCCAGATCCATCATAGAAATCTTTTTAGCTCCTTCATTCAGAAAGAGATCAAATTTATTCGGCAGTATCAGATGTACAGTATCTACTGCTATGTACATCGCCTCCCTGAATCTCAGTTGGGTCAATTTCGTGCAGCCATCAGGGTCCTCAGTTCAAGCACATCTCATACTGAGTCCCTTCAGGTCGATTTTGCCACCTTGGTTATTCCTGATGTCGTGTTCCTTCCCCATCTCCATGCTTTGATTATGGACTCTTCTGTGGGAACACTTATCTTTGAGCGAGCTGCAAGGGTAATGGCCAGATTATTTGTGCAAGATGGCCGTGACTTATCTTTCCCAAGATTCATCTTCAGGCAGTATCTTCAGGGGCATATCAAGGCAAATGTTCTGGCCCCCATTCACTCTGAATGCGAGCGGTTGTCTCCTGAAGAGTGGACGAAGCTCTATCCCTTGTCTACCCAGCAGCTAAGTGATCTAAATACCTCTCAGGCCAGTTCAAATCAACCTCCCTTGTCTCCTGGTGAATTTTTGGATGTCAATTCTCTTCACCTCATCCGGGATTCCTATCTGACCTGGGTCGAAAGATACAAGGTTTTTTTGCTTTAAAGAAAGAGCTTAGGTCGCTTCAGATTGACTATCCCCTCAAGATTGGAGCTTTTCTTCGGTTTGCCAGCTTTGGGTCCTTCTTAACCTACAAGTTAGCCCTTGGCAGTACTAAGTATGGGGACTTCATTTCAGATCAACGGCAGCTTCATATCAAAAGGATGGCTCCCACCATGGGATCCTCCTATGAAATTGAATTTGGGGCCTTTCAAGCTTTCTTTGAAGAGCAGGAACGCCAGGCACTCCCTGTCATCAGGCGCTTTGGCTCCTTGTTATCCCCTGCTTATTATTTATCTGTAACTCCTCAAAATTGATCAATATATTTGGATGACTGCCCTTCATTTATCTTTTCATTCTTTGTCTCAGAGTATCTTTTTGCTTACTGATAAAAAGGGGGAGAAAATTAGCATGTCTGAAATACATTTCGAAAATATTCAGATTTTTTTTCTATATTCATGCTTATTGATAAATTTTTGTCATCACCAAAAAGGGGGAGATTGATGATCAGTCTGTCCCCATGTAATTTAAATTAATTACATATATATTTTGGTGACTAACAAAATTCTATCAAAAATCTCTAACATATATTTCATAAGTCTTAAGTACAGAAATTATACCAAGGTCAAACAAGTCAACATTGGTAAGCATCACTTCTCTGAAGCTTTAATTATTTCAAGCTCATATTTCTCTAAGTCCACATCGACTTCTGTTGAAAGTCACAACGATTTCTTAAGTCATCATAACGATTTGTCCGTCGTAACGATTTGGTCATCGCAACGATTTCTTAAGTTATCATAACGATTTACCCGTCGTAACGATTTGCTCATCGCAACGATTTCTTAAGTCATCATAACGATTTGCCCATCGTAATGATTTGCTCATGGCAACGATTTCTTAAGCCATCATAACGATTTGCCCGTTTAGAGCTCATAACGATTTGCTTCGCGCAACGATTTCTTTAGAGCTCATAACGATTTGCTTCGCGCAACGATTTCTTTAGAGCTCATAATGATTTGCTTCGCGCAACGATTTCTTTAGAGCTCATAATGATTTGCTTCGCGCAACGATTTCTTTAGAGCTTATAACGATTTGCTTCACGCAACGATTTCTTTAGAGCTCATAACGATTTGCTTTGCGCAATGATTTCCTTAGCGCTCATAACGATTTGCTTTGCACAACGATTTCTTTAGCGCTCACAACGATTTCCTTAGCGCTCATAACGATTTACTTTGCGCAACGATTTCTTTAGCGTTCATAACGATTTCCTTAGCGCTCATAACGATTTCCTTAGCGCGTACAACGATTTGCTCTCTATAACGATTTCTTCAGCATTCATAATGATTCCTTTGATGAATACAACGATTTACTTTCTATAATGACTTGTTAAGTGATTATAACGATTTCATAAGTCATATAGGCAATGACTTTATGTGTTATATCGACTTGATGCTTACATTATTAAAAGCGTTGAATGGTCAAAGTCTTCTCATATCTGTCTGACTGCTGTACATTTAATGAAGACAGAATGTATCTCTGCATGCATGCAGATGATATCTTTTCCTTATCGTGCACATTCTGTCAACATCTTTTAGAACAAGCTATTTGGCATTGCTACTTTGGTGAATATTCACGTCAATGTTTTCTGACATCAAGAGACAGCCTAGCTGTCTACTGTTCTAGCATTTAATATGTGCAGGGTCCTAAAGACATCCTGTCATACAACGTTGGACCATATAGTCGCCAGAAGACCTTACCTCTTTGCGTGCTCAACTGAATAAAAGATTGTTGAAGCTTCCAGATGTCAAGCAGTCTAACGTCTACCAATCTAAGAGGCAACGGTTACTTCAACGACCGCATTTCAAATTGGTGATATAAATTCAAGATATGAGCTCCAGAAGAATATATAGAAGTAAGAGACCCACCATCAATACTACAAGCACTGCTGATCTCCTGAAAGAATCCTAGAGCCAAGAATTTCATTCGTGTCTTTAGCTCTTTGCTCTCTGTGCTGTAATAGAAATCCAAAGAGAGCCAGTATAGTTCTGAGAGAGTGCCTTTGTTAGATTTTTTGCTCTCAGTTCTAGTAGCCTTAGATCTTGTCTTGATAAAACTTGATCTAGGGGCTTGATTCTCTGCTCTTTCTTGTTTTGTGCTAGTTCCCTTCAGTTGTGAAGGAAGACCTGGTGGGATCCACAGTGTTGATTCCCTTCAGTTGTGAAGGAAGACTTGGTGGGGTATCCAGGGTGGTGTAATTCCCTTCATGTGAAGGAAGACCAGCTGAGCTGGGTGTTGTAGCGTCCATAAGGGGATTGTACCTTAGATAGTGGAATCCTGAGTTATTGCTCAGGGACTGGACGTAGGACTCCTAAGAATAGGAGGTCCGAACCAGGATAAACTCTGTGTGTTGTGTGTTTGTCTTCCTGTGTGTGCTCTTGTTGTTTATTCTAACTGTCACTAACCTTCATCGAAGAACATTCTTGTGTGTATGTTTTTAAGTACAGGTACTGTCAAAGTAATTTAGAAAAAGACCCATTCACCCCTCCCCTCTGGGCTCGTCAACTGGGCAACACAAAGACTACTCCACATCAGGAGGCTTAGTCCTGAGATGCGGCCATCTTATAATATTAGTTGGGGTGTATTTAGAAATCTTTTTGAAGAGCAGGAAGTTCAAGCTTGGCAGATCATCACTCGCCATGCTTCTAGTCTAATGAATGAAATTTCATTTCTTGGCTCCATTTATCTTTGTCTATCTCCATTTTATCTTCTGTCTATATCTAGTTCTTTTTGCTTAATGACAAAAAGGGGGAGAAATTATTCTGAAATACATACCTTTAAATTAAAATTTTCCACAAATAA
Organism: Colocasia esculenta; assembly: GCA_014218235.1. Taxonomy (NCBI): domain Eukaryota; kingdom Viridiplantae; phylum Streptophyta; class Magnoliopsida; order Alismatales; family Araceae; genus Colocasia; species Colocasia esculenta. Next base: position 36,847,893 of record CM024766.1, on the reverse strand, counting down.
AATTTATTTCAGTTCTCTCTATGTATGCAATTCTCTATGTTATGTCATCACCAAAAAGGGGGAGATTGATGATCAGTCCATCTCCATATAATTTATTATTAATTATATATATATTTTTGGTGATTAACAAAACTTATCTAACAACATTTTCTGAAGATTGTTCACAGGCAATAATTCAATCAAAAATCTGTAAGTTATCTTCACTCATTGTCATTTGAAGCTTATTGCATATATTTTGTCTAAGTATACATCGACTTCCATATAATAGTCTACAACGATTTCATATGTCACTTAAACAACGACTTCATAGAAACAACGATTTGATCGCTACAACGATTTCATAAGTCACTTAAACAACAACTTCATAGAAACAACGATTTGATCGCTACAACGATTTCATAAGTCACTTAAGCAACGACTTCATAGAAAAAATGATTTGATCGCTACAACGATTTCATAAGTCACTTAAACAACGACTTCATAGAAACAACTACTTGGTTGCTACAACGATTTCGTTTCACTTAAACAATGATTTGGTCGCTACAATGATTCTGTTTCACTTAAACAACGACTTGGTCGCTACAACGATTTGGTCGCTTCAACGATTCTGTTTCACTTAAACAACGACTTGGTCGCTACAATGATTTGGTTGCTTCAACGATTCTGTTTCACTTAAACAACGACTTGGTCGCTACAATGACTTGGTCGCTTCAACGTTTTGATTGTTGCTACAAAGATTCAGTTGATACATCGATTTCTGTAGAACAACGACTTCACGTCTACAACGACTTCCCTCAAACATCGACTTCATATGAAAGAACGACTTCGTGGTTATATCGACTTCGTTTCAAACAACGATTTCATCAGCACATCGACTTCAGTTAAACAACGACTTTGTACAGAACATCGATTTCATTAATACATGGATTATGCTCACATCGACTTGATTTCAACATGGATTACATTCTCACTTGACTTATGATTATATCATTGATTTAATATCAACATCGACACTCTCTCTCTGGCTATAGCCTATCTAAATACATCATCTCTCCTATTAATGATTACATTTAATACAACTGTCAAACATTCTTGTTCAAATCATTTTCAACCATTCTTTAGTTCCATTCCACATGAATTTCAAATATAATTCAAATCTTTGTGGATTTCAAAATTTCCCACGAAAGCATGTTGTATCCCATATTTTTAACATTTATTGTGACAGTACAAATCTCTACACAATATATCTTTTACCTATCTTGCCTATAACACACAAAGTCAATGACAAAATGGCATTTCTCTTTTGGTGTATCTTCATACAGCACGACTACTAACGTTGACTGACAGTTTAGAGAAAGAGAAGTTGTCTATGTGTCAGCATTTATTGTGTGCAAAGTTTCCGGTGGAAACACACGTCTAAAAGATCGACCTGTCAACCTGACAAGAGGATAGAAGATTCAGACAAATCTTTCCTTGAGTATGTGTGTCTATCTGAGCATTAATGGCTGCAGGCTCACTTGCTCTCTCCTTTCTACCAGACACTCCAATGTGCATGAAGATGTGAGACAACGGATATTTCAACGAATACTTCAACGATAAAATGATTTCAAAGAAGATAAAAGAAGACTGGTGACTCTAATCATGAACAACTCTTTCAACCCTTGAGAAGCTTGAATATCTTAGTCACCTGAAGAACAACAAGAGCCAGCTCATCCATTCGAATTTTCTACAGCTCTTAGCTCTCTGTGAGAATATTGCATTGCCTTTAAGAGCTTGTGTTGATCTGAGAGAGTCCATCTGTGATAATCTTGCATCTCTCAGACTTCGCCTCAGATCAAGCATTGTCTATAGTATTCACAGTAAATAGGAATTTGAAAACAGACATGGTTTCGGCATGCTTCAAACATGTTTATTCACGAAGAACATGGAACAGTGTACAGTTGTGGTGCAAGAATTAATTCGAGCAGTAGGATGGATGAAATTTAGGGCTTTTAGGGGCAAACGATGCCTAACATCTATCAGTATCTCCAGTTAAAATCTCATGGTAAGGGGTCGAGTATTCATGGAGTTCTAGAATTTAAATGAAGGGTTGGGGTTGAAGCTTGAGAGATCCTTGTCCCCATGAATTCTCCTTCTCCTTGGCCTCCTCTCCACGTCCAGCAAGCCTCAGCAACATGTTAGGGCCGACCATAGAGGGTTTAAGGAGCATTTAAGCTCTTTGGGTTGTTATTTCCTAATAGGACTCTAACTCCTATTTAATTCTGAGATTTCCTATTTCTATCCTCCTTCCAAGCTTGACAACCCCTAATTGGGTTAGGATAGGAGCTAAATTCGTGGCCAAGTGTAACGACCCTCTTTATATCGGTACGGTTCTACCAACCCACGTCGATATAGAAAGCATCACCACAGTGGGACATTTACCCAACACTAGTACGATAGGCTGAAATATACACAAATATAATATCACATGACAGCAGAAAACAAAGAAGTAAATGAGATATCTTATTCCATCATCCAAATTTTATCCACAGTCCATAAAGAGGAAAAGAAACTAGACATTTCATAACTAAAACAAATGAATTAAGTACATTGTTCAAATAAGACTACACCGAGTCCTTTATTACATACTTATGAAAATGAAAATACAATGCTAAATCCACAATGTCTCCTACTCCCTCTCCGAGTCGCTCCTAACGACTTCCTCGGAAGAAGTAGAAATATCTGCACCTGTACGTCGAAGCAAGAATGAGTCCAAAAGAACTCAACAAGTAACTCTAAACACATTAAGCTTACATGCATCACCTAACATTCACATTCTCATACCACACAATCACATATAAGCATGGATTTAACTATTTATGCAAATAGAACCTAAACATGATTTCTACATATTACACCTGGAAATTGTTTAGTACAAATTGTTCAATAACTTAAAGCCTATCACATGCTCTCTACACATTTGTCAATATATTATAAAGTTTCATTTAACTACAATTATATATTCACATGTTAACATTTGTCATCTTAAACATAGAGTTGTACACATAAAGAAAGAGACAATTCTAGCATGGATTCTATGATCATATTCACATGAATAACACATTTATACATGAAAAAGCTTGCTGTTTTGCTATGTACGTAACATATTCATTTAAGAAGTTATCATTTCACATGCTATCACAAGAGTTCACATTAACATGTAATCATTTACACAATTTCATAATTTTCACATGCATATTCACTTAAACACAATTTCACATTATTTAAATGCCATGACACATAGCCTAAACCACCATTAGAAGGACACACACTAATCACAACACATATCTATCACCTGGGCATTCCAGTGATACATCTTAGTTAATGCACAGAACCGGGAGAAGCACTCTCCACCCTAACCAGCGATACTTGTTCGCCTCCAGGATTTAATCCCACTGCCCGTGGGACATCACACAGTATGAACCTTCCAGTGGGGACTTTACCAAAGTACAGTTCCACAGTCCTCTAAGGTAGCAGTGTCACCCATCGGCACATTTACACATTTTCCATTTAAACACACGCACAATTTCACACCATTTTAACCCGTTGTTCTCATTTTCACATTCATACACATGGTTCAGGTTCCCTATCATGGTACTACTGTTAATATAACTAAATCAGTTACAACTACTAATTGATTCATATCATGCTGTAATTAATCATTTTTAATTACACTAAACCATGCCCTTTTCATGATGAAAATATTGTAATTAGTACCTACTGTTATACAATGAACCTGAAAATTTAACCACAGGTCATTTGCTGTTCACAGATCACATATACAAAGTTTCAAAATTTTTTGAAATATCCACTATTTACTAAAATTCAAACAGTGATATTAACTCAGGTTAAATTAGCCCAATTTAAATAGTTGTTCACAGATCACATATACTAATTTTTAGGAATTTATTTACTTTCATACCATTTAATGGAATTTCTACACTAAATAGGCATACTTACTATTTTTCGATTCAGAAAAGTGTAATAATTGATACACCCATCAGAAATTCATCGAATTATAACAGTACATTCTGATGATGATTTAACTACCATAGAAAATTTATGACATCTAGCTTTATCACAAGATCATGTAACAATGATTTAACATGCTTACAACAATATTTCCAGTAATTATTGCAGTAAACGAAAATTCATCAAAATTTCATAACATACTCCATGGTGTATATATATATATATATATATATATATATATATATATATATATATATATATACTTTATAACATACAAAATTTACCATATATCCTCATGCACAAAAATCTTGGAAAATAGATTATAAAGGGAAGACAGACCAACTGTTTCTGTCTGAAGAACTAAACGGCAAGGGGTGGCCGTTTACCAGGTTAACGGCAACAAAGATCGCCGCCAACTTAAGATCTTAACGGCAAGATATCTTGCCGTTAAGTTCCTGTCTGTGCAGAACACAAACTGAACGCCAAATGATCACTTGAATGGGGGTTCCAGGACACGAGAAAAATTCTGTAAAATTTTTGGGACATACTAGACACATGTAGGGATGATGTGGATGGGTTACTTGCCTTGGATAAAATCCTCAATCGATGTTTTGAGTTGAAGAAGCTCTCCTCGGCCTTAGTCAAAGAGCCTTCAAATCCTTCTTTATCCGGGTTCCTTGTTGATCTTCACTGCACACCAGCGTGGGGAAGTCGTTCCCGGATGTTCAGAGTCCTCTCCAGTCGATGCAGATCACCAGTTGAAGCTTCCAGTCGCCGGATCAAGGGATTCCAAAATCGGGGTTCGCACATAAAATGTTAGGGTTTTTGACAAAGAGTCAAAAGGGCTTAACTGAGTCCTAATCCGCCTCTTTTATAGGGTTGAGGCTTTTAGGAACGCATTTAGGGTCTAGGTTACCGTTGGGGGACGGTTTCCTAAACAAGAGGCAAAGATTTCGGGGGCGTTTCCGGATCTAAAATCGTAACAGATCTGGGACCTTGACGTCAACATCACTGGCCGCCAATGTGGAGTTGGTGTCCATCGATGTGGCCGCTGACTCACCATGAACGTCAACCCATGTTGACGCCAACAGGTCGTCTGCACAGAACTTAAAACTGCAGAAAATTTTATATACACCACACATGATATATATATATATATATATATATATAATCTACAATGCATACATTATAATAATACTTATTCATACAATGTAAACAAGTAAGTACTATGCACAATAGAATTTATACATCAATGGTATACATTTATACATACATAAGAAATCACCCAAAGATGAAAAATCAAGGGCCTTACACCCTCTCCCCCTTAAAGAAACTTCGTCCCTGAAGTTAGATCGACGCTACTCAAACAATTGAGGATATTTCTTTTTCATTGCATCCTCAAGCTCCTAAGTAGCCTCCTCTCACGAGAAGTTGCGCCATAAAACTTTCACTGACGCAATGCTCTTGTTCCGAAGATGTTGAACCTTCCGGTCCAGAATAGCTACTGGTTGCTCCACATAAGAAAGATCTGGCTGGATCTCTACTGGCTCGTGACTAATAATATGAGATGGATCTCTAACATATCTCCTGAGCATAGATACGTGGAAAACAAGATGAACACTAGTTAACACTGGGGGTAAAGCTAGCTCATATGCCACCTTACCCAATCGTTTGAGAATCTCATACGGGCCAATGAATATTGGACTTAACTTACCATGCCAGCCAAATCTAACTACACCACGAGTAGGCGAAATCTTTAAAAAGACATGCTAACCTACCTCGAACTCCAAATCCTTCCTCCTGTTGTCGGCATAACTCTTCTACCTATCCTGTGCCGCAACAAGCCTCTTCCTAATCATCTGGACCTTATCCAAAGTCTCCTGAACTAACTCCGGACCAATCAGCTGCCTATCACCAGTCTCCTCCCAATATAAAGGAGATCTGCAAGGCCTACCATACAACGCCTCAAATGGAGCCATACCAATACTCGCATGAAAATTGTTGTTATATGCGAACTCCACTAAAGGTAAATGGCGCTCCCAATCATCCTTCCAATCCAGCACACACGCCCTCAACATATCCTCGAGGGTCTGGATAGTCCTCTCAGACTGTCCATCTATCTGGGGATGAAAAGCTGAACTAAGCTTCAACTCCGAACCTAACGCATTCTGAAGACCCTTCCACAACCTCAAAGTAAATCGCGGATCTTGATCCGAAATGATCGACTTCGGGACACCATACAATCTAATAATACTACTAACATACAATCTAGCTAAGCTCTCTACTGACTGCTTCTTCTTCATAGGCAAGAAATGCGCAGTCTTCGAGAATCTATCTACCACTACCCAAATCGAGTCGTTACCCCGTCTGGATCGAGGTAAACCCGTAACAAAATCCATAGTGACAGCCTCCCACTTCCATACTGGGATCTCCATCTTCTGCATAAGACCAGATGGTCGCTGCCTCTCGGCCTTCACTTGCTGGCAAACTAGACATCTAGACACAAATTCTGCTACATCTCTCTTCATGCCAGACCACCAAAAAGATCTCTTCAAATCTTGGTACATCTTAGTGTTACCCGAATGAATAGAGAATCTAGACCTATGAGCTTCTGCTAATACATGCTCACAGACATCCACGATGTCAGGAACACAAACACGGTGATGGAATCTAATGACACCATCTTCATCACGAGCAATGCCCGCCTTACCCACTAACTCTTGGAGTTTAGGGTCAGCTTTCTGTTGCTCGATCACCTCATCCAACACCGATGACCTAATGGACAACTGAGCTACAAAATCCTGGCACAACGATGGCTCTAACTCAGTTATCGCACATGCCGCATCCTCTAACATCTTCCAATCTTGCTGGAGAGACAACCTCTTCCTACTAAGAGCATCCGCTACGACATTCGCCTTTCCAGGATGATACTGGAGGTCGAAGTCGTAGTCCTTCAGGAACTCAATCCATCTTCTCTGCCTAAGATTTAATTCTTTTTGAGAGAAAAGATACTTTAGGCTCTTGTGGTCAGTGAACACCTCAAATCTGACACCATAAAGATAGTGTCTCCAGATCTTCAGTGCATGAACCACTGCTGCAAGTTCAAGATCATGAGTCGGATAATTTCGCTCATGCTCCTTCAATTGACGAGAAGCATACGCTACTACCCTTCCTTGCTGCATCAATACACAGCCAAGGCCAATCCGAGATGCATCCGTGTAGATAGCAAAACCCTCTACACCGCTCGGAAAAACTAGCACAGGATCCGAAGTGAGCTTAATCTTCAACAGCTGAAAACTACTCTCACACTCCTCGAACCAGACAAACTTTACTCCCTTCCTGGTTAGCTGAGTCAATGGGGCGGCGATGGATGAAAATCCCTCAATGAATCGCCGATAATAACCCGCCAAACCAAGAAAACTCCGAATCTCCGAAGGAGTCTTGGGAATCTCCCAATCCATAACAGCCTGGACTTTCGCTGGATCTACTGCTACACCAGCACCGGAGATCACATGCCCAAGGAAATGAACCTCGCGCAACCAAAAATCGCACTTGCTGATTTTTGCATACAGCTTGTGCTCACGGAGAACCTCTAACACTACCCTCAAATGTTGACGATGTGTGGCCTCATCCGGAGAGTAGACCAACACGTCATCAATGAAAACTACCACAAAACTATCTAAATATGGTCTAAACACCCTGTTCATGAGATCCATGAACGCTGCAGGGGCGTTGGTCAGACCAAAAGGAAGGACCAAAAACTCATAATGTCCATAACGGGTTCTAAAAGCCGTCTTGGACACATCCTCACTCCTAATCCTCAACTGATGATAACTAGACTGCAAATCAATCTTAGAAAAGACTAATGCATCTTGCAGCTGGTCAAACAATCATCAATCTGAGGTAAGGGATACCTGTTCTTCACCGTCACTTGGTTTAGCTTTCGATAATCAATGCATAACCTAAGTGATCCATCCTTCTTCTTCACGAATAAGACAGGTGCGCCCCAAGGGGAAACATTAGGACGAATAAATCCCTTATCTAACAAATCCTGCAACTGCTTCCTTAACTCAGCTAATTCCACAGGTGCCATCCGATAAGGTGCCTTCGAGATAGGAGAGGTGCTTGGAAGCAACTCTAGAGTGAACTCTATCTCTCTAGCCAGTGGCAATCTAGATAAATCATCAGGAAAGACATCTAGAAATTCCCGCACTACATCAATCTCTGCAAGAGTAAGTGACTCATCAGCCTTGGGTACTAATACCACGCTGGCAAGAAAAGCGTCACAACCCTTGTTCACCATTCTCATCGCCCTCATGGCAGAGATGACAAACGTTTCTACTAAGTTTCTTGGCAAAGGATGAGAAAATTCATATTCACCAGGAATGCGGAAAACGATCTTCTTTCCACGACAATCTACTAACACATAGTGCTCCTTTAGCCAATCCAGACCAAGAATGGCATCATAGTCCTTCATCTTAAGCAAGAAGAAGCACCCTTCTAGGACTCTATCCTCAATGCACACCGGTAAAGACGGAATACACTTTCTAGTCGATACCATGCCTACAGGTGTGTGCACAGACAAATGGACTTCTAAATCCTCAGACTCTATCCCGGACTCTAAGGCTAACTGCCTAGCAAAACGCTCGGAAATGAACAAGTGAGTAGCACCCGTATCGAACAAAATCCGAGCATGCACACCTAAGAACAAAACTGTACCTTCGGTGACATGATCTGCCTACTCAGCGTCCTCACGAGCTAACGCAAACACTCAAGCTGGGGCTCGAGGTCTCCCTGGTTGTCCTGTCGCTGGCGCTGCTGCTGCCGCTGCTGGGGCTGGTCCACGCTGGACTCCCTGTTGAAGCCTCAGACAATCCTTGATCCTATGCTCACTGCTCCCGCACTTCAAGCACTTCCCGGCCAATTTCCAACATTCCGTACCACCATGTGCCCTCCCGCAATGAGGACACTCCTTCTTACCATTAGGGGAACGTTGAGAAGGTACCTGACCACTGCCCGATGCCACAGGACGCTGCGGGGACTGAAAAGTCACCTTCTTCCTATCCTACCTCTGGAAAGGAGCCGCGGGCCTCTTCTGAGAAGCCTTCTTCTCCTCCAGGTACTGCTCCATCTCTCCCTCCTGCCGACACGCCGCGCTGAGCGCCTGCTCGAGAGTACAATGGTCGAAAGCCACCAACCTCGTCCTCAGCGATGGCCTCAGACCCGTCACGAATTTCTTCACCTTCCTGCGTTCATCAGCTACAATATGAGGGGCATACTTCGATAGCTCGGCAAACCTGGCCTCATACTCCAGTACGGTCATGGAGCCCTGAGTTAACGAGAGGAACTTCTGCTCCATCTTGTCCTGGATGTGCTCCGGAACAAACTTGACTCGGAATAGCCTCACGAACTCATCCCAACCAACCTCCACAGCACCATCCTCAAACCGAGTACGTAACAACGAGGACCACCACACGTCGGCTCACTCCTGCCAAAAACACCCATAAGGAATAACCAACATAATCTATACTTAAAGAAATAACCACCAAATTAAATTACACATACCTGTAGCATATAGGTGGCTAAAGTGACCTTGTCATCCTTAGTGCACCTTATAGCCCGAAGATCTTCTCGATCTCCCTCATCCAGCTCTCAGCAAGTAACAGATCGCTCTCCCCCTTAAAATAGGGTGGTGACATCCTCTTGAACCTTTCCATGATGGAGGGTCCACCATGGTCAGCCTGGGGAGCTGGCACCTGAGCCTGCTACAACAAGCATCATAAGCAACACATACAACCTAACAAACATGCATTTAATAAAACAGACTACTTATCTTATTATTCTAACCTGAGCCTCCAGCTGAGCCTAGAGTGCAGCCTGAGTGTGGGCCTGCGTCTGCATGGCCTGCACTAAACCCTGCATGAACACTCCATAGTCTACTGGTGGCGGTGGGGGAAGTACAGGGCCCTGGGGTGCTGGGGCTTGCTGCTCACCCTGATCCTCACGCCGAGGCTCATCTCTCCTCTGCTCGCCATCACGAGCAGGAACACCACGCCTACCACGCAAAGCCATATCCTGCAAAATGATTTAATCACAATTTAGAACTAGACTATCTAATTTCTAACTATTTACTTATCTATGTAGACAATCTACACACACTTAGCATACAATGAAGACGATGGTATGTGCATATTTATGTAAAATTTCAGCCTGACTCTCTGATACCAATCTATGTAACGACCCTCTTTATATCGGTACGGTTCTACCAACCCACGTCGATATAGAAAGCATCGCCACAGTGGGACATTTACCCAACACTAGTACGATAGGCTGAAATATACACAAATATAATATCACATGACAGCGGAAAAGAAATAACTAAATGAGATATCTTATTCCATCATCCACATTTTATCCACAGTCCATAAAGAGGAAAAGAAACTAGACATTTCATAACTAAAACAAATGAATTAAGTACATTGTCCACATAAGACTACACTGAGTCCTTTATTACATACTTATGAAAATGAAAATACAATGCTAAATCCATAATGTCTCCTACGCCCGCTCCGAGTCGCTCCTAACGACTTCCTCGGAAGAAGTAGAAACGTCTGCACCTGTACGCCGAAGCAAGAATGAGTCCAAAAGAACTCAACAAGTAACTCTAAAAGCTTACATGCATCACCTAACATTCACATTCTCATACCACACAATCACATATAAGCATGGATTTAGCTATTTATGCAAATAGAACCTAAACATGATTTCTACATATTACACCTGGAAATTGTTTAGTACAAATTGTTCAATAACTTAAAGCCTATCACATGCTCTCTACACATTTGTCAATATATTATAAAGTTTCATTCAACTACAATTATATATTCACATGTTAACATTTGTCATCTTAAACATAGAGTTGTACACATAAAGAAAGAGACAATTCTAGCATGGATTCTATGATCATATTCACATGAATAACACATTTATACATGAAAAAGCTTGCTGTTTTGCTATGTACGTAACATATTCATTTAAGAAGTTATCATTTCACATGCTATCACAAGAGTTCACATTAACATGTAATCATTTACACAATTTCATAATTTTCACATGCATATTCACTTAAACACAATTTCACATTATTTAAATGCCGTGACACATAGCCCAAACCACCATTATAAGGACACACACTAATCACAACACATATCTATCACCTAGGCATTCCAGTGATACATCTTAGTTACTGCGCAGAACCGGGAGAAGCACTCTCTACCCTAACCAGCGATACTTGTTCACCTCCAGGATTTAATCCCAATGCCCGTGGGACATCACACAGTATGAACCTTCCAGTGGGGACTTTACCACAGTACAGTTCCACAGCCCTCTAAGGTAGCAGTGTCACCCATCAGCACATTTACACATTTTCCATTTAAACACACGCACAATTTCACACCACTTTAACCCGTTCTTCTCTTTTTCACATTCATGCACATGGTCCAGCTTCCCTATCATGGTACTACTGTTAATATAACTAAATCAGTTACAACTACTAATTGATTCATATCATGCTGTAATTAATCATTTTTAATTACACTAAACCATGCCCTTTCCATGATGAAAATATTGTAATCAGTACCTACTGTTATACAATGAACCTGAAAATTTAACCACAGGTCATTTGCTATTCACAGATCACATATACGAAGTTTCAAAATTTTCTGAAATATCCACTATTTACTAAAATTCAAACAGTGATATTAACTCAGGTTAAATTAGCCCAATTTACATAGTTGTTATCATTTAGACTTATAGTTCATGCTACACGTGCATACTGACAGTACTGAACATATACTAATTTTCAGGAATTTATTTACTTTCATACCATTTAATGGCATTTCTACACTAAATAGGCATACTTACTATTTTTCGATTCAGAAAAGTGTAATAATTGATACAACCATAAGAAATTCATCAAATTATAACAGTACATTCTAATGATGATTTAACTATGATAGAAAATTTATGACAACAAGCTTTACCACAAGATCAGGTAACAGTGATTTAACATGCTTACAACAATATTTCAGAATTTTCCAGTAATTATTGCAGTAAACGAAAATTCATCAAAATTTCATAACATATATATATATATATATATATATACATATATATATATACACTTTATAACATACAAAATTTACCATATATCGTCATGCACAGAAATCCCAGAAAATAGATTATAAAGGGCAGACAGACCAACTGTTTCTGTCTGAAGAACTTAACGGCAAGGGGTGGCTGTTTACCAGGTTAATGGCAACAATGATCGCCGCCAACTTAAGATCTTAACGGCAAGATATCCTGCCGTTAAGTTCCTATCTGTGCAGAACACAGACTGAATGCCAAACGATCACTTGAATGGGGGTTCCAGGACACGAGAAAAATTCCGTAAAATTTCTGGGACATACTAGACACATGTAGGGATGATGTGGATGGGTTACTTGCCTTGAATAAAATCCTCAATCGATGTTTTGAGTTGAAGAAGCTCTCCTCGGCCTTAGCCAAAGAGCCTTCAAATCCTTCTTTATCCGGGTTCCTTGTTGATCTTCACTGCACACCAGCGTGGGGAAGTCGTTCCCGGATGTTCAGAGTCCTCTCCAGTCGATGTAGATCATTGGTTGAAGCTTCCAGTCGCCGGATCAAGGGATTCCAAAATCGGGGTTCACACATAAAATGTTAGGGTTTTTGACAAAGAGTCAAAAGGGCTTAACTGAGTCCTAATCCGCCTCTTTTATGGGGTTGAGGCTTTTAGGAACGCGTTTAGGGTCTAGGTTACCATTGGGGGACGGTTTCCTAAACAAGAGGCAAAGATTTCTGGGGCGTTTCCGGATCTAAAATCGTAACAGATCTGGGACCTTGACGTCAACATCACTGGCCGCCAATGTGGAGTTGGCGTCCATCGATGTGGCCGCTAACTCACCATGAACGTCAACCCATGTTGACGCCAACAGGTCGTCTGCACAGAACTTAAAACTGCAGAAAAATTTATATACACCACACATGATATATATATATATATATATATATATATATATATATATACATATATATATTATACAATGTAAACAAGTAAGTACTATGCACAATAGAATTTATACATCAATGGTATACATTTATACATACATAAGAAATCACCCAAAGATGAAAAATCAAGGGCCTTACACCAAGCCATTAGGGTAGAGTTACGAATCCAATTCCAACTCAAACTACTCATTTTAATGCTTTATTATCCCTTTTTTATTTTGTAATATTTAAGTTACGAATTTAGGGTATTTCCCTATTATTCCACCTTTTAAAATCCCTATTTTGGCCAATAAATTTTAGAGGATCCATTTAACAAAGTCCCTTACTCCCTTTCGTTTAATGGGTTTTATTTAATTCTCTTTTCTTTGGTTCTCCAATTAATTTAATAAATTTTCTTTTTATATTATTGAATTTTATTTTTTTATATTTTTTCAAAAAATTCAGGTTGCTACACCCTCCCCCTCTTAAAAGAATTTGGTCCCCAAATTCATATGATCATACAGGAGAGAATGTCTTACCGAAAGATCCGGGTAGTTCCGTCTGATGATTCCTTCAGGTTCCCATGTGGCTTCTTCCACCCCACGATTGTTTCATAGGACTTTAACCACATGGATGGGATGGTTCCTGAGTTGTTGCACCTTTCGTTCTAATATCTTGACTGACTTCTTTTCGTATGTCATGTCTTTATTCAACATCAACTTCTCATGGCGGATGATATGCGTAGGATCATATACATATTTCCTAAGCAACGGCAGTCGATCTTCAACCTCACCAACCATTTCGAGCACTTCAAAAGGACTGATGAATCTAGGACTAAGCTTCCCTTTGACACCAAATCTTTGGATGCTACGAGTAGGTGACACTTTTAGGAGTACATGATCACCGACTTCAAATTCTAAATCTCGCCTTCTCCTGTCAGCATAGCTCTTCTGTCTGGATTGGGAAATCTTGAGCCAATCTCTAATCACCTGAATATCCCTGGTCGTACATTGTACCATGTTCGGGCCTAGCCATTGCTGTTCTCCAACCCCATTCCAGCATGCAAGAGATCTACAGTTTCTGCCATATAGTGCTTCGAACGGTGCCATTTTAATACTCGCCTGGTAACTGTTGTTATAAGCGAACTCTATTAGAGATAGGTACTCATTCCAATAACCTTGGAAGTCTATGGTGCAGGATCTCAACATATTTTCAACAATTTGGTTGGTTCTTTTAGTTTGCCCGTCGGTTTGCGGGTGAAAAGCGGTACTAAAGTTGAGTTTAGTACCAAGTGCACTTTGCAGAGACGTAAACCTCGGATCTCGATCCGAGACAATAGATGATGGAACTCTATGCAGTCTCACTATTTCCTTGATATATAGGGCAGCTAGTACCTCCACCGACAACTTACTCTTTATAGCTAAAAAGTGAGCAGATTTGGTTAGTCAGTTGACAATGACCCATATGGCGTCGAGTACACCACGAGTCTTGGGTAAACCCATGATGAAGTCCATGCCAATGCTTTCCCATTTCCATTCTGAATTATCTAAGGGTCTGAGTACACCAGCAGGGCGCATGTGTTCTGCCTTCACTTGTTGGCAGGTAAGGCAATGAGCAGCATGCTTGGCAACCTCTCTCTTCATGTTCGGCCACCAAAATGTTCTTTTCATGTCTTGGTACATTTTGGTACCTCCAGGATGAATGGTGTACTTCGTCTTGTAAGCTTCATCCATTAACCTTCTCTTCAGTTCTTCATTGTCGGGGATGCATGTCCTCCCTTGAAATACTAGCCTTCCATCTTCAGTCATCACAAAGTCAGGTCTTTTGGCTAAGGTTTCCTTGATGCAAACCAAGAATGGATCACTATCTTGTTGGGTTTTAATCTCTTCTAGCATGTCGGATTGAATCTTGATATTGGCAACCAAGACTCGATCATCCCTATGTTCAATATTTAAGTCTAACCTTGCGAATTGTTCTAGTAGTTGCATCTCGCCAAGGACTAGACTCGAAACAGATGCCATTGGCTTCCTACTTAGAGCATCAGCCACGACATTTCCCTTGCCTGGATGGTATTGGATGTTGAAGTCGAAATCCTTGAGGTATTCTAACCATCTTCTTTGTCTCATGTTGAGTTCCTTCTGGGAGAATAAATGCTTCAAGCTTTTGTGGTCTGAGTAGACAGTGAATTGCTCTCCATACAAATAATGTCTCCAGATTTTTAAGGTGAAGACCATGGCAGCCAACTCTAGATCATGCACCGGGTAGTTGACTTCATGCATCTTCAATTGTCTTGAAGAGTAGGCGATGAGTTTTTCCTTCTGCATCAATACACAACCTAGCCCAATTCCTGAGGCATCGGTATAGACAGAGAAACCTTCTCCCTCTATTGGAAGAGCGAGAACAGGGGCTGAGGTAAGACAATCTTTTAGAGTCTGAAAACTTTTCTCACACTCTTTACTCTAGGAGTAGGGATTCTCCTTTCATGTCAGATGCGTGAGCGGAACGATGATCCTTGAGAAGTCCTTTATGAACCGCCTGTAGTAGCCAGCCAGTCCTAAGAAGCTTCTGATTTCTGTGACGTTGGTTGGTCTCTCCCAATTGAGTACAGCTTCGACTTTGGAGGGATCAATAGAGATGCCGTCCTTGAAGATGACATGGCCCAAGAAGGACACTTCTTCGAGCCAGAATTCGCACTTGCTAAGCTTTGCGTATAGTTTGTTGTCTCGCAATACTTGTAGTGCTATCTTCAGATGTTCTTCATGTTCTTCTTTGGTCTTCGAATATATGAGGATGTCATCGATGAAGACAACCACGAACTTGTCAAGGTATGGCCGGTATATGCTGTTCATGAGTTGCATAAAGGCTGCAGGAGCATTGGTTAGACCAAAAGACATAACAACGAATTCATAGTGTCCATACCTGCTCCTAAAAGCCGTTTTGAAAATATCATAACCCTCGATCCTCATTTGATAATAGCCAGATCGAAGGTCGATCTTGGAGAAATATTGAGCTCCAGATATTTGGTCGAAAAGTTCATCGACCCGGGGCAATGGATACTTGTTCTTGATGGTTAGCTGATTGAGCTGACGATAGTCGATGCATAGCCTCATCGATCCGTCCTTCTTCTTAACGAACAACACAGGTGCTCCCATGGGGAAGTACTTGGTCTGATGAACCCTTTTCTAGCAGCTCCATCAGTTGTGCTTTCAATTTCTTTAGTTCGGAGGGTGACATCCGGTACGGTTGACGTGATACCGGTGCGGCTCCAGGGATCAACTTAATGGAAAAGTTGACATCACGTCTTCAGGGAACACATCTGGGTAATCCTGGACTATGTGTATGTCTTCTATCTTAGAACCCTTCTTTTCAACTATTACGGCTGCAAGGAAAGCGATGCAACCTTTCCTTATCATGTTATGGGCCTTTATAGCAGAGACTAGAGACATCCGTCTGTTGTGTCTAATCCCAGAGAATGACAGCTTCGGAAAATCACTAAAGGTAACTTTCCCTTTCTTATAGTCGACACTTGCCCCATAAGTGGACAACTAGTCGGCTCCCAAAATCACATCATAGCCTTCCATGGGCATACACACCAGGTCGGCTTTGAGGTTGTGTTCTCCGATCATTATATCGGCAGATGGAAAATATTTGTTTAGTTTCTCCTTTTCTCCCAGTGGTGTTATGATAGAGAATTCACAAGCCATAGATACAGGTGTAACATTCAAAGTATCAGCAAAGTTTTGAGATATAAATGAATGGGTTGCTCCAGTATCAAATAAAATGAATGCTGATAGAGAGAAAACTTGTAGGGTACCTTCTACGACTCCACCCTCCTCGATGGCCTCCACTTCCTAGATAGCTTGCAGTCGGCCAAGCTTCTTTTGCCCATTCGGGCGTTTCTCTTTCTTCTGCTCCTTCAGCACAGGGCACTCGGAAATGCGATGATTGCGATTTTCGCAGTGTAAGCAAGCGCTTGCTTTCCTCCAGCATTCAGCAGAAGTATGACCAGGTTTGTCACGATGCTCACACTTGGTCTTGTTTGTGTTTGGGGTAGTAGGTATCTTGGGCTTCCTTTCTTGATTCGGCCCTCTCGTGATGTTGAACGACTGCTTCTTGTCATTTGTGGGCTTGCTTGAGGAACCCGAGGTTGGTTCCTGAAACGCGCGGCATAGTTGACTGTGCATTTTCGTTGTCTCGAGTTCCTCGCACAAGTCACGATGTGCACTTCCTCTAAACTATCTCACAAATTTAAAATAGCAAATATGAACTAGTAAAATGGTGAGCACAGGTCATATCCACGGAGAGGCCGAATAGAACTTGATTTAAACTACTTTATCTTGAAATCATTCTAATAAACACTCTTAACTAAAATCACACTGCATGAGAATTAACTCTGTAATTTGCATCAATCAAATCCCTCACACTCAGACATGTCAAACTTCATGAAATAACAAGAGGAATTGAAAAGAAAACGGAAATTGATATCAATGTACCCTTTCAATTGAGGGATCAAACAGATGAATAGAAATATAAAAACAATTCTCAAATCACTGGAATAACAGATTCAATTCAAGCTAGTCAAAGATCAATCTCTCCTCTCCGACCGATCGAACCAAAATAGAAAATTACACAAAAATGCAAGTTCTAAATTTGAATTGCTCTGGAATTTAAAGAGATAAAATGGCCACAGAACACAAATCTCAAAAGAAATTATCAAACCAATATACCCTCACAGCTCGAGGGATGAACAATCTACAATAGTAGCTCACCACAACACCAAACCACTCATCCTCATAGCTCAAAGATCAGACAGAAAGAGAGAAAAAAAAAAACTTACTATTGCGAACAGAACTTTACTACTGCTAAATTAGAATTCTCAGGATATGAAGAACAGTGATATGATCAAATTAATAACTCGAAAGAAAACTGGAAAATCTTTATAAATCCTCATAAATGCATATCTATTCTCTGCTAGAGTAGGGACATGAACTTGCGATCTCAACTTTGAATCTGGCCCTGGTAGTCCTTCGGAAATTTTCAGATGCAGAAGATAAACAGAAAGCCCCCTCCCCGATCTCTGGAAACCCTCGATCTCTCACAAAACACCAAAGAAAGGAACCCCAAAATCCCCCTCCCAGCGGCAACGAAGAGAAGAAGAAAAAGAAAACTCACTGGTTCGGTCTCTCCTCCAGAAGTTCTACAACAACAGCCGAACTCCCCCGGAATGCTGAACAAAATCAGATGCACCTCTCGGTTGTCTTCACAGAACGCAGAAGAGAAGTAAAATTTGAAACTAAGAACAGTAGCAGAACTAAAGAGCAAAATGGGCAATTCGACACAATATGATTTCTCAGCAGCACATCAGAAATGACAAAAGCACAGAAGAACTGGACATCGCACAGACGGAAGGAGGAAGAACACTTGATCTCCCCAACCAACAGCTAACAACCAACTCAAATGCTCACACAAAGAACATAAGATGCGCAAGAAAAAAAATTGCAGTGATGCAGAAGAAATGACAGAGAAAATTAGATGAAATGGGCTAAGCAAGTACCCCTAGATCACTCGAAGTATCACAAATTAATACTAAATGAGAACAGATGCTACACCCCGGAAGAACAGAACCCAGAACAATCTACCACTCACTGCTCTGATCTCTCGAAGAACAGAAAAGAACAGGAATTAAGAAAATCCCCAAACATCTCAACTGGCAAAGCCCATCTCCCTCCTCTCTCTGCTAAAAAGAAAATACAGGAAGGAAATGGCAAAGCAAAAAAAAAAAAATTCTAAACTCCGAACCCCATGCTCTGCTAAAACCGAAAATACAAGAAGAACTGGAAAAATGATGAAGCTAAAAATTCCTAAAATTTCCTACTTGTGAACCCCTGGCGAAGAGGACCTTGGGGTCTTCTTATAGGCACCCTCCTACCTCTGCATGATCTGGATCTGCACCTCCTCGCCAGTGCACAGCTTCCACCGGGATCGCCACGCCAGCTGCTCCGCATTTCCTTTCCCGCCCAGATCTGGCCGCACCCAGCTTGATCCATCGCACCAGCTCCCCTGGCAGCACTGCCTCGGCTCAGCCCAGGTGCCAGCTGCACTGGCCCAGCTTCCACCGGGATCGCCACGCCAGCTGCTTCCAGGACCACCACAGCACGCATGTCCCAGCGCGGCCACATCGCACAGCACTCCGGCGCCTGCACAGCTGTGCACAGGACCGCTTCCATCTCACACAGCCAGATCCCGTCAGATCCGGCCTTCGCAAGACCTCTGCATCTGCACGACCTCGGCTTGCTATCGGCAACGCCATCCCGAAACCAGGGTCACCCAAATCGCCAGCCGTACATCGCGCCCCGCTCACGCCTCAGCCGCCGCTGCTTCACATGCCCAAACCCCAGCGCACAACCTCTGGTGCCATCTGCACAGCACCGTACATCGCCATCGCCCTCCTGCCGCGCAAGTGCTGCATCTGCTGCGCACGCTTCCGCCAGCGCCCAATCCGCACCAGCCCGGGCAGCGCACAGGCCTCAGATGCACCGAGCTCCAGCCCAGCACACCATCTACATACCACCATGCCACAGCCAGGCACCGCCTCCAGCAAGCTTCCCCAAATTGCTGCTCAGCAACTAGGCAGCTTTTAGGTTCCAGCAGCTTCCAGCTGCTTCGTTGCCCTGTTGGAGAGAAAAAGAAACAAAATATTTAGGTGGAGTGTGTGGGTTGATGTGAGAAAATAATTTTTTTATTTGTTTAATGAGATGGGGTTGGGTGTGTGGCATGTTAGTGGTGAGGTAAAAAGTGTTTATTTATTTAATGAGATTTGGTAGAGTATGTAACATGATTTATTTAAAAATGTGATTTATTTTTAACTAATATGTACAAGAATTATTAAAAGATATCTATGAAAATATAAAAATAATAAGACTAAAAATTATTTATGTATAATGTATTTACACACAAAAAAAAATGAGAACATGTTATTTAGTCAAAACTATTCAAGAAGTATTGAAAATCTAGTTATATGTTGAACCCGAAAATTTAACTAGTATGTTCAAAAAACATATTCACAGATGAAATGACAATTAACATACAATGGCACATTATTTATAGACAAAATATGTCTAAAATTACTATATGTATGAATTTTAACACGAAAAATTGTGCGGTTATCACTCCCCCCTACTTGAATATTGCTAGTCCCTTAGCAATAAAAATTACTCCAAATATAGGACTAGAAGATATAATGTCTCATGCTAAACAGTCATCATGTAAAAGATTAATATAAAGAAATGTATTTCCTAATTGTAAGGGCTTATGGCAAGAAATTAGTCCACGAATGATAGCACACTTATGAGTTCACATCAGCCCTTCTGAAGCTCCTCTATCTCGGCTAGTATTTGATATTAGATTAATTCGAGGGAGAAGAAAAGAATTGTGGAATAAGATCATTGCTCAGTCAGATTGGGTTGTTTCTCTCAGTTCCATTCTGCCCATCTTCCTTGAGGATTATTTCTCTGAGTTGGGGACTTTGCCCCTTTTTGCACTTTGTGCACTCAGAATTTCTTTCTTTCTTTTTTCATCCATAATGCTGCACAACCCATCACTTTTCAAGAGTATCAAGTCCAACTTTACTCAGATCCGGGCATTTTCATGGATATATTTTGCTTTTGCTTTGATTTTTCTTTTCTTTTCCTCTTTACGGAAGGATGAACAGTCAGGTTCCTTGATCACATGTCTTCACTTCCTTCGCAATTCATTTAAGGGGAGGGGAGAAAACCAATCACCTCTCTCCTACTAGCCTTAACAAATTTGCTACATTCGGGTTTAGCTAGTCTAAGTGGCTGTGAAGTGTGTGTATGAAAACTTCTTGCCATAAATCCTTACATAAGGTAGACAAGAAGTACATGTAATCCTTTACCAGATGCTACTTAACATGGATTTTTGCAAAGGGATGTGACAATCACAAAATTTTAATGGTTAAAGATCATACACTTAGTCTGGGATGCGCAAAGCCACGTATTTTATTCAAAGATGAAACATTGTGATTTTTTATTTATTTATTTACATATGTACAAGCTCAAGAAAAAGAAATGAAGCAATGTTCGGGATGAGGACTATGAATGCATGCTTATTCTACCTCTTCCCCCCTACTTATTCTCAGGAAAAGAAAGTAAGACAGAGAATTACCTGATGAAGGAAATCTGTACACTTGGGTTGCCTCCCAAGAAGCGCTAAGTTTATTTCGTCTTCAGCCGGACGCAATTAGGCTTCGTTTGGCTCAGCTAGCTTGGTAGAATCCATTTTTAAGAAAAGTGGGCTTTCAAAGAAATGTTTTTGCCCATTGACAGTGAATGATTGTCCAGTTTTAGGATCGAGAATAATGATAGCACCATTGTCGTAAGATCTGACAACAATGTAAGGACCATCCCATCGGGACTTCAATTTTCCCGAAAACACACGAAGCCTAAAATTAAACAACCAAACCTTATCTTGCATTTGAAAAAAATTTCTATGAATTTTCAAGACTTCGATCAATTTCTTCTCCTGCCCTTCCTCAAGATCACTAGCAATTATGACGGGCCAAGTCTCGTTCTCTCCAAGAAAGATGTACTTTAAATTAGCAGGGAGTGGTTTTAGCTCAACCTTAGGAGAACATTCTAATGGAAATGATGGATCATTATTCTGAAACATGGAACTAAGTTGTCCTTCCTCTCCCTCAAACCCTAAAGCATAGGGTTGGTCTACTGCTTTTTTCTCACAAGATTCTTCCAAGAGTTCTTCATTACCAGTTGGTTTGTTTTTAGATTTTGGCTTTAAAGCTTCAGGAAAAGAGACTCTTGGAATGTAATGACTTGGGTCTTCATTTATTTGGATTGTGTCTAGAGGCTCTTCAGTTATTTTCTCTTTTCCCTTAGATTTTTCAACATTTTCAACATTCTCTTCAATTTTAGTTTCATTTTCATTTTCTTTATCCGCATGCAATGTTGACATGTGTGGGTGAGGATTTATCAAGATTTTTTCATTTCTTAAAGTTGACATTATTTTCACATTTTCCACTTGAGGACCCCTAGCTTGGGCAGGAGAATGGTCCTGTTGTATAAATTGATTTTGAATTTGTGGTGCTGGAATGTTCTGGACAAAAGTTTGTTGTGTGTTTGATGGTGGAGATGCATGTGGTATGTACCCCTGGACTTGATGGTTTTGCTGGTTCAGATAAAATCCATGAGGGTTGTTCCTTGGATTTGTTATAGTTTGACTTGGTAACTGACCCAATTCCCTCCTACACACATCAGCAATCTGAGACTCTATCCTATCCAAATTTTGTTGAATATTTTGGTTCTGATTTTGATATTGATTTTGTTGTTCTTACACAGTTTGGCAAAGAGTCATCATCATGTTTTGAAGTTGATTCATTTTATCTTCCCAATTGGGCTGAGAAGATGGTGGTTGATTGTATGAAGGTTGCTGAAAATTGGTATGAGCAAATTGATTGAAGTTTTGATTTTCTTGGAATTGTTGAGGTCTGGAATAAGAAGATTGGTCAAATCCCGGATTCTGATTGGGATAGGGTTGACCGTACATGAATTGTTTGAAAGCAGGTTGAGAAATTTGTTCTGATTGATTTTTCCAAGAAAAGTTCGAGTGGTTTCTCCAACCAGGATTGTATGTGGTAGAATATAGATCATGAGGGGGTTTGTAGAAACCTTAGACTTGTTCTTGATAGGCCATGGTATGAAAGAATTTCTCAATCTCTGCGATAGGTTGAGCCAAATCTTAGTTGAATGATCGTCTACCAAGCATGCACAGTTGGAGAAGCCCTCTATTTTTTTATTTTGAATTCTATTGATTTTTATGAATTTTATGAACAAACACAAGCAAAAAAACACTTTCAAAACAAATTAACCTAAACACTAAGTGTTCCTTGGACTTATGTTATTTTTCTCAAATCAGATTTATGCTTGCTTAAATCCAATTCTAACTCTTCTTGTACCGGCCAGGTAAGAGGTGGAGTAGAGGGAGGCCCCCCTTGCTTTCGCAAGGACCCAATTAAATAACCTCTGACTCACTTAAGCGTAAGCTTTTTAACCTCTAATCCTAGACACCAGACTAAAAGAGAAGTCTTAGAATTAAGAAAGAACAAATCTAATTATGAACCCTAGGGCCAAGTCTACTGGTTTTTATTGAAAGTTTAGGACAATGCAAGAATGTGAATTTTTTTGTGATTTTTGGGCAAAGGAAAGGGTGATGAAATCCCTCACCTTATCTTTTTATCTAATGGGTTAAGCCCTTAAACAGTCCATTTTCAAATATGAAATGCAAAGATCAAATTCAAACAATGGATTTTCTAATGCTAAGTCTAATGCATGAAACAAGTGGTGGAAGTCTTACCTTTCCCCGCTCTCTTCAATGCAAGAAAAAAATGAAATGACAATTAAAATGATGAATGTCCTAAAACATGTGTTTCTAATCTTGAGAGGATGGAAATTTTATTTACAAACAAACGGCTAACATGAAAGAGCGATTTGAATTTTTTTAAAATTTAGATTTTTAAATTTTTATTTAGTTTTTGAACTAAATGAAATGAAGGTAAGAAAATATAAAGTGGTACTATAAGCTAATTCCAAACCACACAAGCCACAAAAAGTCCAATTATTACATGCCAACTGAAGAGAAATCTCTGTACATGCACAGAGAGTACAAGAAATCCTCACTACAAGCTCCACTCACACTCTTCTATCTACAATGCTGAATTAAATGCAATTTGGGAAAAGAAATCAGCAAGCTCTCCTCCAATGGGCTTCAAATCTCCAAGCCCAATCTCCAAGTGTGCAAATCTGAAATGAAAGCCCAATAACAAGTCAAATGAAACCTCAAAGTAAATGAAATCAAATCAAAATAGATCTAAATCAAACTCTAATGCCTCCCCGGCAACGACGCCAAGATGAAACACGCGGCATAGTTGAGTGTTCATTTTTGTTGTCTCGAGTTCCTCGCACAAGTCACGATGTGCACTTCCTCTAAACTGTCTCACAAATTTAAAATAGCAAATATGAACTAGTAAAATGGTGAGCACAGTCATATCCACGGAGAGGCTGAATAGAACTTGATTTAAACTACTTTATCTTGAAATCATTCTAACAAACACTCTTAACTAAAATCACACTGCATGAGAATTAACTCTGTAATTTGCATCAATCAAATCCCTCACACTCAGACATGTCAAACTTCATGAAATAACAAGAGGAATTGAAAAGAAAACGGAAATTGATATCAATGTACCCTTTCAATTGAGGGATCAAACAGATGAATAGAAATCTAAACTAACAATTCTCAAATCACTGGAATAACAGATTCAATTCAAGCTAGTCAAAGATCAATCTCTCCTCTCCGACCGATCGAACCAAAATAGAAAATTACACAAAAACGCAAGTTCTAAATTTGAATTGCTCTAGAATTTAAAGAGATAAAATGGCCACAGAACACAAATCTCAAAAGAAATTATCAAACCAATATACCCTCACAGCCCGAGGGATGAACAATCTACAATAGTAGCTCACCACAACACCAAACCACTCATCCTCATATCTCAAAGATCAGACAGGAAAAGAGAAACAAAAAAAAAAAAACTTACTATTGCGAACAGAACTTTACTATTGCTAAATTAGAATTCTCAGGATATGAAGAACAGTGATAGGATCAAATTAATAACTCGAAAGAAAATTGGAAAATCTTTAAAAATCCTCATAAATGCATATCTATTCTCTGCTAGAGTAGGGACATGAACTTGCGATCTCAACTCTGAATCTGCCCCTGGTAGTCCTCCGAAATTTTCAGATGCAGAAGATAAATAGAAAGCCCCCTCCCGATCTCTGGAAACCCTCGATCTCTCACAAAACACCAAAGAAAGGAACCCCAAAATCCCCCTCCCAGCGCCAACGAAGAGAAGAAGGAAAAGAAAACTCACTGGTTCGGTCTCTCCTCCAGCAGTTCTACAACAACAGCCAAACTCCCCCGGAATGATGAACAAAATCAGATGCACCTCTCGGTTGTCTTCACAGAACGCAAAAGAGAAGTAAATTTGAAACTAAGAACAGTAACAGAACTAAAGAGCAAAATGGCAATTCGACACAATATGATTTCTCAGCAGCACATCAGAAATGACAAAAGCACAGAAGAACTGGACATCGCACAGACGGAAGGAGGAAGAACACTTGATCTCCCCAACCAACAACTAACAACCAACTCAAATGCTCACACAAAGAACATAAGATGCGCAAGAAAAAAAATTGCAGTGATGCAGAAGAAATGACAGAGCAAATTAGATGAAATGGGCTAAGCAAGTACCCCTGGATCACTCGAAGTATCACAAATTAATACTAAATGAGAACAGATGCTACACCCCAGAAGAACAGAACCCAGAACAATCTACCACTCACTGCTCTGATCTCTCGAAGAACAGAAAAGAACAGGAATTAAGAAAATCCCCAAGCATCTCAACTGGAGAAGCCCATCTCCCTCCTCTCTCTGCTGAAAAGAAAATACAGGAAGGAAATGGCAAAGAAAAAAAAAATTCTAAACTCCGAACCCCATGCTCTGCTAAAACCGAAAATACAAGAAGAACTGGAAAAATGATGAAGCTAAAAAAAAATTCCTACTTGCGAACCCCTGGTGAAGAGGACCTTGGGGTCTTCTTATAGGCGCCCTCCTGCCTCTGCATGATCCGGATCTGCACCTCCTCGCCAGTGCACAGCTTCCACCGGGATCGCCACGCCAGCTGCTCTACATTTCCTTTCCCGCCCAGATCTGGTCGCGCCCAGCTTGATCCATCGCACCAGCTCCCCTTGCAGCACCGCCTTGGCTCAGCCCAGGTGCCAGCTGCGCTGGCCCAGCTTCCACCGGGATCGCCACGCCAGCTGCTTCCAGGACCACCACAGCACGCATGTCCCAGCGCGGCCACATCGCACAGCACTCCGGCGCCTGCACAGCTGTGCACAGGACCGCCTCCATCTCACACAGCCAGATCCCGTCAGATCCGGCCTTCGCAAGACCTCTGCATCTGCACGACCTCGGCTTGTTATCGGCAACGCCATCCCGAAAACAGGGTCGCCCCAAATCGCCAGCCGTACATCACGCCCCGCTCACGCCTCATCCGCCGCTGCTTCACATGCCCAAACCCCAGCGCACAACCCCTGGTGCCATCTGCACAACACCGTACATCGCCATCGCCCTCCTGCCGCGCAGGTGCTGCATCTGCTGCGCACGCTTCCGCCAGCGCCCAATCCGCACCAGCCCGGGCAACGCACATGCCTCAGATGCACCGAGCTCCAGCCCAGCACACCATCTACATACCACCATGCCACAGCCAGGCACCGCCTCCAGCAAGCTTCCCCAAATCGCTGCTCAGCAACCAGGCAGCTTTTAAGTTCCAGCAGCTTCCAGCTGCTTCGTTGCCCTGTTGGAGAGAAAAAGAAACAAAATATTTAGGTGGAGTGTGTGGGTTGATGTGAGAAAATAATTTTTTATTTGTTTAATGAGATGGGGTGGGGTGTGTGGCATGTTAGTGGTGGGGTAAAAAGTGTTATTTATTTAATGAAATTTGGTAGAGTATGTAACATGATTTATTTAAAAATGTGATTATTTTTAACTAATATGTACAAGAATTATTAAAAGATATCTATCAAAATATAAAAATAATAAGACTAAAAATTATTTATGTATAATGTATTTACACACACAAAAAAAATGAGAACATGTTATTTAGTCAAAACTATTCAAGAAGTATTGAAAATCTAGTTATATGTTGAACCCGAAAATTTAACTAGTATGTTCAAAAAACATATTCACAGATGAAATGACAATTAACATAAAATGGCACATTATTTATAGACAAAATATGTCTAAAATTACTATATGTATGAATTTTAACACGAAAAATTGTGTGGTTATCAGTTCCTTCTTGACCAGTCTACCCTTAATGCGATCGGTAAGGTCGGTCGCATCCTCCAGCAACTGTGCCTTCTTTACCATCTCGGCATAAGTCTGTATGTCAAGTGGTGCAAGTTGTGTAATATATGAAGGCTTGAGCCCATTGAGAAATCGCCTCACCTTCATCTTCTCTGTATTGACCAGATGATTGGCATAACGTGCCAATCGAGAGAATTGCGCTTCATACTCAGCGACAGTAAGGTGTCTCTACTTCAGTGCAGTAAATTCAGAGGCCTTCCTCTCTTGGATTCTTTCAGAGAAGTATTTGAAGTTAAGGTGCTCCTTGAATTCTACCTAGGTGAACTGTGCATCGGCCTTGGTGGCCTCCACAGACTCCCACCACGCACGGGCATCTCTTTCTAATTCAAAAGTTGCCAGTAATAACTTGTCACCATCCGTGCATTGCATGACGCGGAAGATGCGTTCTATCTCCTTCAACCAGTTTTCTGCCTCGTCAGGATCAGTAGTCCCACTAAAACGAGGCGCGTTCAAGTTGCGGAAATTCCTATGCGGATCTCCGGCTCCTTGGTTTCCACGAGCTCCAGTATCCTGAAGTAGTGCTTGAGTGAGCTGCTGGATAGTTTGTTGCATGTCACGGAGTTGTGCACGCTCCGCTGCCATTGCTATGGTTTAAGTTCCTTCAAAAGAGAATTTTTAATGGAAGATATCATGATTGCACTAAGTTGGTGCGTGTGTGAGTTTATTTTTAACTTCTTACCCAAGGTTCTACCCATCTCTCACATAGGTATGAAATGAAATTCTAAGTCAGGCAGGTCAAACCTAGATCATCCTATACTTAAGAATAACCTAGGCTCTGATACCACAAAACTGTCACGCCCCGATGCGGAATATCGAACGTGAGGCAGTTGCAAGTAATCGGGTACAGAGCGAGTAGTAAACATCAAACCATTGGACAAGAATAAATACTAAAGCAAATTCTTCTCATTAATAACTTTTCAAATATCTAGTTACAACCACTAATATCAGAGCCATTCTATAGAGCCTAATTACATCGAATAAAGCAAAAGACTAAACTCAAACTCTACTATAGTACTAAGACGCTAGGGTACTTATGACTTCACTCTTGGTCGTTCCCGTCCTCTTGAGTGTAAGTGTCATCCTCGATCTCACCTGAGAACACAAAACAAATAATGAAGGGTGAGCGATAACGCCCAGTAGGACTTAAATCTCAAGATCAAGCATACTTTAAATGATTAATGTCTTATTAAGCAGGATAACTAGAGAGAATAACGAGGACAATGTAGAGAGTAATGATACATGATAACGAGGAACAATAGCACAAAGCACGAGAGTATAGCACAACAAGTATGATAACAATTGGCCGTATAACAAGATGACAAGTAAAGTTGCACAACAGTGCACTAGTCACGATAGCAAGTGTTGATCGATATTCTCTCAACCATGAGTCCAAGTAAACAATAGTTGATTGATTGATTGATTGCCATAGATTAAATCTTGCATGTTCATGCATTAGGTGTATGCCAATCACCCTGATTATTAAACCCCCGTGAGTTATAGCCTTTCGGGTGCTCATCCCAGGACCAGATCAGGCCCTTATAATGTTGCCTAGCATAATCATGTTTTTATCATAGACAATCAATTAAATGTCCAAATAGAGTACCAAGAAATAGATGAGATTAAGTGACGAGATAGATATGAGTCTAGAGAGAACGTGAACAACTGAGAGTATAGAGACAGTAGACGAGATAAGGACATATTCGTAAGACAACGTTAAACAAGCGATAGTAACAGTTGCACAACATGCGTGATTGGTATTGGTAGTCAGGTGGAACTCACTACCCTTCCACTGGTCATGTTATGAACAGGTCCAGAGGTCCGGTGTGACTCAAGCTAAGAGAGAGAACAATCTAAGGCCGTATGGATCTTACTGATCCCTAAAGTGTATCATAGGTGTTAGGGTACAACCAGCTCGTCAACCATGTGGGAACCCATGGACAGAGGACACTTACGGAGGCCTTGAACAAGGATTCACTAGTCCGGTAGAAGGAATATCCGACGGAGAGTTCATCCAAGTCAAGAGAGAGTGTGTTTAAGGAAACAAGTGCCCGACGTTCTAGAGGAATTCTAGAACAGTGGAGCGTCGATAACGGTATTCTCAAAACATCGCGAGAAAATGACGCCAAGTCCATTTACAATAGGGAAATTTAAATATAAAATTGCCAGATGTATTATGAGAGATTTCTATGCCAAGTTAAGCCATAATGGATGGTTCAAAGTGTGTCCACAAGTGACAAGAAAATCATAGATATGACAAGATCAAGTGTAAGTCTTTTAAGCAATTAAACCACGTTGATTTATAACAGTTTATTTACTGCGTTCGTGACTGTTAACAAGGAGTATATACACAGTAAAGAGATAGAGCATCAAAAATCATGGGTATTCATGTAAAAACCTCAGATCGCGACGTACCTTAGTAAGGGTTGCGACAGGGTCAGATCAAAACGTGACAGGGTCTTGCACAGGTCGCGACAGGTCGGCCAGAGCAGGCTGCCAGAACGCGACGGTGTGGCCTGTCGCATTCAGAACGTGACAGGTACTATATCGCGACGGGCCCTGAGAATGCGGCCTATCGGGCCGTCGCGTTCTCAGGTCCTGCACCTGAGTCCGAGCGGGAAAAGGACAGTGCATGGGATTGCGGTCCAGGGTTCTATAATTTGACACAGGGATGTTCAAAAATTTATACCTAATTGCACAAGTGATGAAAATTCATGAAACTAGTTCGAAACAGATTTAGACATGCATTAGTATTCATAGTAAATAGGAATTTGAAAACAGACATGGTTTCGGCATGCTTCAAACAGGTTTTTTCATGAAGAACATGGAACAGTGTACAGTTGTGGTGCAAGAATTAATTCGAGCAGTAGGATGGATGAAATTTAGGACTTTTAGGGGCAAACGATGCCTAACAGCCATCAGTATCTCCAGTTAAAATCTCATGGTATGGGGTTGAGTATTCATGGAGTTCTAGAATTTAGATGAAGGGTCGGGGTCATGACAAGTGCAGAACTTCAAAAATCAAGAAGAAAATATTGGCTTGATGGAAAATTATGAAACTAGAGGGCTTTTGTTCCTGATGGTAGGAACAATCTACAGACGAAGTTTTATAATTTTTGCTCGTGAGAATGCCCACCTTTGACTCTTTTTCTCTTCTAGGGCTAGAACTTGAAGAACTCGGGTTGAAGCTTGAGAGATCCTTCTCCCCACGAATTCTCCTTCTCCTTGGCCTCCTCTCCATGTCCAGCAAGCCTCAGCAATGTGTTAGGGCCGGCCATAGAGGGTTTAAGGTGTATTTAAGCTCCTTGGGTTGTTATTTCCTAATAGGACTCTAACTCCTATTTAATTCCGAGATTTCCTATTTCTATCCTCCTTCCAAGCTTGACAACTCCTAATTCGGTTAGGATAGGAGCTAAATTCATGGCCAAGCCATTAGGGTAGAGTTAGGAATCCTATTCCAACTCAAACTACTCATTTTAATGCTTTATTACCCCTTTTATATTTTTGTAATATTTAAGTTACAAATTTATGGTATTTCCCTATTATTCCACCTTTTAAAATCCTTATTTTGGCCCAATAAATTTTAGAGGATCCATTTAACAATGTCCCTTAGTCCCTTTCGTTTAATGGGTTTTATTTAATTCTCTTTTCTTTGGTTCTCCTATTAATTTAATAAATTTTCTTTTTATATTATTGAATATATTTTTTTTCCGAAAAATTTAGGTTGCTACACACATCTTCTCAAGTAAGTATTCTAAAATATCTATCTGTGGCTTGGTTAGTCACAGGACACAGCTCCCTTACAGAAAGTGTTTTACGGTTTGCCATTTTTATAACAAGTATTCTGAAGCTTTCTATGGTGAGAGAATGAGCATATCTATTTCTGTATAACATCTGTCTTGCATTTAATGTCTGTAGGCCCCTTTCTAATCATAGTCAACACATTGAGACATGCTATCTGTGCCCCTGGAAATACACACCAACTGGAAGAATCCTTTGTTCAAAAGAGCTAGTAGGCACAAGAAAGAATCTGTTAGACTCAACAGAAGGAAAGTAAAAGAAGAAGAGAGCCAAGAAACTCCAACGGCTATCTGTCAACGGATCTGTTCAAACTGCTCCATAAAAAGGAGAAGCAAGAAAAAAAAAAACAACAGTGTGAACCTGAAGATCATTCAAGGAGTGTACATCCAGTGGGCATCCAACTCCATACACACTCAAGCAAGAAAAGAAGAGAGCTTGAGCCCATTCAAGCTGAAGCATTGAATCTGTCTTCCTTCTTCCTCATTCTCTCTCTGTGTGTCTTTGTGTATTTGAGAGGGAGAGAGAGCTGGGGGTTTACCCTAAGAAGAGTCCTGTCCTGTAAACTATTTCTTTCTTAGGCTTAGTCTCAGATCAAGCATCTCATTGTGTATCTTGAGCTTGATCTAGGGACTGCAGGTCCTTACTTCTGTGTCCAGAAGTTTTCCTCTTGAGTTGGAACAGAAGGCTTGTTGTGCAAGCGTTCCCCTTGTTGAGAAGGGAAGACCAGCTTGCGCCTGGTGGTGAACAGCTGGGGTCTGTAGTGTTCCCTTTGTTTGAAGGAAAGACCTACTTGGGTGTGTACTATGAGTTGCTTCTTAGCTCATGAAAGAAGCACCTGGCTGAGGTGAAATAGTGGGTTGCCTTCTTATCCGAAAGAGAAGAAGACCAACTTGTGTCTAGTGATGTAACTGCATTGGGGTTTATTCCAGCATGTTTGCTTCTGAGCCTATAAAAGAAGTAGGCTGCCTTCTTACTCAAGAAAGAGAAGAAGACTAGCAGGGGCTGGGTGTTGTATGTCCTTAAGGGGGACTGTACCATTGGTGTTTAGTGAAATCTCAAGAGTTTGCTTGGGGACTGGACGTAGGACTTCCATTTGGAAGGGCCGAACCAGAATAAATTTATGTGTTCCTTGTGTGCTTACTTCCGCGCTCTTTACTTCCATTGCACACGCTTATTTATACTAACCAAACAATTTAAAGTTGTGAATTTTTATTTCAGTTTTCAGATTTCCTATTCACCCCCCCCCTCTAGGTTAGTCTTGCTGCCATATCAAGAGGGCCAATAAACATGTGAATCAAGGTATTAGTAATGATAGGAGTTTCCCTCATGTTGCTCAGTGGAGAATTGGAGGGGATTGTAAGGAGGACGATCCTCATAACCATTGTATTCAAAATCATCCATGCCAACAACTCTACCACAACATCATTTTTTTCTAGCAAACAATTACTCAACAATAGTTTAGAAGATGAGTTAATGGCTTTTAAACAACCAAATGAATGCTTACTACAAGTTCAATTGTTCAATATTCCCTTAATGTGTTATTAGCAATTTTGCACTCAAGCAAGGTAGGTAACCTAGTGTTGTTTGGCTTTCTTCGAGGATAGCTAAACTTTCTCTCTTTCACAATGAATGGGATTATATCCCAGGAACATTAGAGGTACAACTTGCTTGTTCCTCGTAAGGGAATCCACGAGGTATAGAGACTTATAAAGGTATTCGATGAGGATTTCCAAGTCCAACTGTAAGACCCGACATCCCGGCTTTCCGTCCGGTGTCTGGGATGACTGGCCACTGACGCGTCCAAGCTGGGTGATGCGTTGGTGTCGCGTCGGGGGTGCTCGATGCGACAGTCATCCGTGTCGCGGCGAGTCTGTGCGTCGCGTTCTTGTCGCGCCCGGGTTGCCCGTCGCGTTCTTGTAGCGCCCGGTCAACGGGCGGCGACAGTGTTTTGTCGTGTTGCACTGTCCGGTCGTCTGACGCCTGTCAGGGTAGCAGGTGTGTCAGTACAGCCTGTCGTGTTATCGCGGCACCCGTGGGGGGCGCGTTCTTGTCGTGGTCCGCGGACCCGTCGCGTTAAGGTTGTTAACGCGACGGGGTGGTCCGTCGCGTTCTGGGTGCCGGGGGCTTAAGGCGCAAGCTGGCTACCCCTTCCCTCTCTCTCTCCTCTTCTTCCCTTTCCCCTCTTCTCCGGTGGTGGGGAGGCTCCCCTTCGGCGACCGGAGCGTGGTGGCGCCGGCGGGCTCGTGGCGGCGTCGTGGCGCGTGCGTGGAGCGAGGAGGAGTGGCCAACCGATGTGAAGGGCCCCTCGTGGTTCGTTCTTTGTGAAGGTAGGGATTTCTTGTGCCCTTCCCAATCCGGGTGGATCGGGAGTCCTCGGGTTTTGTAGTTAGCTTTATAGCTTTCCCATGCTCCCCTCCCGTGTGTGCATGCTTGTATGGTTTGTGGGCGGCCCGGGATTGAGGATCCCGCTGGTCTGCCTCTCTGCTGGTGTCGTGATGGCTAGGCATGTCGCGATATCAGAAGAGGCGTCGGCCCTCTCGGGCGTGACCTTATTGCGACGCGGTTGGCGGTCGCAATAAGGCTGTCGCGCCGTGCTTTTTGGCCGCGACAGGGTTTGCTGTCGCGATGCGTTTCCCCTACGCGACAAGGTTGCTGTCGCGGTCCCATTAACCGTCGCGATGGTATCGCGACGGCCATAGGGGACGCGACAGGACCTGTGTTGCCTTGGAAGTTTTCGTGGCCGGTTTGTGTGTCGGCGTGTGCCCCAGGGCACGCTGTGCCCTCAGGACCTTCTGGTAGGGAACGCGGCTGGTTGCCTCCCTGCGTTCAGTGACCGAAGGTGACACCTTCGTGGCCGTGTCCTGGCAATGGTGCCAGGAGGGTCGCGTCTGTCTAACAATCGATTGACTGGCGGTCAATCAATTGTTAGCAGAGCGACAAGCTTTCTGTACTTCTGGTAGTGCTCCGAGGTTTGGCTCGCTCATGCGTGTTTGCTTGGCCGACGACCCATTTGAGGTCCGTGCATACCTCTCGCTCGCTGGGCTTGTCGTGTGTTACAAGCCAGTAGTTTGGCGTGGTTTTGTTGTGCTGCCCCGCCTGTTCTCTGTTTGCCCGGTGCTTGGCACTTGAGGGCTTGTCCCGTTTAGAGGTTGTCTCCATTTCCTGGGACCCCCATCCTCCGGAGCCCGTTGAGGGAGGTATCCGGGCTACGAGTGTGCTCGAGTTGGCAGCCCACGTGAGCGGACTCTGGAGCTGAGGCGAAAACGAGGTTGGGCAGTGGCGCTGAGTCATTTGTAGAGCTCTCTTATCTGGGTCTAGGATGCCGAGGGGTTCAGAGTGCTTTCCTGGCACAGGCCAGACAGTCCCTTGTCTCACTGCCTCTCTCTGCGTTGGTTCCGGAGCCACGTAGTGGTGTCAGGCGTGAGGCCGCAACTTGGCCAAGCTACGGTGTTGCGTGCGTTATGTGTTTCTGTGGCAGCTCTGTCTCGCCCTTCGTGGGGGCAGAGGCAGGAGCTAGGCTAGCAAGAAGAGGGCGCAGACGGTGTGTCCCCCTCTTGGCTGCTAGTGGCGGTGGCTTGGTTGCTGTTGTTGTGACGTCATTTCCTCACGACGTTTCTAAGTGTTCTCCGTTGCCCTAGATGCACGGCGGTTGTAGCCTGCCCACGGCTAGCTCCTGTGGGCATCGTTGGTCTGGCCTTGGGCAGACTCGTGCTTCTAGTGGTTCCCACTCAGTTTCCTCTCGGTACCGTAGCTCCGTTCTTGGGTGTCAGTCCGCAGTGGCACCGGCGTGTATGGCTCCCCGACCTGGTGGCGTGTCCACGGTCCAGGGTGGTTCTGCTTGTGGGCCCTCGACCTTGTAGAGGTTTGAGGTGGCCGTGCTTGCGGTGAGACGTCGTTCTCACTTGGTTGTTCCGTGGTCTCGGTAGATGTGCCGAGCGCTACTTCCGCTTGTACCCAACTCCGTTGGTTTCTGCGGGAGTCATGTCTGTGGCCCGACCTCTGTTGGTGGTCGTGGCGTTGCGCTATTCTCTTCCGCTGCTTGGTAGTACCATGCTGGAGGTGTTACTCGCTTTACAGCTTTCTAGTGTAGTTTCCTATTTTCGGAGTTCCTGCTGCTCTGGCCGGTGAGGGACTGGTAATCCCTACTGGGCCTTGTTCACGAGGCTCACCCCCCCTACTTCCTTCAGCTAGGGGCTCGTCGTCGCGGGATCTCAGTGTCGGACGGGTTATGGAGACGGCTGTGGTGCTATGTTGTTGTCGGCAGCAGTGAGAGCGAGTGTTGTGAGCTCTTGTAGCCGAGTGAGCTGAGAGCTGTGTTTTGCAAGTCCTCGGGGTATGCCCCTTAAGGACTGCACCTTTCTTCTTGTACATGTGCTTTTGCTCGGGACGCGTTGTATAGACTTTTGTATATTGTACAGATTGTTATAGTTATTCGAATTCAGTACATATCTCACTAGACTTTTTCATATAACCCTTCCGGGTCTTCAGATCCGTGGGTGGCGGCGCGACCCTCGGGGTCCCCGGCGAGGGGCCCGAGAGGTCGGGTCATTACAGTTGGTATCAGAGCTTGGGTCTACTGAGATTTGTAAGGAGTTAATAACTATAGCTGTCCCAATGAAAGGTACTAGTGCGCTGCTGACACCGTCCGACTAGTGTTAGGCTTATTCTTTCAAATGTTTTGCAGGTGTGCGGCTCCCCTGCATGGTTCGTGTGCGTGTTGTAGGTTGCAGTTGTTTCTGTGCCACGTGCGTGGCAAGTGTGGTCACTCGGCGTGTTCGTGCCGTAGCGGCGCGGTTGGCATTGGACTCTCTGGCAGTGGTCTTCCTTGTGTGGAGGACGCTTGCGAGCCAGTCTCGGTGCGGTGCTCCTGGTCGTCTTCGGCGCATTTGAGCGTGTGTGCGTCGCGAAGGCTGAGAGAGCCTGCGTGTTCTGTGGCCTTCACCGGTGCTGCGTTGTTGCCCGTGGAGCCGGTGGAAGGTGTCACTGCCTTGTTGGCTGCCCCTTTGTTGTTGGGGTGTGTGTTGTCGTTGTTGTGTGTTTGGCCTTGTGTACCTGTGCGCCGTTGTGCACTGTGCTCGGGACGCCAAGCTGAGCAGGTGCCTTGCGTGCTGTGTTGCGCCGCTGGTCGAGCGCTGCAACACTTGTCTGTGGTTGTTGTCAGCCTAACGCTGACTGGTTGTGAGCTCTGGTGAGGTGCTCCCGAAGTTCTCCTATGTTGGTTCTGGCGGGAGTGAGGTTTCCCCAGAACTGTGTTGTGCTTGTTTCTGGTTGCTATTGCGTTGCCCTCTAGGCTGAGGTGCATCGCTTGGTTGCCCTGTGTTCTGGTGGTGGTTTCCCAGAACTATTTGTTGTTGTCCTGGTGAGTGTTTCTCTCAGGACTGTTTCGCGCTCGTTTCTGCTGTTGTCGTGCTACCTCAGAGTCTGAGGTGTGCTGTTGGTTTGGCTGGTGCGTTCTGGAGGGTTTTTCCCAGAATGATGCCTTGGTGGTTCTGGTGGAGGTTCTCCTAGGACCTGCTTGTGTGCTTCTGCAGTTTTGCTCGCTGCAGTGTTCTCTCTGATGGTCTGTGTTCTTTGGTCCTTTGGGTTGTGCGTTCTGGTGAAGGTTCTTCCCAGGATCGCCCTTTGTCACTTCTGGTGGAGGTTCTTCCCAGGAGTGCTCTGTGTTTGTTTTGGGCCACCGTTGTGTTGCCCCTGTGGTTCGAAGTGTGCCGTTCGGTTGGGCTGCATTCTGGTGAGGTTCTCCCAGGACGGCTCTTGGCGCTTTTGGTTGAGGTTCTCCCCAAAGCTGCCCTGTGTTGTTTTGGTTGTCGTTGCTCTCTCTCTTCGTAGAGATGAGCTGTCGTTGTCGCCTGTTGGACTGCTTATGTTACAGTCTACCTGGGCGTTGTCGGTCAAGGTGTTGTGCACTTGACTGTGCGTCTGGCCTCTGCGTTGGCTAGCTTGTCTCGTTGTTGTTTCCAAGCTTCTCGGTTGCGCCGGTGGGACTTCGTGTCCCCGTGTCTTGGATGGTTTGTTTCATTTTTCGCGCCCTGCGTGCTCTTGCAGATAGTGGTCTGGTGAGTGCCGTAGGTGTTTGGCTGGCTGTGCTTCTTGCGGAAGTGTCAGTTTTGCATTGTGGTTTCCCCTCTCGCGAGTGGAAGAGACTCGTTGTGTGTGTCTTCTTCCTCTGCTTCCCGTTGGTTGCTCGGGGTGGTGATGCTCCATTGTGGTGTTGCGTCACCACGGTGTGCATTGTTGTGACCTTCTGGTAGAGTCATCTCCCCTAAGTTGTTTTTGGGTTGAGCTGGTTGTTCCCCTCGTGCTGTTGTTTCCTTGTGGCACCGTGGGTTGGTGGACCTGTTCATGCCGTTTGTCGTTGCGGTTGTTTCTTGTTGCCTGCCTGGGCAATTTGGGGCATTGGGTCCCTGTTGGTCTAGTGCGAGGTAGTCCCATTTTCTTGTTGGATTGCAGGCGTGATTGTTGCCCTACTGTGCACCGATTTTCTAATTAGCTTGCTCGTGCGCGCGATTGTTCTGATGTATGCTCGATTGTGCCTTGGCGTGTGCCTTGGAGGCTTTTCGTGTCATTGTTTTGGTGTTTGGCCTCTCCATCGGTGGTGATGGAGGTGGTGCTTCTTGCTCTTGCGCGCCAGGGAGTTGTTGTGGTCTTCGCTCCCCGTGCGGCAGAGTTGGTGCTCCGTGTTTTGTGTGCTTCTTAGAGAGGACATGGTTGTCGCACTCTTGAAGTAGTTATCAGCTTTCTGTGTGCTTCTGTTGTGGGTCTCTGGTAGAGAGTCCCCTTCGGTGGGCCCTGTGTCGTCTCGAGGCGTGGGTGCTATTGTGTGTGCTGCACCTTGAGCGTTTTTCGATGCTTCGTGTCCTTATGCCTTGAGGGCTGAGGCCGGCGTGGCCTGTTGTGCCCTTTCAGGCTTGTGGTTTTTGGCATGTGGCTTTCGGCAGGACTCCTGTGGAGAGTCCTTCCTATTAGCCGTAGTGTTGCTTTGGCCGCTGGTGCACCTGGGTTGCACTTTGTTTACTTTTGGTGTTTGTAGTAGCACCATGTGCTCGTGCTCGAGCGTTTCGATTTTGTGCCGTTTGGAGCCCTGGTGCATTGTGTTGTACCCTGGGTGGCTCCTGGT
This sequence comes from Colocasia esculenta, assembly GCA_014218235.1. Lineage (NCBI taxonomy): Eukaryota > Viridiplantae > Streptophyta > Magnoliopsida > Alismatales > Araceae > Colocasia > Colocasia esculenta. The sequence goes on along the minus strand of CM024766.1, from coordinate 36,809,882 downwards.
GCTTGTGATAGCATCGTGTGTTGTGCCGTGTGCTTGATCGTAAGCTTCGTGCATCATTTCACGAGTTCGATCGATGTTGGAGGCGTTGGGCTTTCCGCCTCTGGGACACGTGTGCTAGCTTCAGCCTTGTGGTTGTATCGTTACCGCTGCGGGGTGGTCTTGCCTGTGCAAGTTTTGGTAAAACAATCATCACCTGCTCCTCCATGGATCCAGACGAGTATGACCTGTTTCTTACCAAGCAGCGCAGCCTCTATCTATCCAAGATGGCTCCAATCATGGGACCATCCTTCTCCATTGAGAGCGGTGCCTTTAGGCAATTCTTCAAGCGTCAGGAAGAGCAAGCCTGGGAAGCTATTTCTCATTATGCCTCCCTTCTCTCTCCTGCTTATTATTTGCCTGTACCTCCTCAATCTTAAATGAATGGATTGTGCTCCTTCTCCTCATTGTCTCTTATTCTTTGTCTCTTTCCTTTTGCTTTTTGCTTAATGACAAAAAGGGGGAGAATGATTACCTACTTGTGTCTGACACATTCCTGAATCATGACTCAAGTACTTTAATTCATGTTTAATACTCAGTACTACTTAAATATTGATCATAGTTTTGTCATCACCAAAAAGGGGGAGATTGATGAACAGTCCATCCCCATGTACTTTTAAATTAATTACTTGCCTATTTTGGTGATAAACAAAACACTGTCAAAAGTTTCTCTAACCTTGTTTATCTAGCCATAAGCACAGGAATTACCCAAAGAAAGTCAAGCATTTGTGGTAAGTCTTACATACATCTTTTTCAGAAGAGCCATAATAATTCCTTCATTATTATAACGACTCTGTAAGTTATCGTAACGACTTCTTCAGAAGTTATAACGACTTGCTCATTATAACGACTCTGTAAGTTATCGTAACGACTTCTTCAGAAGTTATAACGACTTGCTCATTATAACGACTCTGTAAGTTATCGTAACGACTTCTTCAGAAGTTATAACGACTTGCTCATTATAACGACTCTGTAAGTTATCGTAACGACTTCTTCAGAAGTTATAACGACTTGCTCATTATAACGACTCTGTAAGTTATCGTAACGACTTCTTCAGAAGTTATAACGACTTGCTCATTATAACGACTCTGTAAGTTATCGTAACGACTTCTTCAGAAGTTATAACGACTTGCTCGTCATAACGACTCTGTAAGTTGTCGTAACGATTTCTTTAGAAAGTTACAACGACTTGCCATGTTTCATAACGATTTCTTTAGAAAGTTACAACGACTTGCCATGTTTCATAACGATTTCTTTTGAGAGCTACAACGACTTGCCATGTTTCATAACGATTTCTTTTATCATCTGTTATAGAACGACTTGGTTGTGGTAACGATTTCATAAGTTATCATAACGACTTCTTATCAGTCTACAGCAACTTGATCATAACGATTCTATCAGATTTTCACAACGACTGCATAAGTCATGTTTCCATTAATTAAACGTTTTTCCTTGATTTAATCTACGTTGAATAGTCAAAGTCGCATCTCGTCTGATTGACTGCCATGCATTTAATAAAGACTGAACGTATCTCTGCATGGACACAGAACATATCTTCCATTCTGGTGTATTCTCTGCATGCATCTTTTAGAACGATAAAGTATTACTACTATATTTGTGTCTATCTGCTTTGACGTTGATTGACATCTGGAGATAGTATAGCTGTCTACCATTAAAGCTCAACCTTGCAGAACCTTAAGGATGTACTATCCTACAACAACGGACACAGAAGGAACTACAAGCAAACTCAGAAGATCTTATCTCTTTACGTGCTCCAAAGAACAAAAGACTGTTGACAGGAAGCTTCCACAAAACCTTCAGTCTAACGTACACCAAAGCTGTGAGACAACGGTCATCTCCTTGTCCTCATTCAAATCGGAGATACAAATACAAGATGAAGCTCGGAAGACAAACGATAGAGAGAATTCAATTCATATTGAAGAGCGGCTAGAACTCTGCAGCTTTTAAGTCTTCGAATTTTTCTCTAGAGCCAGAAATTCACTCTTTTCGATCTTGGCTCTTAGCTCCCTGTGCTGTGAGAAGAAAAATTAAGGAAGAGCTAGTTTAGTTCTGAGAGAGTGCACTTTGTGTAGATCTTCGTCTCTCAGTGCTTGTAGCTTCAGATTGAGTTTTGTAAAAGCTTGATCTAGGGGCTAGTCTTTTTCTCTCAAGAATTTTCCTGTGTTATTCCCTTCGTGTGTGAAGGAAGACCTGGTGGTTTCCAGGGTGGTGTTATTCCCTTCGTGTGTGAAGGAAGACCTGGTGGTTTCCAGGGTGGTGTTATTCCCTTCGTGTGTGAAGGAAGACCTGGTGGTTTCCAGGGTGGTGTTTTTCCCTTCGTGCGTGAAGGAAGACCTGGTGTTACCAGGGTGTTGTGTTCCCTTCAGGGGTGAAGGAAGACCAGCTAAGCTGGGTGGTTGTTTTTGTCCATAGGGGGACTGTACCCCAGTTAGTGAAATCCTGAGGGTTGCTCAGGGACTGGACGTAGGACTCCTAAGGAGAGGAGATCCGAACCAGGATAAATCTGTGTGTTGTGTGATTGTCTTCTTTGTGTGATTGTTGTTTTACTAACCATTACTAATCCCTTTCAAGAACTCTTTATGTTTGTTTGAGTTCAGGTTTTTATCAGATAAACTTTTAAAGACCCATTCACCCCCCCCCTCTGGGTTAGCCAACCGGGCAACAGTCTCGGTAGATGTGCCGAGCGCTACTTCCGCTTGTACCCAACTCCGTTGGTTTCTGCGGGAGTCATGTCTGTGGCCGACCTCTGTTGGTGGTCGTGGCGTTGCGATTCTCTCCGCTGCTTGGTAGTACCATGCTGGAGGTGTTACTCGCTTTACAGCTTTCTAGTGTAGTTTCCTATTTTCGGAGTTCCTGCTGCTCTGGCGGTGAGGGACTGGTAATCCTACTGGGCCTTGTTCACGAGGCTCACCCCCCCCTACTTCCTTCAGCTAGGGGCTCTTCGTCGCGGGATCTCAGTGTCGGACGGGTTATGGAGACGGCTGTGGTGCTATGTTGTTGTCGGCAGCAGTGAGAGCGAGTGTTGTGAGCTCTTGTAGCCGAGTGAGCTGAGAGCTGTGTTTGCAAGTCCTCGGGTATGCCCCTTAAGGACTGCACCTTTCTTCTTGTACATGTGCTTTTGCTCGGGACGCGTTGTATAGACTTTTGTATATTGTACATATTGTTATAGTTATTCGAATTCAGTACATATCTCACTAGACTTTTTCATATAACCCTTCCGGGTCTTCAGATCCGTGGGTGGCGGCGCGACCTCGGGTCCCCGGCGAGGGGCCCGAGAGGTCGGGTCGTTACAGTTGGTATCAGAGCTTGGGTCTACTGAGATTTGTAAGGAGTTAATAACTATAGCTGTCCCAATGAAAGGTACTAGTGCGCTGCTGACACCGTCCGACTAGTGTTAGGCTTATTCTTTCAAATGTTTTGCAGGTGTGCGGCTCCCCTGCATGGTTCGTGTGCGTGTTGTAGGTTGCAGTTGTTTCTGTGCCACGTGCGTGGCAAGTGTGGTCACTCGGCGTGTTCGTGCCGTAGCGGCGCGGTTGGCGTTGGACTCCCTGGCAGTGGTCTTCCTTGTGTGGAGGACGCTTGCGAGCCAGTCCCGGTGCGGTGCTCCTGGTCGTCTTCGGCGCATTTGAGCGTGTGTGCGTCGCGAAGGCTGAGAGAGCCTGCGTGTTCTGTGGCCTTCACCGGTGCTGCGTTGTTGCCCGTGGAGCCGGTGGAAGGTGTCACTGCCTTGTTGGCTGCCCCTTTGTTGTTGGGGTGTGTGTTGTCGTTGTTGTGTGTTTGGCCTTGTGTACTGTGCGCCGTGTGCACTGTGCTCGGGACGCCAAGCTGAGCAGGTGCCTTGCGTGCTGTGTTGCGCCGCTGGTCGAGCGCTGCAACACTTGTCTGTGGTTGTTGTCAGCCTAACGCTGACTGGTTGTGAGCTCTGGTGAGGTGCTCCCGAAGTTCTCCTATGTTGGTTCTGGCGGGAGTGAGGTTCCCCAGAACTGTGTTGTGCTTGTTTCTGGTTGCTATTGTGTTGCCCTCTAGGCTGAGGTGCATCGCTTGGTTGCCCTGTGTTCTGGTGGTGGTTTCCCAGAACTATTTGTTGTTGTCCTGGTGAGTGTTTCTCTCAGGACTGTTTCGCGCTCGTTTCTGCTGTTGTCGTGCTACCTCAGAGTCTGAGGTGTGCTGTTGGTTTGGCTGGTGCGTTCTGGAGGGTTTTTCCCAGAATGATGCCTTGGTGGTTCTGGTGGAGGTTCTCCTAGGACCTGCTTGTGTGCTTCTGCAGTTTTGCTCGCTGCAGTGTTCTCTCTGATGGTCTGTGTTCTTTGGTCCTTTGGGTTGTGCGTTCTGGTGAAGGTTCTTCCCAGGATCGCCCTTTGTCACTTCTGGTGGAGGTTCTTCCCAGGAGTGCTCTGTGTTTGTTTTGGGCCACCGTTGTGTTGCCCCTGTGGTTCGAAGTGTGCCGTTCGGTTGGGCTGCATTCTGGTGAGGTTCTCCCAGGACGGCTCTTGGCGCTTTGGTTGAGGTTCTCCCCAAAGCTGCCCTGTGTTGTTTTGGTTGTCGTTGCTCTCTCTCTTCGTAGAGATGAGCTGTCGTTGTCGCCTGTTGGACTGCTTATGTTACAGTCTACCTGGGCGTTGTCGGTCAAGGTGTTGTGCACTTGACTGTGCGTCTGGCCTCTGCGTTGGCTAGCTTGTCTCGTTGTTGTTTCCAAGCTTCTCGGTTGCGCCGGTGGGACTTCGTGTCCCGTGTCTTGGATGGTTTGTTTCATTTTTCGCGCCCTGCGTGCTCTTGCAGATAGTGGTCTGGTGAGTGCCGTAGGTGTTTGGCTGGCTGTGCTTCTTGCGGAAGTGTCAGTTTTGCATTGTGGTTTCCCCTCTCGCGAGTGGAAGAGACTCGTTGTGTGTGTCTCCTTCCTCTGCTTCCCGTGGTTGCTCGGGGTGGTGATGCTCCATTGTGTGTGTGCGTCACCACGGTGTGCATTGTTGTGACCTCTGGTAGAGTCATCTCCCTAAGTTGTTTTTGGGTTGAGCTGGTTGTTCCCCTCGTGCTGTTGTTTCCTTGTGGCACCGTGGGTTGGTGGACCTGTTCATGCCGTTTGTCGTTGCGGTTGTTTCTTGTTGCCTGCCTGGGCAATTTGGGGCATTGGTCCCTGTTGGTCTAGTGCGAGGTAGTCCCATTTCTTGTTGGATTGCAGGCGTGATTGTTGCCCTACTGTGCACCGATTTTCTAATTAGCTTGCTCGTGCGCGCGATTGTTTGATGTATGCTCGATTGTGCCTTGGCGTGTGCCTTGGAGGCTTTTCGTGTCATTGTTTTGGTGTTTGGCCTCTCCATCGGTGGTGATGGAGGTGGTGCTTCTTGCTCTTGCGCGCCAGGGAGTTGTTGTGGTCTTCGCTCCCCGTGCGGCAGAGTTGGTGCTCCGTGTTTTGTGTGCTTCTTAGAGAGGACATGGTTGTCGCACTCTTGAAGTAGTTATCAGCTTTCTGTGTGCTTCTGTTGTGGGTCTCTGGTAGAGAGTCCCCTTCGGTGGGCCCTGTGTCGTCTCGAGGCGTGGGTGCTATTGTGTGTGCTACACCTTGAGCGTTTTTCGATGCTTCGTGTCCTTATGCCTTGAGGGCTGAGGCGGCGTGGCCTGTTGTGCCCTTTCAGGCTTGTGGTTTTTGGCATGTGGCTTTCGGCAGGACTCCTGTGGAGAGTCCTTCCTATTAGCCGTAGTGTTGCTTTGGCCGCTGGTGCACCTGGGTTGCACTTTGTTTACTTTTGGTGTTTGTAGTAGCACCATGTGCTCGTGCTCGAGCGTTTCGATTTTGTGCCGTTTGGAGCCCTGGTGCATTGTGTTGTACCCTGGGTGGCTCCTGGTGCTTGTGATAGCATCGTGTGTTGTGCCGTGTGCTTGATCGTAAGCTTCGTGCATCATTTCACGAGTTCGATCGATGTTGGAGGCGTTGGGCTTTCCGCCTCTGGGACACGTGTGCTAGCTTCAGCCTTGTGGTTGTATCGTTACCGCTGCGGGGTGGCTGCTTTGCCTTGTCTAGGTAGCCCTATCGGTGGTACACCAGGCTCTCGTCGTGGCCAGTGTCCCGATTTTCCCCCTCTCTTGTGGAGCGAGTGTGTGCAATTGTGGTACCCTACTTCGGTCTGGGTCCCTTGAGGTCGACGTGTTGTTTTGGACCTCTGCGGTTGTTTCAGTTCCCGTGTGATTCTGCGTCTTTGGTGGCGGTTGGCACGTTAGTACCCGTGCTGAGCCCTGTGTGCGCGTGGCGGGTGTGCTGCCAATCCCTCGTTAGTCCTCCGCTGTGCGGGGTGTGGTGAGTCTGGAAGCCGATGGCGGAGTCTCCTGTCAGTTTGTCCGGTGACAGTGAGGTCTATTGGCTTACTAGTACTCGACCAAGTGACTCGTCGGTGTTGTGAGGTGCCATGTTCTGGCTTGACTTCAGACGTCCCCCGTGTTTCCGTCGCGGTGTGCCACACTGTGGAGCGTGTGGTTTCCCAGTCTTGTGGCTCCACGTGCGTTTGGTGCCCTTGTTGAACCACGAGGAAGGTCTGGGCGAGACCTAGTGGTGACAGTGGATACCATTTTCGCGTGTTGAGGTTTCTCCACGTGCGTTTGTTGTCCCTGTTGGACCGCGAGTAAGGTCTGGGTGAGACCTAGTGGTGGCGGTGGACGTCGTTCCGTGTGTTGCGGGTCCTCCGCGAGCGTGTTATCACTTTAGTTCTGTCTCTCGCGTGGCCTCTCGGTTAGGCTGGTGACCGGTACTAGCTGCTGCTAGTAGCGTGAGGCCGTTTCCCTGAGACTTATGGTTGGCTCTCAGGTGGTTCTTGTGTGGTTGTCAGCAACGGTGTGCTCTGTCGGGTTTTGCTGGCGACATAGTGAATGCTGACCGGTGGTTCTCGTGTTGCTGTCGGAAACCGTGTCCTCTGTCGGGTTTTGCTGGCGACAGGGTGAGTTGCTGATTGGTTGGTCCCAACAGCGAGGTCTGTTGGTGGCTGTAGCCGTGCGGTTTCCGACCGGCATTTTCCGCTGTTCGGGTCGATTTTGGCGTCGCTCGGCACCGGTGGGGTTGTCGTTCCGTTTGGGCACCCCACAGGTGGCTAGAGTGAGTCGTTGCTTTCTCGGCTTGGTGCTCTCAGAGTGTCAGAGCATGTTGTGAGCCGATTTCCGATTTTGTGCCTCTCGTGTGTTGGAACTCGCGGTGTAAGCCGTGGGTTTTCCGGCTTAGTGTGCTTCGCGCGTATTTGGCGGTGTGGTCGTGACCACGGTGAGGTCATGGTGGGACTTAGTGGCTCTTCGCACCAGCGCTTCGCATGTTCCTCACATGTTTGGTTGTGGGGTTGTTGCCACGAGGAAGTCGTGTTGAGACTTAGTGGCTTCTTCCTGCTAGTCTTACGTTTGCCCCTTGTGTTCTATTTATGCCTCGAGATCTTTTGGGCTTGCCCAAATTTCGACGATGAATTTGTCTTAAGGGGGGTGGGATGTAAGACCCGGCTTCCCGGCTTTCCGTCCGGTGTCTGGGATGACTGGCCACTGACGTGTCAAGGCTGGGTGATGCATTGGTGTCGCGTCGGGGGTGCCCGACGTGATAGTCATCCGTGTCGCGGTGAATCTATGCGTCACGTTCTTGTCGTGCCTGGGTTGCCCGTCGCATTCTTGTATCTCCCGGTCAACGGGCCATGACAATGTTTTGTCGTGTTGCGCTGTCCGGTCGTCTGACGCCTGTCAGGGTAGCAAGTGTGTCAGTACGGCCTGTCGTGTTGTCGCAGCGCCCGTGGGGCGGTCCGTCGCGTTCTGGGTGCCGGGGGCTTAAGGCGCAGGCCGGCTACCCCTTCCCTCTCTCTCCTCTTCTTCATTTTCCGCTCTTCTCCGGCGGTGGGGAGGCTCCCCTCCGGTGACCGGAGAGTGGTGGCGTCGGCGGGCTCGTGGCGGCGTCGTGGCGCATGCGTGGAGCGAGGAGGAGGTGGCCAACCAACGTGAAGGGCCCCTCATGGGTTCATTCTTCGTGAAAGGTAGGGATTTCTTGTGCCCTTCCCGATCCGGGTGGATCGGGAGTCCTCGGGGTTTTGTAGTTAGCTTTATAGCTTTCCCCATGCTCCCCTCCCCGTGTGTGCATGCTTGTATGGTTTGTGGGTGGCCCGGGATTGAGGATCCCGCTGGTCTGCCTCTCTGCTGGTGTCGCGACGGCTCAGCACGTCGCGACATCAGAGGAGGCGTCGGCCCTCTCGGGCGCGACCTTATTGCGACGTGGTTGGCGGTCGCGATAAGGCTGTCGCGCCGTGCTTTCTGGTCGTGATAGGGTTTGGTGTCACGACGCGTTTCCCTGACGTGATAAGGTTGTTGTCGCTGTCCCATTAACCGTCGCGATGGTATCACGACGGCCATAGGGGACGCAACAGGACTTGTGTTGCCTCGGAGGTTTCCGTGGCCGGTTTGTGTGTCGGCGTGTGCCCCAGGGCAGGCTGTGCCCTCAGGACCTTCTGGTAGGGAATGCGGCTGGTTGCCTCCCTGCATTCAGTGACCGAAGGTGACACCTTCGTGGCCGTGTCCTGGCAATAGTGCTAGGAGGGTCGCGTCTGTCTAACAATCGATTGACTGGCGGTCAATCGATTGTTAGCAGAGCGACGGGCTTTCTATACTTCTAGTCATGCTCCGAGGTTTTGGCTCGCTCGTGCGTGTTTGATTGGCCGACGACCCTTTTGACGGTCCGTGCATGCCTCTCGCTCGCTGGCTTGTCGTGTGTTACAAGCCAGCAATTCGGCGTGGTTTTGTTGTGCTGCCCCTCCTGTTCTCTGTTCGCCTGGTGCTTGGCACTTGAGGGCTTGTCCCGTTTAGAGGTTGTCTCCGTTTCCTAGGACCCCCATCCTCGGGAGCCCGTTGAGGGAGGTATCCGAGCTACGAGTGTGCTCGAGTTGGCAGCCCACGTGAGCGGACTCTGGAGCTGAGGGGAAAACGAGGTTGGGCAGTGGCGCTGAGTCGTTTGTAGAGCTCTCTTGTCTGGGTCTGGGACGCCGAGGGGTTCGGAGTGCTTTCCTAGCGCAGACCTGACAGTCCCTCATCTCACTGCCTCTCTCTGCGTTGGTTCCGGAGCCACGTAGTGGTGTCAGGCGTGAGGCCGCAGCTTGGCCAGGCTGCGGTGTTGCGTGCGTTGTGTGTTTCTGTGGCAGCTCTGTCTCACCCTTCGCGGGGGCAGAGGCAGGAGCTAGGCTAGCGAGCAGAGGGCGCAGACGGTGCGTCCCCCTCTTGGCTGCTAGCGGCGGTGGCTTGGTTGCTGTTGTTGTGATGGCGTTTCCTCATGACGTTTCTAAGTGTTCTCCTTTGCCCTAGCTGCACGACGGTTGTAGCCTGGCCGTGGCTAGCTCCTGTGGGCGTCGTTGGTCTGGCCTTGGGCAGACCCGTGCTTCTAGTGGTTCCCGCTCAGTTTCCTCTCAGTACTGTAGCTCCGTTCTTAGGTGTCAGTCTGCAGTGGCACCGACATGTATGGCTCCCCGACCTGGTGGCATGCCCACGGTCCAGGGTGGTTCTGCTTGTGGGCCCTCGACCTTGTAGAGGTCTGAGATGGCCGTGCTTGCGGTGAGACGTCATTCTCACTTGGTTGTTCCGTGGTCTCGGCAGATGTGCCGAGTGCTGCTTCCGATTGTGCCCGACTCCGTTGGTTTCTTCGGGAGTCGTGTGTATGGCCCGACCTCTGTTGGTGGTCGTGGCATTGCGCTATTCTCTTCCGCTGCTTGGTAGTACCATGCTGTAGGTGTTACTCGCTTTACAGCTTTCTAGTGTAGTTTCCTATTTTCGGAGTTCCTACTGCTCTGGCCGGTGAGGGACTGGTAATCCCTACTGGGCCTTGTTCACAAGGCTCACCCCCGCTACTTCCTTCAACTAGGGGCTCGTCGTCGCGGGAGCTAGGTGTCGGACGGGTTGCGGAGACGGCTGTGGCGCCGTGTTGTTGTCGGCAGCAGTGAGAGCGAGTGTTGTGAGATCTTGTAGCCGAGTGAGCTGAGAGCTGTGTTTTGCAAGTCCTCGGGGTATGCCCCTTAAGGACTGCACCTGTGCTTTTGCTCGGGACGCGTTGTACAGACTTTTGTATATTGCACATATTGTTATAGTTATTTGAATTGAGTTTATATCTCACTAGACTTTTTCATATAACCCTTCCGGGTCTTCGGATCCGTGGGTGGCGGTGCGACCCTCGGGGTCCCCGGCGAGGGGCCCGAGAGGTCGGGTCGTTACACCAACGAGATGGAGTTCCTGAAGGAGAGGTCGTCCTGACCAAGAGGGTGTGTGGAGTCTTAGGGGTACGTAGTGAGAAAGGAGGTCTTCCGGCCTAGGATGTCCTAGGATGAAAAACTAATGCAATGTCTTCCTTATGTTAGTAAAAGGAGGGATCTGTAAAGCAGAAATTTCGCATCAAACACAGTCAGTGCAATTTCTGCAAATTGTGTCCCTTTAGTCGGATGCTAATCTTATAGCCGCGACTATCAGAATAGCGTCGACTCCATCGGGCACGTATTGAGCAAATTGGCATCCTCTTTAGTCAGCACAGAAAAGGTTGAAATTCACAACCTCTGATTTGGATGTTGATTCTAGATCAAGACGAGAACACAAAAAGAAGCAATATATCACACCCAAAAGTAAGAAAATAGCAAGAGATGATGAATAAAAGTAAGAATAACTACACAAAAGCCCAAGTAACAAAGTAAGAAAGGTATGAAGATGATGAATTCTTTTAAGACTTCAATATTTACTTTTTCAACCAATTTGTAGTAAAACACCCACAAATAGGTAATCGGTAAAAAAAGGAGTGCTTATGGTGCACGAGGGGATGAAAAAGAGTACCACATGGGGTACAAAGGGAGAGGCACATGTGGGTGACAAAAGGAGTGGCATGCATGGGTGCCAATGGAGAGGGTCATCAAAATAAAAGCAAAAGACGATCCCAACATGATCGCCAATTTGTGGATGTGATTAAACCACAAGATAGAAGAAAAAGATGAAGTATTGAAATGTACAAGGATAAATAGATAGATTGGGAACTAGATATGATGGTGAGGAGAAAGATAGTGTATGTATACACAACATGGAGGGTGATCGCTAGAGACAAGCGTGTCTTAAAGAAAATAAGAAAGAAAAATGATCGTGTGTACCTTGACTTCGGAGATGTGTAGGACTTGGGCTCTTCTCTTCTTCGTCCAATCAGTCGGACAATGGAGAAGGCTTATCTTGATTACCCTTGCAATAAAATAAGAAAAACAACAAGTAAAAGAAATCCAGATTAGCAATTAAGAAAGTGTAGCATCAAATCCAAAATACATGAAAAGAGCAAGAACATGGGCTAAAACACCTTGAGGTGGTTTTTAAACCCCTAAAGCACGTGGGTGGTTGTGTGTATGATGTGTGTGTGAGATAAAGGGTGTGATGCACATAAAGAAACTACAAAAAGAAATAATAAAGACATGGGAGAAAGAAGATGGCGACGGCTTGGAGAGCATGAAGAAGCTTGATGGAGAGCTTGGTGAAGACTGCTCCTTGATGCTTGAGGAAGAAAGCTAGCAGCACCTCCTATTGATGGAGAGCTCCAAGATCACTCAAGAATAAGAGCACTCAAGCACTCAAAAGCCTCTCAAACACTAATTTGGCATTCAAAATCCAATCTCCCAAAGAGAGCAAAGAGGGGGTATTTATAACGGTGAAACTCGTAGCTTGGGTCTTAGTACGACCATGAATAGGAGGTATACTTACTTAAAGTCGCATTGGACTTGAGCAATGGCCAAAATATGGAAATATGAAATTCATGTCGAGGCAAGATGATGTAGATTAAGAAAGCATATTATTAATAGGATGTGATTTTGGAATTTCCAATTCAATTATGGAAGGTGTCAAATTGGTGTCTAGATAGCCAGATGTCATTCAAATTTGGTAATAAAATTCATTCAAAAAAATGAAAATGAAAATTTCAAAATGAAAATTGATTTATAGAAACTAAATTCTCATTTGGAAGACCAGTCACGAGTTCAAATACCCAGTTTTTAACTGAAATAATCATTTTCAAAATAACTTTTTTTCAAAAACAACAACATCACGCTATCTTGATGCACCTTTAACAGAGGATGGGCATCTACATACCTCGAAGCGAATTCAAGGAAAGCTTTGGAACAACCCCAAGCACACTAGGAAAATTCCTAAAAATCCTAGAAAATAAAAACAAAATAGAAAATTCACTCAAATGATTAAATAAGGAGAGTCCTTTGGGGCATTGCGGTATGATGTGAAATTTACACAATATAGCGTCAAAATTGGTGTGTCTATATGGACAACAGGGGGGAATCCTAGAGGTGGACAAGTACCATTAATTGGGGTGGAGAGTGCTTCTCCCCATTTTGCATGTTACCAAGACTTTATTACTGTTTTACCTAGATGACAAGTATGTGTGTATGTGACGTGACCTTCTAGTGGTGGTTTAGATTGTGTCTCGACTTATGATCATTAAATGAGAATGTCATAATGTGATGAGACAACATGCAAGTGAATATGAATGTGTAAACATGTGAAAGCAATGTGAAAATGAAAGCTATGTGAATCCCATGTGTATGTGAAAGCTAAGGTAAGGTGAGTATGAATGTGCTATGGAAGAGTAAATGCATGTTTTTAATATGTCTATATTAGTTAATGTGATAGTTGTCATATTAATACCATGAGTAGTGTCATGTTAAATTGAGACCACGATATCAAGTAGAGCTTTGTAATGAGTGCTAGTGATACCATGTTACATGTTTAGATTGAATAGTGTTAAATATGTTAAATGATTCCATGTGATTAATGCTAACCATGTGTAGTTTGTTAAGTTAAAGCATGACTACACGTTAGATTTTGTAATTGCTAGTCTTAGCCATGTGTAAGATTAATTGATTATTATATGTGATTATTATGTTAGAATGCATGTGGTAAGTATAGGAAGTGACCATGAGTTGCTTGCTGAGTCTACTTCCTAGACTCATACTTGCTAATGTTGCAGGAGAGACAAAGCAATTACAGGTTGAGGAGCTTGGGAGGACTGACTCCAAACGAGAGCAGTAGCTTGTGGCATGAAGCATTAGTGTTACTTTTATGTTCTAGAGCTTTCTTTTATTTAGTACATGGAGTGTTGTGTAGTTGGACTTTGGAAATTATATACTATGGACTCAGTTATGGTGTTGGACTTGTTATTTCTTTGCTACTATATAGACTGTGAGATTGGTTATTTAGTTAATGGATATTTACCTACTTATATATTTTGTTGTAGTTGTTCTTGTTATTTGTGTATAACTCAACATGTTTTACTTTTGTTTGGGTATTTTGCCACTATTGCATCTCTCTCCATTCCAACATGGGTTGGTATAACCGTACTGGGGTAGAGAGGGGCATTACATAAGTATATAATATCAAATGTTCCAAACTACAATTATTCTCCACATACTAAGTAACTAAGCTCTAAGTCTTAAATATCACTAGTCCTTAAGTTCAAAGTCAGGCCTCGCTAGCTCCATGGCCTTGGACAGCTTCTCCTGAAATGTTAGCAAGACTCAAAGCAAGCAACTCAAGATGGCAAACCACGACTTATCACATACATTTTAACATGTCAATTACTTTATCTATCACAATTATAATAACTTACTAACAACTAGCAATTATAACTCTAACACATGATCGACTCATCTTATAAACATTAAATATGGATACTCTTTAACACATGGAATCAATGAACATATAAGAGAATGTTAATTCTATTACATATATCATGATATTATTCACATGCAATACAATTACATTATAAATCACTAAACATGTGTAAACTTTAAAACATGCATGGCAATAATAAATCTTTAGCTTGTGTCATGGTGTCACTAGCATGCAAGTCAAGGTACTAAATAATGCAAAGATCACAAATTAACATAACACTAATGATGATGATATCATTAACTATATCACTATCAAATAACAAGAAGAACATGATCACACGCACTCTCTTTCTTGTCACTTTCACATTCACTTTTACCATTACTTTCACATGTAAGTGGGCCAACACTAGGAATCCTATGATGTGAGGTAAGTCTTAACTCCTAAGAAACAACCACACTACGCCCACCAACACTGTGGGGAACGATCTCGAATTATTCATCATCTTTTTGAACTCTTATTAAGATATGACTTAGGTATCGGAAAATTTTCCCTAAAATACCGCTCCCAAGACCCTCTGATCCCTCACTCTCTCCTATGTAGTTCTCACTCTTGTAGCTATGGAATTCTATCTAGTTTCCTAATCATCTCAAGCCACCAATAATTGGTTGTGGATCTGAGATGAAGCCTCTCTACGTATCATATCCACTCATCTTACACACTAGTAGCTACTTTTTATATTTCTCAATTTTCTTCGAAAACAACAATTAAGAATTGCAGTCATCAAGTACTCCTAAATATATTTAACAACTAAGTTAAACGAATGAGTTAATTTTGTAATTGTCAAAAATAAAAAATGGTTGAAACCTAGCAATTGAACGCTAATAGTACGATATATATACATACTGATAATATAACACATTCGTAGATATTGTATCCCGATATGGTTCACTATCTTCGACAAGGTGGGCAACAACATGGTGAAATAGAAGGCAAGAGAATGCTTAGCTAGTGTTGGAACTTGATCAGAAGTCTGATATGCCACTTTCTGATTGGAAAACTCCAAGGACAACCAATCCTATCCCAGACGCCAAAAGAAGGAATCTCTCTTAGATTTTGTAGGCAGGTAAACAGCCAATGGCATTGGGGCCCATTGACAGATGGACCCAACCCTAGATGGACATGTATGCTCCTGGTGACGTGGACCTCCGCGTTGCCCTTCCCATCCCACATTCCCTGACATCATTGCGTGGACGGAACCTTGTGCCCACAAGATGTGGACGTCAAGCTAGCATGGTGGAACCCCGGCCCACACCATACTAGTACCCTCTCGTCATTAATTTACCCATGACCTGGCTTGTTAAATAGTTGATCTAAGCATATATGCACCATCAAGTGGACAGGCTTAGACTTAATTGCCGTATGTCATGTAATCCCCGCTCCTTTGTTGTTGTTAACCTAAACAGATTCATCTGACCTCACCCCATCAACATCATGCAATGCCACCTGTTGTTTCTCGAGAGCCATATCATACTAGCTACTGCCTCTAGTATATATATATGATAAACTTTGTTAAGTGATCAAAAGATCTGGCGCCCATCCCACCATGATAACAACGTCTTACCATATATATCCGCCTCGATCGTATGTACAGTACTTTACCAACAAATTGTCGCCCAGCTTTAGAGCAGCCCATGACATTAATTTAGCTATATATGGAGATACATCGTCTACAGTACTTGTAGGTAACTTAAATTCTTCTCCGGGGATATTAATATTGCTCGGTCTTCTTTGCCTGTTTTTTACATCCTGTTGCTCTCTCGGTGTCCTCGTCTGCTGCTGCTATAGATGATATCTTGGAGTACTCTTTGCACCCGTCTTCTTCCCATGGAGTTATTTCTAGATTGATCTTCTTATATATGCTCAATGTGGGAAATTAATCTGGAACAGTAGGAACAACGCGCGGTGCTTCTAGAGGGGAAAAAACATGACTGCTATAGGTTCCATTGTACAGCGAACTCTCACGCAGATTCGCGTTATCCCAGCCGCCACATCTCTGAAGGGGAGTCCACTGTCGCTTCCACACAGAGATCGACAAGCTCTGCGTGGTCTATCCCGGCCCCACGGCATATTGCTAAGGAAACTCGGATTGCCACATGGTCTTAGGCCGCCCGTCAAATGACATACTGATCAACCTGAACGTTGATGGTTAACTTTCAAAATAATTAAGCTCGGGTGTGGCTGGCGGCAGTACGGTACTGCTCCGAGATTGTCGGTGGGAATTCTGATCATCTTTGCAGCGGCATTCCCTCGCGTACACTGCCGCCTCCAGAGCTGAATGCTGAAGCTTTTGCTCTACGTACGTGATGGTCTACATATATCAATGTATACATCGCGGCTTCATGTACTTGATCGTAGAGTCGGCCTCCTCCGACTCTCGTGTGGATGATTCAGGGCTGCTTGTCCGATCCCCATGGAGGTTGCCATATGTACTTGCAGAATATTTTAAAATTAGCACCCTCTATGACACTTCATTTCAGGCATATATTGAGGGGAGCTAATCAGGTGGCTAAAAACTTAGCCAACTATGCATGTACTCTTTCTTCTTCAGCCTCTCGGACTACATTGGCACAGTGCCTCATATTAATGTACGAGGTTCTCTCCCTCTTAACAAAACGGGTTGTTCTTCTGTTCGACTATAGTCCACAGTTACCGCTTTTAATTTTACTATATGAATACAATTTTTCTGTGAGGATCTCGGACTAGTGGAGTGTTGTAAATATAACATGGAGTAGGGCACAATCATGGCAAAAATCGGATACACACATATGCATGCAGAACCATAACAAACAGGCATATGGAAATAGTCCAAATAACAACAATCAAAAGGTAAAATACATGAGATGGATTACATTAAAGAACATGCTGAAATTAGGCAGAAACGAATGTAGTTGAAGCGCCTCTAAGGAGACTCCCCTTAGAGAAGATATCGCCCCCACAAGAATAGTGCGTCGGATAAGGCGATCTCCTCCCAGGATACGACTACCACCACGAGATTAGAAACCGCACTTGTCCTAATCTCGTAAACAATGCTACACTAAACCTAATCCTCGTCTGTAGTGAATGGAAATCGGGAAGAGGACATGCACCGGTCACTGGCAGAAAGCGATGCAGCGGCGAAGGCCGGGGACACTGTCGGCGACATCGGGGCGGAGCAGTGCAGCCGTCGGAAGGGAACAGGAGAGCGAGCGACCGGATGGCGAGCGGTTCCTACTTGCGGGAGTCGAAAAGATGCTTCGGTTATAGGTGTTAACCATGATTAGGAAACCTAATCACTATATCAAGCGCCTAACACCCACGCAGACCAAGGCAATGGGCCGGTTCAAAGAACGGGCCCAAAACAGCTCCTAATTCTCCAAGAAAGGCTCAAAACGCAAAAAGAAGAAGCAAAAAGATGTTAAGTCAAGCCGGCTGGACCTATCTTCATATGGACTTTGTGGTGGATGGTATCTCGGCTAACTCTAAGATATGGATTTTCTACAATCAGCCTTTCTCCTTTCATGTCACAGCTTACACATCCCAGCACGTAACTGGGTTGGTCATGCAGGCAGATACTCACCTGTTGGTCACTGCTGTTTATGCTAGTTGTGATCTTAATGATAGAAGAGTTTTATTTGATGATATCTTATCTATTGCTGACTCCGTTAATCTCCCCTGGTTGGTGGGGGGGGACTTCAACTGTGTTTCTCAAGCCTGTGAAAAGAAGGGTGGTCTTCTTCCTAATATTACCTCTATGGTTGATTTCAATGCTCTCATCTCCGCTGCTGGCCTTCTGGATGTTGGTTTCAAGGGCTCCCCATTTACCTGGTCTAATAAGAGAGTTGGTTCTAGTGCGATCAAGGCAAGGCTGGATAGGGTGTTTGTGGATAATCGGTGTGCAGAGGTTTTCTCAGGGTGCAATGTGCATCACCTCCCTCGGGGACCTTCTGACCATGCTCCTCTTTTGATTCAATTACAGAACTTTTTCTCTGAACCTTCCAGGTTTATTTTCCAACAAATGTGGACTAAGCATGAATCCTTTCTTGATTGTGTTAAGAATGCTTGGGCTGTGGAGGAAGTTTGGTACCCGTCTCCCTTTTGCAAGCTTCAGAACAAGCTTAAACAAGTCAAAGTTGCATTGAAATTGTGGAATAAACATGTCTTCGGTCACCTTCAGGATAATATTAAAAAGGCTGAGATTCACATTTCTGAAAGCCAGCAGATTTATGATTCCGATCCTACTCCTTCCAATCGATCTATTCTTAATGAGGCTAATGCTAAGCTTAGGCAAATTTTACACTGGCAAGAATTATTTGGTGTCAAAAATCTAGGATTCAATGGCTTCGGGAAGGTGATAGAAACACTGCATTCTATCATGCGGCGGTCAAGAGTAGGAGGAGTAGAAACTTTATTCACAGATTAAAGGTTGATGGATCTGGTGTGAGGATCAGTCTATCCTCAAGTCAGCGGCTGAGCGCTTTTTGAAGCTTTGTTATCTTCTGAGGAGCATGACATTGATAGCCATCTTTTTTCCTGCATTCCTAATATCATTACTGAGGAGGATAACCAGAAATTAACTGCAGTACCTAATGATGAGGAGATTAAACTTACCGTTTGGAAGCTTAATGGGGATAGTGCCCCGGGACCAGATGGTTTCACAGGTATCTTTTATACTACTTGCTGGAACATTATTGGTAAGGATGTTGCAGAGGCGGTCCGTGGTTTTTTTGCAGGCTTCCTGCTGCCTAGGGGTGTATCTTCATCCATTATTGCCCTTATTCCGAAGGTGGGCAGCCCTTCTTCTTTCAGTGATTATCGTCCCATAAGTCTTTGTAATTTCTGTTATAAGATTGTTTCTGGGATCATTGCAAATAGGTTGTCTAGAATTTTGCCTTCAATTATCTCGATTGAGCAGGGTGCTTTTGTCCAAGGCAGGAATATTATGGATAATGTTCTTTTAGCTAGCCAATTGGCGGCGGATTTGGGTAGGAAAACTAGAGGCCACAATGTTATCTTCAAGCTTGATATGATGAAATCTTATGACAGAGTTGAATGGGACTTTCTGCTGGCCGTTCCCCGTCAGTTTGGTTTCTCTTCTAGATTTACCTCTTATATAGCAATGCTTATTTCCAACTGTTGGTTTTCTATCATGTTCAATGGGGCTCTTGCTGGTTATTTCAAATCCTCCAGAGGAATTCGTCAGGGTGACCCTCTTGCTCCTGCTCTTTTTATTTTAATGGAGGAAACTCTTAGTAGGGGGCTGCGCATGCATCTAGACTCTGGTAATTTTAAGCCTTATTCAGGTCCCAGAGGGTGCCCTCCTATGTCTCACCTCTTGTACGCTGATGATACTCTGATCTTCCTTAATGGTCATGCTCAGAATATCAAGAAAATTATGAAGTTCCTGAACTCTTATGAAAAGCCTTCTGGTCAAAGGATCAATCATGCTAAAAGCAGCTTCCTCATTGCTAATAATGCACCTCTGAGTCTTTCCACTACCATCTCTCGTCTGACAGGCTTTCATCGTCAAAGGGGTGCTATGAGTTATCTTGGTGTTCCCATTAAGCAAGGTAGAGCGCTCATTGTTGATTTCAAATACTTGATTGATAAAGTCAATAGTCGGATTGGTTCTTGGAAGTCCAGGTTTTTGTCTAAGGCGGGAAGACTCACTCTGATTAATACTGTTCTTTGCTCCATGTCGGTTTACCTTGCTACTGCTTCTGCTATTCCTAAAGCTATCCTTCATTTTGTTGATCGCATTTGTGCTGCCTTCTTTTGGGGAGCATCTGATGGTGGAAAACGCAGACAATGGGTCTCTTGGAATATTATTCAAAGACCTATTCTGGAAGGCGGTCTTGGGGTCAGGAATATGTGGCATGTTCAGCTGTCCATGCTTATTAAGCTTGTTTGGAATATGCTTCATGGTGTTTCTATCTGGGTGTCCTATGCTAATGCTAGATACTTTCATGGTCGCCTAACCTGCCACCCCCATAATATTCGCAAAAAATTATTCTTTGCTGCTTATGATGTTGTACTGCAGAATACCAGATGGGTTTGGGAAATGGTGAAAGCATTTAGTTTTTAGATGATGTCTGGTTTGGGGAGAAGTCTATTCGGGAATCTGTTTCTTATGAATTACAGGAGAGTTCACCAACTGTTAAAGAGGTTTTCACAGATCTTTATCATCCTTTGCGTTACCTCATTCCCATGGGGTTGGATAATGTAAATCTTAGCTCTCATGAGGATATCTGTGTTTGGGCTCCTCACAGGTCAGGAAATTTCACTCTTAAATCTGCTTATGATCAAGTGCGATCTGAAGGCATTAGAAGATCTCCTTTGTTACGTATTTGGCACCATACTTTTAGTAGGAGGGCTTCTATTTTTTCTTGGAGTATTCTTCATAGGGCGGTCCCTGTGGATGATCGTATTGCAGAATGTGACGTCCCACTCCCTTCCCGATTCTGCTGTTGCAAGTCACCTCAGGTTGAGGATTTAAATCATCTTTTCGTCCTTAGTGATGTAGCTAAGGACCTTTGGTCTTGGATCTCTCCTTTTCTTCCTCATGGTGTGGGCATTACTAGGAACATTTCTATTCGCCTTTGGGAGATTATTAGTTATTGCAACATTAGTAATCCGCATGGTTTCATCACCATTTATTCAGCTACTCTCATTCTTTGGGAAATTTGGAAGACCATATGCAAAAATGAAGTTTGAGCAGGTTTCATGCTCCATTTCTGTCATCCGCAATCATATTCACTACATGGTCAATGTTGCTTTGGATAACTTGGTCTTCAAACAGTCTGCTACTCCTCAACAGATGGCGCTGATTAAGGAATTTGGATTTTCTTATATTCCCCCTGTTAAGATGGTCAGAATGGTTAGATGGATCCCCCCTTTACATGGTCCCTTGTTGAACGTTGATGGTGCATCTAAAGGGAACCCTGGCCCTTGTGGGGGAGGTGGCATAGTTCGAACCTCGGATGGCACTGTTTTATTCGCCTTTGCTCATTTCTATGGCGCGGGTACCAGTCTTCTAGCGGAATGTCGTGCTATGAGTGATGGAGTTCAAATGGCTTTGGAGAAAGGTGTTCCTCTAACTCTGATCTCCTCGGATTCTTTGGTTCTGGTTAACTCCCTCCGATCTGGGATTCCTCCATCTTGGGAGTGTGTTAGGTGGTGGCGGTTGGTCAATGAGTTTGTGCAGCAGTATCAAGTTGAAGTTAAGCATGTGTATAGGGAAGCCAACCAGGTCGCCGATGCCTTGGCCAACTTTGCTTGTAATGTCCGCTGTAATGGATCGTTTAGCTCCTCTTCTAATCTCCCCAAGTCTTGTTTTCCAGCTCTTATTGGAGATCGGTTGGGTATTGTTAGTTTCAGATTTTGATAACTTGGTTCTTTCTTGTTGGGAATCCAGGGGTATGCCCCGTTCTCATTGGAGACCGATTGGGTCTGCCAGATTTCCTCTCAGGGGTATGCCCCGGTGCTCTTGTACATCTTTTCTTCAGAAATAAAATTCTGTGGTGCAGGTGTCGCCTGGGGGAGTGATCACATACCGTCTCCTTGAGATAGTATGCATTCGACCGGTGCTGACCCTTCACCACTTTTGCCAAAAAAAAAAGAAGCCGGCTGGACCTCGTCATCACACGCGCACACCCGCCCAGCCCTGCCCGGCCCAGCGGCACGCGTGTATGATATGGTCTAGCATAACCCCACCATTGCCTATAAGACATAGTCTCATGGACTCTAGGGGTTATGAAGTCCTTTACCCCTTAGGGGTATCCCATGTGGCACTAAAGACCCCACACGTAAGGACAAACTAGCATAACTTTTGATGTACCTTTTACTTTATCAACCTTGAGTTTTACCTTTCTTTTATATTGCCCCCTTAACACCCTTTATATCCAACATTCCCCCACAAACTCAAGGTTTGATAACGGGGAATAAACAGAAGAGGATAAACATACCATGCTTTCAGTAAAAGGTACCTTTCGGGTTTGAACCTTCACCTAAGTATTTTGAACTTATACCCCCATAGAACCGAAGTGAATTAAATCTTAAACTTGATTCTTTGAAGTGAGGATTACTTGTCAAAAAACAACATGATATAAGGCTTTTTGATAGCAATTTATAAACTTGGTGCTTTAAAGGCCATGCGCCCTATCCTGTATCATAAGTACATTCAGGAACAACCCAATTCCCTTAACTGCGGCCTCACAGTAGTACTCACTTAGGTGGGCTTCTCCAAGGACATACTGCTAATATCGTGCCTTACTAGGCTTGAACCCATTTAGAGTAATAAAAATTCTTCCTATATAGCAGTATCAGGCACATGGTCAGGATATCAGGGGATAGACACAAATACAATGTATCAAAGTAGTAAGTGCCTCCATATTCTCTCAACAAATTGTTGTTACCACATTAAACCTCCTTTGTGAGATCTCCACTCAGATAGGTTGGGTTGCCTCTGCAGGAGAATAATTAATGGGTTTCAGCCCCATCCCCAACCTGAACTTCTGGACTTTCTTTTTAGCAAGTCCTTTAGTCAACGGATCAGCTAAATTGTCATTGGTACCAATAAATTCTACAGCGATCACTTCCTGAGACACTAAATCCCTTACAAATCTCAATCTGATTTGGATGTGTCTCCTTTCTTTTTGGTAGTACTTTGAACTCTTGACCTTTGCAATTGTGGTCATGTTATCACAATGCACAGAGATCGCAGGAGCAGGCTTACTCATTAGAGGAAGTTCTGAAAGAAGACCCCTAATCTACTCAGCCTCCAATCCAGTAGTATCCAATGCACACAACTCAGCCTCAAAAGTAGATCGAGATAAGATGGTCTGTTTAGAAGACCTCCAGGTGACTACACCACTTACCAGAGTAAAAACATACCCTGAAACACCATTACTCCCTGAGTTTTCATCTATCCAACTTGCATCACTAAATCCTTCCAGGACAGCAGGGAATCTCCCAAAATGTAAGCCTAGGGTAATAGTACCTTTTAGGTACCTCAAAACCCTATCTAGCCCATCCCAGTGAGTTTGGTCTGGACAGCTTGTAAATCTACTAAGTTTGGTCACTACAAATGAAATGTCAGGCCTGGTACAATTAGCTAGATACATCAAGCTTCCTATAACCTGAGAATATCGTAACTTAGACACAGGAGTACCACTCTTATTCTTGCAGAAGATTCTAAAAGGATCATAAGGTGTACAGATTGACTTGCAATTCTCATAGACAAATTTCTCTAAAATTTTCTCAACATAGTGAGATTGAGAAATTGCTATTCCTTCAGCTGATCTAGTAAGAGTCAGCCCCAGAATTACATTTGCCTCACCCATGTCCTTCATTTCAAAACTGCTATTTAAGAATGACTTAGTCTCATTTACTATTCCCAAAGTGTTGTCAAACAACAAGATATCATCTACATATAGGCAAAGAATTATACATTCATCACCCTTAACTTTGTAATAAACACATTTATCGAACTCATTGACCATAAATCCAAAAGATATGATAGTCATATCAAATTTTTGGTGCCACTATTTAGGTGCATGTTTCAAACCATACAGACACTAATTAATAAGTCTACAAACTTTCTTTTCACTATCTAGAGCCACAAATCCTTCAGGCTGATCCATATAAATCTCTTCATCAAGATCACCATTAAGAAAGGCAGTCTTGACATCCATCTGATGGACTGTTAGATTATATATGGAGGCTAATGCAATAAGCACCCGGGTTGTGGTCATCCTAGTGAAAGGGGAATAAGTATCAAAATAGTCTATTCCCTCTAATTGTTTGAAACCCTTGGCAACAAGCCTTGCTTTATACTTTTCAATGGTTCCATTGGGTTTAAGTTTCTTCTTGAAGACCCATTTGCATCCAGTGGTCTTTGAATCAGGAGGAGGATCAACTAACTCCCAAGTACCATTAGCAAGAATGGAGTCCATCTCACTCTTAATGGCATCTTTCCAATGCCTTGCTTCGGATGAAGCCATGGCATCTCAGAAGGATGGGGGGTCACCAGTGATCTGGTAAGTGACAAACTCACTTCCAAAATCCTTAGCAACCTTTTGCCTTTTACTTCTCTTTGGTTCAACTTCTTCTTGATCACTGGAATCAGAAGAAAGTCTGGATGCATCAGCCCCCACATTTGTCATTCTTTCCACATGTTCTGGAATAGAATCAGATGTGGAGGCTACAGTCTCAGAAGATAGATGTTGAGGTAAACCAATCTTCATGAGAAAAACATTTTCAAAGAATGTAGCATCACGAAGCTCGACTATGGTGTTAACATCTATGCCAAGAATTTCTGATTTGATAACCAGAAACCTATATGCATAGCTATTCTCAGCATAGACTAGGAAAACAACGTCAACTATCTTAGGTCCCAGTTTCTTTCTCTTGTGCTCAGAGACAAGTACCTTTGCCAGGCACCCCCACACTTTAAGAAATTTCAAACTAGGCTTCCTATTTCTCCAAACTTCAATTGGACTGCTATCTTTATGTTTTAGGGGAACATGATTCAGAATAAGACAAGCTGTATTCAATGCTTCCCCCCACATATACTTAGGTAGTCTCGAACTCTGCAAGAGAGAGTTGACCATGTTAATGAATACACAGTTCTTCCTTTCTGCTATCCCATTAGACTGTGGAGAGTATGGGCAGTTGTGTCATGAACAATGCCATGTTCTTGGCAAAATTCCACAAACAAACTAGAGGTATACTCTCCTCCTCTATCAGATCTCAACCTCTTAAGAACCCGACTTGTAGCAACCCGATATTTTAATATTTCAAATAAATAGAATAAAGGTGATTAAATAAAACCCAATAAATATTAAAAGTAACGGGCTGGAGTTAATTAGATTATACAAAGGCTAATGGGCCAAATTGGGAGTATGAATGATGGAACAAGAACAAATACTACAAAATTCGTAACCATAATTATGGGGAAAATAGAAAAGGGTAAAAGAGGGATTGAAACCATGGCAATTGGCCATGAATGGCAAGCCAAATCATCCCCTACCATTACAGCAACCTCCTAGAGGGTTTTCCACTCCAATAGGGAGAGGAGATCACCAAAACAAGGAAGGGAAGAATTCGAATTCGCAACCCCCTTTCCTAGTTCCATTAGGACATGAATTACACCCTAAACATATAAGAACTCATCCTAAAACTAAAAGGGAAGGTTCACATACTTGTTGGGGTCGTGGGAGGCGGAGCTAGGGCGTAAGGAGTAGAGGAGGACGGCTGGGAACCCAAGCTTTTCGTCAAATCGTGCTCTGCTGCATCCTGCACATTGGTCTGGTGTTTAAGCTTCACAAGGGTAGGTATTCTCGGGCCAAAGAAGCATCTAAATCATCCTTTATTGTAGATCATCGTGTCCTCTTTCATTTGCAAGCGATATGCTCAAATTCCATCATGTATTCGTTGAGATATAAGCATTTTCCCATCGTTGCGCATGACTGTCCCATTTCTTGTGCATGCATGTTTACACGTCTTACGAGACCAAATTTGTAACGGACCGGGGTATTTATGCCCATTAAGGCTCCATATCCAGATCCGCCTCCCGCGAACGCATCGAAGTGTCACAAGGGATCTTTCACACACATGTCCAGTAAGAGTACAAAAAGACAAACCACAAGAATATAAGACACAAGAAAGTACATGTGCTTATATCTATTCACAAATTTGTACAACTGTCCCATTACATTAATACATGTCCAATTAAAAGAGTACAACTACCTGGGGCATACCCCGAGGGAGCACAAGCTCACACACTCTAACTACTAAACTACTACTGGTGGTACAAGTCTGACGCAACGCCACTGCAAGCCAAACACACGGCAAGCCCTGAAAAGAACTGTAGGGGAGTGAGCCTCAACAAGTCACTGGCTCAGTAGGGGCTACCCAAAACAACACTGTAACCACAGACACCTCACCCCAATGGGTCTCACTGGCAACAACAATAGCCAAACCATTTCATGCTCACATCATTACAATAAATAACAATTCAACATGCTCATGATAATAAACATAAAGTCCTCAGAAGAAAAGTAGGACTACAGGACTAACATAATATCATTAGTCAGCCCAACAACCAAAGTGCCTAAACCACAGTCTCACTGGCACACTGCTACAACAACGGGTTGCCTAAACTATAAGCCACACAGGCATGTCACTGCCCAGGCTACAAGCTTCACAGGCGAACCTCAAACACTTGAGTAATAGGACTGCTAACAAAGAGCTGGTCCTTTATACTCCAAACCACTTTACAACAGAACTACTCAAAGGTAATGGAACTGGCTAACACGAAGCCAATCCATAACACACTAAAGCTATAATTGGAATCATACCCAAGATGAGTAAAACTCAACAAGTGGAAGGTCTCACACGGCCTCCACGGAACATAGCTTAACTAAACCACAATATGCCTAGGCCACAAGCCTCATCGGCAAATTACCCACAAAGGTAACATAATTAATAATCACAAACTAATCCACAATAAAATATAAACAAAGATCTACTTAAAACAGTTAGGATACAACAAGTGGCAGGTCAAACCACAAGACCTCCACAACACACAAGTACCCGGAAAGGTTGGTACATAATGTACCACCACAAAACTACAAAGTAACCCACGAAAGGAACAAGTACCTGCTACTCTGAGGTACCACAACACAAACACCCGAACAGGGTACAAGTAGGTGATAAACACCACATTGAACCATAATTATATTATACCTTTAATTAGGCACAATATTACAGGTGAAACCTTAATCGACGAGTCACACAAACCACAACTGAGTCACAACTGTGCCAACACCAGGGCACACCTCGAACTGGTCAAACTTCGACCACGAGTCACAAACTCACAAACCATAGTCACTGGCAAAGCACGAGTCAGAAAGAATGACGCCACCACACGGGAACGGACTACTGGCTGATCAGGCCAATATCCAACCCGGACAACACAACACAAGAACTACCTCTCAGTCTCGCAGTCACGGACGAAAGGTCCAACTGCCGCTCCACTAGGAAGAAGTCAAACAACTGTGGAGACCAACCAACACCACACCTGCAGACACACAACTGCAGGCCCATGCTTGGCACCTCTAGAGTCTCTGGCCGGAGCACTCTAAAGTAAGGCACTGGAAAACAGGACTAGCTGGGGACCAGTGTCGACTACTGGTGTCTGTACCCCCAACTACGAGTGCGCTACAAGTGACAAAAGAACAAACTCTGGGAAGTCGCTGTCCCACTGCCGTCTTTCCCTCAGCCGGACGTACAACTCAAACTCAGGAGTGAGGGTGTCCAGGAAGACGACACAGACCTCAACGGTACCACACTATACCGGACAAAACCCCGAGCACAACAACACACGTGCCTGGCTCACAAGATCCTGGGGTACCCGACTAGAGAGGCATTCCGGAATAGGCGCCGGACCACCACACTCGGCTAGCACAAACCACGATACTTACACATATAGCCTTTACTTATAATTCACAATATACAAGTGTTAGGATTAGCTTAACATCGGTCACCGTGTGACCCCAAAGCTATCCCACACCAACACATACCTGAACCACAAACTTGCCTATCATCGGTCATCTTGTAACCTCCAAGCTAACTCACACTAATACATATATAAATCACGATAGCCAATCATATTTGGCCTATCATCGGTCATGAGATGACCTTCGTAATGACACACCATTTACTTACTTCATAAATCCATATAATATTATTCGAAAGACAACAACGGACCAGGGCTAGGTTGGTATGGACCTTCACTGCCCAAACACCACAAAGTCATGGCTAGGCTCACACAGGAACCTCACTGCCCAGTTACTATGATAAATCATAAGAATTACATTACAACAAAGTGTGTAGTAAACACACACTCAAACCACATAGACAATACGTGTATATTACACCCTGGATGGTGTACCACACGTCTTCCACGTAAACCACATGTCCAACACATGGACAACGCACTCCAAGAGTGCCACGGGTGCCAACGCACCACACATACCACGTAAAGCGATTACGTACATCACACACCATTCATGTAAAACTTGCCCATTACATGAGCAGTATAGAGCATACCAAGTGCACTGGCTCACACCGGTCATCGCCATGCACACACAATCACACATTATTCATAACCAGAAAGGCTACGTAAACAACACTGCATGGATACATGCACAGGTTGGCGGCAACATCAACTGCCGCTTGAAGGAAGTAAACGGCAAGCGATCTAGCCGTCTATATCCCGGCTGGTGATCTTGGTGACAAGAGATCTTGACGCCAAGTTCTTCGGCCTAAAACCCTGCAGAAACCCTAATCCAGCTCTACAGGTTTTCCAACCGTTAAAATTACAAGAAAATGTACTGAAACGGTTCTTTAACATGCTTGAACCCAAACAACCCAACACAGCATGCTTCGTTCACTAATTACTCAAACCACCCATTAACCCCACATGGTGCAACTTAATCCGAAAATACGATAAAAATGCTGGTTCAAGTGATTAAGTCGTGTTTTAATGTTTCTAACAAGCTAACAGGGCTCGACCCCTACCTCAGAAATGCAATTAAACTCCCGAAGAACCTCGAATCACGCCGAAACCCGAGAAACGTCCCACGAACACCGCGCTCCAATCCATCATTCCCCGCCCGATCTGCCGATACCACGCGTACTACGGCCTTCCCACGAGCTCCCGCCGACCGTCAGAACTCGCGAAGAAGCTCAAGGGTGAAGGTGGGGGAAGAGGAAGGGAGGAGGAGAAAGAACATAGCTCGGTTCTGCCATAAAAACACAGGCATGTCAGGTTAACGTCAACCCTTTGGCCGTTTAACCAGACCGCCACAACTAGACGTCCACAAAGCTTGACGCCAAGTTCAACAGTCAACGTCCTCATCGATGGACGTTAACACCATGTTAACGGCACACCACTGCCGCCAACACACAGTCGACGTCACCCACCTGGACACCAACACACTGTGTCCAGCAAGCTGAACATCAACACGGACCCAAACCAAACCCAGTAAGGATCTAGCAAGAAACACACAACACTAATGGGCCTTACATTGGCCACCAAACCCACTAAACCTGGATCCACGGGGATCCGGAAAACGCGCGACGTTACAAAATTGATCTGGTCCAAAGGCATATATCTCTTCATCTTGATGTCCTCTACATGTTTGGTGATCATCACTTTGTCCTATGTGCCCTAGTTTAAGAGATATAAGCGTTGCATGAATGTCGCTACAGGTTTCCTGCATTTTCTGCCGTTTTCGGGTTAATACTTGAATCGCGTCCAGATCAGGCGACGCGATTCATGGCACTGGTATCGCGTCGACTTCTGTCGCCGCGATTACCTGAAACGCGTCCATTGAGGGTGACGTGATTTGGCATGCCCAGTGCCTCAAACTGTGCGCCGACCTGCCAGACGTTTGCTGAAACACGACCGCGGAGGTCAACTCGTTTCTCTGTGTTTTCCCGCCTCTGGGAAAGCATGCCGTTTGACTGTTTAGGGTTTCAGGAATGCGGCGGTCTCAGCCGGCGCATTTTTGCCCGCCTTCAAATCGCGGCCAGGACCCCCGACGCGATTTAGCTACATTATTCTAGCAGCTATTTTAGCTCTATTTAAATGATACTTTTGACTATTTAAACATGTATATACTCTGTTAAGTGGTGTAATGAACCGTAAACCACCATGCTATTAAAATTTTATGTATGTCACTTAATTCTTTAATTTAAAAGTTAATGTGCACAATTATTCTTGTCTCATTATTCCATGTACACGCACACACCAAATATTCATCATTGCCATAAAATAATACAGAAAATACATGAAATAAATTATCTGGTAATTTACTTAAATAATTGTACATAAATCTCCCACTATAATAATAACGTTGTCTTCGTTTATTCCATGGTTTGAGCACCGATATCGCCGCTCCACTATTCTGGAATTCCTCTGGAACGTCGTGCAACTTGTTTCCTTTACACACTATTCTCTTGACAAGTTGGAACCTCTCTATCGGACATTCCGTTCTGGTAGACAAGGGACCTTTTGTTAAGACATCCGTAAGACTCCGTACTCCGTGGATTCCCTCATGGAGACCGAGCTGGTTGTACCCTAATGCCCATAACACCTCTTAGGGATCGATATGATCCAAATGGCTTTAGAAGTTCTCTCTCATCTTGACTCATGCCGGACCTCTGGACCTGTGCATAACATGGCCAGTGGAAAGATAGTGAATTCCACCTAACTGCCAACACCAATTGCGCGTGTTGTGCAACTGTTACCATCGCCCGTTTCATTCAACATTTTATGTGAAATGACCTATAGTTCTCATCTACACTCTACTCGCTTATCCATTCATACTCTCTCTGCTATCTCGTCTATTCATATAGTACTCTTATCTCTTTCTTGGTACTCTCTATGGGCCATTTGACTGATTGTCTAAAGATAAACAATATAACTAATGTCTGGCAATATATAAAGGGTTTGGTCAGGTCTTGGGAGGTGCGCCCAAAAGTGCTATTTGCCCGCAGGAGTTAAATGACCAGAGTGTATGGCATTGCACTCAAGTGCTATCTATCTCAACTATCTAAATGACAATCAAAGTGTTATACTATACTCGTTGTGCTATTTTACATTTGTGCTATTTGTGCTATGGCCATCCTGCTCTGTGCTATATTTGGAAACTTGTGCTATTTCAAATCACGTGCTATCATGCTATCTCTTGCATTACTTGACGCTCTCTCTGCTTTATCATATAGTAACTCTGCTTTTAATGCATTAATCATGTAAAGTTGCCCGCACCATGAGATATAAATCCTACTGGGCGTTGTCGCTCACCCTACGTTATTTTTTTTATTGTTAATATTTTTTTTTGAATGGATATGACAGAGGAGGAACCTCCACTGTCAATATCAGGTTTCAGATTTTATATATTGCTGAAAACATAAAGTGTAGAAATAAAGGGGGGAAGGGGGGGGGGTACATAGATAACGGGGGCATAAGCTACAACTCCCTACACATAGGGGTCAAAAGCAAACGGGGGGAACCTAAATACATGTTACATCAGTCTGAGAACTCCTCGTATTCCCCGTCCGAGTCCATGTTGCGAACCGCCGTGCTACGTGTGCAGCTTACCCAGCTGTTGTGCAGTGTTAGCAGGTCCACTTCCCCCACCTCGAGGCCAGGGGCGCTCCTGATATTGTGTATCATGGGGAGGTTGAGGATGTAGCCACCATGTTCTCCACTTTGGGGCTGAGATGACAGGACCGGATCTGCTATTGAGGATGTGGCAGCAGTGAAACACGGAGGAGTGGGTATACTTGCCATCGTGTGGGTGCCTCCTCTCTTGGTCTTTTTGTGGAGTGCATCGGCAAAAGACATCCGTGGCGCTGTCGATGAGGCTGCCATTTCAGAGATGGTAACAGGTGGTGTAGGGCTCTTTACCCCACGTGGAGATGGCATAGCTTCAGGTGATGCACATTCCAGAAGTTTTGCAAACTTTTTCGGGTCATCAAGAAGGTAGGAAGCAGGCGGGCTCCAAGCAGGGGTAGCAGCATTTAAAGCGTGGGGTGTGCTCAGCTTTGACATGTTTCCATCCCCCTCAAAGTTTGCAGAGGCCGCCGGGGATGTGGCATTCAATTCTGCATCGCCAAGAGGAGGATTGGCATAGGCCAGATTTGATTGATCATCTGTGTGAGGCTGTATGTCACAGGGAGTGGCATCCTCTGCTGACCTTTCAGTGGGTCATTGTGTCTCAGGTGAGGCTGAGGAGAATGAATACACTCACAAGGATGGGGAGGACCAGGAGTGATCCACGAGTGCCATGACGTCACCAAGTTATCCTAGAGTGTCTTAGTAGTCTTTTATTTCCATCTTATGTATTAGAGTCAATTGGGCCCTATGTTATGGCTCTGAGTTAGTTCATGTAATAGACAGCAGTTGAATTATGAATAAAAGTTATTTGATTAAATGGTCCAATGGTTTGTTGTCTATTCTACACTCTATACTCGCTTACTTGCAACTGTCTCACATTCCGATATTCCGTGTCGGGGCGTGAAAATTTTGTGGTATCAGAGCCTGGGATATCCTTACTAGGATAATTAAGTCTAGGATGTTCTAGGACGGACTGCCATGACACGTGTTTGAGTCAATTATCATACCTATGTGAGATTTGGGTAGAACCCAGGGTTAAACCTAAAAGATAATCACACACGCATGAATTAAACTCCACATCAATGTCCTAATGATAAGCTATTTTGTAGGAAACTTAAGAAAGCTAAGATGACTACTGAACGTGCTCAAATGAGGGTCATGCAACAAACAATCCAAGAACTCACTCGTGCGCTTCTACAAGCGGCACATGGAGGAGGAGGAAGCCGCGGTGCAGCAGAGCTGCATCGTAATTTCAGAAGTTTAAATCTGCCAAAGTTTAGTGGTACTACCGATCCGGATGAATCCAAGCACTAGCTAAAGGAGACAAAAAGAATTTTCCGTGTCATGCAATGTGCAGCAGGGGACAAGCTGCTATTAGCAACATTTCAACTGGAAAAGAACGGCCGCTTTTAGTGGGAGTCTGTGGAAGCAACCAGGGCGAATGGCCAATTCACTTGGACTGAATTCAAACAAGCTTTTAATTCCATGTACTTCTCCGAGTGTGTGCAAGAGAAGAAAGCTGCAGAGTTTGCTGCTCTTAAATAGAGGAGCATGTCTGTAGCTGACTATGAAGCCCAGTTTTCTATACTGGCAAGATTTGCCGAACACCTGGTGAACACTGAAAGGATGAAGGCTAAGTGCTTCCTCAATGGCCTTAAGCCTCAGTACATTACTCAATTGGCCCCTCTCGACATTCAGACATATGCCGAGATGGTGAAGAAAGCACAACTATTAGAAGATGCTATGGATTTCACCGACCGTATGAAGGGGAAATTCATAAAGAAAGAACTGACACCTGGTCTGACATCTGCCAAGCCAACTAACGGCAAAAAGCATCCTTTCAGCATCACGAAAGGACCCAGCCAGGAAAGGAAACCTAAGGTCTTCGTTCCCAACAATCCAACGAAAAGTAATTGCAAGCACTGTGACAAGCCAGGCCACACAGCAGAGGAATGCTAGAGGAAAGTCGATGCATGTCTACAATGTGGAAGTCGCGAGCACCGTATTCTCGAGTGCCCGCTACTGAAGGAGAATGAGAGGCACACTAATGTGCCAAAGAAACGGGGAAGACTGCAAGCCCTGCATGACCAAGAGCCCACTGAGGAAGGTGGCGTCGTACAAGGTACCCTACAAGTTTTCTCCCTATCAGCTTTTGTTTTATTTGATATTGGAGCAACACATTCATTTATATCTCAGAACTTTGCTGAAACCTTGAATGTTAAACCTATATTTATGGGGTGTGAATTCTCTGTCACAACACCACTGGGAGAAAAGGAGAAATTGAACAAATATTTTCCATCTGCCGATGTAATGATTAGAGAACACAATCTAAAAGTTGACCTAGTGTGTATGCCCATGGAAGGCTATGATGTGATTCTAGAAGCCGACTGGTTGTCCACTTATGGGGCAAGTGTTGACTATAAGAAAGGGAAAGTTACATTTAGTGATTTCCCTAAGTTGTCCTTCACTGGGATTAGACATAAGAGACAAATGTCTCTAGTCTCTGCCATAAAGGCCCACAGTATGATAAGGAAAGGTTGACTTGTGTTCCTTGCGGTTGTAATAGTTGAAAAGAAGGGGTCTAAGATAGAAGACATACACATAGTCCAGGACTACCCAGATGTATTTCTCGAAGATCTGCCAAGGATTCCCCCTGAATGTGATGTCAACTTCGCCATTGAGTTGATCCCTGGAGCTGCCCCGGTATCACGTCAACCGTACCGGATGTCACCTACTGAGTTAAAAGAACTGAAGGCACAACTGATGGAGCTATTAAAGAAGGGGTTCATCGGACCAAGTACTTCCCCATGGGGATCACCTGTGCTGTTCCTTAAAAAGAAGGATGGATCTATGAGGCTATGCATAGGCTATCGACAACTCAATCAGCTAACTATCAAGAATAAGTACCCACTGCCTCGGGTCGATGAGCTTTTCGACCAGATATCTGGAGCACAATATTTTTCCAAGATTGACCTCCGATCTGGATATCATCAAATGAGAATCAAGGATGAAGACGTCTTCAAAACTGCTTTCAGGAGCAGGTATGGACACTATGAATTCATTGTAATACCTTTTGGTCTGACCAATGCTCCTGCAGCCTTTATGCAACTCATGAACAACATCTACCAACCCTACCTGGATACGTTTGTGGTCGTCTTCATTGATGATATCCTCATATACTCCAAGACCAAAGAAGAACATGAAGAACATCTAAGGATTACCCTACAAGTCTTGCGAGACAACAAGCTATATGCAAAACTGAGCAAGTGCGAATTCTGGCTCGAAGAAGTGTCCTTCTTGGGCCATGTTATATCAAAGGATGGCATCACTGTTGATCCCTCCAAAGTCAAAGCTGTACTCAATTGGGAGAGACCAACCAACGTCACAGAAATCAGAAGCTTCTTAGGACTGGCTGGCTACTACAGGCGGTTCATCAAGGACTTCTCCAAGATCGTCGTTACGCTCACGCGTCTTACACGAAAGGAGAATTCCTACTCCTAGAGTAAAGAGTGTGAGAAGAGTTTTCAAACTCTCAAGGAATGTCTGACCTCCTCCCCTGTTCTCGCTCTTCCCCTAGAGGGAGAAGGTTTCTCTATCTATACTGACGCTTAGGAATTGGGCTCGGATGTGTATTGATGCATAAGGAGAAAGTAATTGCCTACTCTTCAAGACAACTGAAGACGCATGAAGTCAACTACTCTGTGCATGATCTTGAGTTGGTTGCCGTGGTTTTTGCCTTAAAAATCTGGAGGCATTATTTATATGGTGAGCAATTCACGGTCTATTCAGACCATAAAAGCCTGAAGTATTTATTCTTCCAGAAGGAACTTAACATGAGGCAGAGAAGATGGCTTGAATACCTGAAAGATTTTGATTTCAACATCCAGTACTATCCAGGCAAGGGAAATGCTATGGCTGATGCTCTTAGTAGAAAGTCGATGGCATCGTTATCAAGTCTAGTTCTCGGCGAGATGCAATTACTAGAACAATTCGCAAGGTTAGACTTGAACATTGAACATAGGGACGATCGTGTCTTGGTCGCCAATATCAAGATTGGATCTTACATGCTGGGAGAAATCAGAGCACAACAGGACAGTGATCCATTCTTGGTTCGTATCAAAGAAGCCTTGGCAGAAAGACCTGATTTTGATATGACCGAGGATGAAAGGCTGGTATTCCAAGGAAGGACATGTGTTCCAAACAAGGAAGAATTGATGAGAAAGTTAATGGACGAAGCTCACCAGACAAAATATATCATTCATCCTGGAGGTACCAAAATGTATCAAGGTATGAAAAGAACGTTTTGGTGGCCGAACATGAAGAGAGAAGTAGCCGAGCATGCCGCTCATTGCCTTACTTGCCAACAGGTAAAGGCAGAACACATGCGCCCTACTGGCGTACTCAGACCATTAGATATTCCGGAATGGAAATGGGAAAGTATTGGCATGGACTTCATCATGGGTTTACCCAAGACTCGTGGTGGACTCGACGCCATATGGGTCATTCTCGATCGACTAACCAAATCCGCCCACTTTCTAGCTATAAAGAGTAAGTGGTCGGTGGAGGTATTAGCTACCTTATATGTCAAGGAGATAGTGCAACTACATGGAGTTTCATCTTCTGTTGCCTCAGATCGAGATCCGAGATGCACGTCTCACTTCTGGAAGGGACTGCAAAGAGCACTTGGTACTAAGCTCAACTTTAGTACTGCCTTTCACCTACAAACTGATGGGCAAACTGAAAGAACCAACCAAATTGTTGAAGACATGTTGAGAGCCTGCACTATAGACTTCCAAGGTTACTGGAACGAGCACCTATCTCTAATAGAGTTCGCCTATAATAACAGTTACCAGGTGAGTATTAAGATGGCACCATTTGAAGCACTCTATGGTAGAAACTGTAGATCTCCTGCATGCTGGAATGAGGTTGGAGAACAGCAATGGCTAGGCCCAGACATGGTACAATGTATGACCAGGGATATACAAGTGATTAGAGACTGGCTCAAGATTGCTCAGTCCAGACAAAAGAGCTATGATGACACGAGAAGGCGAGATTTAGAATTTCAAGCGGGAGACCATGTACTCCTAAAGGCGTCACCTACCCGTGGCATCCAAAGATTTGGTGTCAAAGTGTAGCACCCCGAAAATTTTAACTACATAAAAACTCAAATAAATGGAAATAAATAATTTCCATAATAACAAGTATTTAAAACATATGTATCATTATCGTATGTGCTAAAACACTTCGGAAAATTTCCTAAAAATTATAAATCAACCCTAAACATTATTACTAAATGTTTCACAAAGAAATTTGTGCTAAGAAAAATCAGATCATCCAAGTTTAAAGTGTTTCACGACTTATTATCGTAATTCATGAATAAGTCGTAAAATCATTATCACACGTACGTGGATGAGTCAGAAAATTAAATAAAAATCATATATGGACTTCAAATAATATCCTCTAATGACCCCTCAAGAATTTGGTTCAATAAAATCATTTGGGCTAGGTTTGAGAGTTATTGTGACCGATTATCTAAATAAGGAAACAAGTCGGAAAACCGTTAACACGGAAATACGACGCAATCAAAAATTAAATAAAAGTGTTGGGGAGACTTCCAACATTATATATTGATGACCCATTATCATAATTGGGCCAATGGGCAACATTTGGCCCAAAATCAAATAAAGCTAGAAAATACATAGAAATTCGTAACCATAAATAAGCTGAAATTAAAAGGAGGCAATTAGAGTTGAATTGGGATGCAATCATGCATTCATGGCAACCCAAATTCGTGCCTAACTATGAGGGGAGGTTTCTTAATGCCTCACACACTCAAAGGGAGGAGGAAATCATCAAAAATAGGAAACCAAACATGCCAATCCCGAAACCCTACTTTCCTAGTTAAAATAGGACTCCTAAACACCATGGTTACTTAACTACTCTTCACCCAAAGCCTAGGAACGAATTTAGAACTTGCTAGGGTCGTGTGGAGGAGCTCTTGGTGGCTGAGGAGCTGTAGAACGACCACAAGAAGCCGTTCTTCTTCCCCTTCTCGTCTACTGCAACCTGCACAAACCACCCTCTTGAAGTCGACCAAAGGTGAGTCAAACCTAAACCAAACCTTGCAAGGCCTATACCCCTGGAAAGAGGGTCAAGTCTACATTCTAACCCAAGTGGAATGCCCAAATTCCATGCAGTATACACGGAGTAGTAAGCGTTTTCCTCCTAGTGGTCTGAACACAGGTTTTCTGGAATAACGGGACTTCTTTAACCCATAAGGTAGGTTTTCTCGGGCCAAACCTTAACATATCTTATACCAATGTGTAGAGCATCAAGTTAAATTTCATTTCCCACTGGTTTCATCGAATTTCATCTAGTAGATCTTGATTTATAAGCGTTTTTCCAAAGTCGCGCACTGTTCGAGCTTTTCCCGTTCTTAATATGTTGCACGTGTTTCAAGATCGAGTTAGAGAAAACTCATGACATGGAAGTTATTCTGCTAGTTGTCCTAGTCAGGTTTCATGTTGAATGTTTTGTCTAAATCTCATTAGTTAGAGAGTTATAAGCGTGGTAATAGGGTTGCTGCATAAAACTACATCTTCAAGTTACCCTTGGTCTGACCTTGTGTTCCCCGTGATCAAAGCCTATCGAAACCATCTTTATTGTTCAATTCCGATTTACTGGAAGTACCCTAGTATGTCTAGGTTATTTTAAAACTATTTTCGTTATTTTTCACGCACCGTGCAATTTGTTCTCTAGTTTAGAACAACCCTATGTCAAAAGAAGGAAAGACAGGTCCGCAATCCAAGGCACTGTCCTTGCTCTGTCTGAGCCAGGCACGGACCCTGTGAACACGACGGCCCGATATGTCGCTTTCAGAGGGTTGATTGTGACATACCCCTTGTCGCCATCTCAAGGCGACATGCGTTCCGTCGCTATCCGGCTACTTGATCTGACGACCCTGTCGCGATGCTCACACCCCTGTGTCGCCTTCTGGGCCCGACCTGTCGCCTTCCTTATATGGCTATGTCGCGATCTCAGGATTTTTACCGGAAACCACGTGTTTTCTTACAAAGTTTTCCGCATATACCCGAGGTCTGTATAAATGTGATATTTGCTGTGTAAGTTACCTGTCTAGGGTCCGATCATTACATGATTGTTGTTTAATGGCTTAAAAGTGATTAACCCATTTAAAAAGCTTTAATTACATGAATGCTATTCTAAGTGCTCCTTAAATGTTATGATCCATTCGTGCTACTTGTGATTTAATCTTCCTACTGTTCTTCCACGTTTAAATGATAATGGTTATCATAAAATCTTGCAAACCATGATTAGTTAAAGTGCATAGTTTCATGTCATGCCATCATTTTAAGTACTTTCCGTGAGTTGAGACCGATGCTTTGTGAATTGAGACACTCGTACATCACTACACACTTGCACATCTAGGCAGCCTTTCTTGAGAAATTGGAAACTCTCTACCGGTCATTCCGAATCGGTAGACTAGTGACCTTTTCACCAAGGCCTCCGTAAATCTCCTCTGACCATGGATTCCCACATGGCCGATGAGTTGGGTTGTACCATTGAAGTTCCCTGGAGATAGCGTGCACTTCCCATCTCTTCTTGTTCTCGTGAGTGTGATTTACAATCTAGACTAAAGCCATTAATGTAAAGATTGAACAAAAGTATAAATCGTACCGTTATGCTGCCAAATTTATCTCTTGACCATTGTTATCATGAAATCATGTTCAATTACTTATTACTTGTTCCCA
Organism: Colocasia esculenta; assembly: GCA_014218235.1. Taxonomy (NCBI): domain Eukaryota; kingdom Viridiplantae; phylum Streptophyta; class Magnoliopsida; order Alismatales; family Araceae; genus Colocasia; species Colocasia esculenta. The sequence continues at coordinate 36,771,203 of CM024766.1, read as the reverse complement.
TCATCATCATGAACATGACGTTACACATGCTACATCTTGAAACTCTCATTGGCCATTATAAATGACTGTGGGTATCTACATTTAAAAATTTAAGTGAGATGCTGACAGGGCACGGCGTGTGTCCAAGGGCTCCAATCTAGCCCCAATGACGGCGAGTCATAGATATACTGTTAACCATGGGGTATAATGATTACTGGCGTTGCATCTGCGCTGGGAAAGTCGTGCATGCGTGTTGAATGATAGATACAATACCACATACACGTGACCTAGTGTACATTCTTGATGGATCTTTTCTCGGTGTACATTAGTGTCTACGTGCCTGATTAGTGTTACTTGATCGTGCTCGTGCTTGCTTGCTTGCTTGCGTGATATGGCCATCCTGCATTTATTGCAATTTACATGATATCTTGCGTGCTTGTACAAAGTGATCTATTTCTAGTTCTCTCTTGTCATCTTGTTCATCAATCTTGTTCTATCATGATCTCTCTCTCTAGCTTATTTTATATATCATGTTTTAACGTGTTTTATTCGTACTTGCATATCATTCATCGTACTTGCCTAGTTCTAAAATGTTAATCACTTATATCATTGCCCGCACATTGAGATATAAATCCTACTGGGCTAGTTTGCTCATTCCCTACTTTTACCCAATCTAGGTGACCATGAAGTGCAAGAGGAAGAGCAAGTCGAGGATGGGAATGCGTCCGAGTGAAGAGCGTTCCAAACATGAGTCTATCTATAGTTAGTTTATTTTGAGTGTTAGAACAATGTAGTAGGAAGTGAGGTAGTATGTACTTTTGCTTTTATTGAGTCTTAGTCCTGTATTAGTTTATCTGAGACAAATATGAGATTTGAATACAATTTATAATTGAGTTCACATTTGGGCCCTATTATGATGTTGTGTTGATACACATTTAGTGCGTGCTAGCTAGAGGCTTATTTGCCGACTGTCCACGTCTCGAAATATCGACTCGAATTAATTAATAATATCCACTGCGTAATTCTCGAGACATGACAGTTTAGTGGTATCAGGGCCTAGGATTACCAAATAGGATATGTCTCAAGGACAGGAGATACCTATGGAACCTAGGTCTTGGAAATTAAATACAGTACCTGGTGAGAATGGGTAGAGACTGGGAATATGTTAGAAGGAATTAAACACTCCTACCCATGGACTCTTAAAATAAATCTAGAGACATTAATTGGTTTCCATCCTTTTTCTCAGGAATCCTCATAACTCTCTCACTCAACTGCAATGGCTCGTAACCAATGGCAAGCTATGCAAGAAACCGTGGCTGGGTTGACTCAGGCCCTGCAGAATGTGGTTCAGGCTGGAAATCAAGCTGGAGCTGCAAGGAATGGAGCCGGTGATCTGCACTGAAATTTTAGGAGTCTAAACCCTCCTCGTTTCGCTGGATCCCCTGACCCAGATGAAGCAGAAAATTGGCAAGAGGAAATAGAAAGGATCTTCCAAGTAATGCAATGCACCAATAGGGAGAAGGTGGTACTGGCCACTTTTCAATTTACCAAGGATGCCCGAGCGTGGTGGAAGGCCACATTGGCCCACCTACCTAATATAGCTGAACTAGAATGGGCTGAATTCCTAGAGATATTCCGGGGAAAATATTTCTCTGAGAGAGTGAAGGAGAAGAAAGCGACAGAATTTGCCGCACTGAAGCAGAAGGAATTGTCTGTGGCTGAGTATGAGGCTCAGTTCGCGCGTCTCGCTGTGTATGCCCCACATCTGGTGGGAACGGAAAGACTTAAGGCAAATCGATTCATGGATGGGCTCAGGCCTATGTTCATTGAAAGGCTCGGACCACACAATATTCAAACTTACACTGAGATGGTCCAAAGAGCTCAACTGGTAGAAGATACTATGGCTAAGGTGGAAGGCATGAGGGGAAAGGACATCTCAAAGCCGACCTTTACAAAAAGGGGAGCAGTCGATACAACTGGAACTTTCCCCAATAACAACAGTAATAACTACAACAACAACAAAAGGCCAACCACGGGGAAGGACTATAGCATGGAGAAAAAGATCAAAGTAGAAGAAACAACGATGGTTGAATATTGTAAATTTTGCAACAAGCCTGGGCATCAAGCGGACAAGTGCTGGAAGAAGGCCGGGGCTTGCCTGCGATGCGGGAGTCACGAACATCGTATACCGAACTATCCTATGTTAAAAGACCAAGTTGGAAGGAACCAAGGAATGGTAAAGCGTCAAGGACGCGTGAATGCAATAATGCAAGCGGAGCTTCCGGAAGGAGGTATATTTGTTAAACCCCTAGACTGATCGTATGATGTTTTCTTATTGGTACACTTCTAAGTGGGGGAGATCATTAAGGAGAAATTGAAAAGGAATAATCTAGTGGCGATACCATAGTTCCTCTGGAGGATTAAGATGGAGTTATAACAATCATGGAAGGGTAAACAGGAGTGGAAGGAACCAAATGAATAGTACTGGTGGCTATAGGTGTAGATGTTGGACTAGCATCCACGATGTTGAAACAAGTTAGAGGAATTAAATCCGAAACGACCTCAAGGATCATAACTTTCAAAATCCAATTAATGATCAATGAATTTGGGGACCAAATTCTCTTAAGTGGGGGAGGGTGTAGCACCCCGAAAATTTTAACTACATAAAAACTCAAATAAATGAAATAAATAATTTCCATAATAACAAGTATTTAAAACATACGTATCATTATCGTATGTGCTAAAACACTTCGGAAAATTTCCTAAAAATTATAAATCAACCCTAAACATTATTACTAAATGTTTCACAAAGAAATTTGTGCAAAGAAAAATTAGATCATCCAAGTTTAAAGTGTTTCGCGACTTATTATCGTAATTCATGAATAAGTCGTAAAATCATTATCACACGTACGTGGATGAGTCGGAAAATTAAATAAAAATCATATATGGACTTCAAATAATATCCTCTAATGACCCCTCAAGAAATTTGGTTCAATAAAAATCATTTGGGCTAGGTTTGAGAGTTATTGTGACCGATTATCTAAATAAGGAAACAAGTCGGAAAACCGTTAACACGGAAATACGACGCAATCAAAAATTAAATAAAAGTGTTGGGGAGACTTCCAACATTATATATTGATGACCCATTATCATAATTGGGCCAATGGGCAACATTTGGCCCAAAAATCAAATAAAGTTAGAAAATACATAGAAATTCGTAACCATAAATAAGCTGAAATTAAAAAGAGGCAATTAGAGTTGATTTGGGATGCAATCATGCATTCATGGCAACCCAAATTCGTGCCTAACTATGAGGGGAGGTTTCCTAATGCCTCACACACTCAAAGGGAGGAGGAAATCATCAAAAATAGGAAACCAAGCATGCCAATCCCGAAACCCTCCTTTCCTAGTTATAATAGGACTCCTAAACACCATGGTTACTTAAATACTCTTCACCCAAACCCTAGGAACGAATTTAGAACTTGCTAAGGTCATGTGGAGGAGCTCTTGGTGGCTGAGGAGCTGTGGAACGACCACAAGAAGCCGTTCTTCTTCCCCTTCTCGTCTGCTGCGACCTGCACAAACCACCCTCTTGAAGTCGACCAAAGGTGAGTCAAACCTAAACCAAACCTTGCAAGGCCTATACCCCTGGAAAGAGGGTCAAGTCTACGTTCTAACCCAAGTAGAATGCCCAAATTCCATGCAGTATACACATAGTAGTAAGCGTTTTCCTCCAAGTGGTCTGAACACGGGTTTTCTAGAATAACGGGACTTCTTCAACCCATAAGGTAGGTTTTCTCGGGCCAAACCTTAATATATATTATACCAATATGTAGAGCATCAAGTTAACTTTCATTTCCCACTGGTTTCATCGAATTTCATCTAGTAGATCTTGATTTATAAGCGTTTTGCCAAAGTCGCGCACTGTTAGAGCTTTTCCCGTTCTTAATATGTTGCACATGTTCAAGATCGAGTTAGAGAAAACTCATGACATGAAAGTTATTCTACTACTTATCCTCGTCAGGTTTCATGTTGAATGTTTTGTCTAAATCTCATTAGTTAGAGAGTTATAAGCATGGTAATAGGGTTGCTGCATATAACTACGTCTTCAAGTTACCCTTGGTCTGACCTTGTGTTTCCCGTGATCAAAGCCTATCGAAACCATCTTTATTGTTCAATTCCGATTTACTGGAAGTACCCTAGTATGTCTAGGTTATTTTAAAACTGGTTTCGTTATTTTTCACGCACCGTGCAATTTGTTCTCTAGTTTAGAACAACCATATGTCAAAAGAAGGAAAGACAGGTCTGCAATCCAAGGCACTGTCCTTGCTCTGTCTGAGCCAGGCACGGACCCTGTGAACGCGACGGCCCGATATGTCGCTTTCAGAGGGTTGATTGCGACATTCCCCTTGTCGCCTTCTCAAGGCGACATGCGTTCCGTCGCTATCCGGCTACCTGATCTGACGACCCTGTCGCTATGCTCACACCCCTGTGTCACCTTCTAGGCCCGACCTGTCGCCTTCATTATATGGCTATGTCGCGATCTCAGGATTTTTACCGGAAACCACGTGTTTTCTTACAAAGTTTTCCGCATATACTCGAGGTCTGTATAAATGTGATATTTGCTGTGTAAGTTACCTGTCTTGGGTCCGATCATTACATGATTGTTGTTTAATGGCTTAAAAGCGATTAACCCATTTAAAAAGCTTTAATTACATGAATGCTATTCTAAGTGCTCCTTAAATGTTATGATCCATTCGTGCTACTTGTGATTTAATCTTCCTACTGTTCTTCCACGTTTAAATGATAATGGTTACAATAAAATCTTGCAAACCATGATTAGTTAAAGTGCATAGTTTCATGTCATGCCATCATTTTAAGTACTTTCCGTGAGTTGAGACCGATGCTTTGTGAATTGAGACACTCGTACATCACTACACACTTGCACATCTAGGCAGCCTTTCTTGGGAAATTGGAAACTCTCTACCGATCATTCCGAATCGGTAGACTAGTGACCTTTTCACCAAGGCCTCCGTAAATCTCCTCTGACCATGGATTCCCACATGGCCGACGAGTTGGGTTGTACCATTGAAGTTCCCTGGAGATAGCGTGCACTTCCTATCTCTTCTTGTTCTCGTGAGTGTGATTTACAATCTAGACTAAAGCCATTAATGTAAAGATTGAACAAAAGTATAAATCGTACCGTTATGCTGCCGAATTTATCTCTTGACCATTGTTATCATGAAATCATGTTCAATTACTTATTACTTGTTTCCATCATCATCATGAACATGACGTTACACATGCTACATCTTGAAACTCTCATTGGCCATTATAAATGACTGTGGGTATCTACATTTAAAAATTTAAGTGAGATGCTGACAGGGCACGGCATGTGTCCAAGGGCTCCAATCTAGCCCCAATGACGGCGAGTCATAGATATACTGTTAACCATGGGGTACAATGATTACTGGCGTTGCATCTGCGCTGGGAAAATCGTGCGTGCGTGTTGAATGATAGATACAATACCACATACACGTGACCTAGTGTACATTCTTGATGGATCTTTTCTCGGTGTACATTAGTGTCTACGTGCCTGATTAGTGTTACTTGATCGTGCTCGTGCTTGCTTGCTTGCTTGCGTGATATGGCCATCCTGCATTTATTGCAATTTACATGATATCTTGCGTGCTTGTACAAAGTGATCTATTTCTAGTTCTCTCTTGTCATCTTGTTCATCAATCTTGTTCTATCATGATCTCTCTCTCTAGCTTGTTTTATATATCATGTTTTAACGTGTTTTATTCGTACTTGCATATCATTCATCGTACTTGCCTAGTTCTAAAATGTTAATCACTTATATCATTGCCCGCGCATTGAGATATAAATCCTACTGGGCTAGTTTGCTCATTCCCTACTTTTACCCAATCTAGGTGACCATGAAGTGCAAGAGGAAGAGCAAGTCGAGGATGGGAATGCGTCCGAGTGAAGAGCGTTCCAAACATGAGTCTATCTATAGTTAGTTTATTTTGAGTGTTAGAACAATGTAGTAGGAAGTGAGGTAGTATGTACTTTTGCTTTTATTGAGTCTTAGTCCTGTATTAGTTTATCTGAGACAAATATGAGATTTGAATACAATTTATAATTGAGTTCACATTTGGCCCTATTATGATGTTGTGTTGATACACATTTAGTGCGTGCTAGCTAGAGGCTTATTTGCCGACTGTCCACGTCTCGAAATATCGACTCGAATTAATTAATAATATCCGCTGCGTAATTCTCTGGACGTGACACAAAGGGAAGCTCAGTACTAGATTCATCGGTCCTTTTGAAGTGCTCGAAAGGTTGGTGAGGTTGCATATCAATTGGTGTTGCCAACGGATTTGGCATGTGTACACAATGTGTTCTATGTCTCCATACTTAGGAAATATGTATATGATCATACGCATATCATTCGCCATGAGAAGTTGGTGTTGAACAAGGACATGACATACAAAGAGAAGCCAATCAAGATAGTAGAACGGAAGGTGCAACAACTCAGGAACCGTCCCATCCATGTGGTTAAAGTCCTGTGGAATAATCGTAGAGTCGAAGAGGGCACATGGCAACCTGAAGGAATCATCAGACGGAACTACCCCGATCTTTTCGGTAAGACATTCTCTCCGCTATGGTCATATGAATTTGGAGACCAAATTCTTTTTAAGAGAGGGAGGATGTAGCAACCTGATATTTTAATATTTTAAATAAATAGAATAAAGGTAAGAAATGGATTAAATAAAACCCAATAAATATTAAAAGTAATGGGCTGGAGTTAATTAGATTATGCAAAGGCTAATGGGCCAAATTGGGAGTATGAATGATGGATCAAGAACAAATACTACAAAAATCGTAACCATAATTATGGGGAAAATAAAAAGGGTAAAAGAGGGATTGAAACCATGGCAATTGGCCATGAATGGGAAGCCAAATCATCCCCCACCATTACAGCAACCTCCTAGAGGGTTTTCCACTCTAATAGGGAGAGGAGATCACTAAAACAAGGAAGGGAGGAACTGGAATTCGCAACCCCCTTTCCTAGTTCCATTAGGACATGAATTACACCCTAAACATATAAGAACTCATCCTAAAACTAAAAGGGAAGGTTCACATACTTGCTGGGGTCATGGGAGGTGGAGCTAGGGCGTCAGGAGTAGAGGAGGACGGCTGGGAACCCAAGCTTTTCCTCAAACCATGCTCTGCTGCATCCTACGCATCGGTCTGGTGTTTAAGCTTCACAAGGGTAGGTATTATCGGGCCAAAGAAGCATCTAAATCATCCTTTATTGTAGAGCATCGTGTCCTCTTTCATTTGCAAGTGATATGCCCAAATTCCATCATGTATTCGTTGAGATATAAGCATTTTCCCATCGTAGCGCATGACTGTCCCATTTCTTGTTCATGCATGTTTACACACCTTACGAGACTAAATCAATCTGGTCCAAAGGCATATATCTCTTCATCTTGATGTCCTCTACAAGTTTCATGATCATCCCTTTGTCCCATGTGCCCTAGTTTAAGATATATAAGCGTTGCATGAATGTCGCTACAGGTTTCCTGCGTTTTCTGCCGTTTTTGGGTTAATGCTTGAATCGCGTCCAGATCAGGCGACGCGATTCATGGCACTAGTATCGCCTCGGCTTCTGCTACCGCGATTACCCAAAATGCATCCGTTGAGGGTGACGCGATTTGGCACGCCCAACGCCTAAAATTGTGCATCGTCTGACCTGTAAGACATCTGCTGAAATGCGACCGTGGAGGTCGACGCGTTTCTCTGTGTTTTCCCGCCTCTGGGAAAGCGCGTTGTTTGACTGTTTAGGGTTTCAGGAACGTGGCGGTCTCAGCCGACGCGTTTTTGCCTGCCTTCAAATCGCGGCCAGGACCCCCGACGCGATTCAGCTACATTATTCCAGCAGCTATTTTAGCTCTATTTAAATGATACTGTGGACTATTTAAACATGTATATACCCTCTTAAGTGGTGTAATGAACAGTAAACTATCATGCTATTAAAATTTGCTATATGTCACTTAATTCTTTAATTTAAAAGTTAATGTGCATAATTATTCTTGTCTCATGATTCCATGTACATACACACACCAAATATTCATCCTTGCCATAAAATAATGCAGAAAATATATGAAATAAATTATCTGGTAATTTACTTAAATATTTGTGCATAAATCTCCCATTATAATAATAATGTTGTCTTCGTTTATTCCGTGGTTTGAACACCGATATCGCCGCTCCACTGTTCTAGAATTCCTCTGAAACGTCGCGCAACTTGTTTCCTTTACACACTACTCTCTTGACAAGTTGGAACCTCTCTATCGGACATTTCGTTCTGGTAGACAAGGGACTTTTTGTTAAGACATCCGTAAGACTCTGTACTCCATGGATTCTCTCATGGAGACCAAGCTGGTTGTAACCTAACACTCATAACACCTCTTAGGGGTCGATATGATCCAAATGGCTTTAGAAGTTCTCTCTCATCTTAACTCACGCCGGACCTTTGGACCTGTGCATAACATGGCCAGTGGAAAGGTAGTGAATTCCACCTGACTGCCAACACCAATTGCGCATGTTCTGCAACTGTTACTATCGCCCGTTTCATTCAACGTTTTATGTGAAATGACCTATAGTTCTCATCTACAGTCTGCTCGCTCATCTATTCACACTCTCTCTGCTATCTCGTCTATTCATCTAGTACTCTAATCTCTTTCTTGGTACTCTCTATGGGCCATTTGACTGATTGTCTAAAGATAAACAATATAACTAATGTCTGGCAATATATAAAGGGTTTGGTCAGGTCCTGGGAGGTGCGCCCAAAAGTGCTATATACCCGCGGGAGTTAAATGACCAGAGTGTTTGGCATTACACTCAAGTGCTATCTATCTCGACTATCTAAATGACAATCAAAGTGCTATACTATACTCATTGTGCTATTTTACATTTATGCTATTTGTGCTATGGCCATCCTGCTCTGTGCTATATTTGGAAACTTGTGCTATTTCAAATCACGTGCTATCATGCTATCTCTTGCATTACTTGACTCTCTCTCGCTTTATCATATAGTAACTCTGCTTTTAATACATTAATCATGTAAAGTTGTCCACACCATGAGATATAAATCTTACTGGACGTTGTCGCTCACCCTACGTTATTTGTCATTGTGTCTCAGGTCAGGCGGAGGACAATGAATACACTCACGAGGATGGGGAGGGCCAGGAGTGATCCACGAGTGCCATGACGTCACCAAGTTATCCTAGAGTGTCTTAGTAGCCTTTTATTTCCATCTTATGTATTAGAGTCAATTGGGCCCTATGTTATGGCTCTGAGTTAGTTCATGTAATAGATAGCAGTTGAATTATCAATAAAAGTTGCCTTGAAAGATATCTTCTCTAAGACAGTTGTAAATATAACGTGGAGTAGGGCACAATCATGGCAAAAATCGGATACACACATATGCATGCAGAACCATAACAAACAGGTATATGGAAATAGTCCAAATAACAACAACCAAAATGTAAAATATATGAGATGGATTACAGTAAAGAACATGCTGAAATTTGGCAGAAACAAATGTAGTAGAAGTGCCTCTAAGGAGACTCCCCTTAGAGAAGATATCGCCCCCACAAGAATAGTGCGTCGGATAAGGCGATCTCCTCCCAAGATGCGACTACCACAACGAGATTGGAAACCGCACTTCTCCTAATCTCGTAAACAATGTGTAGCACCTCGGACATTTTAATTACATAAAAATTTAAATAAATAGAAATAAATAATTTCCATAATACCAGAGTATTTAAACATACGTATCATCATCGTATGTTCTAAAACACATCGGACAATTCCATAAAAATTATAAATCAACCCTAAACATTATTACTAAATGTTTCACAAAGAAATTTGTGCCAAGAAAAATTGGATTAGCCAAGTTTAAAGTGTTTCGCGACTTATTATCGTAATTCATGAATAAGTCAAAAAATCATTATCACACGTACTCGGGTGAGTCAGAAAATTAAATAAAAATCATATATGGACTTCAAATAATATCCTCTAATGACCCATCAAGAAATTTGGGTCAATAAAAATCATTTAGGCTAGGTGTAAGAGTTATTGTGACCGATTATCCAAATTAGGAAACAAGTCGGAAAACCGTTAACACAGAAATACGACACAACCATAAATTAAATAAACATGTTGGAGAGACTTCTAATATTATATATTAATGACCCAATATCATAATTGGGCCAATGGACATCATTTGGCCCAAAAATCAAATGAAGCAAGAAAATACATAGAAATTCGCAACTTTGAATAGGCTGAAATTAGAAGAGGCAATTTGAGTTGAATTGGGATAAAAACATGCATTCTTAGCAACCCAAATTCGTGCTTAACTAGGGTGGGAGGTTTCCTAAAGCCTCACACACTCTAATGGAGGAAGAAATCCTCAAATTAGGAAACTAACAAGCCAAAACTGCAACTCTTCTTTCCTAGTCACAATAGGACTCCTAAACACCATAGTGGCTTAAATACTCTCCACCAAACCCTTGGGGATGAGTTTACATCTTGTTGGGGTCGTGTGGAGGAGTTCTTGGGAGCTGGGGGAGCAGGAGATCCCCACACCAAGCCGTTCTTCTTCCCCGTTATGTCTGCTGCGACCTGCACAGATAGTCATCTTGAAGTCGACCAAAGGTAGGTCAAACCCTAACCAAACCTTGCAAGGAATATACTCTTGGAAAGAGGGTCAAGTCTACATTCTAACCCAAGTGGAATGCCCAAATTCCATGCAGTATACACGGAGTAATAGGCGTTCTTCAAACAGTGGTCTGAACATAGGTTTTCTAGAAAAATGGGACTTCTTCAACCCAAAAGGTAGGTTTTCTCAGGCCAAACCTTAACATATCCTATATTAATGTGTAGAGCATAAAGTTAACTTTCGTTTCCCACTGGTTTCATTTAATTTCAATGAGTAGATTTTGAATTATAAGTGTTTTTCCCAAGTCGCACACTGTTAGGGCTTTTCCCGTTCTTTATATGTTGCATGCGATTCGAGACTGAATTAGAGCAAACCCACAACATGAAAGTTTTTCTACTAGTTGTCCTAGTCATGTTTTGTGTTGAATGGTTTGTCTAAATGTCATTAGTTAGAGAGTTATAAGCATGGTATGAGGGTCACTGCATGATACTGTGTTTTCGGGTTGCACTTGGTTTTTACGTTGTGTTGATTTATCACGCATCTCTAGGTCATTTAAAATTATTTAAAAATCATAGTCCGCATCTATTTCATGTTCCCTACAACTTTCATGATGAGACTTTTGTCCTAAAAGCCCTAATTATTCTAGCATCATACCTTTTTTTTTTAATAAAACGGTCCTCAGGGCCTCAAACTGGGAGAGTGCACCCTCCCCCAGAGGGCGAGAATGTACTCACTCCACCAGTGAGGGCGACCTGGGCCAGAGATATTATAAATATAGGAAAAAAGTATAGCACATCCCAGGGGCGATCCCCTTACAGCAGTCTAACATTGAGGAGGCCAGATTTATCAATGGTCATCGGGCCTTTACAAAAGTAAGGTAAATTATGCGCTCCCCTAAAAACCTTATTACATTTGTCCTTGACAGCAAAGTTTGCAAGAGCATCAGCCAGCTGATTAGTCTCCTTGTAAACATGGGACATAAGGGCAGGCTCCCTGATGAGAGAAACAACCTCTCTCCACCACCTATAAGACCGCCAAGATAACATCTTCTTTTCGCAGATGGAGTTGACAAGGACCTGAGAATCAGAGTGGATAATAGAGAGTTTGTAGCCTGAAGAAGTAGCCAGCCGTAGACCATCACAGAGCACTCGGACTTCAGCTATCATGCTGGTTCCCACACCATAAAAATGAGAAAAATCCATATGCACATTACCTTGTGAATCACGAATGCATCCGCCACCTCCACATTCTCCAGGGTTGCCTTTGCAAGCACCATCAACATTGAGACTAAAATCACAAATGGGGGCAATCCATCTAACCAACTTCAACATTTTGATGGAGTACCTTGGAAGATAACCGAACCACATAAGAATATGTAAATCCTTAGGGTTCAGATCCACTTTGAACTGGAGCATGGACAGGGAATGGGCAACCATTGACTTGATGTTATTAATAATAACTCCAGCCGAAGAGTGGGTGGATTCAAATCTCCTAGAGCATCTGTTCTTCCAGACATACCACAACATGAGGATGACTGAATAAAGGGAAGCAAAGCCAATAGGTGAGCGGGCATTAGAGTCCTGTAGGAAACTCCAAAGGCGGGCAGTAATGTGGCTATGCAAGGTGACCTTAGGAGACACCAAGGGATAAATCCAGCGCCATAGGGAGACTGCAAGATCACTGTTGATGAAGAGGTGGTCCAAATCTTCGCTGGCAGGCAGATGACAGTAGGAACAGAAAGATACCATGGGAATGCCAATTTCAGAAATACGGGCATCAACAAGAACAGCCTGGTGCAAAATTTTCCAAGAGAACAAAGAGGCTATAAAAAGAATTATGCCAAAGCTTAGAAAGTGCAGGTCTGTGAACACCTTTAGGCCTGATCAAGTTGTAGATAGACTTAGTAGAAAAGGTACCGTTGTCAGAGGCCGCTCAAATGCATTTGTCCTCTTCAAAAGAAAGCTCCAAACCTTCCATAAGATATTGGGGAATACTCGATCTGAGTGGATGAGATATATCAGAAACAACATCACTCAAGGAGGTCTCCTCTTCCATGTTGTTCGCGTGGATCAAATCCCTGAGGGGAGTTTCTCCAATCCATGTATCATGAAGGATTCTAATGCTTCTGCCGTTGCCATGAACCCATCTTGTATTATCTTTGAGAACTTCCATGGCCTGCATGTAGATCACTTTGGGAATGCCTGGAATGCTACTAACGTGGTGAAGAGAATACCTTGTTCTAGCATAAGTGGCCCAGATGGAAGAGCTTTGGGTTAAGGTCCACAACTGCTTAATGGCCAGGGTAATTTGGACATGCCATAAGCTGCGAACACCCAGACCACCTTCAGTTACCGGTTTTTGGATTAAAGGCCAAGCCACCCAGTGTCTGCGATGAGACCCATTAGCTCCATCCAAAAAAAAAGCAGCAGAAGCTTTTTTAATATAAGAAATGATAGACTTTGGAATATAGGAGGCAGTGGCGATATAGATAGGAAGAGAAGAGATAACTGAGTTGATCAATGTAATTCTACCAGCCTGAGATAAAAGTTTAGATTTCCAGGCAAGAAACTTCCCATTAACCTTATCAATAAGATAACTATAGTCCACAGAAGATAATTTGCCCGCCTTTAGGGGAACACCTAGGTAGATCAACGTATCAGGTTGCCTGGAGAAACCAGTGACCTCCTTGATCTTGGTGGCGGTGGAGGCAGGAGCCTTAGGAGACAGCATGAAGCAACTTTTTTGAGGGTTTTTGTGCTGACTCGATGAGTGAGCATATCTAGTAAGAAACCTATTGAGGCGTCTGACATTCCTGATACTTCCATTAAGGAATACTAAAGTATCGTCTGCATAGAGCAAGTGGGCAGGAGGAGGGCAGCCCCTCGGTCCAGAGTAAGGGAGTAAGAACCCCGAATGAACCATATTTTTAAGACCCCTACTAAAAGCTTCTTCCATAAGAATAAAAAGAGCTGGAGCAATTGGATCACCTTGTTTTAATCCCCTTGAAGATTTAAAAAAACCAACTGGTGAACCGTTAAAAAGAACAGAAAACCAGCAGTTGGAAACCATCATACCAATGTAGGAAATGAATCTAGAGGAGAAACCAAACTTTTTGAGGACCGCAAAAAGAAAGTTCCACTCCACGCTATCATATGCTTTTTTTATGTCCAACTTGAAAACCACATTGTTACCCCTGACTTTCCTGCCAATATCTCTAATCAACTATCTGGCCATAGAAACATTATCTAGGATAGATCTACCTTTCACAAAAGCTCCTTGCTCATCAGAGATAATAGTGGGGAGAATATCAGACAATCTGTCAGAAAGGATCCTGGACACAATTTTATAAGAGAAGTTGCATAAACTGACAGGTCTATAATCATTAAAAGAAGCCGAATGATTCCTCTTTAGAATAAGAGCAATATGAGTGGAAGTGACACCTCTTGGAAAGGAGAAGCCATTAAAGAAACCACAGACTGCATTGGCCACATCATTACCTATGATATCCCAACAAGTAGTGAAGAAAAAACCTGTAAACCCATCCGGCCCAAGAGCACTGTTACCATTAAGATTCCACACCGTCATCTTAATTTCATTGGAGTATGGAGGCTTGCATAACGCATTGTTTTGGTCTGCATTAATCATTTCAGGGATAACATTGAGAAGGGAACTGTCGATGTTATGATCTGTAGATTGGAGGAGGGCTTCGAAGTAAGTTGCTGCCTCCTTTGAAAGGACCTGATCCTCACACCAGCTGCCATTGACCTGAAGTCTGTGAATTTTGCTTCATCTTCTATGACCTTGAACCACTGCACGGTAGAAAGCAGTGTTCTTGTGACCATCCTCCAACCATTGAAGTCTAGCTTTTTGAGCCCAGAAAATTTCTGCACGGTGAATAGCTTTTTTCAGATTAGCATTAGCTGCTCCCAACGATGCACGGTTGGCAGTAGTAGGATTGTTATCAAAATTATCCTGCATGTCTTGCACCTCACTCTCCCATCTACAACATTTTTATTTATATCTCCAAATTTCGATTTGTTCCATGAGCGAAGGGCGCTCCTAACCGCCTTAAGTTTAAGGTGCAGAGTGAGAAACTTATTAGGGTTGTCACTGCTCACATTTGTCCAAGCATTATGCACAGTATTCATGAAAGATTCATGAGTTATCCACATAGATTGAAAAATGAATCTAGCAGGACCTCTATTAGATATAGAACAATAAGCCAGAAGGGGAGCATGGCCAGACGGACCTCTCAGCAGGTTTCTAATTTGGAACCCAGGAAAAGCTGTCTCCCAGAGATTGTTAATAAGAGTTCTATCTAATCTTGCTTTAACTGCAGCTAGGCCAGCTCTGTTGTTAGACCAGGTGAAATTAGGACCAATGTAGCCTGTATTAGAGAGGGAAGAGGCAGAAATACAAGCATTGAACTCCATCATAGCAGTGAGATTAGGAGGGTGACCACCACATTTTTCTACCAGAGTAGTCACACAATTGAAGTCACCACCAACTAGCCAGGGAACTGTCATATTGGAAGACATATGAGTAATCTCATCATAAAGAAGACGCCTTGTGATGGAGCTACAGGATCCATAGACCACCGTCAGCATATAGTGAATGTTGTTATTGGTAATTGACAACGTAATCTATTGTTCAATTTGGCTAACAGTTTGAAGCACATGATTACGCCAGAAAATCCGGATCTTGGAGTTATTCCCATTATTTCCAGCAAAATTCTCCATCTTCAACAATCTACTGATATGAGAAGCACGGTGCAACGGTACCATAGGTTCAATAATAGCAATAATATCAATGTTGTGCTGCAAAATAATCCTGCGCAGGGAGCGTTTGGAGGCAGTATTAGATATGCCTCTGATATTCTAGAAAACAATAGGTTTAATCATGATGAAGAATATCCGTTTTGGGACCCCACTGCCTTAGATTTAGATCTGGTGTGAACCCCTCCCTCCTTCTGAAGAGCCCCGCCAGCAGTTATAACAATGTTTGGCATGTAAATATTCTCCTTCATGGCAAGAGCCGATACACTTGCACCAGACGTATCCGAATCTGAGGGATTGGATCTGGAAATGACATTATTTAAAACAACCTCAAGAGATATTCCGCAGTCCTCTCTGTCCAGTTCTTCACTAGCTGCCAATGTATTGCCATGCAAGCCATGCCTAGAAGGCATCTGGTTAACCACCTTTTGAGCTCCCTGTCTGCAATAGACCTCCTCCGGTTCCTGAATTCTCTGCATGCAAGAAGTCGGAATGTGAGCAGCACCTCCAAGATCCATCCTTTCCTCCGAACTAGAAGCTTGCATGCCTTGCAACGTGTGCTACATGGGGCCAGACTCATCAAACCCCATAGCCGCGATTGCCCTGGAGCTGGCACCAGTTGTGTGTACACAAGTCTTCCCTTAGTATGATTGGCCTTAACCGGCATGTAGATATTCCCCGAGCTAACCATAGCATCCACCAAATCAGGATGGGAATCTGTTGGAGACAATATGGAAGTGTCATAATTTGGAAGAGTATCGTCCCTGCCGGCCTGAGACCTGGCCAGAGACTTCATCTTCCCTGCCACCGGCAACAACTCAAAACCTCTGGTAGGCTGATCTCCTTCCGATGAAGGAACAAAGGAGACTTCAGGCAATCCCTGCAACAAAACTCCCATAGTACTACCACCCGTTGCAAGAGTACCAGCAGAAGAAACTGCCAAGCCCGACCTGGCCTCATTAATGACACCATGCAAGACATGCAACGTGCTTTGGGTGTGGCCAGCCTCTTCCTGTTCACCGTTATGATGAGAGCCAGAAAAGTTTAAAACTATTGGGGGGGCCTCGAAAGCCTTCACAATATTGGCATCTGTCATCTCATATATTTCCTTTGGGGGGATAACAACTTCCTTTTGACGCCAGGCCTTTTTGGAGCAACAACATTTTCCTGGATCTTTGCAGGTTCTGGAAGGTTAGAGGCCTTCACCACAACAGTGTCCTTCTACTTCCTATGGCACTCCGATTCCGCATGTCCCAATTTCTGACAAAACCCACAAATAGCTGGCACTCTATAGTAATTCACGTTCTGCCAGAAACCATCTTGCCCACAGCCAACCCATATCCTCTCCGGTTTAGGTTTGGCTATATCAAGTTCTACACAAACAAAGGCCTCCTGAGTCTGAGTCATAGCAGAAGTAGGTTCATGGATTCTCAGAACTTGCCCAAGGTTTCCCGCAATAGACTTTAAAAAGTCACGATAGTAGTAATTCACAGGAAGCATAGGAAGGCCCACCCATATAGGCATTATGGTAGGATCAGAATTAAAATCAAAGGAAGACTCCCACTTGAAGAATCGGAAAAGCAGACCCTTAATATACAAATTTCTTCTTAAAATAACCTTAAGATAATCTTGCTCCTCCTCAAAGCGAAGTAGAAGGTGCCTCTGATTCAAAACGCTGACAATAAAATCAACCTTCAGCCCCAACCTTTGAGATAAGTAGTTATTGAAATCCGGGATGGAACACCTCCCATATGCACATCTGACAATGATAGCCCTGTTAAGAGTAGCTAGAGATTTACTGACCTCTTCCCTTGTGAAGAAAGTTGCCGGTTCCCCCAAGTCCGTGAAGCTTGGAGGTTTAACACCGATGTTCACCAATGGCGGAGGTTTAGTTTCAGAAATGATCTGGGCATAAGAGCGCCGCCCCACCTCAGCAGTCAAGCCTTGCGAACGCTCCCCGCGAGAATCCCCACGCTTAGTAGGAGACGCCATAACGCCTCCACCTGACAGGAACACCAACACCGCCGGCACAAGGCCGGCGGCCTAACCTCCGGCGACCACCGAACAGGTGAAATCCTCGGAGCTTCTCTCTCTAGAATCTAGAGAGAGAGAGTGACGAATCATCTTCCGACATCATACCTTGCAAAGTAAATCTTGCATTTAACTGTTCACAGTCTTCTATACCTCATGTTGGACTTGATTAAAGCCTATCGAAACCATCATTATTTTCTAATTCCAATTTACTGGAAGCACCCTTGCATGTCTAGGTTGGTTTAAGACTATTTTTGTTATTTTTCATGTATTGTACAATTTGTTCTCTATTTTTGAAGCACCATGTGTCAATATAAGGCAGTCCTAGACCGCAATCCAAGAACATGTCTTTTCTCTATCGGATTCAGGCACAGACCCTGTGAACGCGACGGCCCGATAGGCCGCGTTCTGAGATCTTGTCGCGACAGCAAACTCGTTGCGTTCTAAACGCGATGAGCGCCCCGTCGCTATCTCTCTGCCTGTTCTGACTGCCTTGTCGCGTTCTTCACATCCCCTTGTCGTGTTCTGTCCCGACCACGTCGCGACCCTAACTGGGGTGCGTCGCGATCTCAGAATTTTGCATGAAACCCCACTTATTTTTCTTGCAAATCTTACCGCTATACCTGAGGTCTGTTTAAATATGACATTTAGTGTGTAATTCACATGTCTTAGATCTGATCATTGCATGATGGTTATTTTAATGTCTTAAAAGTGGTTAACCCATTTAAAAGTTTTAATTACATGAATGTTATTCTAATTGCTCCTTAAATGATATGATCTATTCATGCAACTCGTGATTTAATCTTCCTATTATTCTACCATATTTAAAATGATAATTTGTTATATTAAAATCTTGCAAATCCGATTAGTTAAAGCTCATAGTTTCATGTCATGCCATCATGTTAAGTGTTTTCCACGAGTTTAAAACTGGTGGTTTATGGATTGAGACACGCGTACATCACTACACACTTACACGTCTAGGCAGCCCTTTATTGAAAAATTGGAAACTCTCTACCAGTCATTCCGAATTGGTAGACTAGTGACCTTTTCTCCAAGGCCTCCGTAAATCTCCTCTGACCATGGATTCCCACATAGCCGACGAGTTGGTTGTACCATTGAAGTTCCCTGGAGATAGCGTGCACTTCCTTTCTCTTCTTGTTCTCGGAGTCTGATTTACAATCTAGACTAAAGCCATTAATGTAAAGATTAAACTAAAGTATAAATCGTATCGCTATGCTGCCGAATTTATCTCTTGACCATTGTTATCATGAAATCATGTTCAATTTACTTATTACTTGTTCTCAACATCATCATGAACATGACATTACACCTGCTTACGTATTGAAACTCTCACTGGTCATTATTAATGACTGTGGGTATCTACATTTAAAAATTAAAATGAGATGCTGACCAGGCACGGAGAGTGTCCAAGGGCTGCAGTTTAGCCCCAATGACGAAGAGTCATAAATATACTGTTAACCATGGGGTATAATGATTACTGGCATTGCATCTACGCTGGGAGTCTTGCTTGCTTGTTGAATGATAGATACAATAACCACATACATGTGTCCTAGTGTGCATTCTTGATGGATCTTTTCTTGGTGTACATTAGTGTCTACGTGCTTGATTAGTGTTACTTGATCGTGCTCGTACATTCTTGCTTGCTTGCTTGCGTGATATGGCCATCCTGCATTTAATGTAATTAGTGATATCTTGCGTTCTTGACATCAAGTGAAATCTTGCGTGCTTGTACAAAGTGATCTATTGTTAGTTCTATCTTGTCATCTTGTTCAAAAATCTTGTTCTATCGTGATCACTCTATCTAGCTTGTCCATGTATCATGTTTTAATGAATTTTATTCGCACATGCATATCATGACATTCATTGTGCTTACCTAGTTCTAAATTGTTAATCACTTATATCATTGCCCACACATTGAGATATAAATCCTACTGGGCTAGTTTGCTCATCCCCTACTTTTACCCAATCTAGGTGACTATGAAGTTCAAGAGGAAGAGCAAGTCGAGGATGGGAATGCGTCCGAGTGATGAACGTTCCAATTATGAGTCTATCTATAGTTAGTTTATTTTGAGTGTTAGGACAATGTAGTAGGAAGTGAGCTATTATGTACTTTTGCTTTTATTGAGTCTTAGTCCTATAATAGTTTCTATTTTGAATACAATAAGTTGAGATTTGAATACAAGATTAGTTGAGTTCAATATTTGGGCCCTATGATGATGTATGTTGTTATACATTTAGTGTGTGCTAGTTAGAGGCTTATTTGCCGACTGTTCACGTGTCGGGATAGCGTCTCGAATTATATTCCGCATTATTAATATCCGCTGCGTAATTCTCGGGATGTGACACAATGCTACACTAAACCTAATCCTCGTCTGCAGTGAATGGAAATCAGGAAGAGGACATGCACCGGTCACCGGCGGAAGGCGACACAGCGGCGAAGGCCGGGGACGCTGTCGGCGACGCCGAGGTGGAGCAGTGCAGTCATCGGAAGGGAACAGGAGAGCGAGCGACCGGATGGCGAGCAGTTCCTCCTTGCGGGAGTCGAGAAGACGCTTCGGTTACAGGTGTTAACCGTGATTAGGAAACCTAATCACTATATCAAGCACCTAACGCCTGCACAGACCAAGGCATTGGGCCAGTTCAAAGAACGGGCCCAAAACAGCTCCTAATTCTCCAAGAAAGGCCCAAAACGCAAAAAGAAGGAGTAAAAAAGTGTCAAGTCAAACCGGCTGGACCACATCATCACACGCACGCGTCCGCCCAGCCCGGCGGCGCGCCTATGTGATATGGTCTAGCATAACCCCACCATTGTGTGTAAAACATAGTCTCATAGACTCTAGGGGTTATGAAGTCTTTTACCCTTTAGGGGTATCCCATGTAAGACTAAAGACCCTATACATAAGGACAAACTAGCACAACTTTTGATTTACCTTTTACTTTATCAACCTTGAGTTTTACTTTTCTTTTATATTGCTCCCTTTAACACCCTTTATATCCAACATGGAGCAGGTTCTATATCCTTTCATTGAATGGGTGTGCGCTCTTCCAGACCAGTCCTCTTAAGGGTGTTGTCTTAAAAAAAACAGCTAATTAATATTGTTCGGGTTCATAAAGTTGTGAAATTAAAGAAAGTTCTTGCTTGATGTACGAACAAATTAACTTTTGATATTGCAAGGATAGCGTATTTAAGACTCATGTGTGCAGCATAGCTGCTAGACAGTGTATTCTGTGTATGGTGTGTATTAATTTAAGATTCGTGTGGAGCATAGCTAACCAGTGTATGTTGTGTATTGTGTTCGGTCAACCTCTGCCTAAAGCTACATACCCGCCGATGGGGTTCAGGGGTGCAGACAAGCGGGAGTTGGGTCTCGTGGAGCTGTTCCCTGTGCTACTCTGCCAAAGAATGAGGGGGGAAAAAGTTTCTTAGGTTCCAATTTTTATTTTTCATATGAAATAAGCAAGTAGCCATCAATCAAAAACTTGTACTTTAAGCACCTCTTTAATTGGAGGATGTCCGAAGATGAAGTCACATAATTTGGAGTTAAGCATTTGTTGTCTTTTGATTAGGGAATATGTGCTAACTTTAGGTAATTACCTGATCATGTCATGGTATCATAGTGAGAGTAATGGCAAAATTTATATTTGGATAAGGGAGGAAGCATTTGTAAAGTTAGTTTGTACGTTTGTCCTATATGTCAGATTAATTCACCGACTATCAAAGACAATTCACTTTAAACATGGTGATACATCTAATCGTAGAGCCTAATTAGATAATCTAAAAAATTACATTCATAATATTAATGATGATGATGTGCATTTTATATGGTATCTAATTATATTATATGTGGTTTACATACTGTAAGCACATATCTTTACATACGCAAATCAACATATATAAAGATTTTATCTAATAAAGAACGATTCTTTTGGGTACCCGATATTGATTTTATTCTCAATCAGGACTTTTTGGCTGCTCAAGCATCCTTCTTAAGAGATTACTTACATGGAAATGCACCTTTCGCTATTTTAAAATTGTACAACATTTCCTGCATCCTCATGAAACTAAACTTACACATCTGTGCTCATCACAGTTCTTCATGGATCCTAATGTCTAATTCTCCAGAGATCTAGGGTAGAGTGGAGAAGATGTGTAAAAGGAAGAGAAAGAATTCTCCTTGTGCTAGCTAATTAAGCAGCACTTTCTCTAAGTCTGTATTAGATCTTTCATGGCGATGTTTCATTGTTTTGGGTGAATAAGGATATCTACTGTAAGTGATCAATCGGTCTCACACATCCTCTTAGTTTCTCTTAACGAACACATATCTGCAAGAGGAAATATATGCCCACACTAGCAATATCAGAAGGGTATACTCTGATCATTGTTGTGTAAGAACGGCTTCCTCGAAGCTAATCAATATTTTAACTTGGAAAAGATGGGACATCCATGCTTCCAAACAAAATGGACCTCCGTGGGGAGAAAGGATAGATAGTCCTTCCGTGCAAGTCTCAAACATCGCCTGCATGAGGAGCCAGACAGATCATGGAGTAGGGGTTCCCCACACTGACATCATCTGCTTATGTGTGCACATAATATTCATTAAAGCAGTCTGATTTGCTTCTCTTTCTCATCACCAGATTTTGTGATGTGATAAGAGAGAATCAATGATCTGACAAGGCAAAGAACTGGACGTATGTAATTAATTTGGCCCCATGCTATGCATTTGTAAACCTTGAATGCCATTAGTGTAACCTTGTGAAAGCAGTCACAAGCGGCACCTTCTAGTACTTCAGCTACATAATGAAAGAAATCATGTGCAAGGAATAAGGATGGCCACATGTCTTCTCCATTAATCTGCACTGATTAGAGAGAGAGAGAGAGAGAGAGAGAGAGAGAGAGAGAGAGAGAGATGAGTTTTATATCAATATGATAATATTGCAACCCCATATCTCTAAGCAAAAAAGCATTACAAGAAATAGCACAAACGTCACTGGTTTAAAACCGTTGACATAAATATATGTCAACGGCTCATCAACTGTTGATAAAGTCGTTGACAAATTAGTCGTCGACTAATATTTGTTCGCGGCTACATTTAGTCATTGACATATAAGACATATGTCATCAGTTTATAACTGTTTACATATATGAGATATCACAATGTATAATAGCCATTGACATATAGGACATATGTCAGCGGCTATTATTTGTTGACATATCATAAGTATGTGAGCGAATTTTTACAACCACTAACAAAGATCTATTTAGGGGAAAAAAAAATTTCCCAACGCCTCCTCCGTCTTGCAACCCCCCTCCCCCGTCCACCTATGTACCGTCACCTTCCCCTGGAGGAGGCCTTGCTATTGCAGGGCATGCCGTGGCGGTGCTCCCAGTGGGCTTCTCAAATCTGTCATCTCCCTGCTGCCCAACAATGCCCTCTTCCACGTCAGCTTCCTCGATCTGCTACCCCCTTCACACCGCCATCTTCCTGGAAACGTCAGTCACCTGTAGGAAGGAGTTGGAGAAGAGCATCTCAACGGTGCTAGACCAGGCCTCCACAGGGGACTTGCTGTCTCAACGGAGATGCAGAAGGTGGCGAGGATGGTAGATGCATTCGTAGGGGAGATTGCCATTGATGAGGACCTCAGTGTGTCCAAGTTCGCCGACATCGTCAGGGTCGTGCCCAACTCGTCCAGGCGATCGTGGGCCACCTGGGATTACCACATGGAGGACCGCTACACCACATGGAGGACTGGTACCCTTGAGGAGTGGCACCTCCGCCGTCAAGGTGGCCTCGTCTCGCTTCGTCTCCTACTACTGTTGCTCCACCAACCCACGGCCAAGCTGGGGCTCTTAAGCACCTGGTGGTGCGGGCTCATCCACCTGGACTTCCCGGAGGTGTTCCTTGGTGGCGGCGCTCGATGTTGTGGCTCCTCCAGGGACTAGCGGGCTATGGTGGATGACGAAGAGGCGAAGCATGACATAGGAGAGCTTCTGCAGAGGGGGGGGGAGAAAGGAGGAGGAAGAAGAAGGCGAAGGGGCAAGAGGGGTGTTGCTGCATGGGGGGGGGGGGGTTAAGAGTCTTAAATTTTTCACCAAAATTTATGTATTTGTCGATGACTTCTTGGAGCCACTGACAAATGTTTAGCCCACCAATCTTTCACCAAAATTTATGCATTTGGCAACGGCCCTTTTGAACTGCTAACAAACGTTTAGCCCGCCAATTTTTCACCAAAATTTATGTATTTGTTAACGGCTCTTTTGAGCCGCTGACAAACATTTAGCCCGCCAATGTTTCACCAAAATTTATGTATTTGTCAACGACTCTTTTGAGCCGCTGAAAAACGTTTAGCCTCCAATTTTTGACCAATTTTTATGTATTTATCAACAGCCTTGTTGAAGCCGTTGACATATGCTTGGCATTTGTCAATGACTAAAAGTAGTCGATGACATATGTTGAACATTTGTCAACGACTTATAGTAGCCGCTGACATATGTTAAGCTTTTGTCAATGGTTTTAGTGAGCCACTGACAAATACTTAGCATATGTCAACCGATAAATACAGTCGTTGACAAATGTTAAAATGTGCCAACGGCTATATGGATCCGCTGACAATTGGGATTTATGTCAACAACTTTTATTAGTTGCTGATATATATTCGTTGACAAATCTTATTTTTCTTGTAGTGATGATTATTGCCTGCCGAGTTGCTCGACGGTGTTTCCCAACCCAGATATAAAGGGTCGGACCCCACAGCACAGTGCTCTCATCATTGAGGCCCCACATGCTCCTGCTAGCTAAGCAAAGGATGGTCACCTCAGAATAGACATTAATCAGAACCTACACAAGTAGACTGATGCTACTATGTACAAACTTTTGATTAGATAACCCCACAATTATTTACTTCTGGAACACATTAGCTAATCACCATATCTAGCTTAAAATTATTAGAGAGGGTGAATCTCAGCCCTCTGGCCAAAACTATAAGGCATAGTTATCCAATTCTATACAGTAGGTGACAGTTCGATTATCAAATGGGGTTCACTTGGCAAAAGTCTATGGACTAGACTGAGCCCACCATAGAAACCCCAACTAACAAATAGGGCGCACCCGATGAAAGCCAAAGGACCAGCTCAGTTCGGCCTGAGGAAGCTAGCTATCAGGCAAGGCCCATTGAAGCGCCAACGAGCACCTGATCTGCTTGCACCATGAGGAGGGCCCCTTCTCTCTGTGTTGATGCCATTAGGAGAGCCTAGGCGATCGAGGATAGCTCTCGAGTTAGATGTCACAGAACGTGTAGTGGCAAGAAGCTAACTTGACCCACCCCAAGCCTATCATGGCATGCTTTAGCTCAGTATGCTACTCGACAGTCTAACTAAGATGACTTCTTGCCTAGCCAACCTCTAAGTCAGTAAAGCTTTAGCATAGTAGGAAAGTGGTAGACACTCCTGACTTGATTACCTATCCCCCATGCTTGGGAGGGAGAACTCCTATGCCCTATGACATCTACCTATGTTGAGTGCTTTTATGTGAATACACCAAGAGGGGCATGGCCCACGTCACCCCTACACCCCCTGAAGCCAACTTTGGGGCATGGCATGTGTACGGATCAATGACTTAAGGATGCCCTCACTCATGGCTAGTGAGATGGCTCACATACAGCCGACGAAGACTAGCCAAGTCGCATGTACAGAAAGCTCCATCATAAGTAGGTCAAAGGTTCATAGCTCTGGCCATGCCTATAGTCACGGTGTAGGAGACATGAAGAAGGTTTAAGGCGCATAAAACCCAAGGGGAAACACATTGATAAAATGTAGATCCTACTAGTCGATGCAAGATGACACCAGAACCACCAAAACATTGTGGGGAGCGATGTCAAATCATTCATCCCCTTTCTAAGCTCTTGTTGAGATCTAACATAAACATCAGAGAATTATTCTTAGTGCTCCACTCCCAAGACCCTTTGATCCTCTTTTTCTTCTTGCATGGCCCTGCCTCACAAGAGGGCCCGCGAAAAGTGAAAGGGCCAATTCAAGGCCCCCCAAAGAGTGAGGCCTCTCACTCCCTCCCTAACGCTGCCACAAATGTGTCCCCTCCTTTCCATACGACTAGCCAAAGATTGTAGAATGACATCAATCTCCTAATATCCTTCAACAAGAAGTTGGATCAGCTTATTGATCTATTGATGGCCTACGAGAGGTAGCAAGGATTGTAACAACCCACCTTATATCGGTACGATTATACCAATCCTCATCGGTACAAAGGGCGTCATTATAGTGGGATAATAACCCAACACTAGCCGATAGGTTGATATGTACGTGGATAGCAAATAAAGACAGCGGAATTAAAATAAATAACTCAACTTTATTCCATCACCATCACACATTCCACAGTCTATATAGCAAGAAAAGTAAAGACAACGTCCACATTATTACAAATATAAAATAACTACATTGTCTATTACATTGTCTATAACATTGTCCATGCAAATAACTTTATTCAAGCTATGAAAGGGAAAAGTACAACTACTAAGTGCTCCCCAAAAGCTACTCCTCCAAGATATCGTCCTTCGCTATGCCTTCCTCCAAAATGGGAACACCTGTCTCACCTGTACGCCGAAGCAAGAGTGAGTCTAAAAGACCCAGCAAGCAAACCCAAGACTCAACTCTACACATATCACACACATGTTAACTATTGCACAATGGAGAAAACACATACTATCTTTTCACAATAAAGGCATTACATGACTCATGCTTTAAACAATCATCAACATACCTAGACCACTTAAATATACTTTAGATTAACATTATTTATCCATCCAAATATCATCCATTTCATGATACATTTCTACAAACTAGAGCATAGATTTAAGCACAAGGTAATAAACAACCTAGCATGATAATTATTCACTTTTCACATGCACTTTTGATATTTTATTGCACATTTTATTTGCTGTTTTAATATAAATAACTCTCATTACACATGATTTCACATTTTATAACATGAATTGAAGAATTAAAACATAGTCAAGTTGGTTGGCAACAATAAGCACTTATAGCATGGAACCTAACATTCTTACATGTATTTATCACATTCATAACCACACTTTACTTGCTGTTTTGTCATGAATTAAACTCAATTACATGAAATTAGATTTATTCGCACGTTATCTTATTCATTTAGCAATTTCCATATGTTCATCTTGTATGTTTCATAATTCACATGTCTTCATATGTATATTCACATACACTATTACATGAAGATTAATAAACTACATGACATGATACTAAACATGATATTACATTTGAAGTATTAATACATAAAAGTATAGACATTTGCACTATTATATTGGTTTCACATGAAATCACACTCTCATTCATATTCACTCTCCCTTACATATCTTTTTACACATTTTTCACATTGTTTATTCTTACACTTTCACTTGTTACATGTCATATCATTTGCACTCATAACGTGCCACATTCACATATTACCTTACACTTTATTCATAATATATTACTTAAATTGCCTTGACACATAGTCCTAACTACTTTCTAGAGGACGCACTCACCCATATCTCATAGCACATAGCTCATCTCATAGCACATCACATCGCATCTCATAACACATACCCGCCACCTAGGCAATGTAGTGGCGAATCTTGGTAACTGCGCAGACCGGGAGAAGCCCTCTCCACCCTATCTAGTGGTACTTGTCCACCTCCAGGTTTTCATCCTAATGCCCTTAGGATATACTTTTCACAACGTTGAGCCTTCCATAGGGACTTTTCTATGGTATAGCTCTAGCACCTCTAGTGTAGCAGTGTCAATCTCGGCCCAATTATTATACATTCACTTTATCACATTTTGTCACATCGTTTTCATTTTTCACATGTACTATTTAGTCATTCTTCATGCATTGTTTTACAATTGCACATGCCTCAATTAACCTAACATGATACTACTATTTTTAGTAATAAAACAACTCATATTACAGTTCTAGACATGCTGTTAATTCCTAAATTACACAAGATTAGATTTAACATATCCAATATGAATAATCCCAGGGTTCAACTAATAATTACACTTGTTGTCATCAAATTAATTCCAAATTTTTATCACATGTTATTAACAGTAAACATATCACATATTCAATTTTTCCATATTTTTCAAACAGTAAATATAATTTCTACAATTTAATCTAGATTTCAGACATATTCATTAAAATATCATTAGACATGGTACATATTAACATGGTTGAGTGTTACAGTTCAGAAACCTAATATCAGTCTTCATTCTGTCATATAAAATTTATGAAACCTTAACTTACAACAAATCTATTTATACAAGTTTAAACATGCTCATATTATGCTCATAACTCAATTACTGAATTTTAGTAATTAACACGATTAACATAAAATCAGTGCAACCTCATGATGTGACCTAATGACTACATATGACCACATAGAAAATTTACAGTATGTACATATACCCGAAAATCAAATAAACGCTCTAAAGAGACCAAACAGTGCATTTTCATAACTCTGAAGAACTTAACTACACAGGATGTGGCCGCCTACAATAAACTGCACAATCTAGTGCCATCAACACCAGGAACTTGGTGGCAAGGGATGTTGCCGCCAACCTCCTCACAGCATACCATGCATACAGCACACCAAAACAAGTGGAATTTGGAGGTTCCAAGACTCGAGAAAAAATCCGTAAAAATCCTAAGACTTAAGGGACATGTGTAAGGTTGATATCCATAGCTTACTTGCCTCTAAATAAATCCACAATGAGAGAATTAGCCCGAAGAAGCCCTCCTCGGCCTTGCCGAAAAGGTGCTCAAAACTGCCTTCGATGTCATGTCCCGAGAATTATGCAGCGGTTATAAATTATGCGGAATAATTTGAGACGATATCCCGAGACGTGAACAGTCGGAAAATAAGCCTCTAGCTAGCACGCACTAAATGTATAACAACATATATCATCATAGGGCCCAAATATTGAACTCAACTAATCTTGTATTTAAATCTCAACTCATTGTATTGCAAATGGAAACTATTACAGGACTAAGACTCAATAAAAAGAAAAGTACATAATACCTCACTTCCTACTATATGAATCTAATGCTCAAAGCAAACTAACTATAGCTAGACACATAGTTGGAACGCTCATCACTCGGACGCATTCCCATCCTCGACTTGCTCCTCCTCTTGAACTTCATAGTCACCTAAATTGGGTAAAAGTAGGGGATGAGCAAACTAGCCCAGTAGGATTTATATCTCAATGTGCGGGCAATGATATAAGTGATTAACAGTTTAGAACTAGGTAAGCACGATGAATGTCATGATATGCATGTACGGATAAAACTCATTAAAACATGATACATGAAACAAGCTAGATAGAGAGATCAAGATAGAACAAGATCTAGAACGATATAACAAGATAGAACTAGCAATATTTCACTTTGTACAAGCACGCAAGATTTCACTTGATGTCAATAGCTTTCAAGAAAGCAAGATATCACTAATTGCAATAAATGGAGGATGGCCATATCACGCAAGCAAGCAAGCACGCACGAGCATGATCATGTAACACTAATTAGGCACGTAGACACTAATGTACACCAAGAAAAGATCCATCAAGAATGTACACCAAGACACATGTATGTGGTTATTGTATCTATCATTCAACACGCACGCACGACTCCCAGCACAGATGCAATGCTAGTAATCATTATACCCCATGGTTAACAGTATATTTATGACTCTCCGTCATTGGGGCTAGACTGGAGCCCTTGGACACTCGTCGTGCCCGGTCAGCATCTCACTTAAATTTTTAAATGTAGATACCCACAGTCATTAATAATGGCCAATGAGAGTTTCAATAAGTAAGCATGTGTAATGTCATGTTCATGATGATGTTGAGAACAAGTAATAAGTAATTGTTCATGATTCATGATAATGATGGTCAAGAGATAAATTCGGCAGCATAACGGTACGATTTATACTTTAGTTCAATCTTTACATTGATGGCTTTAGTCTAGATTGTAAATCACACTCACGAGAACAAGATGAGAGAGGAAGTGCACGCTATCTCCAGGGAACTTCAATGGTACAACCAACTCATCGGCCATGTGGGAATCCATGGTTAGAGGAGATTTACGGAGACCTTGGAGAAAAGGTCGCTAGTCTACCGATTCGGAATGACCGGAAGAGAGCTTCCAAATTCCCAAGAAAGGGCTGCCTAGATGTGCAAGTGTGTAGTGATGTACGCGTCTCAATTCACAACCATCGGTTTCGAACATGGCAGAAAGCACTTAGCATGATGGCATGCAATGAACAATCCATTTAACTACTCATGGGTTTGCAAGATTTTAAGATAATAATCATCATTTAAATAAGCTAGAACAGTAAGAAGAGTGAATCACAAGTTACATGAATAGTCACGTCATTAAGAAAGTGATTAGAATAATGGTTGGGTACTTAAAGCTTTTTAAATGGTTAAACACTTTTAAGCCATTAAACAGATGTCCTGTAATGATCAAACCCAAGATATGCAAATGACACATGGGATATCATGTTAAACAGACCTCGGGTAAGGCTAAAAATACGTGTCCAATACAGGGGACGCACTTTAAAACGCAATGCACAGCGAAAACATTAAACAGTCAAAATCGCGTCCACATGCATGGCCGCGTTCATGATTGAATCGCGGCGGGGGCTAAGGGCGCGTCTATAGAAAACATTAAAAAAAAAGAGGCTTGGGCAGGAAAACTTCTGAAATGCGTCGGGGGATCCAGCCGCGATTCAGACTGGCGCAGACTCCTAAGCGAGCACGCAAACCCATGCGGGCCATTGACGGGTCAACGTCAAAATCACGTCCGGGGTTGCGGACGCCTTTCATGGGATCATGTCACCCCTGGGCGGCGCGATACAGGCCCTTGAATCGCGTCCACCTGCCTAGATGCAGTTCAGGGTCAGACCGAAAACCCAGAAAAAAAACCTACACTCAGGGGGTTCGATCATGCAACGCTTATATCTCCTAAACTAGGGCTCTTCGGACAAATGTCTCAACATGAAATTTGTTGGGAACATGACAAAGGAGAGAACTATGATTTGTAAATAATTTTAAACATCCTCGAGATGCGTGATAAATTGACTTAAATAGGAAAATACCCTAACATGCGCAACTTTGGCAAAACGCTTATAATTCAAAATCTACTCATTGGAATTTGATGAAACTAATTAGACATGAAACTATACTTGATGCTCTACACATTGGTATAAGATTTGTTAAGGTTTGGCCCGAGAAAACCTACCTTTTGGGTTAATGAAGTCTTGTTCTTCAGAAATCCTGTGTTCATACCACTATTTGAAGAACGTCTAATACTCCGTGTATACTGCATGGAATTTGGGCATTCCACTTGGGTTAGAACGTAGAATTGACCCTATTTCCAGGGTATAGGCCTTGCATGTTGGGATTTAGGTTTGACCTACCTTTGGTCGACTCCAAGAGGACGGTTTGCACAGGCTAAAGCAGACGAAAAGAGGGAAGAAGATGAGCTTCTTGTGGTCGATCCACAGTTCCCCAGCTGCCAAGAGCTCCTCCACACGACCCCAGCAAGTTCTAAAACTCGTCCCTAGGGTTTGGGTGGGGAGTATTTAAGCAACCATTGTGTTTAGGAGTCCTATTGTGACAAGGAAAACTAAGTTGCAGTTTTGACATATTAATTTCCTATTTTGAGGATTTATTCCTCCATTTGAGTGTGTGAGGTTTTAGAAAACCTCCCACCCTAGTTAAGCACGAATTTGGGTTGCCACGAATGCAAGATCTCTTCCCAATTCAACTCTAATTACCTCTTCCTAATTTTAGCTTATTTAAAGTTGCAAATTTCTATGTATTTTCTTGCTTCATTTGATTTTGGGCCAAATGATGTCCATTATCCAAATTATGATATGGGTCATTAATATATAATGTTAGAAGTCTCTCCAACATTTTTATTTAATTTATGGTTGCGTCGTATTTCCGTGTTAACAGTTTTCCGACTTGTTTCCTAATTTGGATAATTGGTCACAATAACTCTTAAACCTAGTCCAAATGTTTTGTATTAACCCAAATTTCTTGATGGGTCATTAGAGGATATTATTTGAAGTCCGTATATGATTTTTATTTAATTTTCTGACTCATCCAAGTATGTGTGATAATGATTTTTCGACTTATTCATGAATTACGATAATAAGTCGCGAAACACTTTAAACTTGGCTAATCCGATTTTTCTTAGCACAAATTTCTTTGTGAAACATTTAGTAATAATGTTTGGGGTCGATTTATAATTTTTACGAAATATTCCGATGTGTTTTAGCACATATGATAATGATACGTATGTTTAAATACTTCGATATTATGGAAATTATTTATTTCCATTTATTTGAGTTTTTACGTTATTAAAATTTATGGGGTGCTACATTCGATCCGGTTCGTCTGTTGATGCAGATGGTTCCTCGAAGTTGGGGATGCCTCCTTAATGGTTGAACTCTCCTCCAGTCGATGTAGATCTCCAGAAAACTCCTTCAGTCGCCAGATCCGGCCCTCCAAAGAGCAGCTCTTCTCATAGGGAACTCTAGGGTTTTCACAAAGACCCAAAAGACTTGGCACTGCCAAAAAAGGTGTTTTTATAAGGTTGGGTAGGTTGGGTACGCACTAGGGTAGGTTGCCTACGATTACACAAGACATTCCTAAATTGAAACTGGACCAAACGCGAGCGTTACCAAATCTGGACCGGCCTGCACACGGGGAACTTGGCGTCCACCTTTTGTGCCACCAGCAGGGTACTTGGCGTCCATCGATCTAGACGCCAAGACCTGTGCTTGGCAGTCAGCGGCAGTGGATCCTGCCGCCAACAGGACAGTTCCACTAGAACACAGCCATGCATTAAAATAAATGCACAAATACCCCACAACAATTTAATATGTGCAAAAATAATTATACATACCTTCACCATATAAACTACATGCATTACATAATATTTATTTAAATATAACTTGCACTAATCTTAATTAAAGATAATATGTACAAATAACATATATATATATATATACATATGTATATACACACTACGTGATTACATGCATTATGCATGAACATATAAATACAATGTGCTCATCATTAGTTAGATACTACATGCACATTATTATTCAAGTAGCCTACACATCATAAACAATTTATCATGCTTAAAAGTAGATAGATATCATTTTAACAAGATTAATACATATACACATCAGGGTTACATACAACATGCATGGAAATAATTAAATATAATAGGCATATCAATAATTAAATAATACATGCTCATTTAAATATATTGCATGCACGGAAATAAACTCACAATTGCTTACAAGATGTATGATAATAACTTCTTACTATATGCACAACATATACAATATGCATGGAATTAATACATATAACATGTATAATAATTAGATAAAGCATACACATCATATATATATATACACATCATGTACGAAAATAAATCACATGTACTTACAACGTATATAGCAATATTTACATATCACATGCACAATGTCATTTAAGTACTATACATATACTATAGACAACTTAATGTGTATAGAATTAGATAGTTAGATATCACATGTATAAAATTAACACATATATACATATGTACAAAGTATTATTGCATACAATATCCATGGGATAAGTAGTATGATTTACATATCAATAGTTAAATAATATATGCATGGTATCTTTAAGATGCAATATGCAATAAGTTAACTAAGAAAATCTATACAACAAAATTTAATTATTGCATACGCACACTTAAATTGACATATGTATAAATATATATATACACACGTGTACAACGTAGTTATGTACATTATGCATGAAATAGATAAATACAACATGCACATCGGCAATCAGATTAAACATACACAACATTACTTAAGTATAATATGCCTAGGATTTTAGTAAACACAATATGCACAAAATTAACTAATTGCCTATTCTTGCATAAAATAACATATGTATATATACATGCATATGCTCATGAGGAATATAGAAATTGTAATATGCACGATTGAATACACATGCTATATACACAACAAGTAAATACACATGTACAATATAAAATGAAATAAAATTCAGGGTCTCACAAGGATGCACCCACCAATCTCAAGCAAGCTGGGGAGCCTTCTCAAAGCAATGCGCAAGCCATGGGCTGGAGCTTCTCCCTTCAAGGCAGATGCCTTGTAAGGCACCAGGTGAGAAGGGGTTCTCAATGGGAGGAGGAAGCTTTGTCATCCCCACATGGGAGAAATGCCCTCAAGAGGCCAATGCCACCATTACTTCCAACAAGCTTTTGAACGATGGGCATGACTTTCTAGCCCCGTCATAAAGCCCCTCAGGTGGGATACCTAGTTTGGGAGTTCGATAATGGATTGCTAAGCAAGAACACCACGTCACTGCCCTATATGAAGGTAGGTAGGGAACCCTACCAATGAAGATAAAGTACATCCATCATTCACTTGGGAGATCTTGGAGGCCCCCCTACCAATTGGAACCCATTGCTAATGGTGAAGTTGTACTATGGTCTGGGAGATCTGGCCAACTACTACTACAACTTTGAGGTGCTCATGATGCTGGAAGGCACCCTAATGAAGGGGATAGAAAGTCATGCCTCCAGCCTAGTGAAGAGTGTCTAAACCTAGTTATGGGCCCTCCTATTAGGCCACATCACTAGCTTCTAACAGTTCAGAAAGCTCGTCAAGGAAAGCATTGCCAAGAGTGGGCAACCAAAGACTATTTTGGGACTGTTGGTGTCACGCCCCGACGCGGAATATCGGAGCGCGAAGGTAGTTGCAAGAAAAAGGTATAGAGCGAATACTAGACATCAAACCATTGCACATTGAATAATACTAAAGCAAATCTTTTTCATTAATAACTTTTCAAATGTCTAGTTACAACCACTAATATCAGAGCCATTCTATAGGGCCCAATTACATTGTAATAAAAGGAAATAACTAACTACAACTCTAAGATAACATATTGACTCGAGGGTACTCCTGGCTTCACTCTTGGTCATTCCCTTCCTCGTGAGTGTATGTGTCATCCTCGGTCTCACCTGAGAACAGAACATCAAATAACATAGGGTAAGCGATAACGTCCAGTATGACTTAAATCTCAGGCTCAAGTAGGCTTTAAATAATTAGCGCATTTAATGGCAGAGTATCTAAAGATAGCAGGTATAAGAGAGTCAAAATATAGCAAGAGATAGCACAACAGGTAACAGGATAGCACAATAGCACGAGATCGAGTATAGTTCTAAAAATAGCACAAGTATCGAGTATAGCACGAATAGCAGGATGGCCATAGCACAACTAGCACAAGTATAATAATAGCACGACGAGTATAGCACTTGTTTGTCATTCTAGACATTGAGAGAGTATAGCATGTTTTGTGTTTTGATTGTCATATAGATAGTCGAGATAGATAGCACTTGAGTGTAATGCCAAACACTCTGATCATTTAACTCCCATGGGCACTAGCACTTTCGGGCGCACATCCCAAGACCAGATCGGGCCCTTTATATATTGCCAGGCATTGGTTATATTGTATCTTTAGACAATCAGTCAATGGCCAATATAGAGTACCAAGAATAGTTAAGAGCACTAGATGAATAGACGAGATAGTAGAGAGAACGTGAATAGACGAGCGAGTAGGGTATAGATGAGAGCTAAGGGTACATCACGTAAAACAACGAGTAAACAGGCGATAGTAACAGTTGCACTACACGCGCATATCGTGTTGGCAGTCAGGTGGAATTCACGATCTTCTCGCTAGCCATGTTATGCACAAGTCCAGAGGTTCGACGTGATTCAAGGTAAGAGCGAACTTCTAATAGCCGTTTGGATCATATCGATCCCTAAATGTGTAATGGGTGTTAGGGTACAACCGGCTCGTCGACCATGTGGGAATCCATGATCAGAGGAGACTTACGGAGGCCTTGTGCAAGGGTTCACTAGTCTGGCGAAAGGAATATCCGACGGAGAGTTCACCACAAGCCAAGTAAAGTGTGTATATAAAAACAGGTGCTCGACGTTCTAGAGGAATTCTACAACAGTGGAACGTCGATATCGGTATATAAACAATGCAAGAAACGAATACAAGTCCTTTAAAATAGGGCAATTAATATACTTTATTATAATAAATTACCAAATACATTATGGGATATTTTATGCCAGACTTCAGCCATATATGGATGGTTCATGTGTGTACATGTGTAAGAGAAATCATAAATAGAAAAGAAGTCGTGAATATGTATTGTAAAGTATTCAATATAGCTCCATTTTAAAACAGGTGTTTTTACTGCGTGTATTACTATAAAAAAGGCGTAAGGATTTTGTAGAAAGTGAGAGCAATAAATTTTATGGGTTTTCATCAAAATCCTGTGAATGCGACGTAGGCCAGTAAAGGTCGCAACATGGTCAGGCAGATCGCGACAGGGCATGAAAAGGGTCGCGACAGGGCTGCCAGGACAGAAGGCCAGAACGCGACGTAGGGTACTGTCGCGTTCAGAACGCGACAAGGAAAGCGTCGCGACGAGCTTGAGAACGCGAGCTGTCGGGCCGTCGCATTCTCAGGTCCGTGGCCTGAGTCTGACAGAGTTCTGCTATGTCTTGGATTGCGGACCAAAAATATTAAATTTTGATACAGGGTTGTTCAGAAAATCATAACTAATTGTATACATGATGAAAAATCATGAAACCAGTGGCAAATGAAACTAGACATGCGAGAGTACTTCCAATAAATAGGAATTTGAGAGAGAGCATGGTTTGAACATGGTTTGAGCATGAACAATAACGAGTAACATAGAACATGATATAGAGAGCAAGATTGATTTAATTCGAGCAACATGCTCAACAAAAATTAGGGCTTTCAGGGGCAAAAGATCCCTAACAACATGAAGGGTCTACAGTAAAAATTTGGTAGCATGGGATCAAGTGTACATGGAGATATGATTCAAACATGATGACTCGGAGTTATCATGTTTGCAGAACTTCTAAAATCAAGAACAAAAGATTGGCTCAATGAAAAATTATGAAACAAGAGGGCTTTTGTTCCTGGTGATTGGAACTACCTATAGATGGATTTGATTTAGTTTTGCTTGTGAGAATGCCTACCTTTGCCTCGATTTGTCTTCTAGGGTTAAAATCTCCAAGAACGAGGAAGAAGCTCCAAGAACTCCTCCCCACGAGATCCTCTCCTCCTTGGCCTCTTCTCCACGTCCAACAACCTTTGGCAACGCGCTAGGGTCGGCCAAGAGGGTTTAAGAGATGTATTTATGCATGTATGGGTTCCTATTCCTACTTCTATTCTAATTGCTCTTTAATTACGAGATTTCCTAACTCCAACCTTCTTTCTTGCTTTCCAACCTCTATTTAGGTTAGGATGGGATCTAAATTCGTGCTAAATCATAAGGGGTAGGCTTAGGAATCCAATTCCAACTCTTATTGCCTCTTTTAATGCTTAAAGAGTCATTTTCTATTTATGAGATATTAAGACTCCGAATTTAGGGTATTTTCTTTTTTTTACTATTTGTAAATTCATATTTTGACCCAATAAGTTCTAGAGGATCCATTAAGCAAAGCCCATTACTCTTTTCCATTTAATGGGTTTTATTTAATGTTCTTTTCATTGAATATCCCTTTAGCTGAGTTTTTAATTTATTATTTAAATTTTTATTTTTTCTCAAAAATTCAGGTTGCTACAGTTGGTGCTGAAACAAGCCTACCGGAGATGCTCTAGGAATTCATCACCAATTTCTACGGCAAAGCCATCCACATCACCTAGTTTGAGATGGCCACAACCTTCAACTTCATCACTTGGGGTGCCAGTACATCCATGACTGATTCTCAGATGACATTTTCCTTGCACCGATTAAATGTCATGTCACAAGCATCACTTAAAATTTAGAAATTGTATAGCAAACCCTACCCACTCTCACATCATTGCACATAGAGAACATGCAAGAGAAGGAAATATTATTTTAGTTATCACTTTTTAACCCATCTATGAATGTTTGATCACACGATCATTATGGGTTGTACGATATACTGAAAATTTCGACAGCATCACCCTACACCTCTTCGATCACTACAAGAGAAAGTGGCATTACCGACAGAAATATTATGTCGATAATGCCGTCAGAAATTCTGATGGAAGAAGTTACGTCAGAATTTCCGACGGAAAGTAATCCGTCAGAAATTCAGTCGGTATTACCAACATATTTTATTCTGTCAAAAATTCTGACAGAATTTCGATAGAAAATTTGTCGTTGGAAATGTCGTTGGCAATTCCCCACTTTTTCCCCTCCCACCTTGCTCTCGAAATCCACTTCGTCTCTCTCTCTCTCTCTCCTCTCTCCTCTCTCCTCTCTCTCTCTCTCTCTCTCTCTCTCTCTCTCTCTCTCTCTCTCTCTCTCTCTCTCTCTCTCTCTCTCTCTCTCTCTCTCTCTCTCTCTCTCTCACGTTGCCTCCGGTGGGATGCGACTGACGCCACCACCTCCTCCTCCGCCCCCGTAGCGATCTGCGCCGCTGTCTCCTCCTCTGCCGATCACAGGTACGACCCTCCCTCCCCTGCACCCCACCATCGTCGGCCTCCGTCGTTGCCCCATCCTACGCCCTCCTCCTCCACCGCCGACCTCCGTCGTTGTCCCTCCCCTGCGCCCGGTCACGGCCACCCCCCACTGAGACGGCCCCTCCTCCTGCACCACCCACTCAGCCTCCCCCTCCTCCTTCCTTGTCACTACTGCCATCCACCAAGCCTTCTCCTCCTCCTTCCTTGTCGCCACCGCCACCCACTGAGACAGCCCCTTTCCCCCTCCCGATGACCCCCACCCCCTCCTGGAGACCCCCTCCCCATCCCACTCCAGGCCCCCCACCCCTGCCAGCCCCCCTCCCCCTCCTGGCGACCCCCCCCCCCCCCCTTCCATCCCCGGCCCCCCATCCCTGCCGACCCCCCTCCCCTTCCCAGCGACCCCCACCCCCTCCCCCCACCGCTCCCAGCCACCCCCTCCCACTCCCGGCCCCCACGTACCCCTGCCAGCCCCCCTCCCCCTCTTGGAACCCCTTCCACTACCCCCCCCCCCTCCTGTGCTTACTGCATGTGCTTCATATTATGAGAATATTTTATATATAAATCTACTTCTTCTGCGATTTAAATTTATAATATCATCTTAGTGTATATAGAGCGCCAATCAGTCATGTACATATGATTTATATTTTAGGTCAACACTTTGTTCTTCTGCTTGTAAAATGATTTAAATAATTCTTGGGCTTTTAAAATCTATCGTTTATACTTTTGGTTCTCATTTATTTTAAAGTCGGGATTATGTAGTTTAGACAAAAATAAATGAAATCATTTATATTTCTATAGTTTAATTTATTTCACTCTCAATTCATCAATTTCTTGTTAACTTTGGGTTCTTGGTGGGCATGAGTCTGAACCATAAATGGAAATAAGAGACTTTTTGTGCTCTACAGGGGGTTACCATTATACTATTTATATTATCCTATAAATAACTATTTATAGTTTAAAATTATCTGGAAAAAATAATTCAAAATTTTAGAGTGTTTTGAATTCTAAAAAACAATCACTTAATGTGTTCTAAAAACCTGAAGTACAATACCTTATGGAGGCATACTCTGAGCTTGTACCCAAAATAAAAAAAACTATCTACTAGTATACTAAACATCACTATGCTTCCGCTGTGCTAGTTCATGGTTAATCTCTGTGAACTCGTGCCTAAAAAAGTAGTAGAGTAAGTCTCGAAAATCATCGGTTGATCAGTAGGGCAATCCCACAAACCGAAGCAAGCAAAAGAATTAATATTACTGAATAATATCATGTTAAAATTAAAGTAACACTAAACATGATAGTATCAAGTGGAATTAAAATAATGCAGCTAGCTACAAGCAACACATAGCAGTAACAAGTAATAAAGAGTCAGTTAGTTGGATGCATACTCGGGTCATGAAACAGACCTTGACAAGATCACGGCACCACCAAACTAGTCTCACAGTCAAAAATACATTCCAATTGTACCTCCATGCCTATCGTCCCAGACAAGGAGAGGCTATATATAGATACTACTCTCACACACCATACAAGGTAAACATAGTACTAGAACTCTTGACTAGTGGTAAAGGACTTCACAAGCCACTTAGAAAATTATGTGGCAACAGGGGGAAAACTTTTGAGTACAAACTCTGCCTTCTACACATTAGATCCTTTATTTAAACTTAATTCAATTAGACACTATTATATAGATTGCTCTTAATTATTTATTTTCAATTTAGTGATTAGTATTACACTTCTTACTTTAATGTAATTCATTTACATGTATGTGTGAATTTGGTTTAATATTGCACTTGTTCACATGTAATATTTTATTTTCATTTAAGCTTCATATTTTTGTGGTTTTTAAATTCGATCTATGCATGTGTAGCAATTATCACTGCACACACCTCATGAGAGTGTGTTAAGTCCGTGTCAATGAACCTTCCTGTTCAAGACTTTGGGATTGATGTGCACGAGTCTTATTTTCAATGATGAGAACGTGTATATCTAATGCAAAGTCTTGAATTGTCCCGTTTTAGACAATATTTGAATGTTTGATCGTAGTTAGGTGGTTATTTACTATATGTGTTTGTACAGTTTGTTGAAAAATTTGGTTGCATCTTCTCACTCTTCTCTGGTATAACTTTATTGATTTTGACTATTTTCTTAACCACTAGAAATAAGTGTTTAATAAAGTTTCTCAATCAATAAATATTTTTGGTATATCAGAGAGGTGTGGAGAGACGCTGCCGAAATTTTTAGCAAAATGTACAAACACATAGTAAATGGCCATCTGAGTGCGATCAAATATTCATGGATTGGTAAAAAGTGATAATCTAATTAGTATGTTCTACCTATTCATTTTGACTTACTCGAACGATGTGAGGATGGGTCGGGTTTTAACTTAACAAATGACCAACGAGAGATTTTATAGTGACTTTTTAAAGTTGCTATAAAATTTCTAAATTTCTAGTGATGCTCGTGAGATGACATTTAATCTGTGCAGAAAAATGTCATATGAGAATCGGTCATGGATGTATCGTGGAATAGTTAATGGAGTTGTGACAGAGGAGTTTAAAGACGGAGTTGACAGTTTCATTCGATTTGCATTGAGGAATTCATTGGTAGCAGTTGATCCGATGGGTAATATCTGATGTCCCTGTTCAGCTTGTAAGAACAGAAAGTGGATATCGACATGGGATGTGCAGCATGATTTGTATACGAGAGGATTTGTTGCCCATTATGAGTTATGGTCGTCTCATGGTGAGTTTAATATCCAATCGTATGAACCGACCAACTTTGCCTCCACAAGTATGTATGTAGACATGGCTGTCGATGTTGCTGATCCGGAGTTCAACATTCACGTTAACCAATACAATGAAGAAGTGTCAAATAATATAGCTCAGAAATTTTATCAGTTACTTCGAGATGTTGATGAATTATTAAGGGATGGTTATGAGAAGCATACACAGTTGTATGCAATGTCACAGGTACTGAATTTGAAGTTTGAATTTCATATGAGTGAGAGTTGTTTTAATCGGCTTCTCTTACTCATCAAGAGTGTGCTTCCTCAATCAGAGAGGTTGCTCGATGATTTTTACTATGTGAAGAAGATGGTGAATGATCTGGAGCTTGGATTTATGAAAATTGATGCATGTCCTAATCATTGTATGTTGTACTACAAAGATGATGCAGATAAGACATCATGTTGTATTTGTAAGCATGATAGATTCAAGCCTAAGAGAGAAGACAAGTCAAAGCAGAAGGATGTTCCATATAAGTCACTACAGTACTTTCTGATCACACTCAGATTGCAGCGGTTGTTCATGTCCCCAAAGATAGCTGGACATATGACTTGGCATGAGGAAAGAGTCTGTAATGATGATGGTGAAATCAGTCATCCTGCCAATGGCGAAGCTTGGGCTCATTTTAGCCGTATTCATCCTTCCTTCTCGAGGGATGCATGCAACGTGCGGCTGGGTTTATGCACGGACAGCTTCAATCCATTCGGAGGCATGGTGGCATCTTATTCATATTAGCCAATATTTTTAACACCGTACAACCTTCCTCCAGGCATATGCATGAAGTGTGATAATCTCTTCCAATCATTGCTAATTCCTAGTCCAAAAAATCCAAGAACAAATTTAGACATATATCTCAGACTGTTGATTGATGAGCTGAAATTGTTATGGTCAGATGGGGTTCTCACTTATGATGCATCCAGAAAATAGAATTTCAATTTGAAGGTTGTGTTAATGTGGACAATAAGTGAATTTCCAACGTACGACATGCTATCTTGCTGGAGCACACATGGGAGGTTGGCATGTCCTTATTGTATAGATGATTCAAAATCATTCGTACTTAAATCTGGGGGAAAAGTATGTTGGTACGATTGTCATCGTCGATTTCTATCAAGTGACCATCCTTTCCAAAAGCAGAAGGATTCATTTATGAAAAATATAATTGAATTGGATGAGGTACATATGGAACGGGTGTCTGGTGGAAACATGGCGAGGCGGGTCCAGAACTTACCAACAGTATCACAACTGGCTGGTAGTACTCGACAAATCCCAAGGTTTAGGAAGGATCACAATTGGGTGAAGCAAAGTATCTTCTTGGAATTGCTTATTAGTCAACATTTTTAATATGGCATAACCTAGACATCAAGCATATAGAGAAGAATATTTTTGATAATGTGTTCAACACAATTATGGACATCAAAGGCAAAACGAAGGATAACATCAAAGCACGAATGGATTTGAAAGTTTGAAAGTACTTTGCATACGTCTAGAACTAGAACTGCAACATGTTAGAGGAAACGTTGTTCAACCTAAAGCTTCATACGTGCTTGGGGTCAGACAGATTAAGGAAGTGTGTCAATGGTTGAAGCATTTGAGATTTTCAGATGGATAAGTCTTGAATATTGTCCGTTGTGTAAATGTCAACGAGAGGAAAATATACGGAATGAAGGGTCATGATTATCATGTTTTCATGCAAAGATTAATTCCAATTGCTTTTCGTGAGTTGTTGTTGAAGCAGATATGGGGAGCATTGACCGAGCTGAGTCAATTCTTCAGGATTTTATGTGCATCAGAACTTAGACTTCATAAATTGCAAAATATCGAACAAAATATAGTACAGACAGTCTGTAAATTAGAGAAGATATTTCCTCCAGCATTCTTCGATTCAATGGAGCACCTAATCATCCATTTGCCATATGAGGCTAGAGTCAGAGGACCAGTACAATTTCGATGGATGTATCTGTTTGAGAGGTATATTCCTATGTCTCAATTTATTCACATTATGACGATCTTTTATATTTCCTACGTATTCATTTGAATTGTTGTCGTAGGTGCATGCACGATCTTAAGATGAAGGTCTGCAACGAAGCACAAGCTGAGGGCTCCATTACCCAGGTGTACCTTATTGAAGAGATACCAAACTTTTGTTCAATGTACTGTGACTCGAAAATACGAACTTGATGCACTCAACCTCCACGTAATGATGATGATGGAGATTCTAATGTGTCTGACCGACTCTCTATATTCAAATGTCCTAGACGAGCGTTCGGATATTCTTCTACTCACGCACTCGAAGACAAAGAGTTGGTAGCTACTGAGATCTACATCTTCATGAATTGCGCAGAACTAGACCCTTACATTGAGTAACCCCTCAACGCTAATATCTTTATGTATGTACCTCATTTGTTTGCAAATATGGAGTTTAGAGGTTGTGTTGCATTTTCATTGCAGAGAGTTTGAGTCAGTCATACTACAACGGAATATACGTCTGACTGACGTGCAGATTGAAAAGGAACGAGAGAAGTCTTTTGCTACTTGGTTAAGATATCAAGTAAGTGTCTAAATATTTTTATGCATAAGTGTTGTTATGATCTTATGCATAAGTTGTTCATAGTTGTCATTGTGTGCCCGTTTTTTTTTTACATAGGTTGAACTAGGCTTTATTACTGATCCAAGAGTACAAGAGATCAATTATGGGTCCTAGAAGATTGTACGTGTC
Source organism: Colocasia esculenta (assembly GCA_014218235.1). Taxonomy (NCBI): domain Eukaryota; kingdom Viridiplantae; phylum Streptophyta; class Magnoliopsida; order Alismatales; family Araceae; genus Colocasia; species Colocasia esculenta. The sequence goes on along the minus strand of CM024766.1, from coordinate 36,727,507 downwards.
TATCCAGACTACATTGTGAATGGATATCGATTTCACATGAGAGATTATGGACAGAATAAGTCTACGATGAATAGCGGTGTATGTGTGAAGGAAAGTGCCTACAATGAAAATGAAGTATACTATTATGGCATTCTTGAAGAAGTCATCGAACTGTAATTTTTGGGACAAGGCAACCATGTATTTCTCTTCTAGTGTCATTGGTTCGATCCAAACTCTATTCGTAATGACACAACATATGGGATCGTCGATGTCAAACATAAGTCCAAGTTGAGTACGTATGAGCCATTCATTCTGGCGACACAAGCCCAACAAGTTTATTATTTGAAGTATTCATCTCTCAAATTGAGAGATTGGTGGGCTTCTTGTAGAGTGCAAACAAGGTTATTCCCTGAGTATGTGCTTCTCCCAATTGATATAGAACTTGAAGATGGTAATGACAATTTTTTCCAATCAGATCGAAGTGATGCACGAAAGTTGGATCCTTCTATGCAATTCAGTGTAGATGATATAAATGAACCAATTTGCTTATATAAGGATAACGAAGAGGAAGAAGTTGACCCAAATTCCCTAGACGATCAGGTTGTTGAGCGGGAGGTGGAGTCTGATGAAGAGGAAGAGTGGATCGATGAGGAGGATGAAGAGGACGATGAAGATGACACTGAATTAGACATATCTTCAGCATTTGATGATGAATATAGATAATATAACAAAATTTTGTAAGAACTGAGTGTTATTTCTTCGTTATATGTTATTAAATAGCTACTTCAAATTTGAGTGCTGATGACATGTTATATCTTTATTGTTCTCAATAGAGATATGGTGCGTGGAGGACATAGTGGGAGGGGGTCCACCTCATCCAGTGCACCCTCTAATTCTATAGGTTGAGGGTCTACGCCAATAGGTATATATATACTCGACTCAATTCTTTTAGATTACTATGTATATTAACTTTATATTTTCTAATGTGCATATAATTTTGCAGGTTCCGCCTCCTTGACTACGTCGGTTGTCTTGACGACAAGTATATATATATATATATATATATATATATATATATATATATATATACCCATCCCACAAAACTCTCTATGTTACTATGCATATTAGCTGTATATTTTCTAACGTACATATAATTTTGCAGGATCCGCATCACGCCCAATAGCGTCACTTGTCCCATCCCATTCAGCAGCAAGTACATGCATGTTTCCATACTTTAGTACATTTATTGTCTTCCAACTTTTTTAATAATAGTGTACTTAATATTTACAACAGAGGTAGAGAGTCATCATCCAGCGGTGGAGGAGGTGGCTCAGCCAGCTGGACGCCAGCCATGCTGGATTTCTGGGTAAACTTAATCACTTCAAACTTATTATATTTGTTATTTACGTTATATGGTTCATGTAGAAAATTAATGTGCAGTTGCAGGGGGAAGATAGATCCAGGATCTGCTTCCCACTATATTACGTCGTTGTTGTATGCACACATTCCAAGACCAGTGGACTCGTCGAAAGAGTTCCCCCTATTCGTCCGAGATCTATTATTTGACGTGTACATAGTATTATTACTTTTTACTCATTTGAATCATTTATTTAATTACTATCTCTCTCAATTAATGCACTAACTTGAGTAATTTAATTTCTAAACAGTGGAGGTACGTGATCACGAGAGAGGAGGATCTCCCTCGAGCACGAGACGTCTGGGAGTCTACTGCCCAAACTAATTTTAGAAAGTCGTTGTGGGAGGCTCGGGACAAGGCGGCGAAGATCATAGGCAGCCAAGATTCCATGGCTTGGATGGATTACGGCCCGGTGTAGATGAGGAGCTACTGAACCATGGCAAGAGAGGTCACAGGCGGCTAAATGCAATCGAGCAGCTCATCAGGAAAAGAATGTGCATACTAGTGGATCGGTGTCTTATGCGACCCATAGCCAGAAATTGGTAAGTATATTAAGTTTCAATTGCTTAATACAGTATTATTGTGAAACTAACTACTTTTGTTGAATTGTAAGCATTACAAGCTCGAGCGTGCCCCTACATTTCGCGAGTTATTTGATCGGACTCATAAGCAGAAGGGGACGGATGACTATGTCAGCGAGAGTGCTCGCACGATTGCCCTAAGTCAAAATATAATTTTTTATTCAATTTAGAGATTAAATAAATGTATAATAATTAATATATTTTTATTTTTTTCTGCAGGAGACCTATGACAGAACGATGGCAGATCGCTATGGGAGGCCAGACTTGGATCCGAAGGCCTGGGTCGACACAGCAGGAGGGCCGAGGAAAATCTGAGTGTACGATTTTTGGGACATCCTGGATACTACTCCAGTGTTGTCATCATATGCGAGTTCAGTCGCTCCTCCGGCCTATGCAAGTTCGTCTGCTACGACGCCCCGCAGTGGTAGAGATGACACCAGAACCCTCATTCGGGAAGAGTTGTCGCAGCAGTTGCCGCTGCACCTGGGCGCCATGGTCGACCAGTTGGTGGCTGCCATCCGAGGAGCAGGCACCTCACAGCAAGCCCCTCAGGTCAGTATTACTTTTAATTTCATATAGTTTGAATGAAATCAAACCACTAATCTAAGGGGTTAGAACACGCAAGTTGGGGTCCAAAATGTGAAATAGGGAACCTAGATGCCATGTCGTTCACTCTGACATGGCCGGGTGGGTAAGAGCGACGTGTGAGAATTGAAGAAATCCTAATCGGGTTCCTAGTTTGGGTTCGATGCTCAAACCACTAATCTTATAAAAACCCAAATAAAAAGGGTTAGAATATGCAAGTCGGGGGGTATAAAATGTGAAATAGAGATCGATCGGCGTGTCGTTCACTCCAACACGACCGGGTGGGTGAGAGCGACGTGTGGAAACTAACAGAATCCTGATCGGATTCCCGGTTTGGGTTCGGTGCTCAAACCACTAATGTAAAAAAACTCAAGTGTAAAGGGTTAGAACACACAAGTCGGGGGTGCAAAATCTGAAATAGGGACCCGATCAGTGTGCCATTCACTCTTACATGACCAGGTGGGTGAGAGTGACATGTGGGAACTGACGGAATCCTAATCGGATTCCCAGTTTAGGTTCAGCGCTCAAACCACTAGTCTTAAAAAATCCAAATGAAAAGGATTAGAACATGCAAGCCAGAAGTCCAAATTGTGAAATATGCATCCGATCAGCGTGTCTTTTGCTCCGACGCGATCGGGTGGGTATGAGCAACGTGTGGGAACTGATGAAAATCTAATTGGATTCCCGGTTTGAGTTCGGCGCTCCAACCACTAATCTAAAAAAAAATCAAATGAAAAGGGTTAGAACACACAAGTCGGGGTCCAAAATGTGAAATAGGGATCCGATCAGCGTGTCGTTTGCTTCCACATGACCGGGTGGGTAAGAGCGACGTGTGAAAACTGACAGAATCCTGATCGGATTCCCGGTTTTGGCTCGGTGCTCAAACCACTAATCTAAAAAAGACTCAAGTGTAAAGGGTTAGAACACACAAGTCGGGGGTGCAAAATCTGAAATATCTATCCGATCGGTGTGTTGTTTACTCCGACATGACAGGGTGGGTGAGAGCGACATGTAGGAACTGAAGGAATCCTAATCGGATTCCCGGTTTGGGTTCGGCGCTCAAACCACTAATCTTAAAAAAACCCAAATGAAAAGGGTTAGAACACGTAAGTCGAGGGTCCAAATTGTGAAATAGGGATCCAATCGGTGTGTCGTTTGCTCTGACATGACCATGTGGGAAAGAGCGATGTGTGGAAACTGACAGAATCCTATTCGGATTCCCAGTTTGGGTTTGGCGCTCAAACCACTAATGTTAAAAAAATTCAAATAAAAAGGGTTAGAACACGCAAGTCGGGGGTCCAAAATGTGAAACAGTGATCCGATCGACGTGTCATTTGCTCCGACACGACCAGGTTGGTAAGAGCAACGTATGGAAACTGATGGAATCGTGATCGGATTCCCGATTTGGGTTCGGTGCTCAAACCACTAATCTAAAAAAAACTCAAGTGTAAAGGGAACCCAAAGACACAAGTCGGGGTTGTAAAATCTAAAATAGGGATCCGATCGGCATGTCGTTCACTCCGACATGATCGGGTGGGTGAGAGCAACGTGTAGAAACTGACGGAATCATGATCGAATTCCCGGTTTGGGTTTGGTGCTCAAACCACTAATCTAAAAAAAACTCAAGTGTAAAGGGTACCCAAACACATAAGTCGGGGCAGCAAAATCTAAAATAGGGATCCGATCGACATGTCGTTCACTAATCTAAAAAAAACTCAAGTGTAAAGGGTACCCAAACACACAAGTTGGGGTTGCAAAATCTAAAATAGGGATCCGATCTGCATGTCGTTCACTTCGACATGATCAGGTGGGTGAGAGCAACGTGTGGGAACTGATGAAATCCTGATCGAAAATTCGGTTTGGGTTCGGAGTTCAAACCACTAATCTAAAAAAAAAATCCAAATGTAAAGGGTTAGAACACACAAGTCGAGAGTCCAAAATATGAAATAGGGATCCAATCGGCATGTCGTTTGCTCCGACACGACCGGGTGGGTGAGAGTAACGTATGGGAACTGACGGAATCCTAATCGAATTCTCGGTTTGGGTTCGGTGCTCAAACCACTAATCTTAAAAAAACCCAAATGAAAAGGGTTAGTACAAGCAAGTTTGGGGTCCAAAATGTGAAATAGGGATCCGATTGGCATGTTGTTTGCTCCGACACGACCTGCTGCTCTTACATGTAGAAACTAACGGAATCCTGATCGGAATTCCGGTTTGGGTTCAACGCTCAAACCACTATTCTAAAAAAAAAACACAAATGTAAAGGGTTAGAGCACACAAGTCGAGGGTCCATAATCTTAAATAGGGATCAAATTGGTGTGTCGTTCTCTCCAACGTGACCGGGTGGGTGAGAGTGACGTGTGGGAATTAACAGAATCCTAATCAAATTCCCAGTTTGGGTTCGATGCTCAAACCACTAATCTAAAAAAAATCCAAGTGTAAAGGGTCAGAAATATTTTCTAATTGCACTTAGTGAATATTCATATATTCTGAATTTAAATTTTAAAAATAATTTGTGTATATTATTTTTATTTATGTTTCTAATGTTTATTTTTATAATATAGGATCCTCCAGCACCTGACGATCATGAGGCGAGGAGAGAGGACGATCCAACAGATCTCTCTTGATTTTTTATTTGTTATTATTGTGGATGTTCCATATTTGTTGTGATTGATGATTCTATGTTAATTGTGTTGCCCAGATAGCAAGCCTAGAGGGGGGGGGGGGTGAATGGATTTCTTAAAATTCTTTCGTGTAATAATTCCTATAAATAAAACACTAGACAGACAACACTAAGATCGATAGTTAGAGTTAGTGTTAATCAACACAAAGAGAACAATCACACAAACACAGGAAATTTTATCCTGGTTCGGATCTCCTATCCCAAGGAGTCCTACGTCCAATCCCCAAGCAACCACTTGGGATTCCACTATACAAGGGTACAGTCCCCCTTAAGGACACTTACACATCCAGGCGCAGTTGGCCTTCTCTTCTCAACCATAAGAGGAACAGCACCACCTGTACCAACAAGTCTTCTCTTCACACCAGAAGAGGATCAACTAAAAGGAATGCGTTGTATGAAGAAGGCCCCAAGACCAAGCTTATAATCACTTGCTTGATCTGAGGCGAAGTCTGAGAGACACCAAATGATTACAAGATGACTCTCTCTCAGAACTACGCAAGCTCTCAAAAACACATGCACTATTCTCACAGAGAGCTACTGATGGTTGGATTGGACGAGCTGGCTCTTGTTATTCTCGAGGTGGCTGGATTTTCAAACTTCTCAAAGGTTCAAGAGTTCGAACAGTCTAACTATATTTCTTGGAGTCACCAGTCTTCTATTTATCTCCTTTGAAATATTTTGACCGTTGTAGTATCCGTTGAAATATCCGTTGTCTCACAGCTTCATGCATGTTAGAGAGACTGGTCTGAAGCGTAGAGCAAGTGAGCCTTCAGCCATTAATGCTTGGATTGACACACACACTTTCAAGGGAAGATTGTCTGAATCTTTCATCCTCTTGTCAAGTTGATAGGTCCATCTTTGATGTGCGTTTCTACAAAAGTCCTACATACAATAATTGTTGACACCTAGACACTTTTCTTTATCTAAATTATCAGTCAATATTAGTAGTCGTGCAGTATGAGGATACACTGGAAAGGAAATGTTATTCTGTCATCACATAAAGCAATACATTATGTGACAGGTGAGGTAAGAATGGATATATCGTGTGGAACTATTGTACTAACACAATAAATGATCAAGATCTTAGGATACAACATGATGCGCGAGAAGGCTTTTTGAAATCCACAGAGTTTCGAGCATATGCATATTTAAAGATTATATGGAATGATTCTTAAACAAGAAGATAAAGCAAGAATGTTCAAGAGCTATACAAATTTATTTAAAAGTAAAGAACATTTTGTATAGAAATGGTATTGATATCAAATCGATGATACAATCATGTGAGAATGTAATCCATGTTGAAACCAAGTCGATGTGAACATAATCCATGTATTAATATAATGAAATCGATGTTCTATACAAAGTCGTTACTTAACAGAAATCGATGAGCAGATGAAATCGTTGTTTCAATAGAATCGTTGTTTCATAGAAGATCGTTGTAGAGATGAAATTGTTGTTTTAATAATGAAATCGTTGTTTCAATGATGAAATCGTTGTTTAAATGAAATCGATCATGAAATCGTTGTTTTAAGGAAGAAATCGTTGTTGTGCTCAAATCGTTGTTTAAGTAAAAGCGAATTGTTGTTTTGAGCAAATCGTTGTTTAAGTAGGCAAATCGTTGTTGCGATCAAATCGTTCGTTAAGTGAAAGCAAATCGTTGTTTTGATCAAATCGTTATTTAAGTGAATGCAAATCGTTGTTTCGATCAAATCGTTGTTTCTATAAAGGAAGTCGATGTGTACTTAGACAAAACATATGCATTTGAACTTACAGCAGTGTCTGAGGACAACTTACAGATTTGCTAGATTTATTTGCTATGGATAAACTTTAGAAACAGTTGTTAGAAAGCATTTTACAAGGTTTTGTTCATCACCAAAAATTACATATATAATTCATGATAAATTTTATATGGAGATGGACTGATCATCAATCTCCCCCTTTTTGGTGATGACAAAAATAGAAAATTGCATGCATAGAAAGAATTTAAATTTGTTTAATTTAATTTTTAGGGTATGTTTTTCAGAATAATTTCTCCCCCTTTTGTCATTAAGCAAAAAGAATTAGATAGACAGAGAAGAAAATGGAGATAGACAAAGATAAATGGGAGCCAAAGTATCAGATTTGATTACTTAATGGGGGTCAGAAGTGTAGAAGGCAGAAGACAAAAGAGAGGCATGGCAAGTAATTATTGGCCAAGCCTAGAGTTCCTGCTCTTCAAAGAAATTCTTAAACGCACCCCAAGAGATATTGTAGGAAGGCCCCATGTCAGGAAGCATTCTCTAGATGTGGAGTTGCCTTTGAGCTTCAATGAGATTGGCATACTCCTCTTTCCCAAGAGATGTCTGGTAAAGGCTGGTAGTTCCAAAACTGGCAGGCTGTAGGAATTTGTCAATGGATATAGGGTAGAAAATCTTGTGCTGCAGCAAATCCTTCTTCAAGGGTACATAGACTTTGTACCTCTCAATCCAGATGGCAAACAGATCTTGAACCAAATTAATTGAGTTGAGATCAAAGAATTCTTCGACAGAGAGGGTTGGTTTGTTGGAACTGGCCAGGGAGATGTTCAGAGTATCCAGCTGTTGAGCAGTGAGGTGATAGTGCTGCTCCCAATCAGATGGTGAGAGCCTTTCACATTCAGACAGAAGAGGGGCGAGGACATCTGACTTGATATAACCCCTGTGATACTCTCGAAATAGAAATCGATGGAAGGCAAGAGGAGCTCCCTGCCGGACTGTTATTCTGGCCATTACTCTAGCGAATCTATCAAAGATAGAAGGACCCACAGCAGAGTCCATGAGAAAGGAATGAAGCTTGGGGAAGAAGACAATCTCTCACAACTTTAGGGTAGCAAAATCCACCTAAAGGGAAGTGTTGACAGGGTTTTCAGTCCTGAGCTGTGCAATGGCACCCCTGAACTGACCAAGCTGAATTTCTGGTAGTTTGTTAACAAACCGATAGTCTTGAAACATCTGGAAGTGCCGGATCAACTTGATTTCCCTCTGGATGAAGGAACCCCAAGTATTCCTATGGTAGATAACAAACCACTCAGACAGTGTAAGTTGGTGGTCTGAGGGTGGAAACCTGTCAGATGTAGCAAGCACATATTTCCTGTAGAGAGACTGATGGCCCCGAGCCCACTGGTCTTCAGTCTTAGATTCAGCTATGGAGAAGATTTTAGACTGGTCTGATTTGGATATGGGAGAAAGAGGAAGAACAATAGTAAGGTGTTCTATGAGATTAAGATGAGGGAGGCTAAAAATGGCAGCAAATGTACACTTTTGTAAGAATTCACAATAGAGGGATCTTCTTCTATTTTCAACTGAAAGAGAGAACCAAAGAGGAGGGAATTGAGGTTCAGAAGAGAGAGCAAGTTGCTTAGAAATTTTCCCCTTTCTGGGGGCAGGACTAGGAGAACCTATCCTGTGAACATGGGAGGACACAGACAGGACTGAGCGAAGAATTGCTTCTTCAAACTCATCTTTAATGTTCTGTATGATGTGGCCTTGAACACGAGTACCCTCTAAAATGATGGTGATAAAGGAGGGAGGAGTGGGTGGATGAAGGGAAGAGAAAGAAGTAGGAGGAGGTGGTGCTGATGGTTCAGCAGCTGATGGTCCAAAAGATGATGGGCCAGTAGATGAGGGACCAGCTGAGGATGATGCTAGAGCTTCCTCAAATGTGGGAGGAGGAGGAATAGCAGTAGATGAGATAGGTGAGGAGGAGGAGGTAGCAAGAAAAGGTGTAGGAGAGGAGATATGCTTTGGAATGGGTTTCTTGGAGGGTTCAAGTGCAGGTGGGGCTGAGAAGGATGTAGGTGGAGAAGTGGGAGCTGGAGTCTGAAGAGTAGAAGGAATAGAAGGCTCTGGGGGCACATCAACAACCCCTATAAATGCTTGAGACCTTGCTGGTTCAGCCACTGACTCCACTGGCCCTGATGGCCCTGACCCAACATCCTCAACTTCAAATGGCCCTGATGGCACTGATTCTGCAACTGATTGCCCTGGTGGCCGGACTTCCTCTTCAGAAGGCCCTGGTGGCCTGACTTCCTCTTCACAAGGCCCTGGTGGCCTGACTTCTTCTTCTGGTACAGATTGAGTGGGAGCAGGAGGGGCAGGAACAGACAATTGCGCCCTCACAAATTCTGAAAGATTTAACACTAGTTGCTTCAAGCTTCCCAACTCACTTCTCATCTCCTGGAGTTCAGTTTTAACTGCTCCAATCTCATTGGCTTCATTGCTCTGACTAATAAAGATGGATTGTACTTCATACTGCAAAGAGCACAAAATCTCCCCATGTGCATTTAGTCTATTAATGACAGGCTTCATGTGCACATGAATCCTCTTCTTCTTTGATTTGTGGTGTGCCTTCCTGGTGAGTAGAGGAATTCTGGGGGAAACACCCTTTTTCTTTCCACCTGAGTTGATAGTGGGTTCCACATCATCATCTGAAACATCTTCAACAATTCCTTCCTGGAATGGATCTGTAGGAGCACTAACAGTAGGCTCCCCTGAGCTAGAGCATCTTCCATCTGTACATCTTCAGTGTGGCCTGGTGCCACCACCTCTGGAATGGTTTCTGCTAAACTATCCTCCATACTAACATCTGCAGCAGGAACAATTGGAATGTCTTCCATGAGAGCATTTTCCTGCTCCCCCTCAGCTTGAGTAATAGTCTCTAAAATGACAGATTCTTCAATTGTAGGAGCAGGGACTGTAGGGGGAATCACCACTTCAGATGAATGCCCAACGGGCTTAATGTCTGGTGCTATTTCTTCAATCCTCCTCACAACTGCAGGAGGTTCCTCAATTCTGACTTCTGCTTCTTCCTCTTGAACAGGTGGAATTTCAGGTACTTCCCCAATGATTGCTTCTCCTTCTGCCACGGAGGTCTTGGTCCAAACATTTCCCACAAGAGAGAAACCACTCTTCTTCAAGTTCCTGTACCCAATAGGCTGGCCCATCTTCTCCATCACTTCTCCTTTCAGTTTAATATCAAATTCCTTGAAAATTCTAGTAAGCAATTGGGCATATGGAAGTGATACTGCCAATTTATTTTTCTTATCCCATATCATCTCTGCAGCATACTTCATCCTCTCAATTATAACCTGAGCCATGTTGATGTCTTGATTTTGGATGGCCCAGAACATCATATCTGAATCTCCTTTTGGGCAAGTTGAGAAGGTGGCGCTCCTCGGCACCAAAATCTGACAGACTATGAAATGTGAAATTCTATTGAATGCATTTAGCTGGTTGATGTCGATTTTTCCATCCTTCAATCTATACTCTGTTCCGATGATTCCTAGCCCCTTAGCATGAATATCCACTGAGTCCACCCCACTGTGACAGACTGTAAAGACACCAAATAGTCTTTCCAATAGATCATAGGTGATGAGAATGGGTGTACCTTTTATAATGGAAGAGAGGGACCCATCTACTTCTGTTTTCAAACAAGTGTAGAATGCTTTGGCTAGGTCTGGATAACTTGGCTCAGAGATAGTGACCATCTTCGTCCACTTCATCCTCTGAATGGCTTTCACAATGTTGTGCATCCCATGCTTCTCTAAATCTTCAATATCTACTGCCTTGTTTCCGCAAAGCTTGATCCTGACAGCCGCAAACCGTTCATGTTGATCCGCCGTGAGGAAGGCGACGTTGTAACCACCTACGCTGTCGGAACTCCCAGAAGCAGCCATGGAATCGAACAAGAAAAGGTTCTGGAGGATCGTGGAAAAGGAAGGAACAGGAGCCCTCAAGAAATTTGAGCGGGAATAGAGAGATCCCTCGAAACCACACTGAGGGGATTCTGGAATCGATGAGGGTTTTTCGCAAGCAAGCAAATCGAAGGAGATGAGAGAGAGAGAGAGAGAGAGAGAGAGAGATGAAATCGATGCGGCAAGGATTTCGAACTTAACTGCAGGACATAAAGTGGCTTTTTGAAACGCCAGAGTATTAAAAGCAGATAATGACAAAAGAGGAGATGATTATGCAAATAATAAAGAATTGTTCTTGAAACGCCATAGCAATTTATGACGCAAGCAGTAAAGGATTTGCTTAAATTTTAGCGGGAGGGACAAGTATTATTCTAAAAAAATTTTATTATTTCAGTTATGTACAGACAAATCTGTTACAAATTACACATGCCTATATCCCTTCTAAGAGACATAAATCTCTCTTCAGGTAAGGCTTTTGTAAAGATATCTGCTAACTGATTTAGAGTATCTATAAAGGAAATATTTATATTACCATTAGCTACATGATCTCTAATAAAATGATATTTGACCTCTATATGTTTCGTCCAGGAGTGCTGAACTGGACTTTTCGTGAGATTTATCACATTTGTGTTCTCGCACAGCAATGGGATGGTCTTGATGTGCAATCCATAGTCCTCAAGCTATAGCTTTATCTATAGGAGTTGAGCGCAGCAGCTCCCAGTAGCTACATATTCAGCTTCAGCTGTTGATAGTGCTACTGAATTTTTCTTCTTTGAAGACCATAAAATCAAGCATCCTGCAAGAAATTGACAACCACCACTGGTGCTTTTTCTATCTACTTTGCATCCAGCATAGTCAGCATCAGAATATCCAATTAAACTAGTTTCACATGATTTAGGATACCATAGTCTTAGATCATGAGTTTTAGCTAAATATCTAAAGATTCTTTTAATAGATATTAGATGAGATTCCTTAGGATCAGATTGATATATTGCACACATGCATACACTAAATAAGATATCGGGCCTACTGACTGTTAAATAAAGCAATGATCCCATCATACCTCTATAAAGTTTTAGATCAACTTTCTTACCTTCCTTATCACTGTCTAACCTAGTAGATGTGCTCATTGGAGTGGACAGTGGTTTGGCATTTTCAAAACCAAATTTCTTTAGAAGTTGCTTGGTGTATTTTGCTTGAAAAATATGAGTTCCTTCATTGCCTTGCTTTATTTGTAATCCAAGGAAATAATTGAGCCCTCCCATCATGCTCATCTCAAATTCTCCCTGCATGAGTTTTTCAAAATACTTGCACAGGGATTCATCAGTAGAACCAAATATAATATCATCTGCATAAATTTGCACAAGTAATATATTTTTATTATTTGATTTAATGAACAATGTGCTATCTACCTGACCTCGAATATAACCATGATTTAATAAAAATGCACTAAGTCTTTCATACCATGCTCTAGGTGCTTGTTTTAGACCATATAATGCTTTATGCAATTTGAAAACATGATTCGGAAAATCTAAGTCAACAAAACCAGGAGGTTGTTCTACGTAGACTTCCTCCTTTATATAACCATTTAAAAATACAGATTCTACATCCATTTGAAAAAGTTTTAAATCCAATGCACATGCATAAGCAAGTAAAATTCGAATAGTCTCTAGTCTAGCCACTAGTGCATAGGTTTCATCGAAATCTATGCCTTCTTCTTGGGAATAGCCTTGAGCAACCAGTCTAGCCTTGTTTCTAGTGATAACACCAGCTTCATCCAATTTGTTTCTGAACACCCATTTGGTGCCAATCACAGGATGATCTGATGGTCTCAGAACAAGGGACCAAACTTGATTTCTCCTGAACTGATTAAGTTCATCTTGCATGGCTAAAGTCCAAGAATCATCAGTCGGTGCTTCATTGACTATCTTTGGCTCTATTTGAGATACAAATGCTAAATAATCACAAGGAATAACATTACCTCTTGTTCTTACCCCAACTGATGGATCTCTAATGATGTTGTCAGTAGGGTGATCCTTTTTGTACCTCCATTCCTTTGGAAGATCATCATGGATAATATCTTTCTGTTGTAGTTCTTCCAAGGGTGGATCTTCACTATCCTTGATGGTAGATTCTTTGAGCTTCTGGGTATGACTATTTGTGTCTTCATCATCACTTACAAACTCCTTTCTTAAAGAAGGGTTAGATTCATCAAAGATAATATGAACAGTTTGTTCAATCAATAAACATCTTTTATTAAAAGCTCTATCACCTTTGGGTTTAGAAGTGTACCCCATAAAGATCCCTTCATCGGATTTGGGATCCAACCTACCTATGTCCCTTTTACCATTGTTGTGAATGAAGCATGGGCATCCAAACGTTCTGAGATGGTGATCTCGGGTTTCCTTTGCTTGTACAGCTCGTATGCAGTCTTCTTCAAGATTGGCCTGATCATGACTCTATTTATGATGTACACATGTTGTGTTTATAGCTTCTACCCAGAAGTATCTTGGAAGGTTCTACTCATATAGCATGGTCCTAGCCATATCCAACAAGGTTCTATTCTTCCTCTCAGCTACTCCATTTTGCTGTGGTGTTCTAGGTGCTGAGAAATTTTGCTCTATACCTTGAATTTTTCTATCATTTTATATTGTGCATGCGATATTTACCTGTCATAAATATAGTGCGTGTATTAAAACTTTGCATATTATAATTATTAAATTGTTCATGTGCATATGCGTGTTTATATATTATTTTTTTTGTGAACATAAGTAATTAGCTAATTTTGTATATGATGTACTTATTTAAATCCTATGCATAGTATATTCAAGTAGTGTTGTGCATGCAAATATGTGAATTTTGTTATACATCTTATAGGTATATATGAGTTAACTTTATTGCATGTAAAGTGTATATAGGTGCATGTTGAATCTGTTTTTGGAATTACATATTGTATTTACTTATTTCATGTATAATATATGTAACTATATTGTGTAGATGTATGTATATATATATATATATATAAAATTCAAGTGTGCGTGTGCAAATTGATTATTGTCGTATAGATTATTCTTATTTAACTTATTATATATTGCATCTTAATAATACTGTGCGTATACTATCTAACTATTGAAGGGCATATTATACTATTTATCCCATGGATATTGTGTGTAAAGATACGTTGTACATATGTATATATGTATGTTATCTTATACATGTGATATCTAAATAATTCTATACACATTAAGTTGTCTATAGTATATATGGTACTTAAATAATATTGTGCATATGATAGGTAAGTATTGTTATATACCTTATAATTGCATGTGAGTTATTTTTCGTACATGTATATCTTTAAGTATGCATGCTTTATCTTACTATCGATGTATATGTTATATTTAATCATTCCATGCATATTGTATGTAACTATGATGTGTATATGTATACATGCATATGTTAATCTTGTGCAAATGATAATTATCTATTTCTAGGCATGTTAAATTGTTTATAGAGTATATAGTACTTAAATAATATGGCGCATATATAAATATATCAAAATATTATAAGCATGTTATATTTATGTAAATCCATGCATGTTGTATTTAATTATGCTTTGTACACGTATAAATGTATATGTTTAACGTTGTGCATATGATATCTACTTATTTCAATACCCCTTAAATTGTTTATGACATGTATGGTACCTAAATAATAGTGTGTGTATTGCATTTATACGTTCATGCATAAAGCATGTAATTATGTAGTGTGTATATATATATGTGTGTTATTTTGTGCATGTTATCTTTAATTAAGATTGGTACAAGCTATATCTAAATAAATAATATGTAATGCATGTAGTTTATATGGTGAATGCATATATATGTATTTTTGCACACACTACATTGTTGGGGCGTAATTGTATGTTTAATTGGATGCATATTTGTGTTTTGGCCGAGGTGCACAGTTGGCGGCCAACACTGTGCCGCTGACTGCAGCCTTGTGATTGGCGTCCAGATCGATGGACGCCAATCACATTTTGGCAGCAGCAGATCTGGACGCCAACGCCATGTTGACTACACCAAATGTTGATGCCAAGTTCCCTGCTGTGTAACGGTGTTAGATTTGGTAACGCTCGTGTTTTGGCCGGTTCCAGTTTAGGAAACCCACCTAAAACCATAGGCAACCTACCCTAGTGCGTGCCCAACCTGCCCAGCCTTATAAAAACACCTTTTCTGGCCGCGCCAAGTCATTTAGGTCTTTGTGAAAACTCTAGAGTTCCCTGTGAGAAAAGCTGAACTTCCAAGACTTCGATCCGACGACTGGAGGAGTTTCCTGGAGGTCTACAACGACTGGAAGATAGTTCAACCATCAAGGAGGCATCCCCAACTCCGAGGATCAACCCACATCAACAGGAGAATCGGATTTGAAGAGTTTCTGAGCACCTTCTTGGCAGGGCCGAGGAGGGCTTCATCGACGAAGATTGATATTCTAAGATTTATTTAGAGGCAAGTAACCTATGTATACCAATCCTACACATGTCCCCTTAGGTCCCAGCATTTTTCTGGATTTTTCCTCGTGTCCTGGAACCTCCAATTTCCCTTGCATGTGTGTGTTGTATGTGTAGTCTGCTGGCAGGATATTGGCGGCAAAATCCTGTGCCACCAAGATCATGTGTTGGCGGAAGGAGATTGTGCAGTTGACACAGTAGGCGGCCAACACTGTGCCGCCAAGTTCCTCAGCGTTCTGAAAACTACTGTTTGATCTTCTTTAAGATATTTATTTGATTTCTGGGTATGTGAGCATGCTATAAATTTTATGAAGGGTTAGAGGTGATTAGTAGGTCATGTCATGAGGTTTTACTGAATTTTCATGATTTGTGTTAATTATTAAAATTCTGATAATTGGACTATGAGCATAAAATGACCATGTTTAATATGTGTAAATAGGTCAGTTGTGAGTTAGGGTTTCATGAATTTTTTGCAATCATGTGATGACTATATTTACGCATTGGCACTGTTAGATTTGACTGTTATACTATAATTCCTACTTAAGAGAAATTAGTGAGAAACATACATGTAATTAGTTTTAATAGTTATAAATATAATTACTATTCAGAAAAATCTGTAAAAATTAAGCATGTGATATGTTTACTGTTTTAAACTTGTTATAAAAATTTCATGTTGTTCTAATGACAGTAGGCACTGTTATGATTTTAAATGAACAAATGACCATATCGAGCATGTTAGATTTAATTAGGTGTAAATCAAGAGTTATCAGCATGTTAATATCTTGTTTTAAGTTGTTTATCATTGTTAAATAGTAAGAATGAATTCTGCAAACTGAAAGATCATTGTTATGTAAAGTGTATGTAAAAAGAGAGTAAAGAGTGTATATAAGCGTGAGAAAAATGTGACGAAGTATGATAATGTGATTAATGTAAAATTTGGCCAAGATTGACATGGCTACCATAGGGGTCCGAGAGCCGTACCATAGAAAAGTCACTATGGAAAGCTCAACGTATGTGAAATAAATCCTAAGGGCATTAGGATGAAATCCTGGAGGTGGACAGGTTCCACTGATTAGGGTGGAGAGGGCTTCTCCCGGTTCTGCACAGTTACCTAGATTTATCACCCCATTGCCTAGGTGAAGAATAAGTGATATGTGAGTGTGAATTATGCTATGTGCTAAATTCTCCTCTAGTTGGTAGTTAGGACTATGTGTCATGGCAACTTAAGTAATAAAATGTGAATAAAGTAATATGACAAGTGAATAAGGCATGTGGTAAGTGCCCATGATGCACGTGGTAAGTGCAATGATGTGACATGTGATAAATGAAAGTGCAAGAGAAAATATGTGAAAAAGTGTGAAAGAATATGTAAGGAAGAGTAAATGTTAATGAGAGTGTAAATACATGTGAAAACCAAGGTAAAACGTATGTATTCATTTTATTTATGTGTTGATTTGTTGAATATAATGTCATGTTGGTATCATGTCATTTAGATTAATATCATCCATATGGTAAAGTAAGTGAATATGTGTATGTAAACATGTAAAGTAATGCAATGTGAACAATGAGCATGTGGAAGTCTTAAATGAATAAGATAGCGTGTGAACAAATGTAAATCCATCTAATTGTGTTCAATTCATGTCAAAACAGCAAGCACAATGAGATTATGATTATGATAAATATATGACATAATGTCTAAGTTCCATGATAGAATTATTATTCATTTAGTATATAGTTTCATGCTTAAATTGTGGATAATTGCCAACCGAATTGAATATGTTTTAGATCTTCAATCTATGTTTAGTAAAGGTGATATCATTGTAATTTATTCGTATTAAAATAGTAAATGAAATGTGTAAATAAATGAGAAAAGTGCATGTTAAATATGATTAGATATCATGTTAGGTTGTTATCTACTTTATGCTTAATTCCATGTTCTAGTTGGTAGAGTTGCCCCATAATATGGATAATATTTAGATTAATAAATCATGTTACATGATAGGTGTTTGAGAGTGTATATGTTCATTATTTTGTACATAACCTTGTGTTTTAAATTGGTAAATACTATGCAATGATATGATAAAGATTTGAACCATGTATCATAGGATATGTGTAGAGAACTTGGGTAGGTGTATATTATCCTCCATGATTAATATGAGCATGTGTTAACTAGGAATATGTTTGGGAGAATTATGTGTGTAATTGACCATAAGAAGTATGTGCCATGTAAATTGTTGTGGTTAGAATGACAGCATGTGTTTTCCTTATTGTTGGTAGCTTAGTGTGTATATGATGTGTGTAAGGTTGATATTTTAGATTGCTTGGTGGGTCTTTTAGACTCATACTTGCTTCGGCGTACAGGTGTGACAGGTATCCCCGTGTTAGAGGAAGGCGTAGCGAGGATCATCCTGAGAGCGAGGAGTAGCTTTTGTGGAGTTGCTAGAGAGTTGTTATTTTCCCTTTCATAGTATGAATAATGTTAATTGCATGGAAAATATTATGGATAATGTAGTTCTTTTGAAAATGTAATAATATGGACATTGTCATTTTCTTTCGCTATATAGACTATGGAATGTGTGATGATGATGGAAATGAAGTTGAGTTATTTATTTTATTTCCGCTGTACTCAATTATATTCATGTACATATCAACCTATCGTCTAGTGTTGGGTTATTATTCCGCTGTAATGACGCTCTTTATACCGATGGGGATTGGTATAATCGTACTGGTATGAGGAGGGTCGTTACATTTTCTCTACTGGCTTCGAAGACGATTGCACCATCCTTGATGATTAAACACTTAGATTCCTGAAACTTGATCTGGTGACCCTTGTCAAATAGCTGACTAATGTTGATAAGATTGTGTTTGAGTCCTTTGACGCGTAGAACATCTTCTATAAGGATTCTATCTTGACTTCCAATAGATCCACAACCAATTACTGACCCTTTTCCATTATCGCCATAGGTGACTGTGCCTTCTTCACTTTTAATATTAGAGAACAGTTTCTTGTTACCTGTCATATGCCTTGAGCACCCGCTGTCAAGGTACCACTTCAATGCTCTAAGGCTTCCCTGCAATAAATCAATGAGATTTAGGTACCCAAGTTCTTTTGGGTCCTGGTTGGTTAGTTTCTTCACAGTTTCTTTTAGGAATCCATTTTAGGTGTTTGGTTGTGTATGTTATTTTAGTGTGACCTAATTTGTTACAGTGTGTGCAGCAAGGAATATTATTTATTATTCTATTTGGCTTATCATTTTTATTTTTATTTATTTTGTAATCAAGATTTTGTTCAGCTACGAATTTTGGAGTTGGATAAATTTTAGGATGAATTATAGTTTCCTCATTTTCTGGTGGAGTATATCCTAAGCCATACTTCTTCTTACCTGATCTTCTTACTCCTTTTAATATTAAGGAAGATTTACCATTTGTAAATTTTTCAACTGTGGCCATTAGATATTCATTATCTTTTGTTTGTGTATTGATTTCATTTTTAAGTTTACTTGTAATTTCCTGATTTTCTAAGTTTGATATCTTTTCATTTTTATTCTTTAAATCTTCATGTAACAGTTCATTTCTTCATTTTAATTCCAAAATTTGTTTTTCTAACTGTTCAGTTTCAGATTTCAGATCTGAGTTGGTTATTTCGAGACATGTATAGTTTTTCTTAGTTGTTTTTAACAATTTACAGACATCTTTATATTTGCTGTATAATTCGTTAAAAGCATCCTCTAAACTATCTGAATCAGATTCATTGCAAGAAGTGAAAGATGAGTCCAAAGTTACCTTATCATCAACATTTGCCATGAAGGCCAGGTTGGTCTTTTCTTCTTCTTCTTCGCTAGAGCTTGACTCACTGTCTGAGTCACTTTCATTGTTCCATGCAGCATCCGTGGCTTTCTTTTTATATCTTCTGAATTTTTTTGTGTTGTCCTTTTTCTTGAACTCAGTTTTCTTTAACTTGGGACACTCGGCTTTGATGTGTCCAGGCTTCTTGCACTCATAGCATATCGGTTCTGGTTTCTTAACATCTTTACCTTCAGGTCTTTTAAAGTCTTTACCTTTCTTGAAGTATCTTCTTCCTGGCTGGTATTTTTTCTTGGCTAGAATGCACTGCAGTCTTCTTGAGAGAAAGGCTTCTTCGTCTTCACTGCTCTCATTGCTTTTATCACCATCTGATTCGCCATCAGTTGTTTCTTCTGTGGCCTTGAGAGCATTGCTGTGCTTCTTCTTGCTGGAGGATTCTCCTAGCCTCTCCATATTTATCCCATGAGCCATTAATGACCCTGTCATGCCCCGCCAATTTAGCAGCGGAATAAATCGGGGAGGCATGAACAACGAGTATGGTAATGTAAATTGCGCATACATTCGCAAATATCAGAGCAACTAATGAACAATAATTACAATAAAACTCATCATTTTATTGATAATTCATCTAATCTATTACAACCACTAATTCGGAGCCAAAACATAGGGCTCAATGACATTATTACATTGGAAAAGAAGTCTAAAGCAAATATCTAACCAGACTCTAAGGTACTAAGGACATTCTATCTTTATGTCTTTAGGACGCTCATCACTCCAGTCCATTCCCGTTGTTGGGTGTAAGGTCATACCTTGACTTACCTGAAAACACAATAACAAATAACAAAGGGTGAGCGATAACGCTCAGTAGGACTTAATATCTCGTGTAAACAAGCATGCTTTAAGTGATTAATGTCTTGTAACGCAGGTTAACTAGAGAGAACGATCAAGTATAGTCAAGAGAGAAATAGTACAAGATAACAAGTGAACGATAATACATTTCTCAAGAGTATTGCAAAATTAGGATGACAACATAATGAGATAGCGTGTAACAAGATAGTGTATAACAAGATAGCGTGTATCAAAATGACATGTAATATGATAGCTTGTATCAAGGTGACGTGTAACGAGATAGCTTGTATAGAGATAGCATGTATGGTTGCACCACGGTGCACTAGTCGAGTATGGAAATAGTCACTTTGGGACAGTAGCCGTTTAACGATAGTACATTTCGTCTGAACTCCTCAGAAAAATGTTAATCAGTCAGTGCTAGCACACTAATAGCACAGAACTGGCACACTATGTCTGAACTCCTCAGACTAATAGTAAAACAATTAGATGTCTAGCCAATGTCGAGATAGTCAGAACCGGTGCAATGCATAACACCGTCAATAGCCCCTGCAGGTATTTTCGGGTGGCTCTCTGCCCCCAAGACTAGATTGGAGCCCCTCGGACACTCTCCGTGCCCTGCACACTGTGCATTCAAGTCAGTAGGGTCATCGGACCCATATTATGGCGCTAGACAGTCATGTATAGTACAAGCAATGGGAGCCACAACAGCTCAAGAGTTTCAAGAGAGTACTAGATGAATAGACGAGATAGTAGAGTGAATATGAACAGATGAGAGTACAAGGATAGTAGACGAGATAGGGGTATAATCATAAAACAACGATAAACCACGATAGTAACGGTTGCACAGTACTAGGTCGGGTACCGGCAGTCAGGTAGAAGTCACATCCGCCCATTAGCCGTGCCGCGTACACGAGCCAGATGGTCCGACGTGATCACAAGATAAGAGAGATCTCACTAAGGCTGTTTGGATCGTACTGATCCCTAAGAGTGTAACGGGAGTTAAAGGTACAACCAGCTCGTCGGCTAAGGACGTGCGCCAAAGCCAAGAAGACTTATGGAGGCTTTGACAAGGAGTCCCTAGTCCAGTCGAGAGTATTCCCGGTGGAAAGGTGGTCCAAGTCAAGAGAAAAGTGTGTAACGAAACGTTGTCTGTCTTGCCTCGAGTGCTCGAAGGCAGAGGGACGCGATAACGGTGTACAAATCACGCGAATAAAACGAAGACATGTGTCATTTAAATAATAGGAAAATTAGGTAATTAATTTCACTTAATTACCAGATACATTATTGAGTAATTTAATAGGGTCAAATGGCAATAAACAATGTTTAGTGTGCAAGTGTAAAAAAATCATGGGAATAGAGTAAGTCGTGCTCACGGCTTTTAAATTAATAAGAGTCATTTAAATATTATCCAATAAAAATATTCAGATCATTTATCAAGCTTAACAGTACATGGTTTAACTTGTACAAGGATTAGATGGCATTTAAAGCAGAGATATAAGAGCAATTAAAGGTTCTGGCCGAAATTTCAAGAACGCGACGGACCTACCCGTCGCGATTCAAGTCGCGACAGGGCGGTCGGACGCGACACGGGGCCTGGCCAGTCTGGCCCGGTCCGGAGCGAATCACGGCGGCTCATGCCGCCGCATTCTTGACGCGACGCCATCGGCCGGCGAGACCCCACTGTTATCGCGGCGGGTCGCGCCGTCGCGATAACAGGTGGGTTTGCTCTTTTTCCTTTTTTCCAGGGCGAGCCCTCTGTGATACATGGACGTTCTAAATTACATATAAAATAGTATAGTCATCAAAAAAGTACAAAACTAGTTTTAAACGAAATTAGACATGTATATCTATCAACATGCACGATTAATTTGAAAATAGACAAGGTTTAGATATGCATTGATCAGGTTACATTCCGGTGACCTAAACAGGCGCAGTCAGGCTTCAATGAATTATTCAGGGATGAATACATCATGAAAAATTATGAAACCAGCGGCTTTTGAAAGCTAATATGTATTAATATTTATGATAATTTTATCATAGAATGATGTCAAGTGTGCACGAGATTAAAAAGGAAACAAGGAGGGTCGAGTGCACAGGTCTGACAGATATTCAAAGATTTAATTCTCCCTCATGAGAGATCGAAATCAAGCAAGACTAGGGGCGTTTGAAAGCTAGTGTGATGTAGTATATCTGGAAATTTTATCATGGCATGAGAGCATGTACACATCGGGAATTAGAGAAAACATGAGATTAGGGTTCATGGTGACAGCAGGATTTCACGAATTAAATTCGCCCAAATGGGTGAACGAAATACCACGAAACCATAGGGCTTTTGAAGATGTACATGAAGGCTACATAGGGTAATTATTTAATGATTTTAGCTTGAGAGATTGCCTACCTTTTTGCGCTGTAAAGATCCTAGGGTTGAGGGGTGACGAATTTCGAAGTTCTCCTTGCTCCAACCCTTCTCCTCATGCTCCAGAGCTCCAGCCACGAAAATGGGGCTTGGTTGACACTAATTAGAGGTCTATTAGGTTGCTTAAGAGTCCTAATAACTTAAAACTCTTCCCTTCCCTTCAAACTCTGAATTTTCACATTTATCTCCTTATTCTCTTACATTTATCCACCTAATAAGATGGGGAGAGGTCCAATTTCGTGGGTAATGGGTTAGGATAGGTTTAGGACTCTTATTAAGATATATATGAGTCATATTAGTGCTTTAATGGCCCCTTTTTAATTAAGAGATGATATAGTTACGAATTTCCCTATTTAATTTGGGTCTCTTATATTTAACTCAATTGTCTCTCATCTAAATCCAAATTTTATATTAGGATAGAGTCCTATTGAGTTATACTAGGTTTAGAACTCTTTCTAAGATGATTAAGAGTTAAAATACTCATTATCTTAACCCTTTTCTATTTATTAATATTTTAGGTACGAATTTCACTTATTTAACTCTCATCTCATGGCGGACTCTTCATAATTAGGCCCAAAACTTTATGCTAGGACCATTAGTAAAACCCATTACTAATTTGACTTAATGGGTATGATTTAATTCCAATTATTCACCTTTTATCCTTATGTAAATCTATTTATCACACTTATTCAAGTAATTTCATACTTTTATTTCAATTAAATATTATTCATGCCAATATTTCTAACCTTCATCATTTGGGCTCTTACTCTTGGCCCATTAACTCGTGTGAGCTTAATTGTACAACTCATGTACTTACTTTACTTATTGGATTTTTAATTATCCTTTTATTAGAGAATTTATTCATGGGCCAAGATTGTCCATTGGTCCAAATATCATAATGGGCTATCATCCCATATTATTTAAAGTCTACCCACATATTTATTTTTATTTATAATCCACTTTGGGTCATAAAATAATGAGTTCTTCGACTTATTCCTTAATTATGCTAATAAGTCGTATAATTTCTTAAACTCGGTCCAAATGATTTTTCTACACCCAAATTTCTTGATAGGTCATTAGAGAACATTATTTAAAGTATAACTACTATTTTTACAAAATTTTTATAGGGGTTTATACGTATGCAATAATGATGTGTATCGTTTTAATTAATTGAATTTATTATTAGATAAAATTTCTATTTATCTATAATTTTTAATTAATGAATTTTCCGGGGTACTACAGACCCAATGAGCTTTTCAAGTGACATTCTTCTAAGGTCGTTGGCTTCTTCTATGGCTGTCACCTTTGCAGTCCATGAGGTTGGTAGAGATCTTAATATTTTTCTCACCATGTCTCCAATTTCATAAATTTTTCCGAGCCCAGCCAAACCGTTTGTGATATCTGTAAATTTGTTGTACATTTGGGTTATGGAATCTCCTGACTGCATTTAAAATATTTCATACTGAGCTACTAGGATGTCTATTCTTATTTCCTTTATCTTGTCAGTTCCTTCATATGTGATCCTTAATTTTTCCCACATTTCCATAGCTGACTTGCAGGCAAAAATCCTGATGAATTCTTTCTTGCTCAGTGCACAGCACAGTATACTTTTAGCTTTGTTGTTTAGGGATATTTTCTTCTTGTCATCATTTGTCCAGTATTCTCTGTTGTTGAGTACCACTAGGTCTCCTTCTTCGATGATAGACCAAAGCTGGAAATCGAGACCTTGAAGAAAGAACTCCATCCGAGTCTTCCAATAGTTGTAATCTTCACTGTCGAATAGAGGGGGTCTATTGACGGACTGACCTTCTGTATATCCTTGAGCTGCCATTTATCTTCGCTCTTAAGATCGTGAGATCTTCTTCTTAAAGAGACTTGTCTCTAATAACACTTGTTGCCCATATAGCAAGCCCAGAGGGGGGGTGAATGGATTGCTTAAAATTCTTTCATGTAATAATTCCTGTAAATAAAACACTAGATAGACAACACTAAGATCGATAGTTAGAGTTAGTGTTAATCAACACAAAGAGAACAATCACACAAACACAGGAAATTTTATCCCGGTTCGGATCTCCTATCCCAAGGAGTCCTACGTCCAGTCCCTAAGCAACTACTTGGGATTCCACTATACAAGGGTACAGTCCCCCTTAAGGACACTTACACATCCAGGCGCAGTTGGCCTTCTCTTCTCAACCATAAGAGGAACAACACCACCTATACTAACAGGTCTTCTCTTCACACCAGAAGAGGATCAACTAAAAGGAATGCATTGTATGAAGAAGGCCCCAAAACGAAGTTTATAATCACTTGCTTG
Organism: Colocasia esculenta; assembly: GCA_014218235.1. Classification (NCBI taxonomy): domain Eukaryota; kingdom Viridiplantae; phylum Streptophyta; class Magnoliopsida; order Alismatales; family Araceae; genus Colocasia; species Colocasia esculenta. The sequence continues at coordinate 36,702,662 of CM024766.1, read as the reverse complement.
ATCTGAGGCGAAGTCTGAGAGACACTAGATGATTACAAGATGACTCTCTCTCAGAACTACGCAAGCTCTCAAAAACACATGCACTATTCTCACAGAGAGCTAAGAGCTATTGATGGTTGGATTGGACAAGCTGGCTCTTGTTATTCTCGAGGTGACTGGAGTTTCAAACTTCTCGAAAGTTCAAGAGTTCGAACTGTCTAACTATATTTCTTGGAGTCACCAGTCTTCTATTTATCTCCTTTGAAATATTTTGACCGTTGTAGTATCTGTTGAAATATCAGTTGTCTCACAGCTTCATGCACGTTAGAGAGACTGGTCTGAAGCGTAGAGCAAGTGAGCCTTCATCCATTAATGCTTGGATTGACACACACACTTTCAAGGGGAGATTGTCTGAATCTTCCATCCTCTTGTCAAGTTGATAGGTCCATCTTTGACGTGCGTTTCTACAAAAGTCCTGCATACAATAAATGTTGACACCTAGACAACTTTTTTTTGTCTAAATTGTCAAACAATATTAGTAGTCATGCAGTATGAGGATACACTGGAAAGGAAATGTTATTATGTCATCACATAAAGTAATACTTTATGTGACAGGTGAGGTAAGCATGGATATATCGTGTGAAACTATTGTACTAACACAATAAATGATCAAGATCTTAGGATACAGCATGATGCGCGGGAAGGCTTTTTGAAATCCACAGAGTTTCGAGCATATGCATATTTATGGAATGATTCTTAAATAAGAAGATAAAACAAGACTGATCAAGAGCTATACAAATTTATTTGAAAGTAAAGAACATTCTGTATAGAAATGGTATTGATATCAAATCGATGATACAATCATGTGAGAATGTAATCCATGTTGAAACCAAGTCGATGTGAACATAATCCATGTATTAATATAATGAAATCGATGTTTTGTACAAAGTCGTTACTTAACAGAAATCGATGAGTAGATGAAATCGTTGTTTCATTAGAATCGTTGTTTCATAGAAGGTTGTTGTAGAGATGAAATCGTTGTAGCAACCAAATTGTTGTTTTAATGATGAAATCGTTGTTTCAATGATGAAATCATTGTTTCAATGATGAAATCGTTGTTTAAGTGAAATCGATCATGAAATCGTTGTTTTAAGGAAGAAATCGTTGTTGTGCTCAAATCGTTGTTTAAGTAAAAGTGAATCATTGTTTTGAGCAAATCGTTGTTTAAGTAGGCAAATCGTTGTTGCGATCAAATCGTTCTTTAAGTGAAAACAAATCGTTGTTTTGATCAAATCGTTATTTAAGTGAACGCAAATCGTTGTTTTGATCAAATCATTCTTTAAGTGAAAGCAAATCGTTGTTTCGATCAAGTCACAAATCGTTGTTTCGATCAAATAGTTGTTTCTATAAAGGAAGTTGATGTGTACTTAGACAAAACATATAAATTTGAACTTACAGCAGTGTGTGAGGATAACTTACAGATTTGCTAGATTTATTTGTTGTGGATAAACTTTAGAAACGGTTGTTAGAAAGCATTTTACAAGGTTTTGTTAATCACCAAAAATTACATATATAATTCATGATAAATTTTATATGGAGATGGACTGATCATCAATCTCTCCCTTTTTAGTGATGACAAAACATAGAAAATTGCATACATGGAAAGAATTTAAATTTGTTTAATTTAATTTTTAGGGTATGTTTTTCAGAATAATTTCTCCTCCTTTTTGTCATTAAGCAAAAAGAATTAGATAGACAGAGAAGAAAATGGAGATAGACAAAGATAAATGGAAGCTAAATAAACTTCTCGTTAGTTGGCAATAGATTAAATGATGAGTTAAGGATGTGATTGATCATGCAAGAGAGAAACCAGTCACACAGTCAAGCAAGCACGACACTAAGGTTTATTTTGGTTAGATGTTGATCCACTCAACACCTACGTCCAGTCCTCAAGGGCAAACTCCTTGAGCTTTCCACTACCTATCTGAAACTACAACCCATGGATACAACACTAGATATCGACCTCCAGCAGGTACTACAACCACCTGAACACCTCAGGTTTTCACCTCTTTCCACAGGTGGAGTCTTCTCGCCTGAACCACAGGCCTTCACCTGAGAGGTGGAACAATCACACCTGACCGAATCAGGTCTTCTCCTTCTAACCAAGGAGGAACACCGCCAGATACAGACCTCTAACCGGTCACCACACATGTTGCCGCACAAATAAGTCTTCACCCCAAGGGTGGAAAGTACACCTGAACAACTGGTCCTCTCCTTTCAAGGAAGAACACCACCAGATACAGACCTCTGGCCAGTCGCCTCTATTTCTAGAGAGAAGATGTGTCGATGAAAGAAAATCTACGATGCTAGATAGATAAGGCACACAGTAAGCACAAATAAATTTGTCGCAACAAATAGAAAAGATTAGCAGCATGAAGCTCGTTGTCGTTGGGCCTTCAATGCTCAGCTAGTAAATGCTCTTGAGCTTTTACGGTCATGGCTAAGCAGTTGAACTCTTTCCGTCGAAGTTGTCTACTTCAATGAGCTTTTCACGTTGAGCATGAAGAAGATTGGAATGGAAAGTTTTTATGGAGGATGGGATTTTTTTGCTCCTTCACATTGGCACTCAGATCGCACTTCAAAAAAAAACCTTTTTGTATATTCTTTATAGCTCCAATGCTTCCTCTATTTTGTAATAGTTCCACATGGCTTTTTAAAGTCGTCTTCTTTTGTAGCCGTTGGGTTGATCATTGTCTCACAGTGATGTGTACGTTTGACTCAATCTTAATACGATTAGAAAAAAGATCTTCTTTTTTCTTTATGTTGCCTTGGTTGCATATCCTCGTACAGATGACTGGTGTACAGTCCTAAGGTTCCAGACACATGCAAAAAGTAGCTTATCTTGGCAAACCATAGCTAGCATGTCTGATGCACATCTCGAGACAAATGTTATATAAAATAATCTATTGACTAATACACATGTGACACACAAAAAGAATTTTTCAAATATTTGAACGTTGAGTCCTTATGCAAGCAGAGTTGCTACAGCCACCATACTTTTACCAAAAAAATAAATCTTCCTTTTGAAAAATTTCGAGATGAGAGCAATAAAATATTCTTTTAGCACACATTACTTCTTTTAGAATAGTCATAAAGTAATACTGGGTACATACACATTTAATGTGGTCAGGTTGTGAATAGAAGCACAGATATATATAGACCATATAGGCAAGTATTCTAGGTTGCAATCATGTCAATGACATGTCAAACATTTCTTCTAAGATGATATCAAAGATATAAGTTAATGGATTATGATATGTCAAGGTAATAGGTAGTAAGATGTGTATTACTAAATAACTGATTATTTTATGTTCAGATGAAATAATTGATTATTTGATAAAGTGAAGGAAGAATCATCGATTAATTCAGATAACCGATTATTTCTAGAGAGGACAATGTAAATAACCAATTAATTCGAGTTTAGGAAAAAAATAACTGACTATTTTATGTTCATATAAAATAATCGATTATTTGATGAAGTGAAGGTGAATAATCGATTAATTCAGATAATCAATTATTTCTAGAGAGGTCAATTCAAATAATTCATTAAACAACTATAATTTTAGCAAATGTTTAGTCACGAAATGCTAACTGATAGAAGTTATATCAATAGTAAATATATTCATGAGTTTTAGTTATCACCAAAACATATGGATAAATATAGGAGTGGTTCAACAGTAGCCACTGACATGGGAAGGTAGTTGGTCACCTTCTTCGATGAAGACCTTGAGGGGATCCAGACCCCTCATATGATGCACTTGTAATCTTAGTGATCATAAATTGTTGCAACATAAAGAGAGTCCTTGTAGAAAATGAAAATATGTCTAATGTTCTGTCATACGACTATGGTGAGAACCCATCAACCTTGCATATGATAAAGATGTCCCTCCATGGATTTAATGGACTTGCCATCTATCCTAGGGGAATAATAGGCCTTTTTAGTCACCCTTGATACTCCTCCCCACATAGTCACCTTCATGGAAAACTTTACTGTGGTCATAGAGCTACATGCCCACAATGCAATATTCGATTGAGGTATCTTTAGCCAGGTAAAGGTGGTACCCTTAATGTACCACCAAAATTTTAAGTTCTCGACAAAGCAAGGAGTAGGAGAAGTTTGAGGTGACCAAGATGAAGCGAAGAAGTGCTATCTCATCTTCACCATGATAGTAGAGCATGAGGAAGACTAACGAGGGAAACCGATCACAGAAGAGAAAGCGATGACAAGTGAACCCGATGGGGAACTATTATCTATCTTCTTATTAGACAATCCAACCCTTGAAGTCAAGATCGACTCTGACTCTTCCCCTCGCTTTAAGAGAAATATAAGGAATTCCTTTTGTGCTATATGGATATCTTTGAATGGTCTAATTCTGATCTCTCATGTATCTCTGAGGACATTGTGACTCATCAACTCAGCCTAGACTCAGCCTTGCAGCCAGTTCAGTAGAGGAAAAGGAAGCATGCACTCGAGCAATAGTTAATCATCAAAAACTAGGTATCCGAAGGGAGGATTATCAGGATGTTCCAAATAGTCCAATACCCCACCTAGTTGGCCAATGTCATCCTAGTGAGAAAATCCTCAGGCCAGTGGAGGATGTGCATCAACTTCACCAACTTCAATAAAACCTCAATAAAGGATTGTTATTCGCTCCCAAGCGTCAACCCACTAGCCAATAGCACCTTGGGTAACGAGCTGCTCAGCTTTCTCGATGCCTACTATGGATACTATCAATTCTAGATACATCCAGCCGACATCGATAAAATGGCCTTTATCACTGACATCGAGGCCTTTTGCTACACCTGGATGCCATTTAGTTTGAAGAACGTTGGGGGGACCTATCAAAGGCTGGTGAATCAAATGTTCAAGGGACAGATTGGTTCCAACATGGAGGAGTACATCGGCGATATGTTGGTGATATCTCCCAAGGTTGAGGACCACTTTACCGACCTAGCTGAGACGTTCGACACCCTCCAAAGATACAATATGAAGCTAAACCCTTCTTAATGCACTTCAAAGTTTGGTTTGGCAAATTTCTCGAGTTTTGGTTACTCACTGAGGCATAGAAGCGAACTTGGACAAACTTTGGGCTATAATGGAGATGCAGTGACCACAAAATGTCAAAGGCATCCAACATCTCTCTGGCTAAGTCACTATGCTCCCCTACTTCATGTCTTGGATAGCAGAGCATTGTTTACCCTTCTTTAGGTTGCTAACCAAAATTTGCCTCATCAACCATATCGTGAAGCAAGGAATGCAAGAATGCCTTCACCGGGCTAAACGAGTACCTTTCATCTCCTCTAACACTATCGAAATCGATCCCAAGGGAGGCACTCTATTTATATCTCTCAATTACACCTTCGGAAATTAGCTTAATCTAGATTCAAGAAGACAAGGGCATACAAAGACTAGTATACTAGACACTGAGAGAAATTACCCCACAACCGACAAGGTCATGCTAGAGGGAGTTATCTTGGCAAAGCATCTTAGGTTGTACTTCCAAGCACACAGCATCATTATCTTCACCGACAAATCCTTGTGGTAGATCCTGGTGAACCTCGAGGCTTCCAATTGGCTCATGAAGTGGAGAATGGACTTAGGGGCCTTCTACATCTCCTATCACCCTCGGTTTCCATCAAGGGCCAAGCCCTCACCAACTTCATTGTCGAGTGCACATCCCTATAAGGAGATAAGAGTCCAATAGAGTCCGAAGGCCTATCCTAAGAACTCATTGTCGATAGCTCATCATGCTCGGTTGGAAGTGGTGCAGATGTTATGTTATGCTTCCCCAAAGGGATTAAGCTCTAGTATGCACTGAAGCTCCAGTTTTCTACCTCCACAATGCCTCAATATATGAGGTGCTCATGCATGGCCAAGCAACTTGGAGCAACATAGTTCAAGATCTTCATCAATTCATAGCTAGTCACGAACCAATTCAACGGCGACTACCAAGCTTGAGAGCTCAAAATGATAAAGTACCTCTAATGTGCTCGGGACTTGGCTCAGCAATTCGAGAGATTCAAGGTCATCACAATCAATAGGGAGTCCAACTCCCGAGCCAATTCCCTTTCCTGCTTAGCCTCATCCCTAAGCATGGTTGGATCTTAGTCCCTTCTCCTAGAGGAGCTCGAGCACTCCAACACTGACAGAGAATGTATGGGGGCTATTGAGGAGTCGATCAATGGCTGGAGGGGCTAGTTGAAGGATGACACACTCCTCCCAATCCTTGGAGTCCTAGAGGTTCAAATATTGGCTCAGAGAATTTTCCTCCTTGATGGTCAGCAATATAGGAGGCCCCAATCTATGCTACTCCTAAATGGCCTCAGACCTACTAAAATCAAGCAAGTGATCAAACTGCATGAAGGCATCTACAGTGCGTACCGAGGAGGAAGATCAGTAGTGGATCTTGTTGAGGCAAGGATACTGGTGGCCATCACTTCAACATGATTGCTCGGACTACATCTACAAATGTGAATCTTGCTAGAGATGTAACCATCTGATCCATCAATCCACTACGATACATCCCTGTCATAACCCTACCCCTTCGTCCGATGGGGGGTCAACATCCTAGCTAGGACTATTCCTAGTCGCCCAGGCTCATAAGAAGTTCGTCATCGATCATGGCAGTTCACTACTTCACTAAATGGATTGAGGTGAAGCCTATAGGCAATATTAATGATTGAGTTATCTAGAAATTCATCATGAAGTTTCTCATCTACCACTTTGGCATTCCCAAGGTAATGGTCAATCATAATAGATAGTAATTCAACTACTCCTATTTCAAGGAGAAGTGCACCGAGCTCTGGGTTCACAACCATTTTACCTTGGTAGCCCACCGCCAAGCCAATGCACTGGTCTAAAACATCAACACAACCCTCCTCAAAGGGTTGAAGGCCAACTCAAAAAAGCCAGGCCAGGGTAGTTGCTGGAAGAATTCTCAAGCATGCTATGGGCCTACTAGACCATCCCCAGAGCATCGATCAGTGAGACTCCATTTCAACTGGTCTATGGAATGGAAGTCATGATATTACTAAAGGTCAGGAGCCCTTCTCTCCGAGTTATCAATTACAGCTAGAAGCCAACAATCAAGCTGTTTGGGAGAACCTGGACTTGGTCAATGTAATCAAAGAAGCCACACGGATCAAATTGGCAGAGTACCACAGGTGCATGCCTCAGTACTATAATACCCAAATGAGAGACAGGTAGTTTATTCTCGAGGACTTGATCCTCAAGAAGGCTGAAGTCTCTAGTCCACTCGAAATGACAAAGAAGTTGGCACAAAATTGAGAGGGCCCGTACCAAATGGTCGAAGTCTAAGGCAAAAGAGCATATAGACTATGTCATGACCCCGACACCCGGACCCCTGGCTCCCACTGAGAATTCCGACTATCGGAGCTGCCGCCCACAGGTCCGAAGACCTAGAAGGGCTAACGGATCGGTCTAACAAGATATGTAAGAGAAGTAAGTAATGACAAACAAGTACTAAAATGTACTAACAAGTGAAAGAAAAGAGTCTGCCACAAGTACACGTCTAGTACAGTCCCAAAACAGTAAAGTACGAGTGCAAAAGTAAATAGGGAATAACAAATCCCTTAGGGGCATACCCTGAGGATGAAGTACCAACTAGAAGGGGGAACACTGCTTAAGGTAGACGTCGTCTACTATGGCCCCGTCTCCTTAGCCCGCCGCGGAGAGTGCTGTCGTGAAGTCTCACCTGAAAAGGAGGGAATGAGCTTCACGAAGAAGCCCAGTAGGGACTACCAATCTCCCACTGGTTCTAATAGCAGAATAGATATAGATGTGCATAATTTAAGTAAAGCGAGTAAATCTATCCTACTAACAGAGTAAGTGCGGAAGCGTAAAATAACAACATGGCCATCGGTCGAAAGCAAATGTTGGGACCGGAAACCCGTGTAAACCACGGCACTGGGAAGAACCCAAGGCTGTAAACACATACAGTAAACAACTGCCTGGATAGAGGCACTAGCCACAGAACAACTACACTAGTCAACTGGTCAGGTGTGCCACGCACCTTACCCTCGACCGCCAATCCATGTCTAGAACCTCCCGTCAAAGTGAGACGCGAAACTAAAGTAACCACAACAACCGTAGTCTGGCATGACTATGATCCCACGCCTGGCCCCTCTAAATGGTACCGGAACCAAGTAGAGTGAGGCAGTGAGAAGGACTAGATGATCTGCACCGGAAGAAACGCCTCAACCACCTCAGTGTCCCAGACTCAGCTAAGAGGGCTCTACAAATGACTCCTTGCCGTTGTCCCCACCGTTTTCCCCTCTGCTACCAGAGTCCGTAGACTCAAATTCACCCGCCGCCCAGAGAACTCCCTCAAATAGGCGCGCGGGGACCGAGTGTGACGGTCCTCGCTGTTCAGACCCGTTAACCCAATAACAAGCCTGACACGACTCCGCCTCCCGCTATCGGGCCAAAGCCTCGCAAGGGATACCATTCACAAGTCCGTAGAAATATAAAGAAAACAGCTCAAACATATATAAGATTGCCAATCTCACAAATATTTACATGAAATAAACATAGCCAATGTCTCAACTGTAACCAAACTAGTACAACAACAACCTGGGGCATACCCCGAGGCGTACAATGGAAAAGAAAATTACACTACTGGTGGTGCAGACCCTCCACTATGGTGCGGCTCAGAGCTAGACGATGGGTGCAAAAACTCCTGCTCTCCATCACCTGGAAGGGGTAGGGGTGAGCCTCTCGAGTCATTGGCTCAGTAGGGAAACTCCCCTAGAAACTGAGCAAACCAACACATATAATAAAGCAGGAAGCTACGCTAGCAATTTATAGAATTATCTAGCAGGATATTAAAGCTGTAAATAACACTTACTGCTTGCCGCTTAAAATAGTAATAATAAGTAAACGGCAAACCACAACCAGTCGTACGTGCTAAAGTAGGAAAACGCCACACTTGAGTCACGCAGACTGGCTCGCGACACCAGTAACTGACCCGGACAAACCACACAGGACTACCTCTCAGTCTCGCAGCCACGGACGAAAGGTTCAGCTGCCGCTCCACAACCACAAGTAAAGCCAAAGAACTGTGGAGACTAACTAAACCACCACGCCTGTAGGTCACACACCCCGCAGGTCTATTCCTAGCACCTTTAGGGACTCTGGCCCGAGCTCCCTAAAGTGATACACTGGAAAAGAGGACTAGTTGGGGCCCAGTACGTCTACTGGTGTCCGTCGCCCCCAACTACGAGCGCGCTACAAGCGACAAACACAAACTCTCAAGTCACTGTCCCACTACCGTCTTTCCCTCAGCCGGACGTACTACTCTACACAAGAGTGAGGGTGTCCAGGAAGACGACAAGACCTCGAAGGTACCCAATACCGGGACAAGCCCCGAGCACACACACGTGCCTGGCTCATACAAAACCTGGGGCTCCCAACTGAGAAGGTATCCACGGTAGGCATCGTACTACTCGCCACGCACACACAAACCACGTGAAACCCTATGTCAATCACGTGAACACCACGCAAACCACACACACACAACACGCTCCTCGAGCGCTACAGGTGCCCATGCACCGCTTACCATTGCCATGCATCACAATACACAATAATCGGTTAAATACGTTCTCATTTATACGCATACACAAGCCCTCGGCTGTTAACGCAACAGGGTCACATGTCGCAATCAGAACGCGATGCCCCGATATGTCGCCATAGCAAACCTTAACGCGACGGGTCGGCCTGTCGCGACCAAAGGGACTGTCACCTTCACAGGCAGGAACCCTAATCCGAAGACCCCTCTTCGGATCCCCCCCTTATACCCTGCAAACAAGTGTTTTATCCATTTTACATGCTTTAATGAGTGCCCTAGCATGATATCTATTGTTTGGAAATCCAATAACACATTACACACACAATCCACAGATCAAAGCTAGTGGAATCTCCCTACCTCCACGAAGAACGCGAGGTAGAGACCCACGCGGCGTTTCCCACTCTCCACGGAGCGTCCTTGTGGCGAGAACACGCCCACACGATGACCAACAGCTCAGATCGCCCGAGAATCTCGCAACAAAACCCTCCTGGCCTAGCAGAGCTTGCAAAAGCTCTGTCCAGCGAAAGTTCTCTTAAAACACAGCTCGGTTAAGAACGCGTCGTAGCCTACCGTCGTGACCTGAACACGATGTAGGTGACTGTCGCCTTCCCATCCCTGACGTCAGCCTGCTCTGCCCCACAGGCAACACGCGGCGGGCATGCAGACGTTGACTCACATAGCGGTTCCATAAACACGACACTCAGGACCGTCGCGTTCTGAACGCGACGCCCCTCACTGTCGCGTTCGCAGACAGTGAACCAGTAAGTGCCTTAGGCCCACACTGCTGACCCACAAAGCCTCACAATGTGCGGGAACACCTGCTACACATGTCATCGGCCACACACCAGCCTCTGCAAACACAACGACACGATCCGAACGTTCGATACACTACATTACTATCACCTAAAAGAAATTTCGTCCTCGAAATTTAAAACGAAAACACAACACCAAAAAATAAATAAATTAACTAGCATGATACTATCACCTAAAAGAATTAAACACTTACTCAAACAAATATGGATACGCTTTCATCATTTCATCTGCTAACTCCCACGTATCCTCTCCACCCAGTCGATTCTCCCATCTAACTTTCACTAATTCAATCTCTTTATTTCTAAGCTTTTGGGTTCTGCGGCCTATAATTTGTATTGGATATTCCGGCATTGTCATATCTGGCCGTAAATCATCCCTTTGATAACTAACCACTTGAGTCGGATCTTTGATATACTTTCTGAGCATTGAGACATGGAACACATCATGAACATCTGTAAAATCTGCTGGCAAATCCAATTTGTATGTTGTTTCACCTAATCTTTCTTTTACTTGAAATGGCCCAACATACCTTGGACTTAACTTGCCTCGCTTGCTGAACTTGAGTACACCTTTAGTAGGAGACACTTTTAGAAATACATAATCACCAACCTCAAACTGCAAAGGTCTGCATCTGGTATCTGCATAACTCTTTTGACGACTTTGCGCTGTTCGAAGTTTTTCTTGAATAAACTTCACTGTTTTTGCACATTGCTGGATTAACTTTGGACCCATAACCTGTCTCGCTCCTACTTCATTCCAATTTAATGGTGTTCTCCACGGTCTGCCATATAATGCTTCATATGGTGTCATCCCAATACTTGCTTGATAACTATTATTATATGCAAACTCGACCATGCCCAAGTGGCGCTCCCAAATACCTCCCCACACTAGACAACAGGCTCTTAGCATGCCTTCAATTGTCTGGATTGTTCTCTCTGTTTGCCCATCTGTCTGAGGATGATATGCTGAACTGTACCTTAACTCTGTGCCGACTACTCTCTGCAAACTCCTCAAAATCCTGATGTAAATCTGGGATCTCGATCTGAGACAATAGTGAGTGGAATACCATGCAAAGGCACAATTCTTTCTACATATAATTTGGCTAATCTATCCACGGACCAAGACATGCTAACTGGCAATAATCTATAGACTTTGGTCAATCTGTCCACAAAGACCCAAATTCCATTATGACCACCTGTAGACTTGGGCAAACCTACTACAAAATCCATGGCAATGTCAACCCATTTCCACTGTGGAATGGGAAACGGTTGCAATAGTCCTCCTGGCTTCTGATGCTCTGCTTTTATTTGCTGACATACTGCACATCTTGCTATGAATTCTGCAATTTCTCTTTTCATATCCGGCCACCAAAAGTGTTTCTTTATGTCTTGATACATCTTTGTATTGCCTGAATGAATGGTGTACCTTGATCTGTGAGCCTCTTCTAGAACCTTCTGTCTAATCTCTACATCTTCTGGCACATACAATCGACCCTTGAGCCTGACTACACTGTCATCCCCAAGAGTCACCTCCTCCATCCTCACAATGTCAGTCAAACTATCATCTATTCTCTGCACTTCCACTATCTGTCGGTATAGGGAAGGCTCCACTGAACTACTTGCTAAAACTGCTCTCCGCTGACTACTTGGCACATATAATGAATTTTCTGTTACATCTTCATATAATTTTCATTCTTTGATCATAAGTTGATTTATAACCACTTTTCTACTCAATGCATCTGCTACCACATTAGCTCTGCCTGGATGGTATGCCAAACTAAAATCATAATCTTTCAGGTATTCCATCCACCTGCGTTGCCTTAAATTCATATCCTTCTGAGAGAAGATATATTTTAAGCTCTTATGATCAGTAAAAATTTCAAACTTTTCACCATATAAGTAGTGCCGCCAAATATTTAATGCAAAATCACCGCCGCCAACTCTAAATCATGGGTTGGATAATTTTCTTCATGTTTCTTTAATTTCCGGGAGGCATAAGCTACCACCTTCCCATGCTGCATCAAGACTGCACCCAAACCTCTCCTGGATGCATCTGTATATAAAACAAATCCGCCACTGCCCGATGGAATCTCCAATATTGGAGCTGAAGTCAACCTCCTCTTTAATTCTGCAAAATTGCGCCTGCAATCTGAAGACCACACAAAAGGAACTACTTTCCTTGTTAACCTTGTCATTGGGGCTGCTATCTTGGAGAAATCCTGAATAAATCTTCTATAATAACCTGCAAGACCCAGGAAACTCCTGATCTCAGGCACTGTCTTTGGCTCCTCCCATTTCATTAATGCTTCAACCTTAGCCGGGTCTACTGCAACACCTTCACCTAATATTACATGACCCAAAAATTGAATTTCTTTCAGCCAGAATTCACACTTACTGAATTTGACATACAATTGATGATCTCTTAATGTTTGCAAAGTGGTTCTCAAGTGCACTGTATGCTCTTCCTCTGACGCTGAGTAAACCAAGATATCATCAATGAAGACCACTATAAATTGATCCAGATACGGGTGGAATATTCTATTCATCATATTCATAAAAGTTGATGGTGCATTTGTTAATCCAAATGGCATCACCACGAACTCATAATACTCATATCTGGTCCTGAAAGCTGTCTTATCAATATCTTCTTCTCTGATCCGCAACTGATGATATCCTGACCTCAGATCTATCTTGGAAAATACCTTGGCCGATTGAAGCTGGTCGAATAAATCATCTATCCTGGGGAGTGGATATTTATTCTTAATGGTGACCTTATTTAATTGCCGATAATCTATACACATCTGCAAACTACCATCTTTCTTTTTAACAAATAATACTGACACTCCCCATGGTGAATGACTGGGCCTAATAAAACCCTTCTCTAATAGCTCCTGCAATTACTTTTTCAATTCCTTCAACTCTACTGGCGCCATTCTATAGGGTGCCTTGGAAATCGGCATATTGCCTGGCTGCAACTCAACTGTAAAATCTACCTCTCTGTGCGGAGCTAACTCTGGCAAATCTTTTGGAAATACATCCGCAAACTCCCTAACCACTGACAATGAATCTATAGACTTACCAGACTCAATTAAACTAACTGAAGCTAGGTACGCTACACACCCAGCATTAATCAACCTTCTAGCTCTATGTGCGGAAATAATAAACTTAGGTGTGTAAAAAGGCATACCTTGGAACTCAAACACTGCTCCTTCGGGCTTGCAAAACCTGACCCTTTTCTTTCTACAGTCCACCAGTGCCCCATAAGCTTCAAACCAATCCATTCCTAATATCACATCATAATCTTTCAATGTCAAAGCATATAACCTTACTGGCATCTGGTTTCCATGAATCATTATTGGGACCTCCTCCAGAAAACATGAAGTGAGCAAGTAACCTCCTGAAGGAATTTCTACAACCAACTCACATTGCCTCTCTTCTAGGGGATGTACCATGCTATCCAGAAAATCTTCGGAAATAAATGAATGGGAAGCACCCGGATCAATTAACACTCTAGCAGAAAAGTCAAAGAGCGGTAATATACCTTCAATGAGATTGGATGCCTCTGCCTGAGCTCTAGTAACAGCCATCACATGCCCCGACCTCCTCTCTGGTACGGTGCACCTCTGCCTCGCTCTGCTGGCTGCTGCTGCTGCTGAGTCCCTCTGCCATAGCTATATTCTCGTGGAAGCGGACAGTTTCTTGCTAAATTCCTGGCTGCCCACAATTGTAACACCTGAAAGTCGGATATGTCACGGGCTGCCCTGCCGTGCTCTGCTGTGACTCCTCTGCAGCCGGTGTCGGTGGCCTGTAACTACGACCCTGCTAGAAACCCTGTTGTCTGCCTCCACCTCGACTTCCTCCTCCTCGGAAGAACTTCTTTATCTGCTTGCCCCACCTTGCTAACCCTGATGACGAAGAAGCTTCGGAAGGTGCCTTTCCCTTGCTGATTCCTGCTGACTACTGCGGTAGCCGAAAGCTACCTGAATCACCTGACTGCTCTTGCCTGGCCCGAACAGTCCTCTCCAGTATCGCCGCTCGCTGTGCTGCCTCCTCCACTGTTCTACACATGCCCTCAGACCTCTAATAAAATACTCCACCATCATGGTATTATCAGTCACCACATATGGAGCATACCTACTCAATGCCATGAATCTCATCTGATATTCCAACACCAATAAATTCCCCTGATGTAATGTTCTAAATTGCTCCCTCTTCATTTTCGGAATCTGAACCGGAAAGAAAGTATCATTGAAAACTATCAAAAATTCTTGCCAGGTAATGGTATTCTCTACCCTGCCTACAAAGACCATCAGCATTTTTTAGCCTCCACCATTCCTTTGCAAACCCTCGTAGCTGATATATGGCTAGGATCACTCTGTCTGTCGACGAACACTGCATCGTCATAAACACCCTCTCAACCTCATGCACCTAGTGCTCTGTTGTGTCTGGGTTGGGGCCTTCTGAGAACGTAGGGGGCTGCAACCTCAGAAATCTCTCTACTAGCGATGTAGGGTCCTCTGCACCGACTAGCTGTACTGGTACTGGGAGTACAGGTACAAAAGGTAGTACCCCAACTCCTGGTGATGGTGCTACTGGCACTACTGGCACTGCCTCCTCTGTAACTGGTGGTACTGCTGCCGCTGGCTGTACCGGTGCCTGCTGATCTATCCTCATCTGTATGTCTGTCAAACTCTCCCAAATTCTTTCTATCATATGCTGTGTAGGATCCTCACCGGGCTCCTCTCTACCACCTCCACATTCCCTTCTATCTGCCATTTCTAATCCTGCACAAACATCATTCCAACAACAAAACATATAATAAATCAATACAAAACCACGGTCACTATCAGTAGTGGGCTAAAGTAGAAAAAATGGCTATGCAATTTTCGATTCCTTTATATCCACACGGACCTTGCTCTGATACCAACTATGACGGTCCTCACCGCTCAGACCCATTAACCCAATAACAAGCCTGACACGACTCCGCCTCCCGCGATCGGGTCGAAGCCTCCCAAGGGATACCATTCACAAGTTCGTAGAAATATAAAGGAAACAGCTCAAATATATATAAGATTGCCAATCTTACAAATATTTACATGAAATAAACATAGCCAATGTCTCAACTATAACCAAACTAGTACTACAACAACCTGGGGCATACCCCGAGGCGTACAACGGAAAAGAAAATTACACTGCTGGTGGTGCAGACCCTCCACTACGGTGCGGCTCAGAACTAGACGACGGGTGTGAAATCTCCTGCTCTCCTTCACCTGGAAGGGGTAGGGGTGAGCCTCTCGTGTCACTGGCTCAGTAGGGAAACTCCCCTAGAAACTGAGCAAACCAACATATATAATAAAGCAAGAAGCTACGCTAGCAATTTATAGAATTATCTAGCAGGATATTAAAGCTGTAAATAACACTTACCGTCTGCCGCTTAAAACAGTAATAATAAATAAACAGCAAACCACAACCAAGCGTACGTGCTAAAGTAGGAAAACGCCACACTCGAGTCACGCAGACTAGCTCGCGACACCAGTAACTGACCCGGACAAACCACACAGGACTACCTCTCAATCTTGTAGCCACGGACAAAAGGTCCAGCTGCCGCTCCACAACCACAAGAAAGCCAAAGAACTGTGGAGACCAACCAAACCACCACGCATGCCGGTCACACACCCCACAGGTCCATGCCTAGCACCTTTAGGGACTCTGGATCGAGCTCCTTAAAGTGAGACACTGGAAAAGAGGACTAGTTGGGGCCCAGTATGTCTACTGGTGTCCGTCGTCTCCAACTACGAGTGCGCTACAAGCGACAAACACAAACTCTCAAGTTGTTGTCCCACTGTCGTCTTTCCCTCAGTCGGATGTACTACTCTACACAAGAGTGAGGGTGTCCAGGAAGACAACAAGACCTCGACGGTACCCAGTACTGGGACAAGCCTCGAGCACACACACACGTGCCTGGCTCACACAAAACCTGGGGCTCCCAACTGAGAAGGTATCCACGGTAGGCATCGTACTACTTGCCACGCACACACAAACCACGTGCACGTTGCACAAACCATGTGAAACCCCACGTCAATCGCGTGAACACCACACAAACCACACACACAACACGCTCCTCGAGCGCTACAGGTGCCCATGCACCGCTTACCATTGCCATGCGTCACAATACACAATAATCAGTTAAATATGTTCTCATTTATACACACACACAAGCCCTCGGCTGTTAACGCGACAGGGTCACATGTCGCAATCAGAACGGGACACCCCGATATGTCGCCATAGCAAACCTTAAAGCGACGGTTCGGCCTGTCGCGACCTGGTCGCGACCAAAGGGTCTGTCGCCTTCACAGGCAGGAACCCTAATCCGAAGACCCCTCTTCAGATCTCCCCCTTAGACCCTGCAAACCAGTGTTTTTATCCATTTTACATGCTTTAATGAGTGCCCTAGCATGATATCTATTGTTTGGAAAGCCAATAACGCATTACACACACAATCCATGGATCAAAGCTAGTGGAATCTCCCTATGTCCGTGAAGAACGCGAGGTACGAGACCCACGCGGTGTTTCCCCCGCTCCACGGAGCATCCTCGTGGCGAGAACATGCCCACATGACGACCAACAGCTCGGATTGCCCGAGAATCCCGCAACAAAACCCTCCTGGCCGAGCAGAGCTTGCAAAAGCTCTGTCCGGAGAAAGTTCTCTTAAAACACAGCTCGGTTAAGAACGCGACGTAGCCTACCATCGCGACCTGAACGCGACGTAGGTGACTGTCGCCTTCCCATCCCTGACGTCAGCCTGCTCTGCCCCGCGCGTGACATGCGGCACGCATGCAGATGTTGACTCACATAGCGGTTCCATGAACGCGACACTCAAGACCGTCGCGTTCTGAACGCAACGCCCCTCAATGTCGCGTTCGCAAACAGTGAACCAGTGAGTGCCTTAGGCCCACACTGCTGGCCCACAAAGCCTCACAACGTGCGGGAACACCTGCTACACATGTCATCGGCCACACACTGGGCTCTGTAAACACAATGGCATGATCCGAACATTCGATACGCTACACCGGGGGTGCAGGTAACAGTAACAACCTCTCAACGGACAAGCCCACAAGTGCCTAGCACCGGGCGAAAGACTAGGGTAGAACCGTGCTAGGAAATAGCACGGGTGCCAAGAAATAGAGTCACAGCGAAAGAAAAACTCCGAACAGGTCACCAAGCCACTCTCTGTCTGAGAAGGCGATGCACGGCCTGTCGCCACCTGAAGGCGACATCTTGCCTGTCGTGACCTGGGTCTGAAGGCGACAGGTAACCTGTCGCAAACTGGGTCGTGACAAGGGCATTGTCGCAACCACAAATGAAGTCCAGGTGATCACTTGAGACCTCCCACAACCCACGGGGAAAAACCAGGTCAGAAGGTGACGATCACCTTGTCGCTACCAGAACGCGACAGGGTCAACGTTGCTACCTGACCAGAAGGCGACGGGTCGGGCTGTCGCGATCTGGGTCGCGACACACAGATAAACCCACTCGAGAGCACCTTCCTCAAACCATACACCCCAAATCCGGTAAACACCAAGGGAGGGGAGCATGTAGAATGATGTAAACATGTAGAAAGAGCTCGAACCACCCTCATACACACCCATGCATGTCAAGGATATGCATCTACACTCAAAACCCTCACATGCAAGTATGAACCCTCAACACCCAAACCCCCATTTCAAGCATCATAACAACCATCAAACACACATGCATGGCCTAGCATGATTCTAAGGGCTTAGAGAAGGGGATTGGAGGCCCTGGCATGGTAGAACTAGGGGAAGTCAAGGTGTCCCTACCTCAAAACGAAGATCTAACTCGTTGGGGTCTTCTCGTGTGCATGGCCACCTCCTCCTCGCTCCAAGATCCACGGAGATGCCGTCCACGAGCCACGAACGTCCTACACACCATAGAAACGTCACCACCATGGAGAGGAAGCCACGCCAGAGAGGAAACCCAAGTCAGGAAGGAGGACACCAGCACCTCTCTTCATACACTCTCTCACACTCTCCCCACGGAAAAACGCACATAGAGGGGCCAGAGGAAGAAGAGGGAAGAAAGGGGGAGAATCCACTAGCCTTGCACAAATAGGCCACTGGACTGAGAGCACGACAACTTGCCTGTCGTGTTCACTTAAGTGAACGCGACGGCCAACCTGTCGCGATCCCCAGGTCATGGTCAGACCTGACTAACGGAACTGCCATGTGACATCCTCATAGACCTGACACCATGAACGTGACACCTGACATGTCTCCTTCATATTGTTAGTGGTTGACACTTGTCCCAACTATCCCGACAGCAAAACGACAAAATTGCATGTTGCGGTCAGAGGGCTGAACACGACGACATGCCTGTCGTGTTCCTAACCAGAATGCGACGGCCATCCCGTCGCCTTCAGAAGGCGACGTCCCGATACGTCTCTACCTTCATCATAAAGTGGCTGACCAAAGAAAGGAGGATGTTACAATTTCAGCTAGTCCTTCTCATTGCCTCACTCTACTTGGTTTTGGTACCATTTAGAGGAGCCAGGCGTGGGACAGTAGTCCGGCCAGACTACAGCAGTTGTGGTTACTTTAGTTCCACATCTCACTCCGACGGGAGGTGCTAGAAATTGACTGGCGGTTGAGGGTAAGGCGCGTGGCGCACCTGACCGGTTGACTAGCATAGTTGTTCTGTGGCTAGTGCCTCTGTCTAGGCAGTTGTTTACTATCTGTGTTTACAGCTTTGGGTTCTTCCCAGTGCCGTGGTTTACACGGGTTTCCGGTCCCGACGTTTGGTTTCGATTGATGGATGTGTTGTTATTTTATGCTTCTACACTTACTCTGTTAGTAGCATAGATTTACTCGGTTTATTTAAATTATGCACATCTATATCTATTCTGTTGTTAGAACTAGTGGGATATTGGTAGTCCCTACTGGGCTTCTTCGTGAAGCTCATTTCCTCCTTTTCAGGCAAGACTTCACGGCAGCACTCTCCGTGGCGGGCTGAGGAGACGGGGCCGTAGTAGACGGCGTCTACCTTGAGCAGTGTTCCCCCTTCTAGTTTGTACTTCACCCTCAGGGTATGGCAGAGTTGCTAAGCCGTTAACGAGGTTGACCAGGTGAGAGACCAAGTTCGTGTGGACAGTGGAGTGTGAGTAGAGTTTCTAGGAGCTGAAGAGCAGGTTGACTTCAGCTCCGATCCTTGTTGTACCATCTGGTAGCGGTGGTTTTGTTGTCTACACCGATGCTTCTGGGACTGGTCTTGGTGCCGTGTTGATGCTGCACAGGAGGGTAGTCGCTTATGCTTCTCGACAGCTGAAGAAGCATGAGTAGAACTATCTGACACACGACTTGGAGCTTGCAGCGATCGTGTTAGCCTTGAGGTTGTGGAGACAATACTTCTACAGGGAGGTGTTCGCGGTGTTCACAGACCACAGGAGTTGCAGTATGTCTTCACACAGAGAGATTTAAAGCTCAGGCAGTGTAGGTGGGTCGAGTACTTAATAGACTACGACTTTACTCTTTCCTATCACCCGGGGAAGACTAATGTCGTAGCGGACGCTTTGAGCAAGAGAGCCCACTTGAGTTCTTTGTTGGTTAGACACTGGAGGTTGTTGGAGGGAGCAGCCCAAGGAGTGTTTTCTCCGTCGAGATTCAGAGATAGTGCCGTGTTGACTAGTTTGTCAATTCGTCCAGTCATATACCAGCAGGTGGTAGAGGCTCAGAGTGCAAATACAGAGTTAGCAGACTTGTTGCAGATGCTAGAGGTTGAGTTGGACATGGAGAGCATGGTTAGGTTCAGAGGCAGACTCTATGTTCCAGCAGACGTCAGGCAGGAGATGTTGGCTGAGGTGCACAGATCAAGGTTCTCTGTTCATCCGGGTTCCACCAAGATGTACCACGACTTGAGGGGACTCTTTTCGTGGCCTAGGATGAAGAGAGATATTACGGAGTTCGTTGCTCGTTGCCTTACCTGTCAGCAAGTGAAGGCGGAGCACCAGGGTCCTGGTGGCGAGCTGCAGTCGCTACCCATTCCTGTGTGGAAGTGGGAGCACATCACCATGGACTTCGTCACTAGTTTACCTCGTACTTTACAAGGGCACGACAATGTTTGGGTGATCATCGACTGTCTGACGAAGATAGCTCATTTCTTATCGGTCAGATCGGTGTGCTCAGTGGACAAACTTGCCAGATTGTTTGTGGATAGAGTTGTGTCATTGCACGGGACCCTGGTCTCTATTATTTCAGATAGAGATCCGAGGTTCACTTCACGCTTTTGGCATAGTTTTCAGAGAGCACTGGGCACTGAGTACTTGAGACTGAGTTCAGCCTATCACCCGCATACAGATGGTCATCCAGAGAAGACCATACAGACCCTCGAGGATATGTTGAGAGCATGTTGCCTGGACTGGGGCGGCATGTGGGAGCCGCACCTTCCCATGGTGGAGTTCTCTTATAATAATAGCTTTCACTCCAGCATTGGGATGGCGCCCTATGAGGCTCTATACAGAAAGCCGTGTCGGACACCTTGGCACTGGCACGAGGTTGGAGAGAGGCAGTTACTGGGACCAGAGTTGGCATAGCAGTGTGCAGACACAGTGAGACTAATCAGATAGAGACTGCAGACAGCACAAAGTAGGCAAAAGAGCTACGCAGATGTTCACCGGAGGCCACTACAGTTTGAGGCAGGTGATAGTGTGTTTTTACGGATCGCGCCCACCAAGGGCGTTCTCAGGTTTGGGAAGAGGGGCAAGCTCAGTCTGAGGTTTGTTGGTCCCTTTCCCATCCTAGAGCGGGTTGGCGAGGTCGCTTACAGGTTGGCTCTTCCATCCGAGTTGGCAGGTGTTCACGACATCTTCCACGTCTCACAGCTGAGGAGGTACATGCCAGACCCGTCGCACGTGTTGGACTACTCGCAATTAGAGGTTGCTCTAGATCTTTCAGTGCCAGAGTACCCGGTCAGTGTTGTGGATCGCATAGTGCAGCACCTGCGCAGGAGGCAGATCCCGCTCGTCAAGGTCGTTTGGGAGAATCGCGTTGGTGGCGAGGCCACGTGGGAGCGCGAGGATGAGATGCGGGAGCATTTTCCTTACTTGTTTAAGTGACTGGTATGTTACTTGCCTTCATCCCCCGGGTTCAGCCCTTAATTTCGATGACGAAATTGTTTTTTTTTTTTTTGGTTAGAATGTAACATCATCCTCTCTTTGGTCAGCCACCTTCTGATGAAAGTAGAGATGTATCGGGACATCGCTTTCTGAAGGCGACGGGATGGCCGTCACGTTCTGGTTAGGAATGTGACAGGCATGTCGTCACGTTCAGCCCTCTGACCACAGTATGCAATTTTGTCATCTTGCTGTCTGGACAGTTTGGACAAGTGTCAATCATTGACAACATGAAGGCGACATGTCAGGTGTCGCGTTCATGGTGTCAGGTCTGCGAGGATGACACGTGGCGGTTCCGTTAGTCAGGTCTGACCATGACCTAGGGATCACGACAGGTTGGCCATCGTGTTCACTTAAGTGAACGCAATAGGCAAGTTGTCGCGTTCTCAGTCCAGTGGCCTATTTGTGCAAGGCCAACGGATTCTCCCCCTTTCTTCCCTCTTCTTCCTCTTCCCTTCTTCCTTCGGCCCCTCTGTGTGTGTTTTTCCGTGGGGAGAGTGTGAGGGAGGGTGTGAAGAGAGGTATTGGTGTCCTACTTCCCGGCTTGGGTTTCCTCTCCGTGGTGGCGACGTTTCTACGGCATGTAGGATGTTCGTGGCTCGTGGACGGCGTCACCATGAAGCTTGGAGCGAGGAGGAGGTGGCCATGCACACGAGAAGACCCCAACGGGTTGGCTCTTCATTTTGAGATAGGGACACCTTGACTTCCCCCTAGTTCTACCATGCTAGGGCCTCCAATCCCCTTCTCCAAGCCCTTAGAATCATGCTAGGCCGTGCATGTGTGTTTGACGGTTGTTATGATGCTTGAAATGGGGGTTTGGGTGTTGAGGGTTCATGCTTGCATGTGAGGGTTTTGAGTGTAGATGCATATCCTTGACATGCATGGGTGTGTATGAGGGTGGTTTGAGCTCTTTCTATATGTTTACATCGTTCTACATGCTCCCCTCCCTTGGTGTTTACCGGATTTGGGGTGTATGGTTTGGGGAAGGTGCTCTCAGGTGGGTTTATCTGTGGTCGCGACAAGGTTCTTGTAGCAACGTTGACCCTATCGCATTCTGGTAGCGACAGGATGATCGTCACCTTGTGACCTAGTTTTTCCCCGTGGGTTGTGGGAGGTCTCAAGTGGTCACCTGGACTTCATCTGTGGTCGCGACAATGCCCTCGGCACAACCCAGTTTGCGACAGGTTCCCTGTCGCCTTCAAACCCAGGTCGCGACAGGCAAGATGCCACCTTCAGGTGGTGACAGGCCTTGCGTCGCCTTCTCAAACAGAGAGTGGCTTGGCGACCTGTTCGGAGTTTTTCTTCCGCTACAACTCTGTTTCTTGGCACCCGTGCTGTTTCCTAGCACGGTTCTACTCTAGTCTTTTGCCTGGTGCTAGGCACTTGTGGGCTTGTCCGTTGAGAGGTTGTTATCGTTACCTGGACCCCCGGTCCCCGCTCGCCTGTTTGAGGGAGTTCTCTAGGCGACGAGTGAGCTTGAGTCTACGAACTCTGGTAGCATAGGGGAAAATGATAGGGACAGTGGCAAGGAGTCATTTGTAGAGCTCTCTTAGCTGAGTCTGGGACGCTGAGGTGGTTGAGGCGTTTCTTCCGGCGTAGATCAGCTAGTCCTTCTCACTAGCTCACTCTACTTGGTTCCGGTACCATTTAGAGGGGCCAGGCGTGGGATCGTAGTCCAGCCATACTACAGTAGTTGTGGTTACTTTAGTTCCGCTTCTCACTCCGACGAGAGGTGCTAGACATGGACTGGAGGTCGAGGGTAAGGCGCGTGGTGCACCTGACCAGTTGACTAGTAGTTGTTCTATGCTAGTGCCTTTGTCCAAGCAGTTGTTTATTGTCTGTGTTTACAGCCTTGGGTTCTTCCCAGTGCCATGGTTTGCATGGGTTTTCGGTCCCGACGTTTGGTTTTGACCGATGTCTGTGTTGTTATTTTACGCTTCCGCACTTATTTTGTTAGTAGGATAGATTTACTCGCTTTATTTAAATTATGCACATCTATATCTATTCTGCTGTTAGAACCAGTGGGAGATTGGTAGTCCCTACTGGGCTTCTTCGTGAAACTCATTCCCTTCTTTTCAGGTAAGACTTCACAGCAGCACTCTTCGCGGCGGGCTGAGGAGACGGGGCCGTAGTAGACGGCGTCTACCTTGAGCATTGTTCCCCCTTATAGTTGGTACTTCATCCTCGGGGTATGCCCCTAAGGGATTTGCTATTCCCTGTTAACTTTTGCACTCGTACTTTACTATTTTGGGACTGTACTAGACGTGTACTTGTGGTGGACTCTTTCCTTTCACTTGTTAGTATATTTTAGTATTTGTTTTCGTTACTTACTTCTCTTACATATCTTGTTAGACCGATCCGTTAGCCCTTCTGGGTCTTCGGACCTGTGGGCGGCGGCTCTGATAGTCGAAATTCTTGGTGGGAGCCAGGGGTCCGGGTGTCGGGGTCATTACAGACTAACTACATACATTGGAGGGAAAGGTCATTCTATATGCTTGGAAGACCAATGCATTAAGGCGATTCCACTGGTGAGTCACCTCAGCTTGACCACTTAGCCTACTATATGTTCCTTAACCATACCATCAATACAATACACAAGTTTTTTGGAAAGCTATTTCTTATATTTCATGTAAGATGTGACTTGAAAGCCAGTATATGAAAAAAGAAAAGAAAAGGTGACTCTCTTCCCCCTAATCCTCTACTTCTTGCAAGACCCTTCTTAGTAGTCAGGCGGATTGCCGTCCAGTTTCTCAACCTCCGTATGCCATCCAACTATTCCCTGCAGAAAGAAACTCTCCAATTATATAGATCAATTAGCTAGTGTGCTGAAAAAGTACTATAAAGTATGATAGAAGATCGTCTTATCTCCATGCGTTGAATTAGAGTACCATGTATTGTTTTATGACACATTCCTTGCATATTATTGTGGTGCTTAGGTTATTAGATTTTAAAATCATCAGTTTATATGATTTTTTGGTTTGCCAGATCTTAATTTTCAGATTAGAACCTTTGAATTTAAAAATATTCAGGGGCTTCAATTATGCAAACATTAATGTTAGTGGCCATTGAAGTCGGTAAATTAACCCGGCCGATTCATGAAATATTTCTAGAGGTAGAGGAGGAAACTAACAAACCATGCATGATCTCTAATATTGTTGGCAAATTAATGATTAATTCTCGGAACACCATTCACTAAATCTTCCCATCCAAGAAGGATTCGTGAAGCAACAACATATATCCAAAGAAATATAGATAGATTAGAGATCATATCTAACTTCACTCCTATCTAACCATATTGACATAAAGCCTTCTTCTTTCATCACTTTGCATGCCCATCTTATTTTACTCTCAGACCAGACAGCTTTCCTACATACACGAACAACAGCATAATCTATTTCGTCCTTCTTCACGATCATTTTAGTAGTTCCAGATGCAATCAGCAAGGGGAATGGTGACGCTAGATGGGACCTTCTGCCTGCCGAACACTTCATGGCTGGAAACTAGTGGCAAGGGCGAGCTCCCCGGCCGGTACACGTCTGTTTCCTGCGACATGCTGCGCCCCGGCCCCATCTCCACCTTGCCGCCGATTCCTTCCTGCGCCGCATACCCATGGCTCCGCACCAGATTCATCAGTCCGGCCTCCCCCGAGAGCTTCCCCTGCTGCAACGCCGACGAGGAGACGCCGGAGGAATGGTCATAACTATCAGCAGAGGTGGCGATAAAGAACGGGGAGTAGCTGTGGCAGTCCACCGGTCCTTCATGGCTCTTGTGGCGGGCGGCCGCGTTGGAGAAGCAGGTCACGTGGTTTGCGCCAGGCGCCGCCGTAGTTGCCCCGACTGTCCTGCTGCCGGTGCCGGCGCGGAAAGGGAGTTCCATCAGCGGCGGCAGCAGATCAGAGGAGGAGATATTGCTCGCGCCTGTTCTCACGCCGTTCCCGTAGCAAGCCGCGGAGGAAACCGTTCTTGCCTGCAGCAGCTCACAGGGGACCTTCTTCCCACCACCTCCTCCTTCGGCTGCTGCTGCGGAACGAGTGCCCTTTTGGAACACCCTGCATATCACCCACTCGTTCTGCACAGCATCAGAGAAAAAGATGAAATTAACCATGTGGGGGATGACATGCATGGTTACTACCATGGTATTATGCAGAGAATGGAGAAAAATATACATACATACTATATCTATATATATAATATATAATATAATTATATATGTGTGTGTTTGCTGGTGAATTAATCATGGCGTCTACGCTTGGGCTTTGCACTTTGCTTGCAGGTATGTACCTTGGCGGCCTTGTTGTAGCGGGAGAAGCTGCCGTCAAGGTGGTACTCGTGCATGACCCAGCAGGTCTTCTCCCCCTTGGGCGCTCTACCCCGGTAGAACACGAGGGTCTTCTTCCTGCCCACCAGGCTCGTCCCCCGGCGGACCTCCTTGTCCTTGCCTGTCGCCTTCCAGTAGCCGGAGTCCGTGGCCCGGTTGGTGCGCAGCCCCGCTGGGTACTTGCGGTCCCGTACACAGAAGAAGTACCACTCCTTCTCCCCCATCTTCGCGCCCCTCCCTGCGTGGCTCGAGAGAGTCAGAGTCGGGATTGTGTCCATTGGATGGAGGTTGAAGGCCGGGGGAGCATAGTTAATTAATTTGTGCTCACAGGGGAGATCCCATGGCTCGCACGTGTTGAGTTCGACCTCCCCGATGACCCCGGCGGAGAAGCAGTGGTCGGCGACCTTCCTAGAGAGGTAGTAGGTGACGAGCTCCTCGTCGGTGGGGTGGAAGCGGAAGCCCGGAGGCAGCTCCAGTTGCTCGTAGACGTTGTCTCCGCCGGGAGGGAGCACGTAGCCCTCCTCCATGGCAGCTAGCCTTGGTCTTTGTCACAAAGTTCCTGAGAAGTAAACAAGGATATTTCGGAGATGATATCAAGAAGGGGTCAGCCATTTCTCTCTTTCCCCGTCATGAAGGCTGCTAACCGCAAACCTCCAAGATGTACAACACAAACGACCGCCGAGGGAGAGAGAAGGAAGGAAAGAAATTTAAATGCTCAGGAAGAAGTAATAATTAGAACCTAGAAGTTAATCAGCTGGGAACTTTTTAAAGGGCAGGGAGGAGAAACGTACCTTGACAGGTCTAGAAGGAGAAAGATAGAGGAAGTAGAAGGGGCTTGGCAGGCCTGCTGCCACCGAGCGTTTGAAGGTGGTGGTCCGGTGGATGAGAGAGAGAGAGATGGGGCGAGCCCTGTTGGATGGACAGAAGCTACAGAAGCAGGCCACTTCGATTATTTGGCTCTTTCGCTAGCAGGTTCTGCATCGCATATGTATATACTTGTCATGGTTTGGTGTTAGACGGCCTTTCCGGGTTTGTAGTCTTCTCCATTTCAGAACATTTTTAAAGTTAGCATAATTAGAATTATTCCCACTAAATACTAAATAGTGGCTTATAGTCTAAAAAATTCAGGGTTTTCCAAGTTTCACTCCCATATAATCTTTTTTCTGTTAGTTTTTAGTCTTTGTAGTTTTGGCATTTCATTCCTCAATCTAACACCAACTATAATTTTCTTAAGAAACAAGGTCCTTCCATTGGCTATAGAAGGATCTGCTTCTAGTTTACTATTTTGTTTAGTTTACTGATAAATATTCAAATTACATAGACTAAAGTATAGTTTTGTAGAAATCATATGGACTAGAAATTAAACTTTTATAACGCGCCCTTAATTTAATAGCACTAGATCTTGAACGTTGGGTTAAGTTGCCAGTAGTCTCCACTTGGCGCAATCAACTTGGAAAATTTTACAAAAATTTATCTATGGGAAATCGATTTTTGTAGTTTGAATTATGTTGGAGGGAAGGGAAAGGAGGATTTATAAATATTTTTTAGACTGTACACGCAAAGTGTCCGATGTGAACACAACTACAGTTGTGAATTTTGGACCGAACTCAGTTTAAACCCTCCAAATTAATGATCTCATTCCGTTTACGTGTTAACTTGAATTGTTTGATACCTTCAACTCCTTGTTCATGTGATAAGAAGAGAGGCCAAGGAAAAAAGAAAGTTACGTCTTTTACTTTGGCTTAGCGCAAAATCCTTTTCAAAAGGAAGTTGCGTCTCTGAATAATTAATTAGAATATCAAGCAGGAGAGGATTTGCGACCCTCTCTAATTAAATCTTAGGCTTCTTTAAAAATCAAATATAATAAGATGGATTAAGATGATCATAACGTATATTCTAAGATTTTCACCTTTCTTAGTTTCGTATAGAATTTTGTGTTCTAATAACGTACGTAGTTTAACTTATAGAACTATGAAATGTGTTGTCAAATTAAGATTTATATCACAAATAAAGTTACATTTATTAAGACTTATCCATCTAATTAATTTACTAAAGTAACTTTTCATTTATCTGTGAATATATACAAGGTCTAGATAGGCACTCTTCTCTGGGTAACAAAACACACTAACTAGTGCATTTGGGTAAATACACTTATAATTGCATTTATAAGAGATCTTCGTTGGTCACGTGAGAGGCGGCACATTGTGCGGGCCCAATGAAAACCCATACAATACAAGTGTCATAAGTCCACTTGCACTTGAACAACCTCCCCCTTTCCCATCATCTAGCTATCCTTTTTCTCGTGCCTCTTCCCCATTGCAGGCAGTGAGATCAGTCATGCTCTTTGCTGCAAGATGATCGTGCTTGGCAGTGAGATCAGTCATGCTCTTTGCTGCAAGATGATCGTGCTTACTCCGTTCAAAAGAGATAGGAAGAGGGTGAGAAATTAACGTGCTGTCAATGTATGGAAGGGGAAGTGACTCCGTAAGTTCTCTCTCTTATACACGCACGCACACATATAGCTGCTAGCTGACAAATGAGAGCACTCAACAATAAGTAAGCTAGCCATTCTTGTTAGCACAGCTAGTACTCTTTACGTGTAGATGCTAGTTGTCTATAGATGTTAATTAGTTGTCATAAAGTCAGCATATCACCGTGTGCTCGAATAGGTAGATCCCCATATAAATATCGAAAGGTGAAAATGACTCATTTTGATGTTCTGTCTATATATGTCATCAGCACTCAAAGATATCTAATTCAGGTATTTAATGTTGGCAACTTTTATGTCTTGGAGAAAACCATAGATCTGAATGGAGCTAACACCAAGATTAATGGCGGTTGAATTGAAGATAATTCATTGAACACTTGTATACAAAATGGGTTAATTTAATTTGTAGAGATCACTTGCAAAATACAGACAGTAAAGGTCAGAAAGCGGTTTATAAATTGGACCGTCTGATCTATGTATTTCTGACATTTATAATAGTAAAGGGAAATACAGTAGTGGAGGAATTGTAAAAAAGATTAAGCGATTAGGGGCTTCTACGTGTTATCTAGGGAGAAAAACTTTTCGATACCTAAATTAAGAATTGGTATAGGAGAACAAGGGCAACTAAAAAATTAGTTGAGTGCGCGTAGGTATCTAACAATGCATATCTCACTGCCTCTTAATAGATCCTCTTATAGACATCACTCAGTACTCGGACTTCCCATTTTTCACAATCTCCTCCACTCAACATATGACATGACTCTAGTGCCCGTAGTCTTCTAATCAAGTCTATCTAATATGAGATATGTTTTACTGTCGTCATCATACTCTGTAATTTCACTACAAGAGAAGTGAGATTTGTCAACGATTTTTTGTCAGCAGTTAACAGCAACCGTTGATATATAATATATATGTCAACGGCTACAAGAGGCCGTCAACATATGTCAACGGCTGGCTTTGACCGTTGACATAAGATTAACATATGTCAGCGGCTACTAGAGTCGTTGACATAAGATGAACGTATGTCAACGGCTAATGGGAAGCCGTTGACATATGTAACTTATGTCAACAGCTCCAGTAACCATTGACATATGTTCATGAAAAAAAATGGCGGGGTTTTTTCCGCCCAGAGCAAGAATATTTGTCAACGGCTATGAAGAGTCGTTGACATATGTTAAAACTTTTCATTAAAAAAAAAAACCCACCCACCCGCCCGGCCCCTCCCTGCTCTTTCCTCACCTCGGACCCCTCCTCTCCCCATCCCGGCCCCCTCCCCACTTCTGCTCTCTCTCTCTCTTCCTCTCCTCATCCCCACCCTCATTTGTACCTCTCCCCGGAGCAGGAAGGAGATTAGCATGGCGAAGAAGGAAGCGCATATCGGCATCATCGACCGGTCCTTCGGCTTCCAGACCGCTGTGGAGATGGCACAGCAGGCCATCAATGTTGCGCACGTCGAGGCTGAGAGCGCCGTCAACGGCATCGGCTTGGTGAAGCTGATGGGCCGCAGCATCGGCCACATCGATTGCCCTCCACGCCACCCTAAGCAGCCACGACATGGACTGTTGCCTCTTCCCGGAGAACGACTTCTACCTGGACAGCAAGGGCGGCCTGTTCAAGTTCCTGGACCAGCGGCTGGGGCAGAACGGCCACGCGGTGCTCGTCGATGCAGACGCTAACCTTCATAGATGGTGATGCAGGGCGCCCTCACATTGAGAGCACTGCAGATCTTCCCCTGTGGCTGCGGATCAGGCGCCAGATGACATCGCCATCCGGCATGGGATGGCACACCGTCTGATCCCCAGGTCTTAGCCCGAACAGCCTGAGTGCGTAGAATGTGGGCGACCACTTGGATGTGTCCATGTGGCATATGGTCACAGCATTCACCGTCGTCCCGTCCTCACTGACGATCTTCAGCACGTAGATCTTGGACCGGGGAATCTGGTGGCAGTGGAAGATGGTGTAAGGGTACTCGTACACATGACAGGAGGTGACCGTCGAGCTGGGCGTCAGTACCACCACCCACGACCGCACAGTATACACCTGCTCAACGTCGCTCTGCCTGCTGCCCACCATTGCCAAGGCCTACAAGTCGTTTGTTCCCATGCTGAAGAGGGCGAAGTCGATCATATGGATTCGAAAGAGGTGGCGCAGAACCGCCTCTTCTCGACGCTACCTGGTTCCTCGCATTTCTGGATCGTGGCCATCAACTTGTCGGCCATGACAGAGCCCACCTGGACGGTGAACAACCTCAAGATCAGCGGGGCATCCTAGGAAGAGAAGGGGATGTTGTCTGCAACCACCACCACCAGCACCGATGGAGGCAGCGCCGTGCCTACAGCCCCGGCACCGACTGCAAATTATTTTTTTTTAATGGCTTTTGTCAGCAGCTGAAAGTACCGATGACATATTATTGATATGTCAGTAACCAACAGCTGCTGACATATGCCTCATATGTCAACGGTTGATGTCTGCTGACATACCTGATTTATGTCAGTGGTTTATAGTCGCTGACATATGTCTCATTTGTCAACAGCTAAAATTAGCTGCTGACAAATATTAATCAACGACGTATTTGTCAACGACTTTATGAACGACTATGGAGCCGCTGACATATATTTATGTCAATGGCTATACGTATTTTGTCAACGACTTTAAGCCGCTATGTCTTCCTTTTTGTGGTGTTTGAGGAACATGTCTTGCGACTGTCACAATATTTTAGAGTCTCAAGGATATACCTTCTCACTGCAGACATCACTCTCCAAAGCCTCAAGAATGTACCTTGCCACTACCATTATGGTCTCACATTTGTACATTTATGAAAAACTCGTCTCTCAACGGCTTACAAACTACTTGAAGATATAGCTGAGAAGCCCATTTGGATTACATCCTGTCCATTTTGAGCTGAACCAAGAAGTGTCTTAATGGACCTAGAATGAGAAATTATACCTAGAAATATATTCTCACTCTATCCTCAATCTATTCAAATACCAAAAATAATCTAATAGACTATGGCCCATCTCTCTCTCCTTACAAACTATTATTGTTAGATACATAATATCCCGTATATATCTACAAAGCTACATAATGCTTAAAAACGGGTTTTTTTTTTTCGATTCAGTGAAAATTGATTCTAAGGTTGATCTCAATTTTCCAGCTACGACCTTGATCCCAATCAATACCGACGCGTCTCGTATTATGGCTGAGAAAAAACTTAAGAGAGGCTGAGAAGGAATCATGTTGGTCCACAGGCTTGGACGAGGTGAAGCAGTTAAATCCGGATGAAGAAGCCCAACCAGACACATCCACGACCGTACTTGGTAGCAAAACAGATTGCCACCTGTATGTATCCGGTACTGAATTTAACAGCCCAACCTAGATCCTACCTTCTACGTTTTGAGCACTTAAATATGATACTAGGAGCACCCATACTGCTAAATTCACATTTGGAATCTGAACATGATGGAGTTGCTTATAGGTTTTGCATATGATTTCAAAAAATATGGATTTAAGCATGATAGCATACATCGTCATGTTTATCGATAACCACTCAACAAGCATATCAATAACTTGTGCTATTCGATTTCGGACAGAAAGAAAGCAGATTCAAATTAATACAAACTTAATGAACATACAAAAATGGCTGGTAGGTGGGCAATCCTAGCATGGCTGGTATCCCTCAGTGGGTCCATGAAGACATTCCGAAACTGTTCTCATGCACTCCCCTTGGGGTTCAAAGAATCAAACCAACTCAAAAAAGCAGCTAAAGGTACTTCTCTTTCGTAAGCTAAATCATGTAACACGATCCCAGCAAATATGCATAATTAATCACATTCATCATACTCGGGTTTGAAACTGCGGAATCCCAACATTGATTTAGCACTCCTCTGTCATAAACCTGGAATGTGTTACTTATTACTACCAGTTTTCTTTTTCTCACCTGCAAGACTGCTCTGACTTAAAAGTTCTATTACTTGTAAAGGCACGAATCAATACGATACATACATACTTCCAGCATCACTCAGGGCAAGCATTGGAAGTAAGAAAACTAGTTCAGACCATAAAAGTTATCTTCTTAATATGTTGATGGAGGGTTGCCAAATCATGCGGTTCGCAGGCTACATCAATTCTTCCTTCCTTCACACAGGATTATGTGGTAGCCATGCCTGAAACAATTTTAGCATGGTCAGAGTGGCATAAACTCTGTTCTTAAGCTGGATGGACTACTGTCAAGACAGAAAATAACAAATTTCTGAGGGATCATGAAAAATTTTCCTACAAAGCCAGAGGATCAGCTCTTCAATACTGTTCACCAGGCTAAACAGCGTCTCATCCATATAAATGCATGGAAAGTAATTTAGTAACTCACTTCCCTTGACACCACTTTTAACACACCAATGAATATGCACCACAATCCCTCTAGTTTAAAGTGTTGAACATGTTCCTTCTGACAAGTGATGATGTGGCACATTTTATTGGCTACAGTCAAGTTTGGTGTCAAGAGTGTGTTAATAAATCACGTTTCACAAATATATCAAATCTGACAAGTCCTCGATAATAACCACAAGGATGTTGTTCGTGAAAGCATAAAAAGGCATACGTTGATTTAAATGGTGCACTGGTAGCTCCAACAGGTGTGCTGAATGCGACATCCTGGAAAGGGCCTGCCATTTTTCCTCTTGGGAACCACCCAAGATCTCCACCTTTCTTGCCTGATGGACACTCCGAATATTCAGCAGCAATCTGAAAACAATAGTTATTTATCATCAGCACTGTTCAAGGTGAGGATACAAAAGTTCACCATTTCCAATGTAAAAAACCACATGACAAGAATCTGCAGTACATCACTGTCAACATCATCAAGACAGTGCTAATATGGGGTCAATTAAGGAGTTGAATCCTGACATAATCTCTGATCTTCTGTCAAACCCGACTTTATTTCTTATGCCATTACCAAGTAAGGGAGGCAATGCGCATTTGTCCACCATGAAATAAAGAACTACGTAGAAGTAAAACATCATAAAAGGAAAGAGAGGAAGAAAGCATGAAAAAGAGAACAAAACATACACAACAAATAAAAAGGCAACTAGGGGATACATTTATACATTACAGGAGGGCTAATTAATCAGCAAAAACTGATGTAGGATGAGAGTACGTCCATCACATTATGTCTGTACATCTAGCAGCATCTCCAGAAAGAGGGCTGAGTGAGTAGCTCTTCAGATGCTAAGTTGGGCTGGAATGCAAACAGATGGACTTGTTTAAAGAAACGGGAAACGTTTTCAACAATGGTCGTAGGAATTGGGTTTATGGCAGTCCAACAATGGGTTTAACAGCAGGCCCATAATTTCTCTGGGATGGATGTGAAAGAAAGACTTGAGATATTATGGGGAATGCCTCCTTTGCTGGAACAATCACTGGCTTATGGATTAATTGACCAGGAACATATACATTTGAGTTTGGAGAAACCACTGTAAAAATGAAAGGAGAGACCAGATAAACAAAGAAACAGAAGTGATTTTTTTATATATTCAAAAATAATATATATTATGACAATAAATCAGAAAAAACATATTTTGTTTCAATGTTGCTCAAGATTTGTTTATACAAACAAAATCATCGATTACCAATTTAATTTCTCAGTATGTGCAAACTCTTACTGAAACAATATCACATAACTTTCCTTCTTGAAATAAAGCCAAACAACATGATTATAGGGTGTTTGGTTGCTATTTTTTATCAATTTTCTCTCTCATTTTTGAAAAAGGAAAGAGACGCCTGTGTGGATATGTTTGGTAGACCTATCCTTTTTTGGGAAATCCCGCCATGTCTACATCTCTTCCAAAAAAAGAAAACAAGTCTCAAGCTATTTTTTTTTTAAGACTTCGTGCACTGCGGCTTTGTCCTCACACATTTGCTCTGGGCGAACTCCCTGGACTCTCGCGACCTACAACAAGGTATGTCCCCTCTCTCTCTCCCTCCCTGCAACTTTCCCACGGGCCTCCTCCCAGAAAGCCCCCCTCCCCACGTCAACAGAACCCCCCCCACCCCCCACCCCGCCAGCGGCGCTCTCTCTGACCCCCCCCCCAACCCACCACCGCGCTCTGCCCGTCGGAAATCCCCCCCCCCACCGCGCCAGCAGCAACATGTCTATTTTATAAATTCTAGATGTCTATTATGTTGAATTTAGCACGTATATTTTATGAATTCAGGATGTCTGAAACACAAGTATCTTCTGCGAGAGGTCTTAATGAAAGGTTGAAGTGGGATCAAACACGATTAATTGTTAGAATATCCTCTTCATGTGCAATCGAAGATAATTATTGTTGCATGTACCTTGCATAATTTTATCCGTGATCATAGAGGAGGAAAAGATGAAATTTGGATGCAAATTAAATGAGAACACGGTGCAGACATTGACAGAGAAGTAGAAGGAAGACGTCAAGAAAGACTCAGATTTGAAGAACAGTAGCGTTTAACAACATCACATTCACAGCGTCATCTTAGTAAAGAACTTCAGAATAGAATTGCATTGGAAATGTGGGAAGATTATGTAAACAGGCGGCAGAGATCTTGAAGTTTGTAGACTACTTTAACATCATGGTTACTGAATTTGATGACGTATTAATAGTTATTTATTAGCAATTCTCTTTCATAAATGGTACAAAACTATTTTTGAAATATGTTTGTCACTTTTACTATAAAAAATAATAATGTGAAAAGTGTCTACCAAATAGGTCTACACAAATTTTAAAAATTATGTCTGTTCTGCCAAACAGATAGTAGCAATTTTCCTCAATTTTAAAATTTCAGTCGAAAATTGATACACTATAATTTTGTAGTTAAAAAGAGCTTTTTAAAAAAAAGTGCAACCAAACACCCTATTAATAAGTAATATTGAAAATTAAGCTACCAAAAGCATGACTAGTTACACTTAAAAGAGGTAACATCAAAATCCTTTAAATTATTTTCCAATAAACACAAAAAATTCTAGTAAATTTCATCTAACAAGTAACAAATGATAAAAGAAATAAACAAAACGAATAAAGGATAGGAAAGAGAAAAGATTGATAAACATGAGAAAGCTTACATTTTATTTGTGTGGAACACTTTATATGATGGAAGATCAAAATAAGTGACTTAATGAAATTAAAAAGGTGAAAAATAAAACTCATTAAGCCTCACTTTGGTAATAGGTTGGAGTTTGAGTTAACTCCAACCCATGGCTAAAGTTATTCAAGGTTAACTCAATTTTTGCTTTGTGAGTGGGTTAGAAAAAGTTGAGTTAACTCTATTCTGGGGGTGTGAGTGGGTTAGAAAAAGTTGAGTTAACTCAAAGTTAACTCAAACCTAACTGAGTTAACTTTTTTTGGTTGTCAAAGTCCATTTTAAGTTAACTCTGAGTTAACTTTGAGCTAACTCTGAGTTAACCCTTTACCAAAGTGAGGCTAAGAGCCTGAAAGGCATTTTCGTTAAAGTAATCATATTTTAATAAATAATTCTTAAAACAATCACAAAATAAAAACAATTCCCAAAATATCATCAACTTGCCATGCAGGCAAGCTGGTGACTACTTGTGGCGCTGGGTGCAGAGCCGAAGAATGCCAATGCCAACACTAGTGGCAGCATCGGTGTTGACAATACTGGGATGTTCCTTGGGCGGGGTGGGTAGGCAAGGGTGCTGGGCTTCCAGCCAGCGGGAGGAGAGCCAGTGCATAGGCACTGGTGCTAGCATGTTGCAACCCGCGTGGATGCCCAGGATCCAACACACCCTGCCATCTTTTGGGGTTACGATGATGATGATGTTGTCCATTTCGATTACCTTCAAACGCAGGTCCCCTTCGCCATCTCATGAATGCATCCATGCAGAAACTAAAACCTGCATCTGGCATCTTCTCCCTCTTCAACCAGCGGCAGGGGCCGGAGTGGTACCAGTCCATAGAGAAGTGCCTGGCAGGCGCTGACAGGCAGAAGCAGCCAGGGAAGATATTTGTGGCACACTGGGTGTTAGGCTACGCCAACTACCAGTATGTCATGAAGGGTTACTTCTAGGAACCCATGGGGAGGGGTCACCTAGAGAATCTCTGGTAGAATTACCAGGTTGACATCACTTTCTTCGGCCACATCCAAAGCTACAAGCGGACCTGCCAGTTGTACGAGAACACCTGCCCGACCCTAGAGAAATCCCACTTCAAGGGGCAGATGAACAGGACAATCCATGTTGTGGCCGCCCAAACACGGGTCGGTTCGGCTCAGTTCACCTCTTTTTTTTTCAACCTGAAACCAAACCATTCCTTCTGGCAAACCGAACCGAACCAAACCAGTGCGGTTCGATTTGAACAGAAAATAAAAAAACTGAGGTTTTTAAGGGTGTTGTGAGGTTCAAAATCACAACTTCCCAAGGAGTGACCAATGCACTAACCAACTGTGCTACATGTTTTGTTGTGAAATTATATATTATTTATATATATTATACATATATATTTTGTTCATCTCGATTTCACATTATGAACTGTGGGAGTCTTGAAACTGAACCTAACCAACCCGAACCGTTTGGTTTGGTTCTGTTTTTCAGGTTGGGCCAAATAATGAACAGCCCTAGTGGCTGGTGGTGGCTGCAACAACCTGGCAGAGTTCACAACACCATAGACGAGCTGGAGCTTGTGCAAGGACTACAACTTCGGGTTCATGAAGCTGACCATGCCAGGTGCTGTTGACAACAAGAAAAGCAGCAACAGCAATGTCTATGACTCCTTCACCATCACTAGAGAGTACACGAACGTCGTCGCCTGTGTTAAGGACAGTAGCACAGCACCCAACATCTTGGCCACCTGATCATCGAAGAGGCTGCTTACATATACAGACACAATCACATATATGGGCAGAGAGAGAGGTGAGATATTTTCTTCAATAAGAGAGGGCATCTAAGAAGCCTTACACATTACATGTAAAATCAGTGTGTAGTAGCGGCTGGGGAGCTTATAAATTAATAACAACAGCATGCCTGCAGCATTGAGCTCGTTCATGAACAGCCATGCATCTTGTACGTGCATGATTGCTTCAAGAATGTGCTGTGTGACCCTTCGATGTCTCGGTGCTGTGCAGGAACACAGCAGGGTGGATTAGACCCTAGCACCTGTGCAGATTGCAATGCACTAGAGCTGGTGCCGGGAGGGCTGCCACACTCAGCACCCACGCACCGACCCTCCTCCCGCCAGCGGGGCACTCAGCACCCACACCCACCACACCCCACCCAAGGGATCCTAGTATTGTCAACACCGACATCGATGTTAGTGTTGGCAATGCCAACACTATTGGCATTGCCGGCTTCGGCTTTGCACCCAACCCCACAAGCCTCTCGGTCTCCTGGTCACCATCTTGCCCACATGGCAAGTGGGTGACTATTTTGGGAATTTAAAATTTTTGTGATTATTTTTAAGAATTATTTATTAAAATATGATTATTTTAATAAATAAAAACCAACCTGAAATATAGGGTTGGTTTGTCATTTGCTTTGTGAGATGTAGCTACCATGTGGCTGCAGCTTAATTAAATTATTTGAGGGAGATGGAGGGGTAGGAGGAGTGATCATATTTTGAAAAGGTTATGGGGCTTAAGGGAGGATGGAAGAAGCCAGTGATTTTGAGAGCTAGAATTTTAAGCCAACCTGAAACTGGAGTTTCAAGTATGTCTATCCTAATCTGGAAATCTTGAAGGATTTAAGCAAGAGGAGTGTAAGAATGCCGAAAAAATTTCCTTCATGGAATAGTTAAAAATTAAAATCAAGAGATAGCATCCCTTGTTAATTGTGAAAAGGATTACATGATAAGAAAACTTCCTAACTTAGAGGAAGTTTATTGCTGAAACTTTCAGGGACGTTCTATCCTTGCCGAGACACTGCATACCAAGAGGGAGGATTGATCTTGTCAGTGCCTAGATCTAGCACTTGGATCAGGCAAGAATAGAGAAGGAAATGCTGCAATTTATTTACAAGCCTTTCACATTCACACTTTACATAGTTAAGAGCAACATTAGCATGCAACCATGATTCGTTTAAAGAATTTCTGCAGCCAACAATGTAAAAATGTGAGGAATATTGAGGAGCTCTGACACATGAATCCAGTAAGGAGACTTGTGGACTAGTGGAATTTGCTTTGCATGTGTGAAAATCTTGAAGCTTCTAGGATGAGACTATGAGTACTAACGTTAAACCACAAGCAATGTGCCAACATGAAATAAGCTTAGACATATTTTCAGCCAAAAACCAGCTGTATCTACTATCTGTTATCCCCATCTTGTTTACATTTAGCATTGTCAAGGAAAACAACAAAAGCAATAATCAAGTAAGTCGGTTCACATTAACTTTACTTACATCCTCACATTACTTTACTTACATCCTCACATTTGCATTTCATCTTCTTTTCCTTCCACTTTTCCTTTACTGTTTTTCCTGTTCTGATTCTTCCTCCTTTTTCTTGTATTCTTATGCTCCTCTCATTCTTCTTCCTTCCTTTCACAAGTGTTTCACTCGAATCCACCATTTATCTTTTATTCTCCTATTAAACCACAACATCTAACATTTTATTGTCTCTTTCACCAAATCGAAAGCCAAGAGAATGAACTCCAAACCCTCTCAGACCCGGCTTTTAGTCCATCATAGCAGCCAAGAACAAAAGACATTCCTCATTGGCTCAACAAAAGGTTCTTTTGATTCTCCAAACATTAAATGATCTAAAGTATGTTTTTCCTTTAATTTAATTGAATAGACATCCTCAATGTGCATGCCAAAATTATTTTCCTTTGCATCTTCTGAGCAGACACCATGATCTCCGTAAACAAATTGGCTCCTCCGATGATATTTTCTGATGGATACTATTTCATTCCAACATCCTAATTGAACTAGAGTAATGAGCCTCTATAACTCCTAATAAATTACTGTGGAACACAGTGAAGACTAGAATCTGAAGCTCAAGATAACTTAAGGTCATGCAAGTGTCAAAGCATATTCTGCATTGTTCTACATCTTCATAAAAGACAGAAGGGGAGGAGGGGGAACAGACAACAATCAACATCATTCAAAAACACACATCTACAATGTATTGCATTTGGACAAAAATGAAGAAATAAATTGAAAAAGAAAGATGTTTATTTATTTCCAAATCTTCCTTGAAAGTTCAGATACATTCTTATTCAGAAATTAAACTTTTATGCATGATACAGAAGGCCAACATTACGCATTAAGAATAACTAATAATTAGCGAGCTGCTTATAAGAAAATGAATTAAGATAGATACATATCTACATTAATTTTGCTGATTCAAGAGTAAGGAGTGAAGACTACAAAATCTCCTATAGTTTGAGCAAAGCCACACAAATCATGACATTAATAATTTTTAACTACATGACTTGTCATGGCCGGATTGTGCAATTTGAAACAATTGTATAAAAAAAAACATAAAGTGCATCTGGTGCAAGGTTTGTCGTTCCGTCCGGATCGACCGTACAGCATTCTCCGTGGTACGGTATGGTACCGTACCGCTGAGATACGGTGGAGAAATGGCTTGTTTTTTTTTTTAAGTTTTGTGACTTGATGAATATTTAAAATAAGCAAACTTCAAAAGAAGACTCTCTATCCAAACTCAAGATAGATTCTCCATCTCTTCTCATGCATGGACTCTCTCTCTAACTCGAGATTGTACTCTCTCCCTCTCTTAAACACATCCTAAGACTCTATAGGATAGGAAAAGACTACCACCACGTGAAGAGACCCTTGGAGGCTCTGCTCACCAAGCCCCATCACCCCAAAGCCAGAGGAGAAGTCATTCTCAACGTTGCACCCTTTCTCTCTCATATTCTCCAGAACCATTAGGGATATCACGCCTTCTACAGCCTGAAAAGGAGCTGATATACTCACGAGGTCTTTATCAAAGTTGTTCTACTCTTCTTCAGCTTCGTCCTCAAAGTGGAATCACCTCAATTGGTACTCTGTGCCTAAAGTTATAGCAGATTATTCTTCACATTCTCTCTCATATCATGATCTACATAAACAGGATTATCATGCCTTCCACATCTCAAACGAGGGCATATCTCTTCGAAGCTTCTTCATGAAAGTTGTTCCCCACGACTTCCTCTATGAGCTCCAACTAGAATCACATCAAATGAAGGTCTGTACTTAAAGATACAATGGATTATTCTTGACCTCTCTCATATCGCGATCCAAACTAGCAGTGAGTGCGACTTCTCTACAACCTGAACGAGGGTGATCCAGTCTTTGGACTCTTCATGAAAGTTGTTCATGATATGACCAATGTATTCCATTAGATCAATACCAAGAATCTGAAAACAGAAACAAACTGTAACGTCTTAAAATTTATAATAAAATATTAAAATTTATAATAAAATATTAATATGACACTAACAAATTAAAAGAGAGAGTAAATTATACGTAAGACATGATCGCTTATATAAAATATAATTATCTTTAATTTTAAAATACTTTTATATTATTAATATAATTTTAGTACTATCTTTGATTGTATCCACTTCAACGGGACAGCATTCGGTTCAAAAATAAAGTCAAACTTGAAGTCATCATAATTACTAGAAAAATATATTGATTCTAAAAATATAAAATATCAGGAATTATTGATGCATAGATGTTGAGATTACGTCGACCTAATGATTTTTGGGACAATTTTTACTTGACAAAAAATTAATTTAAAAAATTAAACTATAATTACTATAATTTGTATTATCTCTTAATTAGCTTATGTTTAAAATTTTATTTCAATTAGACACCATTTAGACCCCTTTAGTGCACACAGGGTTTGCCGCATTACGGCGAACCCTCTGTGCACTTCAACGGGACGTTATTTGATTCCAAAAATAAAGTCAAATCTGAAGTCATCATAATTACTAAAAATATATACTGATTCTAAAAATATAAATATCAAGAGTTATTGATGCAAAGATGTTGAGATTAAGTCGATCTAATGATTTTTGAGATAATTTTTACTTGACAAAAAAATAATTTAAAAATTAAAATAAAATTACTATAATTTGTATCATCTCTTAATTAGTTTATGTTTGAAATTTCATCTCAATTAGACACCATTTAGACCCCTTAAATGCACCGGATATGAGAGAGAAATGAAAAAAAAAAAATAGATTTAGCGGACCAGACCCGACCGGTCCGCAGCATGCCGTCGCGACACGCCCGGGTCACCCCAATACCCCATTGGGGTGACCCGACCGTGCTTGGGCTCTCACGGTCGGGCTCACGAGAGCCCAGGCACAGTACGGTTTACACGTACCGCGGCACGGCGAACTATGATCTGGTGAGGACACTCGAGCACGTGTCCGATTTGACCCGGCATACATTTACCGTTGGAGGAGGCTCCCAACTACAACACCATTATCCATTTAGCTAGAGGATTGATATTTGCTCTCATTATGTATTTGTTTTATTCTATTGAGCAATCATTGGTGTGAGAGCTGGCCTATTAGGGGGCCGGCAGGGACTTTTCTTATTTTCTATGATTTTTGGTGTGATTTTAACCTATTTTTAGGTCTATAACCCTGGTCATTATTGGGTCAAATAGAATCTTTAGGGTTTATTCTATATAAATACTCTTGTAATCCTCTCGAAGGAGGCATTGAAGAGAAAGAAACAAATGAGAATCCCCTTTGACTCCCAGTCATCTTCTCTCCTTCCTCTTCCTCCCTCTGGGCACGATTCTCGAGGCAAAGACTCCCTTCTCCCCTTCCCCACTCTGTCCCACATCAATTGGTATTAGAGCTGGCTTCGATTTCTTCCATGGAACAGAGATCCGATAGCTTTCTTCTCTCACTCGCGCATCACCCATCGCCCATGCCACGTTCTCTTCACCTCTCTTTCTTCTCGCCACGCAACCCACCCCCTTCCTCTTCGCACCGCGAAAGCCGCCACGCCCCCACCCCACGGCCTCATTGTCTGTGCATCAAGGCGGGGCCACACTCGCCACGTCCCCCCCCCCCCCCAAGCGACATCGTCGCATATGCCCATTCACGAAGCGTTCAATGCCACTCAGTCTTCCGGACATAGCTCCTTATGGAGGTTCGAGCGCCTGCACTAGCCGGCCGCGACACAGCCGGACCGGCAGGTTCTGTCAAGCCGTGCGTTCGCCGGCCTACTGCACTGTTGCCCGCATCAGCCAACTGTTGCCTTCTCCACGTGACCCTCCATAGTCCCAAGCTGCAACGACTATCACGCCTGAGCACCGGCCTCCACGATCGCCACGCCAACAGCCCCACTTCATGCTCTCTTGTTCGCGCGTGTGGGCGAGAACCCAAGTCACCGCACCCTGCGACTTTTGTCTACCAGATGGACTTAGCGCACTGCTCGCCCTCACGTGGGACTGTCACCACGTGGCTTATCCCCAACCATAAGCGAGACACCCACCCTACGCAGCCACCTAGCACATGAGCGGATCGCTCGAGGGTGTCGAGTAGATGAGCCTGCCCAGAGTCGCGATCGTCGACGAGACTATCCACGTGCACCTGTACCTGTCGATGTTCCCGTACGAGTTCACAAAGTCTCAATGACCGTGGACAACCCTACGCCCTTCTCCGAGGTGATCTACTATCTCCCCACCACTCACTGGTTCTCGGGAGGCGCTCGTCACAAAGTTCGCGGCATTGACGCTTGCATCGACCGGGGGCAACAACTGTTTGTCAACAGCACCGAGCAGTCCCACTCTCACGTCAGTTGGTACTTCACTTGACAGCAAGTCAATTAGTGCTTAGTCGCGCTCTCTCTCTTGCTTGCTTTTCTAGTATCTGGTTTAAATTTGCCACTATATTTGAGAGGTAGGATTCCTAGCCAGCTAAGTACGTCATCGTTGTCGATTTGTGAGTAGTGAGTTTCCATCACGTAGCACTAGTAGAGGCATTGTTTGTGGAATTATAGTTATACATTGTGGTAGTTCGCACTATTGTTGACTTGGCATCATGTTGTGCTTGCCGAACAGTTCCTCAATAGTGTAGCTTGCCTGCATTAGATGTAATTTCTTTTTGGAACTCATCTTTAGACAAAATTTGCTGCAAAAAAAATTTTCAAAAAATTAAAAAAATCAAAAAGGTGAAAAAGGAAAAGTCACACCAAAACAAAACAAACAGAGTTTCTTAGTGTTTCAATTTCTCATGTTTAGTTGTTG
Organism: Colocasia esculenta; assembly: GCA_014218235.1. Classification (NCBI taxonomy): domain Eukaryota; kingdom Viridiplantae; phylum Streptophyta; class Magnoliopsida; order Alismatales; family Araceae; genus Colocasia; species Colocasia esculenta. Next base: position 36,659,043 of record CM024766.1, on the reverse strand, counting down.
TCTAGTCATTTAAGATAAGTCCATGTCTTATGCCCACCCGTAGCGGTGTGGTGGTGTGGTTCTCACCCACCCATGTCAGGTTCTCACCTAGCCATGTCAGGTTCACACCCACCTACTCAGGACTCTCTGTTGACCTTCCTGGGGGTCCAACCTTGACCGAGTTAGTGTAACAACTCAAGGAGGAGATTCGTAGGATGGATCAACGGTTAGGTGAGGGTTTGGCAGGCATAGAGGAGAGGGTCACCAAATCTAATCGCACGGTTCAGGGGATAGTTGGTCGCATTGCAATTTTAGAAAGGGCCATCCATAAGCCGAGGCGTGAACAAGCTGTTGAGCGCCCACAAAATCAGCACCCCCATTCCCCAGTAGCTCCATGGCCCCCTCCACCAAGAGCTACTCGTACAGGAGACAGTCGTGGTCTATTTGAGGACTACGATGGTGAGTCGTTTGATGAGGGAGTGGATGAGACTCTGAGGGTTCCTGTGGCCCGACAATACATGAGATATGGTCAGAGGCCTAACCCGGAGTTTGATGATGAGCGATGGGCAAACAGTGAACGAGATCAGGATATCCGGAATGCCCGCATTAAGGCTCAACTTTGATGGTTCCTTGGAACTACAAGATTATCTTGATTGGGAAGTTAGAATGAATCGCTACTTTGATTAGATGGGAATGTCTGACCCTTGGCGAGCTTTCTTTGCTAAAACCATGTTGAGGGGTCAAGCTCTAACTTTTTGGACAAATTTGGGGGATCGCCTTGCACAAAGGTATGAGGAGTCGATTGATACGTGGAATGAAATGAAGGCCAGGCTCCGAGAGAAGTACGTCCCTACGATGCATAGACATCGCTTGATTGATAGGTGGCAGAACATCTCTTAAGGCTCTCGAACTGTGTCAGAATATATTGATGAGTTTGATGATCTTTTGCTGAGATGTGGAGCCCGCGAAGAGGATGCACTGACCCTTTCTCACTTCTGGAGGGGACTTTGCTGGGTGTATCAGTAAGAGTTGTTCTGTCAGCACGTGACCACCCTTGACCATGCCTATCAGGTGGTGCGAGAAATGGAGCAGTTTGAGCTGGAGAGGGATTTCCCCCCTCGAGTTAGACCCACTTACCAACATCCCACGGACCAGCATGCTGCCACTGCAACATCCCAAAAAGTTCCTATCTTCCGGGATCTGGAAGAGCAATGCCAGAAGGAGGCTGCACCTGCCTCCCCCTCCCACTCGTTCCCTTCTTGGACCACCACCAATCAGGCGAGAGGATAAAGGGAAGGCGCCAATAAAGAAAGTTGCACCGCAAGAAGATAGCTCTCGCATCCGCTATTTCGTTGTCAGGGATTAAGACATATTGTTAACTCTTGTCCCTAGACTCCCTACAAAGCCCTAGCAATGGAGAATGGCGACCTTATGGACTCTCCACAACCCCTCGTCGATGTGAGTTATGAAGGAAAAGACAAATTGGCAGATGAATTCCAATTGGAAGAAGAAGAAGTTGGTACCATTCAGGCCATGAACTATGCAGAAGCGCCTGAAGGAGAAAGACTTGGAGTGGTTCGGTGCATCTTGGCCCGACCAAAGGAGAACGATGATTGGCGCCGCACAGCAATCTTTTAGACCTACTGCAGTCTAGACGGCAAGGTTTTCCGAGCCATCGTTGATAGCGAGAGTTGTATCAACGTAATTTCTACTAACACGGTCGCTCGTCTAAGTCTAGCGACTATGGATCATCCCCGCCCCTATCAAGTATCTTAGGTGGACACCACCTCTATCCCTATTCGCCTGAGATGCATTGTCCCGATCCAACTCCATTCTTATAAAGCTCAGATCTAATGTAATGTCCTACCCATGGAAGTCGGGAGTGTCATTTTAGGCCAGCCATGGATTTACGATATGGATGTCACTCTCTATGGTCGCTCCAACACGTGTGTCTTCGAGCATGGCACACATCGTCTCACCATACAACCGGTACAGCCGCAAAGCTCTCCCTCTTAAGATCCCCCGCCACCTAGCACTCAGACTATCCCTTCAACTTGTTAATTTGGCATGCCGACCCATCTCCCAACACCTCAGCCTACTAAAGCACCTGGTTCACGTGCCCAAGAGGTGAGTACCCCTGCTGTTGCTACCTTACACCTGATCACCGCGAGGGAATTTGAGCATGAGGTTTAGGAGACCGACAATTTGTCCACCCTGCTATTGCGAATTAACATCGATGAGTTTGATGAAGGATCATCTAATGGTCAATCCGCAGAAGTCACCATTCTTCTCCAAGAATTCGCGGATGTGTTTAAACCCTTTAGGGTATATACAATGCCCCTAGTATTTTCATGCGGCTTATGACGGAGGTCTTGTGGCCTTTTATTGGAGTGTTTCTTGTCATTTATTTTGATAATATCCTCATCTACAGTAGCACTCGAGAAGAGCATTTAGAGTACCTGCGTCTTGTTTGCCTCACCCTTTATCGTAAGAGTGTCTATATGGCAACCTCAAGAAGTGCGCTTTTGTGACCGATCAAGTTAACTTTCTTGAGGTTCATTGTGTCTAGAGAAGTTGATCCGGAGAAATTAAAGCGATTGTAGAGTGGCCTGAGCTGCAAAACCTTCACGATGTGCGTAGCTTTCATGGCCTAGACACATTCTACCGTCGATTCATTTGTGGGTTTAGCATGGTTACAACCCCTATCACTGACTGCCTTCGAAAAGAAACATTTGTTTCGGCCAAGGCAGAAACCGCAGCCTTTCGGGAACTCATGGAGAGGATGACCCAAGCACCTATGCTTCGCCTCCCCGATTTCTCGGAAGTGTTTGAGGTTTCCTATGATGCTTTCAGAGTTCGCATAGGGGGAGTGTTGAGTCAAGAAGGTCACCCTATCGTCTTCTTCAGTGAGAAGCTGAATGATGCAAAATTGAGGTACTCCATATATGATAAAGAGTTTTATGTGGTAGTCCAAGCTCTGAGATATTAGCGTCACTATTTGTTGCCGTAGGTGTTTGTGTTGTACCCAGATCACGAAGCTCTTCGGATCCTCCAAGCCCAAAAAAAGCTCAATCCCCGACACAACCGATGGATTAAGTATCTCCAAGCCTATACGTTCGTCCTCAGGTATAAAGACGGCCTAGAGAACTGCGTGGCCGATGCACTTAGTCGTCGGTTAGCCCTCCTCTCGGTTGTCCATACCAAAGGCATAGGGTTCGAGAAACTTCAGAGAGAATTATGCGGAGTGCCCAGATTTCGGTCCCATCTATACTGCCCTCAAGTCTAGCCCCTCACGAGAGCACGGTGATTATGTCCTTCAAGATGGTTATCTTTTTCGGGGTGATAGATTGTGCATTCCACAAACCTCTGTTCGTGATTTCTTGGTATGGGAAGTGCACGCGGGAAGTCTAGCCGATCATTTTGGCCATAACAAGACCATCGAACTTGTGGAATATCACTTCTTGTGACCTAGTCTTAAGCGAGATGTTGCTCGTATTGTAGCCCGGTGCCACACCTATGCCACAGCCAAGCAACGCAACTAAAATACCAGGCTATACACTCCTCTTCTTGTGCCCGACTGTCTGTGGCAGGATTTGAGCATGAATTTTGTACTTGGTTTGCCACGTACAGTTCGGTAGCACGATAGTGGATAGATTTTCTAAAATGAGTTAGTTTATTCCCTGTGCTAAGACCTCCCTATGCTAAGACCTCTGATGCGTCCAGGATTGCTCGCCTCTTTTTGGGTGAGATCCCCCGTCTACATAGGCTCCTTAAGACTATTGTCTCGGATAGGGACGTGCGCTTTGTGAGTTACTTTTGGAAAACACTCTGACATCTTTTGGGGACCAAACTCAACTTCTCTACAGCTTACCATCCCCAAATGGACAGCCAGACAGAGGTTGTTAATAGGAGTTTGGGGGATCTTTTGCGCTATCTCGTCGGAGACCATGCGAGAAACTGGGGCTTGATCTTACCTTTGAAAAAATTTGCGTACAATAACTCGGTCAATAGGTCTGCAGGAATGAGTCCTTTTGAGGTGGTTACAAGCTATAGACCTAGGCAACCCATAGATCTAGTTTCCATACCCCATTAGACCCGAGTTTTTAAGTCAACTGAATCGTTAGCCAAGCACATTAGGAGTCTACACGATCACAGCTGGCACCAAATTGAACTAAATAATGAAAAATACAAAAATACAGCAAATTTGCACCGTCGCTACCACGAGTTCCAAGAGGGTGATTACATCATGGTACAGATTAGACCTGAACGGTTCCCTTCGAGAATCGTCAAAAAGCTACAAGCTCGGGGAGCTAGGCCATTTAAAGTGCTCAAACGTGTCTAGTCCAAAGCCTATGTGATTGAACTACCAGATGAATATGGCATCAGTTCCACATTTAATATCTCAGATCAGGTTGCTTATCGAGAACCGACAGTGATTCTCAATGAGTTTTTTTAGCCTTCTACCCCCCTTGTGAGTGAACCTACCCCTAAGTGTCCATCAGCAGCCATCAGTACAACACCACATAAGCAAATTGACCAAATACTCGACGAGCAGGTTGTTACATCCCACAGCGCGATTATCAATGCTATCTAGTTTGTTGGAAAGACAGGCCACCCTCTAAGGACACGTGGGTCACAGGCGAGGAGCTGTAGGGGATTGATCCGGACCTCTTGGAGCGTCCCGAACCGCTACTCGACAAGGTCGAGTTCTTCTCAAGCGGGGAGGATTAGTTAGGACACCCGAGCTCGTGTCCGATTTGACCCGACGTATGTTCACCGTCAGAGGAGGCACCCAACCATGACATCGGCATCCATTTAGCTAGAGGATTGATATTTGCCCTCTTGATGTATTTGTTTTATTCTATTGAACAGTCATTAGTGTAAGAGTTGGCCATTAGGGACCCAATAGGGTCTTTTCCTATTTTCTATGATTTTTTGTGCGATTTTAGCCTATTTTTAGGTCTCAGGATTATTCTGGTCATTATTGAGTCAAATGGTTTCTTTAGGACTTCTTCTATATAAATGCATACACTTGTAATCCTCTTGGAGAAGGTATTGAGGAGAAAGGAATAAAAGAGAATCCCCTTTGACTTGCAACCGTCTTCTCTCCCTCCTCCTCCTTTTGGGCACGATTCCGAGGTGAAGACTCCCTTCTCCCCTTCCCCCACTCTATCCCGCATCAACATCAAGATATGAGATGTCTGCAAAACAAAGTTGCATTTGCATGCCTTTCTACGCAACACATGGTACACATTCTAGTTTTTTAACTTTGAGTATGAGATGCAAGAGAGAAAATAATGTTGCAAGCACCAGCATCATCCCTGATGCAGAAGCATGTTGGGCCACCTTTGGGTACTTGGGCCCATATCATTTTTAGGTTTTAATATCTTTTGGGCCAAAGTTTTACATGTTTTATAAGGGCCCAATAGCATCTACTTACTATACTAAGAGTTTTTTATATCTTTTATTTTGTGTCCTTAGTTATCATGTAGTCCATGGGCCTTAGGTGGATTGGCCTATTAATAAGTTTAAGGGTTACCCCCACCCATTATAAAAAGGGTTGTTTAGGGTTTCAAAAGTAATAAAGATGATTTGAAAATTTTTTACTTGACTACAAGAGTTCCTGAGAAGGATCCCCTCCCAGGAAGGGATTTTTGTGCCGGAGAAGGTGGAGGGAGAAGCCTTGACACCACCGATCGGCCCGGCCAAGGGGTGAGGCGCCCCTAGCTGCACATTCAGGCCCCTCCCTACAATGAGAGACCAATCGATCACCGCCACTACCAAGCCATCGTGTCTCCTCCTCTTCCTCTGCCATCGCCACTGCACCACTATTCCTCCTCCTGCCATCACTGCCACGCCATTTCATCTCCCATATCCCATTGCTAGCGCATTGTGGCCTTGGGAGCACCCATCTACCCTTGCACTCCTCTCCTCCCTCACGGTCGCACACACAGCGGTCATCGGAAGTCCGCTGCCTTACCATCACCCTCCGCCAGGGTCCCCACTGCCACTATTCAATGTTGCGACTACTTTCTTCTCCCCTCTCTCGCGTGCACCCCCACCATCTGCTGGAAGTCCACTGTCGCACTCTTCTTCTTTCCTGCCTTCTTCACGCTTATGTTGATCACTCAACACCACAACACCACTAGGAGGTCACCGCCCCACCCAAACACCAATGACCCACCAGGGGCTGCTATGTCGCTGCCATAGCCTTGTCAACACTACGGAACCACCTCGTGCCGCCCATCACCGCCAACTGCTACACTACTACAATAACCAATTGTTTGGGCCCCACCGTCCAGGGTTGCAGCAGAGGCAACCATACCAAACCAGGTCAGCACATAGTCAACTATGGGCTGGGAGGCTTGGGCCCACCTAACCAAGGTCTAAAACCCTCTAGAGAGTTGGGCCAACCCACCATCATCCCATTGGGCTATCTTGTCTCACGTCAATTTTGGCATTAAAGCAAGAAATTGACTTGTTTTTTTTAAGTTGAGGTCTTAAATAGAATGAGATACTTCCACTTGCTATACAAGTAGTAATGCGACTGCCAAATGACAGACATGATCTTTTGAAGATTCATTCTCGTCAATTTGGCAATTATGTCTCTCGAGACGTCCTGGATTTATTATCTCAAATAAGCGAGATCATTGTTCACCTTGATGGAGCCTTTGTGGAGTTCTACTTTGATTGTAAGCCTCCCACAGCCTCTAAAAAGATTGTTTATTTTGATGGTGCTTGAGCTAAGATTAGGACTGTTCATAATTTGATCCAAATCGAAAAATCGAACCGGACCAAACCGAATTGGTCAGTTCGGTTCGGTTTGGATCGAAGTTAGATTCGGTTCGGTTTCACAAACTGTGAAACTGAACCGAACCAAACCGTATAAATCGAATAAACCATTTTTTATATAATTATAGTATATTTAGATAATATACATATTATGAGTATTAAAAAAGTAACTATAACACTAAATTTACATATAAATATATTTTTTAAATTTTATTCTTATTTCCAATGTATAAATATTAATAAATGTAGGTATATTTAATTAAATATAAAAAAATTGGTTTGAACCGAAATTACTCTGGTTCGTTAGCCAAATGATTGAATTCGGTTTAGATTGGCCAAAAATGAGCCAACTCGGACCGAACTGAACCGATGAACACCACTAGTTAAGATTTATCTACCAAAAGGACTCTTCATCATTGTCGGATCTAAATGGTGACATGATCGAAATATTATCATGAAATCTAAGCCAGCTTCTTGCGTTATTCAGCCATCCCACTGACCAAATAAAGTTTAAATTCACAATTGTGCTTTTTCTTGTATGTGCCCACCTTCAGAGGAGTCGACAACAGAGAGTACTCCAACGAAAGTAATATTTCCAGGCTCAGATGACAGTGCATGCACTAAGCCTATGATTACAGACACATGGGATTCTGAATAATTCTTTACATTTGGCTTTCACTTGATATCAGATGAGTATTAAAGGCAGATTGTCAGATAACTTCACTTTCTGATGTTCAAGCCAACCATTTGTGTGTTCCAAACGACTTTGATTTGATGTGGCTAGATGATCAGGCTTACTTTTTCCGTTATCTCTAGTGTCGACACTTGCACACCATGTTGACGTCAACAGCATTATATGGATGGGCATGCGGACCCCTTATCACCCCCAAGATGCTTCATCATTCTAAAACTTGGGGCCGAATTTTCTCGAACTTGGGGGGTATGATGCAGGAGCATGTTGGGCCACCTTTGGGTACTTGGGCCCATATCATTTTGGGTTTCATATCTTTTGGGGCAAAGTTATACAAGTTTTATAAGGGCCCAGCAGCATGTAATTAATGTACTAAGAGTCTTTTGTATGTTTTATTTTGAATCCTTAGTTACCATGTAGTCCACGGGCATTAGGTAGATTGGCACATTAAGAAGTCTAAGAGCTACTCCCACCTATTATAAAAAAGGTTGTTTTAGGGTTTCAAAAGTAATGAAGAAGATTGAAAATTTTCATCTTGACTCTGAGAGTCCTGAGAAGGGTCCCCTCTGGAGATAAGATTTCTACGCACGACAAGGTGGGGCGAGAAACCCTGACACCACCAATTGGCCCAGCCAAAGGGTGCGATGCCCCTAGCCACCATCAGCATCGCCAATGTCGCCATGCATCCCAACCCCTCCCTGCAACAGGGAGACCAGTCGACCACCACCACTACCATGTCATTGTGCCTCCTTCTCTTCCTTTGTCGTCGCCACTGCACCCCTATTCCTCCTTCTGCCTTTGTTGTCATGCTGTTTCATCTCCCATCGCCATTGCACAACAACCCAGAGAGCACCAATCCACCCTTACACTCCCCTCCTCCCTTGTGGTTGTACGCACAGCGGTCATGGGAAGTCAACTGCCTCACCATCAAGATTTGTCGTGTCCCCACTATCCCTCTTCACCGATGCAACTGCTCTCTCTCTCTCTCTCTCTCTCTCTCTCTCTATCACCCCCAGGATGAGAATATTAGTCAGAGAGAGAGTCAAAGTGGTGGAGGTGGAGGCAGGCCCCAATGGGCATCCGCATCTAACAAACTCCCACTTGCCCATTCGGGTTCACAGCCCATTTACCCACACCGGGTTGACGGCATACCCAAAGTTCTCTATGGTATTCGACATCAACGGTCATACCGAAAGAGAGAGAGAGAGAGAGAGAGAGACCACCTACATAAGGGGTCCGCACCACCTCTCCCTCTGTGGTCCCTTTGCTACCATCAACTCTAGTGCTCTGGCGCTAGACTACAGACAGGCGTTGGACCTGATCGACTCTTCGACTGGCGGGACGAGTGCACCGGTTTTAGATGCGCAAGCGATGGCCAGCGGCACGGCTAACTCCGAGTTCCAGGTGGTCTCACCACTTCCTGGAATAGATACATCAGATAGTCTGAGTATCCATGCACCTTCTCCCCTGACTGTGTCAAACCCATGGTCCCCACCTGTTGCTGCACAGACAGCTTGGGAACCATGGCCGACCGAGTGGACCTTGCTTATGCCAGTTGTGCCCCTCCCTGCACCACCTCTCACTATCACCCTTAGGACCACAGAGAGAGATTTGGTGGTAGCAAAGGGCTATATACAGCTTTTGTAGAGAGATAGAGATACTTAGTGTACGGTCATGTACTGCGCTAGTTCTAGAAGCGCAATTTTGGTTTTCCCTTTTGGCGTGTGAATATGTTCACGCATGCATCGGAAAATGTACATATAACCTTTATATGTTAATATATGTAAATATGTTTTATATATAATCAAATGTGTTTAATCTGACGAAGCTCCACTAACCTGACGAAGCTCCACTAACCCTTTTGCCACCAATTCCCTAATGTAGTGATAACGAATATCAATATGTTTCGTTCTGCCATGAAATTTGGGATCTTTGGCGAAGGCCAATGCCGAGGTATTGTCAACATATAACAGTACACCCTCATGCTGATGAGGTGTAATCGTCAAACGATGCAACAATCTTTGCAACCAAATTGCCTCTTGGCTGGCGGCAGAACAAGCAACATATTCGGCCTCCATTGTGGATAGGGCAATGCAAGACTGCTTCTTGCTACTCCACGAGATAGCTCCACCAGCCAACATGAACACAAAGCCTGAAGTGGACTTCCGCTCATCTCGGTCACCAGCCCAATCCGCATCACTATAGCCGATGATTTTCAGGTCGCCACCCTTGTAACGTAATGTATAATCTACCGTCCCTCGCAAATACCATAAAATCCTTTTAACGGCTTTCCAATGCGTGAGACCTGGGTTACTTTGGTAACGACTTACCAAACCCACTGCGAAGCTAATGTCTGGCCGAGTACACAACATGGCATACATTAGACTTCCAATCGCAGCGGCATATGGCACTCTAGACATACTTTCTATTTCTTCTTTACTTTTGGGGCATTGACAAGTACTTAGGACACATCCTTTATCAAGCGGAGTATCAATGGGTTTAGAATTGTGCATTCGAAAACGCTTCAGGATCTTATTAATGTATGTTTCCTGAGACAAACTCAGTGACCTTTCCGAGCGATTCCACACAATCTTCACTCCGAGCACATAGCTCGCTTCACCCATATCATTCATCTCAAAGACGGAAGATAACCACTCCTTGGTGGCATTGATTAACTCCATATCATTTCCAGCTATTAAAATTACTCCATATCATTTCCAGCTATTAAAATATCATCAACATATAATGATAAAATGAGGAGACTATCTCCCACTCGCTTAACATACACACAGTGGTCCTCTTCAATCATCTCAAAACCATATGAGATAATAGTCTTATGAAACTTCATATACCACTGTCTAGACGATTGTTTCAATCCATAGATTGAACGCTTAAGGCGGCAAACTTTTTGCTCTTCGCCTTTAGTCTCAAAACCCTCTGGTTGAGCCATGTATATTTCCTCGTCTAGTTCTCCATTGAGAAATGCAGTCTTCACATCCATTTGGAACAATTCCAAGTCGAGATGCGCGACAGTAGCTAGAATAAGGCGAATAGATGAGAATCTCACCACAGGTGAAAATATCTCATCATAATCTATACCCTCTTTTTGGGTATAGCCTTTCGCCACAAGTCTTGCTTTATACTTGTCAATAGTCCCATCAGCTTTGTGCTTAAGCTTGAAAACCCACTTGTTTTCAATCGCCTTACGCTCCGGTGGAAGATACACTAACTCCCAGACTTCATTATGTGACATTGATAGAATCTCCTCTTGCATGGCAATTTCCCATTCTTTCCTAGATGATGACGCAAGAGCTTCTTAAACACATCTAGACTCTTCATCATCCGTGGGTTCACAAAGAAGTACCTCACTGTCAATTTCAAAAAATCGACGAGGAACATTCCCACGTTTGCTACGACGTAGAGAATCTTGACTTTCTATTGGTGTACTCCCACTGGGTGCACTCCCACTATCATGAATATCCCTATCATTTTCGGCAGACATTGGTATGGGAACATATTCCCTCCCTTCGCCGGAAGATGGTGGGATGTTCAATTGTTCATCTGTTTCAAAAAGATCAAGATTCTTCTCATTTTCGCCAAGACTAAGAAATTCATTCTCTAAAAAGACAACATCTCGGACCTCACGCTCTATCATTCCTCCATCTGGATGATGTCCATACATGACATAACCTATTGAGCTCTCAGGATATCTAAGAAAGATAGACTTCTGAGCTCTAGGGCCAAGTTTCCCAAACTTACTTGTCATGTGAAGAACATATCCAGCTGATCCCCATGGACGTAAACAATTTAAGTCCGGTTTGTGGCCATGCCATAATTCATATGGGGTAGAAGGAACTGATTTAGATGGCACTTGGTTAACAATGTAGGCAGCAGTTAACAGAGCATCTCCCCAAAAAGAGATTGGCAAATTTGCCTGCGCCATCATTGACCTAACCATGTCTAGCATTATTCTATTCCTTCGTTCTGCAACACCATTTTGTTGCGGCGTATATGGAATAGTAAGTTGCCGACGAATACCTTTTTCTTCACATAATGCTCGGAACTGATCCGACAGATATTCGCGTCCACGGCCTGTCCGAAGAGCCTTGATACTCCTCTCCATTTGATTTTCAACTCTAGCTAAGAAATGCTTGAAACAATCCAGCACTTCATAGCGATGAGCAATCAAATATACATAACCGTACCGTGAAAAATCATCAATAAATGTAAGAAAATAGTAATAACCATGCCGAGCTCTAACACTCATGGGTCCACAGACATCGGAATGGATCAATGCCAATGGTTCGGAGGTTCTTACAGCTTTTCCAAAAGGCTTACGGCATGCTTTTCCTGCCAAGCAGGGCTCACATGTGGGCAAGTTGACTTTAGCGAGTGACCCTAAAAGTCCTTCTCTAGTTAATCTAGTCATTCTATCTTGTCCAATATGGCCTAAACGAGCATGCCATGTCACAGAATCTAAATCCTTTTGAGCTAACGCAGGCATAACCATAGAAGAAGAATTAGAAAAGTTGTCACACAAATCTAAGATATAAAATCCATCACGTAGCAATGCATGTCCATAAAGAACGTCATTTAAGACGATGGTTACAAGACTGCGAGAAAAGGATAAGCAAAAACTCATTGCTGACAAAGTTGAAACTGACAAAAGATTATATTGGATTCTAGGCGCATATAGTACATCACTTAAAAGTAACGTATGTCCGTTCGCAAAAAAGAGTTGGTATGAACCGACTCCACGGACTTCTTCACTGGCACCATTGCCCATGAAGACTCTTTGCAAGCCTTCCGGAATCCGATGATAATCCACAAAACCCGCTCGATCCATCGTTATATGTTTTGTTGCTCCTGAATCCACGATCCACACAGGATTAGGATGAGCAGTCAAAACATGTGTATAGACAAACGTACTTGGAGAGCAGGGGAAGTGAGTTACCTTTTTTTGGCTCAGGACACTCATGAGCGAAATGGCCTCGCTTTTTGCAGTTAAAACACTTCAGACGGCTTTTGTCTTTCTTGCCGCCATGTTTCCCACGTTGGCGCTTGAAAGATTTATCCTTGAAGGAATCTTGTGCAGCGTCTGATCCTTTGTCCTTCTTTTGCGACCCCTTTTCCTTGAAGCGTCTGCTACTCTGAGCGACATTAGTAACAGCGCGATGCACAATCTCACGCTATACTTCTAACTCCACATGCCGAGATATATCATTAAAATTTTTGATATTCTCATTATGCGTTAGAATTTGCTTCAAATGGGTCCAGGCATCTGGCAAGGATCTGATCACCGACTGCACCTGCTGTTCATCGGTGAGGTCATGACCTGCAGTCTTCAAATCACGGATCATAGATGATATCATCCTAAGGTGTTCACCTACCGTGTGGCGCGAGTCCATCCGGTAGGTCTCAAATTTCAAAACGAGAGCCCTTAATCGGGTGACTGAGGTCCCACCAAAAATGAACTTCAATTGATCCCACATTTCCTTAGCAGTGGCGCAGTTCTCAAACTCGTCAATAAGATCGTCGGCCAAAGTGCTTAACAAAGTAAAGCGCGCACTACGATCTTCCTTAAAACCATGCTACATAAGCATCTTGGTCTGTTTTGCTACTGCCCTCAATAGGCGGTGATAGGGACACCGTAAGATGATCAATCGCATCTTGATCATCCAGTAAATATTGCATTTTACGATGTCATATATCATAATTTGTGTCATTCAACTTTTCACCCTTATTGAGATCAGCTATAACGTTTTTGGCAGCCATTGTATACCACTACATATTAAAACAAAAAAAGAGATTTTTGACATCAATTTACACATTATGCATATTTGCTTCTAGAAATCCAAGCTAATTATATTGAACATTTCTTATATAGTAAAATCGAAAGTAAAGTTAGGCAGTTACAATCATCTCCCACTTATATAAGATAAATCAATATAATTAAAATAATTTCGAACAAATATCTCATATGTAAAACTAATTTACATAATATTTAAAGAAAATATGTACAAAACACACTATCTTTAAATATTACATAAAATTAAAGAAAATATGTACAAAACATACTAACTTTAAACACATTTGATTATATATAAAACATATTTACATATATTAACATATAAAGGTTACATGTACATTTTCCAATGCATGCGTGAACATATTCACGCGTCAAAAGGGAAAACCAAAATTGCGCTTCTAGAACTAGCGCAGTACATGACCGTACACTAAGTATCTCTATCTCTCTACAAAAGCTGTATATAGCCCTTTGCTACCACCAAATCTCCCTCTGTGGTCCTAAGGATGATAGTGAGAGGTGGTGCAGGGAGGGGCACAACTGGCACAAGCAAGGTCCACTCGGTCGGCCATGGTTCCCAAGCTGTCTGTGCAGCAACAGGTGGGGACCATGGGTTTGACACAGTCAGGGGAGAAGGTGCATGGATACTCAGACTATCTGATGTATTTATTCCAGGAAGTGGTGAGACCACCTGGAACTCGGAGTTAGCCGTGCCGCTGGCCACCGCCTGCGCATCTAAAACCGGTGCACTCGTCCCGCCGGTCGAAGAGTCGATCAGGTCCAACGCCTGTCTGTAGTCTGCTGCCAGAGCACTAGAGTTGATGTCAAGCAACTCCGGATCTACATCCGAGAACCAATCCTCGAAATATTGATCGTGCAAATCAGAGTCTGACTGTGCCGTGGAACTTGCCATCTATACAGTTTGCAAAAGAAAAAGATAAATAATAAACCAACCAACCATGCTCTGATACCAATGTCGGTAAAATAATACAGAGTAAGAGGACATACCTCGCAGCGGAAACGTAGTAATAAAAGGATCCCACAAAGGTGGGTAGACGGCTACCAGAGTCGTCTACACAGCTCCACACCTTAGATCCGAGGACTGGCGATGACGCACCTCCGTCAGCCGATGTCCCAAAAGAGAACACTCGATGTCCCACACCTGGGACAGTACCTCCTCACAGAAAAGAGTACGCCTGCAAGACAGAGTTGCACACTCACCCTCTCTCCACACCTGCATGCACATATGCATGCAAATGGGATCCCAAGAAAATTCACTTGGAATTCTTCTCACGAGCAGCTCACTGTTGTTGCTATGTCATCTGCACTTCACCCCCATGGGGGGTATTTATAGGCAAGGGGTGGCGAGGCTGTGAGGAGGGAGGGAGGAGCTGAGGCGGTTCGTGGGAGGAGGAGAGGCGGCAGTGGAGGAGGAGAAGCGGCAGATCGTGCGGCTGGCCTGCTGCCGCGCAAACAGCGCGCTACGCGTGGCCGCGCCCCCTCTATCCGCCAAGGCGGTGGAGCTGGCGTCACCCAGCTGATGCCACCGCGTTGGCGTCAGCTTCTCCTCCTGCCCAAGGCGGTGGAGGCCTCTCACACTAGCGCCCCCGATGATGCCAACGCGCCCAGCGCGTTGGCGTTCTCCCCTCCCCGCCCGCCTCCACCTCCACCACTTTGATCGGGTGGAGGGGAGAACGCCAACGCGCTGGGCGCGTTGGCATCATCCGGGGGAGCCAGCGCGAGAGGCCTCCACCGCCTTGGGCAGAAGGAGGAGCTGACGCCAGCGCGGTGGCGTCAGCTGGGTGACGCCAGCTCCACCGCCTTGGCGGATGGAGGGGGGCGCGGCCACGCGTAGCGCGCTGCCTGCGCGGCAGCAGCCCAGCCGCACGATTTGCCGCCTCTCCTCCTCCACTGCCGCCTCTCCTCCTCCCACGAACCGCCTCAACTCCTCCCTCCCTCCTCACAGCCTCGCCACCCCCTTGCCTATAAATACCCCCCATGGGGGTGAAGAGCAGATGACATAGCAACAGCAGTGAGATGCTCGTGAGAAGAATTCCAAGTGAATTTTCCTTGGGATCCCATTTGCATACATATGTGCATGCAAGTGTGGAGAGAGGGTGAGTGTGCAAGTCTATCTTGCAAGCGTACTCTTTTCTGTGAGGAGGTACTGTCCCAGGTGTGGGACATCGAGTGTTCTCTTTTGGGACATCGGCTGACGGAGGTGCGTCATCGCCAGTCCTCGGATCAAAGGTGTGGAGCTGTATAGACGACTCTGGTAGCCGTCTACCCACCTTTGTGGGATCCTTTTTTTACTACGTTTCCGCTGCGAGGTATGTCCTCCTACTCTGTATTATTTTACCGACATTGGTATCAGAGAATGGTTGGTTGGTTTATTATTTATCTTTTTCTCTTGCAAACTGTATAGATGGCAAGTTTCACGGCACAGTCAGACTCTGATTTGCACGATCAATATTTCGAGGATTGGTTCTCGGATGTTAGATCCGGAGTTGCTTGACATCAACTCTAGTGCTCTGACAGCAGACTACAGACAGGCGTTGGACCTGATCGACTCTTCGACCGGCGGGACGAGTGCACCGGTTTTAGATGCGCAGGCGGTGGCCAGCGGCACGGCTAACTCCGAGTTCCAGGTGGTCTCACCACTTCCTGGAATAGATACATCAGATAGTCTGAGTATCCATGCACCTTCTCCCCTGACTGTGTCAAACTCATGGTCCCCACCTGTTGCTGCACAGACAGCTTGGGAACCATGGCCGACCGAGTGGACCTTGCTTGTGCCAGTTGTGCCCCTCCCTGCACCACCTCTCACTATCACCCTTAGGACCACAGAGGGAGATTTGGTGGTAGCAAAGGGCTATATACAGCTTTTGTAGAGAGATAGAGATACTTAGTGTACGGTCATGTACTGCGCTAGTTCTAGAAGCGCAATTTTGGTTTTCCCTTTTGGCGCGTGAATATGTTCACGCATGCATCGGAAAATGTACATGTAACCTTTATATGTTAATATATGTAAATATGTTTTATATATAATCAAATGTGTTTAAAGTTAGTATGTTTTGTACATATTTTCTTTAATTTTATGTAATATTTAAAGATAGTGTGTTTTGTACATATTTTCTTTAAATATTATGTAAATTAGTTTTACATATGAGATATTTGCTCGAAATTATTTTAATTATATTGATTTATCTTATATAAGTGGGAGATGATTGTAACTGCCTAACTTTACTTTCGATTTTACAATATAAGAAATGTTCAATATAATTAGCTTGGATTTCTAGAAGCAAATATGCATAATGTGTAAATTGATGTCAAAAATCTGTTTTTCTGTTTTGATATGTAGTGGTATACAATGGCTGCCAAAAACGTTATAGCTGATCTCAATAAGGGTGAAAAGTTGAATGGCACAAATTATGATATATGGCATCGTAAAATGCAATATTTACTGGATGATCAAGATGCGATTGATCATCTTACGGTGTCCCTATCACCGCCTATTGAGGGCAGTAGCAAAACAGACCAAGATGCTTATGTAGCATGGTTTAAGAAAGATCGTAGTGCGCGCTTTACTTTGTTAAGCGCTATGGCCGACGATCTTATTGGCGAGTTTGAGAACTGCGCCACTGCTAAGGAAATGTGGGATCAATTGAAGTTCATTTTTGATGGGACCTCAGTCACCCGATTAAGGGCTCTCGTTTTGAAATTTGAGACCTACCGGATGGACTCGCGTCACACGGTAGGTGAACACCTTAGGGTGATATCATCTATGATCCGTGATTTGAAGGCTGCAGGTCAAGACCTCACCGATGAACAGCAGGTGCAGTCGGTGATCAGATCCTTGCCAGATGCCTAAACCCATTTGAAGCAAATTCTAACGCATAATGAGAATATCAAAAATTTTAATGATATATCTCGGCATGTGGAGTTAGAAGTAGAGCGCGAGATTGTGCATCGCGCTGTTACTAATGTCGCTCAGAGTAGCAGACGCTTCAAGAAAAAGGGGTCGCAAAAGAAGGACAAAGGATCAGACGCTGCACAAGATTCCTTCAAGGATAAATCTTTCAAGCGCCAACGTGGGAAACGTGGCGGCAAGAAAGACAAAAGCCGTCTGAAGTGTTTTAACTGCAAAAAGCGAGGCCATTTCGCTCATGAGTGTCCTGAGCTGAAAAAGGTAACTCACTTCCCCTGCTCTCCAAGTACGTTTGTCTATAAACATGTTTTGACTGCTCATCCTAATCCTGTGTGGATCGTGGATTTAGGAGCAACAAAACATATAACGATGGATCGAGCGGGTTTTGTGGATTATCATCGGATTCCGGAAGGCTTGCAAAGAGTCTTCATGGGTAATGGTGCCAGTGAAGAAGTCCGTGGAGTCGGTTCATACCAACTCTTTTTTGCGAGCGGACATACGTTACTTTTAAGTGATGTACTATATGCGCCTAGAATCCAATATAATCTTTTGTCAGTTTCAACTTTGTCAGCAATGGGTTTTTGCTTATCCTTTTCTCGCAGTCTTGTAACCATCGTCTTAAATGACGTTCTTTATGGACATGCATTGCTACGTGATGGATTTTATATCTTAGATTTGTGTGACAACTTTTCTAATTCTTCTTCTATGGTTATGCCTGCGTTAGCTCAAAAGGATTTAGATTCTGTGACATGGCATGCTCGTTTAGGCCATATTGGACAAGATAGAATGACTAGATTAGCTAGAGAAGGACTTTTAGGGTCACTCGCTAAAGTCAACTTGCCCACATGTGAGCCCTGCTTGGCAGGAAAAGCATGCCGTAAGCCTTTTGGAAAAGCTGTAAGAACCTTCGAACCATTGGCATTGATCCATTCCGATGTCTGTGGACCCATGAGTGTTAGAGCTCGGCATGGTTATTACTATTTTCTTACATTTATTGATGATTTTTCACGGTACGGTTATGTATATTTGATTGCTCATCGCTATGAAGTGCTGGATTGTTTCAAGCATTTCTTAGCTAGAGTTGAAAATCAAATGGAGAGGAGTATCAAGGCTCTTCGGACAGACCGTGGACGCGAATATCTGTCGGATCAGTTCCGAGCATTATGTGAAGAAAAAGGTATTCGTCGGCAACTTACTATTCCATATACGCCGCAACAAAATGGTGTTGCAGAACGAAGGAATAGAATAATACTAGACATGGTTAGGTCAATGATGGCGCAGGCAAATTTGCCAATCTCTTTTTGGGGAGATGCTCTATTAACTGCTGCCTACATTCTTAACCGAGTGCCATCTAAATCAGTTCCTTCTACCCCATATGAATTATGGCATGGCCACAAACCGGACTTAAATTGTTTACGTCCATGGGGATCAGCTGGATATGTTCATCACATGACAAGTAAGTTTGAGAAACTTGGCCCTAGAGCTCAGAAGTCTATCTTTCTTAGATATCCCGAGAGCTCAATAGGTTATGTCATGTATGGACATCATCCAGATGGAGGAATGATAGAGCGTGAGGTCCGAGATGTTATCTTTTTAGAGAATGAATTTCCTAGTCTTGGCGAAAATGAGAAGAATCTTGATCTTTTTGAAACAGATGAACAATTGAACATCCTACCATCTTCCGGCGAAGGGAGGGAATATGTTCCCATACCAATGTCTGCCGAAAATGATAGGGATATTCATGATAGTGGGAGTGCACCCAGTGGGAGTGCACCAATAGAAAGTTAAGATTCTCTACGTCATAGCAAACGTGGGAATGTTCCTCGTCGATTTTTTGAAATTGACAGTGAGGTACTTCTTTGTGAACCCACGGATGATGAAGAGCCTAGATGTGTTCAAGAAGCTCTTGCGTCATCATCTAGGAAAGAATGGGAAATTGTCATGCAAGAGGAGATTCTATCAATGTCACAGAATGAAGTCTGGGAGTTAGTGTATCTTCCACCGGAGCGTAAGGCGATTGAAAACAAGTGGGTTTTCAAGCTTAAGCACAAAGCTGATGGGACTATTGACAAGTATAAAACAAGACTTGTGGCGAAAGGCTATAACCAAAAAGAGGGTATAGATTATGATGAGATATTTTCACCTGTGGTAAGATTCTCATCTGTTCGCCTTATTCTAGCTATTGTCGCGCATCTCGACTTGGAATTGTTCCAAATGGATGTGAAGACTGCATTTCTCAATGGAGAACTAGACGAGGAAATATACATGGCTCAACCAGAGGGTTTTGAGACTAAAGGCGAAGAGCAAAAAGTTTGCCGCCTTAAGCGTTCAATCTATGGATTGAAACAATCGTCTAGACAGTGGTATATGAAGTTTCATAAGACTATTATCTCATATGGTTTTGAGATGATTGAAGAGGACCACTGTGTGTATGTTAAGCGAGTGGGAGATAGTCTCCTCATTTTATCATTATATGTTGATGATATTTTAATAGCTGGAAATGATATGGAGTAATTTTAATAGCTGGAAATGATATGGAGTTAATCAATGCCACCAAGGAGTGGTTATCTTCCGTCTTTGAGATGAATGATATGGGTGAAGCGAGCTATGTGCTCGGAGTGAAGATTGTGTGGAATCGCTCGGAAAGGTCACTGAGTTTGTCTCAGGAAACATACATTAATAAGATCCTGAAGCGTTTTCGAATGCACAATTCTAAACCCATTGATACTCCGCTTGATAAAGGATGTGTCCTAAGTACTTGTCAATGCCCCAAAAGTAAAGAAGAAATAGAAAGTATGTCTAGAGTGCCATATGCCGCTGCGATTGGAAGTCTAATGTATGCCATGTTGTGTACTCGGCCAAACATTAGCTTCGCAGTGGGTTTGGTAAGTCGTTACCAAAGTAACCCAGGTCTCACGCATTGGAAAGCCGTTAAAAGGATTTTATGGTATTTGCGAGGGACGGTAGATTATACATTACGTTACAAGGGTGGCGACCTGAAAATCATCGGCTATAGTGATGCGGATTGGGCTGGTGACCGAGATGAGCGGAAGTCCACTTCAGGCTTTGTGTTCATGTTGGCTGGTGGAGCTATCTCGTGGAGTAGCAAGAAGCAGTCTTGCATTGCCCTATCCACAATGGAGGCCGAATATGTTGCTTGTTCTGCCGCCAGCCAAAAGGCGATTTGGTTGCAAAGATTGTTGCATCGTTTGACGATTACACCTCATCAGCATGAGGGTGTACTGTTATATGTTGACAATACCTCGGCATTGGCATTCGCCAAAGATCCCAAATTTCATAGCAGAACGAAACATATTGATATTCGTTATCACTACATTAGGGAATTGGTGGCAAAAGGGTTAGTGGAGCTTCGTCAGATTAGTTCTGTCAGAATGATAGCAGATCCACTAACGAAACCTTTACCCAGAGAGAGTTTTGTGACCCATTGTGGATCTATAGGCCTTTGTAAATTATAATTTACAATGTTTTGACATCATTAAAGTTTTGTTCATCATAAAATGTTTATATGAACAATTAATTACTTTATACATTGTTAGAGTGTCACCAGGCACGGATCAGCCCTCTCACACGAATGATCCGCTTTTGGCGCTTATTGATAGCGAGCAAAAATGAGGCATTTGATGTTGCGGATCTCTAGATGGCTAGATGTCGAGCACAATATCCCGAGTTTTGTTTGTATGCCGCCTTGGCTGAGGTCGAGATGAGATCTGAGTTAGTTCAGATTGACAATGTGGATTATTGAAATAATCCTCTGAAGCCTGAGATATCCGGATATATGAGTCGTAAAAAGGCGCTAAGTAGGAGCGACTGGTTTGCGAAACTCTGGTTAGTTGTATTTGTTACAATAGGACTTGTATCCGTGCAATGTTATTTGACACGCCCATATAAATGGAGGAACATCGCAGCATGTGAATCATACCACATGTGTAATATACAACTGCATATGAGAATGATGAATGGTTCTCTCTTCATCATTGTGTGAGCTCATGAATCACGTTTGTAAGTGATTCCCGATGTACCCCTAGTGACCTGCAGCGCTGTGCCATGACAAGGAAGCTTAATGTCGCTACTTTAGCATGTTACTTAGGGCGATGGATGATACCGTCCAGCGGGACATGTCTAGAAAAGCGGTTAAGACAAATTGAATTGGCATGAGCAGCATAGGAAAGATATCTTCTTAATTCACCATACTTAACTACTCATATCCCGGCTGGGACTCAGTTGCCTATGTGGTAATAAAGTTATGAGTGTTATATTTTTTTTTTTTTGAGATTCGATACTGCCTTTTGAGAGATATGGAGTATCAGAATAAGGTGAATATTAAGATCCTGAGGTACATATTGAGATTAAGTGTTCCGTTAGTTAGATGACAACTTAATGGAACACTTGTTGGTGACTCGGCAAATCTCACACAGGTTGCACGCCTTATTTTCGGTATGACCGTTGATGTCGAATACCATAGAGAACTTTGGGTATGCTGTCAACCCTGTGTGGGTAAATGGGCAGTGAACCCGAATGGGCAAGTGGGAGTTTGGGGACCATGGGTTTAGCGCGAGAGGCGAGAGGCATCATCCGGGGGCGCCAGCGCGAGAGGCCTCCACCGCCTTGGGCAGGAGGAGGAGCTGACGCCAGCGCGGTGGCGTCAGCTGGGTGACGCCAGCTCCACCGCCTTGGCGGATGGAGGGGGGCGCGGCCACGCGTAGCGCGCTGCCTGCGCGGCAGCAGCCCAGCCGCACGATCTGCCACCGTGCCGCACATCACTGCTACTCTGCTAGCATTGTTCTATTCCTTCGTTCCCACTGTTCCTGTTGATCGCCCAGTGCCGCTTGGAGGTCACCACCCTGCCCAACCTCCAACAGCCCATGTGGGGCTGCTGTTCCACCACCACGGTCCTACCAGCACTGCACAACTGCCACCGTGCCGCACATCACTGCTACTCTGCTACAACAACCAGTTGTTTGGTCCCCACCGTCCAAGGTTGTGCTAGGGTAACCCTGCCAAGCCAAGACAGCACTCAGTCAACCATGGGCTGGGAGGCTTGGGCCCACCCGACCAAGGTCTGAAACCCTCCCAGGAGTTGGGCCAGCCGGCCATCATCAGGCCCATTTCATCCCGCATCAATCCCTCTCTCTACCAGATGGGAAAACATGTTTTAAATAGTGATTTCTATGTGAGGAATACAAAAACATGTTGGTGCCCTAGAAGCTCCCAAGGGCCTCAAGCTTATGCCTAGTTATAGGGTGACGGTAGCTGTATTTCAATTTATTAACACAGGGGAAGTGCCCGGGTTTGAGCCCCACCCACTGCAGAGGCGGTGATCAGCCAAGGGAATTCTGTAAATAAAGAAGAAGAAAGCTATAGAAATAAGTATATCCTTTATTCAACAAACCACACACTTTTGTTATGTTGACAAGGGAACTTCTATGGTGCAGATTACTTGTTAGTGAATCTCTTTAGTGGAAAAATACCTTTGCAAATTCGGCAGGTGGAATCTTGTCTCCATTGTTTAACCAACCATCTTGCAACTTTTTATATGCTTCATTAATCTTCCCCTGCTTCTCACACAAGACGTGCCTTGCTGGAACAGAAACCCATCCTCAGAATATTAGTTCCATCATCGATGACCCAAGATTCATAAGTTTCCACTGATTCTTGTATAGTTTTTCAAGAAAGAGTAATCAAAATGCAAGTTTTCTTCCAATAAATCTTTTACAGGTCCAAGAATCACTATTTTGACTATAAAGGCATCAGTTCAACTAGCTAAAAACATACATCCCAAAGTATGAACAACATCCTTGTAATGACTATATACAGTCCAGAACAGGATCAAGTAGAGTTCCAGCATTAAAAAATTTAGTTTCACGATTAGTGGCAGATAGCACAACCATAAACAATTGTCAAAGAGCAGAAATTGTGCAATAATGTAGGTAGAAACAGCAAGCAACATTAACTCATTGAGCATATTTTGTACATAAAGTGTATGAAGCCAATTTAAAAGCAGTCTGCAATTCTGAAGATATCTATTCTCAGGATGTTAATAGGCACTTAGGCATGGTGAAATAGGCAGATCCATATCCTCTAAAAGAAGATTCCCGTTAATCGTCATAATCTTATAACCAGAGCTTAGGTATAACTAAACGTTGAGAGCATGCAGCAGTTTAGGTTTTTCTTGTTCCTTTTCTTTTGCACAATTTGAGATTATGGTGGGTGATCTTCTGGAGCTCTATATAAATACTGGGGATTCGTGAGTGTGTGTGGGCACAAGGAGCATTTGTCTGTTTCCTCACAGCAAGAAGAAGGCATACAGAAAGAGAAGACATGAAGAAAAAGTAATATGCTCAGGAATTTGACCAGCATCAAAGTTCACACCCTTCCCCAACTGCAAACATCTCATATGACAAACTATCTGATTGGATTGAAGAGCTTGATAAGTGATAACACCAGCAATGAACTGTGCAACAACCTTCTTGATGACCTTTTTCCATGGGCACTTTCCCTGTTACTTTCAGCAAAGCATGTTGCAGTCATCCAGAAGAATGAAGGTTCTCTTACTTCAGGCCCAGGGAATAGGAGATCTGAAATGCTCAAAGGATGTCTAACTAAGTATTCTCATCGGCATAGACAGTTAATTTTTCGCAATAATTAATGAGTCGTCCATACATATTGTCACAATAGTAAAAAACAAGCTCAAAATTAAATTAGAATAACTACTTATCATAATTTCAACTTGGCACAAGAAAGAAATAGTT
This sequence comes from Colocasia esculenta, assembly GCA_014218235.1. Classification (NCBI taxonomy): domain Eukaryota; kingdom Viridiplantae; phylum Streptophyta; class Magnoliopsida; order Alismatales; family Araceae; genus Colocasia; species Colocasia esculenta. Next base: position 36,635,077 of record CM024766.1, on the reverse strand, counting down.
GCATCTACTGTTTCCAATCCCAAATCCAAGTAATTTGTGGTCTTCGGAGGTGGAAAGCACATTGGTGAGTCATATTAACAGATTAACCCTACAACTTTTACATCATGCTCAAGAGACTAGCCACAAGTTAGGAACATTTGAAAAGTGCATACACTCTCCTAGAACTATCCAATAAGAGAAAAATTACTCATAGATTAGATTCTCAGTTCTTAACGAAAACAGAATAGATCACCGCCACAGTAAAGCCGACGGGGATGAAAACCACCGCGAGATGTAGCATCATGGTCCACCCGTGCATTGACTAAGGGAAAAGGGTAACGGAACCACCTTTAACGTAGGTGCAGGTGCCCAGCCCGTCCGCCGACTTCCCGCCCTTGCCCTTGCCCTTGGAGGCACCGTCGTCCCCGCCGCCGCTGGCAGACTGCTTCCCCTTGCCCTTGGCCCCAGATGGTTCCTTCTGCTTCGCGTCCTTCCCCATCCCTCCTCGCCGACAGCCCCTGTCGCAAATCAAACTCTCAGAAACAACAGGCACAGCCCGACAGAATCGACAAGAATCCAAGCAAAACCCATCAAAGCCGGCGCTTAGGTACCAGATAAGAGGATAAATGCAAATCCCGTGTTACTTTCTTCGAGATTTCACCCAAAAGGAGATGAAATGGAATGATCAGAGCTGGTTCCAGGGAGGAAGAGAGGGAAGAAGCAAAGACCTGGAAGCGACTAGCAAGGCTTCTCTCGGATGCCCAAATTCCAATGCCTCCTGCTCAAGTTAAGAAGTCCTGCTACTGTTAAAAAAAAAATTCTAAAAATAGACTTCCACATGAGACGACAGATTTCTTTTTTCATCTCCAAGCTACAACTGGAGTTACTAGGTATGCGATATTCGCATGTAACTTTGAATTGAATAATGATTGATGAAATTTACTTTATAAAATATACTGGTATATTTTTTGCAGTGGGGCTTCACTTAAAGTAACAAAATATTATTATTATGGGAAAAAATGGGTCTTAACCGAAACTGCTTCTTGCTCACTATGAAAAATTGGTATCCTTCTATGCCCTTATGTATCTCTATGTTTTTTCTGCTCTTGCATTTTTATGCATGATCACGAGTGTATTTTGCAGCTTGTTTTTATTGGTCTTCTTGAAATCATGTATTTTGATCTATTTAAAATTTGTCTAGTTCTATATATTTATCTTTTTTTTCAAAGTATTATTATTATAGAGATCAGAAAATAGTCGATGAACTTCTACTGTCTAATCTCCATAGACTCTTGAATTTGTTTCATTAAAAAAATGTCAACTTACACCTACAACTAAGAGGAACGGTCGGAGAGGCTAACTAGAGAATGGCCTTGGGGGGATTCCTCTAACACTCAGGTCAAGAAACTAACCAGAATGTAGGAAAAGTCAAAGGAGGGGAGAGAGCGTGAGAGCGAGCTAGCCTACTTACCTCCCAGAGTCTCAACTTACCATATGAGTCCCTTTTAAGTGTGTGTAGAGGGTCCTCCAGGAGCACCGATCCTTTCCAGGCGTGGGGATGAGTCGTGGGGAAATGGTCAGGCATGTGTCATTCGAGAGTGACCGTCAGAGGGGGCCGATGAAGAGGTATGGCATAAGCAGAGTTGCGAGGACACTGTTGACATCTTTGAAATAAAGAGGAGCATGCTAGACAAGAAGGGAAGTCTCATCTTGCAGCTGTAGGCACATGCTATATAGTTGATATGACATGCCTGCGCATGGTAGGGACGAGTTAGGTGGCTAGAGTAGGGTGTCCTATGCCTTGTAGAGGGGGGTTTTACCATCAGTTGGAAGGGTCAAGAACCTAGACTTGGCGAATATTAGACCATCTGAGGATGGTAGGCCTGGTGGTCGAGGAGCCGAGGCTCTAATGGGCTATCTTGCCTCCATTCTTCTCTATGGGCTGCCACTTAAGGAGTGGGGTCATGATTAGGCCTAACCTTGTTCTCTTGCATTGGTGGATTAGATAGATGGACCTTAATGAACTAGGCAGATTTTACCCCACCTCACATGTCATGCCCCAACGTGAAATATCAGAACATGCAATTGTTTATCACGTGTTGATCAGAACAAGTACTAAAAATAATAACAAAACTATGGGATATCAACCACACATGTCCGTGAAAATATAAAGAAACACGTTGAACATATATAAGTTTCCATTTCTCACACATATTCACATGAAATGTACATATTCAGTTCCATAACATAGTCTTTAAACAAAGTACAACAGCCCGGGACAGACCCCCAAGGCTCCACAAGTAAAGGCATTACTCTACTGGTGACAAAGGCCCGACTCCACTACGGTGCTGACCGGAACTAGAAGAGGGATGGGAACCCTCCTGCTTTCCTTCACCTGGAAGAGGAAGGGGTGAGCCTCGCATGTCATTGGCTCAGTAGGGCAACTCCCCCAAAGTCGAAAACACAATGTACAACAATTATATATAGCAAAGCTGTAAAGCATTTAGAATATATAACCACCTATGCATGATGCTACAGCTGTAAGTAAATAAACGGCAAATCACGTACACATGTACAAGCTACAGAAGGGCACGCCGCACATGGGTCACAAGAACTGTTCGCGACACCAACCACAGACCACGGACAAACAACACAAGTACACCTCTCAGTCTCGCAGCCACGGACAGAAGGTCCAGCTGCCGCTCCACCTCTACAAGGCCAAGAAACGTGGAGACCAACCAACATTGTAACGTTGTGGCCGTTCGGATCTGTGTTTATTAGTTCTGGTGTGGTGCTCATGACCTATGTGGGGTCGTTGAGCCCTGGTCGTGATCTCCGTGCATTGTGTGGGTGTTATGGGCCGGAGGTTTTAGCCCAAACAGTCCACAGGTTCACTGGTTGTGAACGCGACAGGGTGGGGCGTCGCATTTTGAATGCGATGGTCACATGCGTCACATTCTCTGCACCGCCTTTGTGACGTGTGGCATGGAGAGTTTTCAGAAGGCGACGGTTAGGTGCGTCACGTTCTGAAGGCGACATAATGCTACGTCGCGTTCTTGTTTCCGATTTGGGATAAGTTTGGCCCTCCGACCAAACAGAGCAGAAAGCTCTGTTCGACCTGGGAGAGGGTTGCTGCAGCGATTTCCAGTGACGTCAGCTTTGGAGCTTGTGTTTCGACGTGGTTTTGGCGCGTAGAAGCTGCTCGGAGCGTGGAGAGCACCGATTGAGCCTTGTTCTGTGAGTTCTTCTTATCGGTAGGGACTTTCCTTGTTTTATTGCATTATTTGATTGATTTGATGCATGTTTAATGTGTATAGATGTGTAGTTGTGTTTTCTGTATAGTGTAATTGATTTGTAAAATTTGGTATGCATGGAAATGAGGTTTTGAGTTGGTTTCTGTGTGAAAACCAGAGTGTAGGGTTTCTGTCTGAGAAGGCGACGAATCGGGCTGTCGCGGTCAGGTCGCGACCCTTGGCCCCGTCGCGTTCTGGTTTGTGAACGCGGCCTGTCGAGCCGTCGCATTCTTAACGCGACGGTAGACGCTGTCGCGTTCTGGTGTGCGATTGTGGTTTATCGGGCTGTCGCGTTCTTATCGCGACAGTGGCCCCCGTCGCGTTCTTCTGTCCGAAATAAGTGGTTGAGCCTTGGGCAATGAGGGTCCTGTGTGGACCTAGCTCAGGTCATTTAGGGTATTTTAAGTTGTTCTGAGTCGATTAATGATTAGCAACCCATGTTTAGGTTAATGGTTATATGAATCATGTTAAGCATGTTTTAAGAAAAATATGGGTGGTTTATGTGCTTAGTGGTGTGCTACTATGGAGGTCATGAAATGACCAATGACAAGCAAGATTGTAATGTAGTTTATGTCTTTAGTAGTGTGTAGTTGCTTGGAGGTCACGTGGTGACCAGTGACGAGCTGATTATGGTTTGTGTATCATGGTATAAGTTTTATGGTTGTGTTGAGTGATCGGCGTGGTTTGTGTGCTTGCTGAGTTTGTTGGTCCGGCGCCTATTCCAGAATGCCTCTCTAGTCAGGTACCCTAGGTTTTGTGTGAGCCAGGCACTTTAGTGCTCGGAGTTTGTCTCGGTACTATGTGTACCATCGAGGTCTGTGTCGTCTTCCTGGACACCCTCACTCGTGTTTGAGTTGTACGTCCGACTGGCGGAAAGACGACAGAGGGCAACGACTCGTGTTTGTGGGTGTGCGGTCGCTTGTAGCACGCTCATGGTTGGGGGTACTGACACCAGTAGACGTACTGGGCCCCAACTAGTCCAATTTTCCAGTGCCTCACTTTAGAGAGTTCAAGCCAGAGTCTCTAAAGGTGCCAGGCATGGGCCTGCAGCTGTGTGGTATGTAGGTGTGGTGTTGGTTGGTCCCCATTATTCTTTGGCTTTACTGTGTGGTTGTGGAGCGGCAGTTGGACCTTTCATCCGTGACTGCGAGACTGAGATGTAGTTCTTGTGCTGTGTTGTCTGGGTTGGATACTGGCGTCATGAACTAGTAGTTTGTTCCCGTGTGGTGGCATCGTTCTTTCCGACTCATGCTTTGCCAGCGGTTGTGGCTTGTGAGTGGTGACTCACCGGTTGTGGTTTGACTCGCTGGGGTGTGCCTTGTAGGAGGCACAATTGTGTTGCGGTTTTGTGTGTGCTGGTGGTTTGTCGTGGTACCTCGTGGCTTTAGGTACCTGTACCCTGTGTAGGTTGCTAGCTGTGTGTGGCACGCAGTGTGCTAGCCTTTTCAAGTGTTGAGGTGGTTCGGTTTCTGTGGAAGTCGTGTTGTGTGACCTTCCATTTGTGGTGTTGTACCCCTGTGTGGGTAGTCATTCGATGTGTTTGCTATTGTGGGTATTGTGGTGGACTAACCTTTTGTGGTTAGCCCCGTTACCTTTCATTGGTTGTTGGCATGCGTGGTCTTGCTTCACTCATTCGTTTTGTGGGGGACTGGCTCTTTGTTGTCAATCTCGTTACCGTCGGTCAGTGGTTGGTCTATATGGTTTGTGGCGTGGTTCTTTCAACTGTCGTGGTGGACTGGTGTGTCTACACTAGTCTTGTTGCTTCTTTTATTTCCTGTAAACTGTGACAACTAGTGTGTTCTTATTTAATGCAGTTCCATTATATTTATTGATAGTACGTTTTACTTCTGTAGTGCTTCAGATAGCATTGCCAGTGAGACCCTTAGGGGTTGACGACTTGGTTCCTTCCTTCAGTTGTTGGTTGTGGTTGTTTTTGGGAGGTTCCTGCTAAACCTGTGACTTGTTGAGCCTCACTCTCCTATAGTTCTTTTTAGGGCTTGTTGTGTGTTTGGCTTGCAGCGGCGTTGTGGCAGACTTGTACCACCAGCATATGAGTTGTAGTCGTGTTCAGTGTGAGCTTTGCTCCCTCGGGGTATTGAGACAATGTAATTTGTGGAAATGAGTATAATTACTTGTACTTTCTTGTATATTATACTCTCATGGTTGTCTTTTATATTCTTACTGGACACTTGTGTGAGATATCCCTTACGAGACTTCGGTCCAATCGCGGGAGGCGGACTTAGATATGGAGCCTTATTGGGCATAAATATCCAGGGTCGCTATAAACACCACACCTACAGACTACACCACTACAGGCCCAAGCCTGACACCTTTAGGGACTCCGGCCGAGAACCCTAAAGTGAGGCACTAGAAACAGGACTAGTTGGGGACCAGTACGTCTACTGGTGTCTGTCCCCCAACCAAGAGCGCGCTACAAGCGACCACACACCTACAAACACGTGTCACTACCCCCTGTCATCTTTCCCTCTGCCGGACGTACAACTCAAACTCAGGAGTGAGGGTGTCCAGGAAGACGACTCAGACCTTGACGGTACTCACTGTACCAGGACAAACCCCGAGCACTCGATGCTGGGGACCAGATTGGAGAGGTAACCTCGGAAGGCATTATAACCCAACTTGCTACGCACACATTTCCATACAAAACCTCTCGTTATTGTCGGCCCTTTTGGTACGGCAGCAAGTTAACCTAGAGGGGGGTGAATAGGTTTTCTAAAATCTGAAACAAAAACTTAAACACAGAAAATTATCGCTTGAAAGTTTGGTTAGTTTAGTGTGATAAAGAGTAGCAGTACGGAAGCAAATAAACAATCACACAAATAACACAAGGGATTTATCCTGGTTCGGCCCTTCCCACATGGAAGTCCTACATCCAGTCCCCAAGCAATCTCTTGGGATTTCACTAACCAAAGGTACAGTCCCCCTCAAGGACAATACAACACCCAGCACCCCAGCTGGTCTTCTTCTCTTTCCCGGGCAAGAAGGCAGCCCACTTCTCTTACAAGTAAAGAAGCCTACCTCCTGGTACAAACCCCAGTGCGGTTCTGCTAGACACAAACCCCTAGCTAGGTTCTATATTGTATACAGTCCTACAGCTGGACAAAAGTCTTTCTTATAAAAGAAAGAACACTGCTGAGAGTTCTACAAGAATGGACTTTAACCAAAACTCTCAACAAAAGACTCTCCCCAAGAATTACAATGAGTACAGGGAGAATGGAAGAGAAGAGGGCTTGAAAGCGATGAAGACATCTGCTATGAAAGGCTTCTCTTGATTTTGGCTCGAGCTCTTTTCTCTTTCTTTGAGTGTATATGGAGTTGAGGTTCCTTACTGGTTGTACACTCCTTCAAAGATCTTCAGGAAAGACTCTATCTCATTTCTTCAGCCTTGCTTCATTTTATATGAGAGGCTTTTGAATAGATCCGTTGAAGAGATCCATTGGAGCTCTTCGAGTCGTTGCTGATCTTTCTATTCTTTTTCTTCTTCATATTGTCAGCCACTTGGTGGTCTACGAGGTCTGTAAGCATAGAAGAAAGTGTTTAGCTAAAACAGTGTTTCTGTCAAAAATTTTACATACCTCTATGCTTCCTGTTTTCTCCCAGAAGTAGTAAGTGACCACCTTTCTGTCTGACAGGAGAGAAGAAATCTAGAGAGATAAAAGAAAATCTTCTGTCAGAGACATTTTTGACTTTTCATTAGGCGCCAAACATATTTGAAAGATCTGAGTATAAAGAAAATCGATGTTTACATGAAGTCGATGTTTGGACAAAATCGATGTTTCACTTATCGAATCAATGTTTAACTTATGAAATCGTTACAGCAATCAAATCATTGTTTAACTTATGAAATCGATGTTCTGGTCAAATCGATGTTTTAAATTATCGAATCGATGTGAGACCAAATCGATGTTCTCACTTATGAAATCGATGTGAGAGTGAAATCGATGTGAGACAAAATCGATGTTGCGATCAAATCGTTATGGCACTTATCGAATCGTTGTGAGAACCAAATCATTGTTTCTCACTTATCAAATCGTTGCGATGACCAAATCGATGTTTCACTTAACGAATCGTTACACGATTAAATCGATGTGTAACTTATCAAATCGTTGTTAGTGTGAAATCGATGTGGCACTATAAACAGAAATCGATGTATATTTAATAGACATCAATTTAGCATTTTAGTGCAAAACATACAACGATAATTCCAATAAATTTATATTTATTTAGGAAATCATGATATTAAATATATTTGATAATATTTAATTAATCATAAATTTTGTTATCATCAAAATATAAGGGTAAAATATAAGAGTGGTTCAACAGTTATCAACCACGGTATAAGCCGACTCGACCCATATAGTCCCTACATTGCATGGTCAACACTGCCCAAGCAATGTAGGACAGAAACTGGGTAGACTGGCCATAGAACCCCAGAGCTCGGGTGGCCACATCTAAAAGGCGTCCAACACAGTAGACGCTTATCGACTCAAATCGCGACGGACTTACCTGTCACCTTAAAGTTTGAATCGTGAAGGGCCAAGTCGTCACATTCACATGAATCGTGACGCCTAGTTCCGTCACCTTTCAGACAACAGAAACACAACCTGTAACACCATTCCGGAAATCAGACCACAAAGCCATACATGTGTGTAAAGTGAGAGATAGCAGTTCAAATGAAACCCTAAACATGGTTTCTATCATGTTCATCCAATTTCCACAACCAAAACCTCAAACCCTAACCTACACAGTCCACACAAAGGAAAACAGGGTAGAATTTCCCTACCGGCAAATGAAACGCAAAACCAATGCTACCCGAAGGTTCCCTACGCTCCGAAGCTCCTCCTCACGTCGGAACCACGCCAAACGGGCAGCTAATCACCCAAAATCACCCCAATTCTCCTTCAAAACCTGCAACACGCTTCTCCCAGCTGAATAGTGCAACTGCACTTTTCGGCCTAGGGCAGAAGCCCAAAACCTAATGAGTCTAAATCGCGATCCGTCGCGTTTAGAAACGCGACATACCTCAGACCTGACGTCCCTGCATGTGCCACGCGGCACGCATGCAGCGGCGCTCACATAACAACGGTGCAAAATCATGACGTGGAAGGTGGTCACGTTCATGTGAGAATCGCGACGTCTAGTTACGTTGCGTTCTTAACGAACCCGACAGAGGCTTGTTTGGGCTGGGAATAACAACCCACCAACCTCCCTTCCTATCAAACCAACCTGTAAAGACACATATGAACATACTCATACAACCAATGGGCCACACACTGGCCTCCAAACCTGGTAAAGTACAATCCGAGCATACCAGTTATTACATTACTATCACCTAAAAAGAATTTCATCCTCGAAATTAAAGAAATAAACGCAATCAACAGTTCAACATATATTCGACTATCACCTAAAAAAAACTTAATGCTTACTCAAACAAGTATGGATACATCTTGTACATTTCATTAGCCAACTCCCAAGTGTCTTCACCACTCTGCCTGTTTTCCCATTTGATCTTTACCAATTCAATATCCTTATTTCTTAATTTCTGTGTTCGGCGGCCTATGATCATCAAGGGATACTCCGGCATGGACATATCTGGCTTCAACATCTCTTTGATAGCTGACTATCTGTGAAGGATCATAAATGTACCTTCTTATCATCGAGACGAGAAACACATCGTGTGCATCTGTGAAGTCCGCTGTAAGCTCCAACCTGTATGCCGTCTCACCAACTCTTTCCACAATTTGGAACGGACCCACATACCTGGGACTCAACTTGCCCTTATTGCTGAACCTCATCACACCCTTGGTTGGAGAAACTCTTAGGAACACATAATCACCAACCTCAAACTGTAGAGGCCTACGTCGTGTATCTGCATAACTCTTTTGCTTGCTCTGCGCCGTTTGAAGCTTTTCTTTGATAAACTTTACCATTTTTGCACATTGCTGCACTATTTCTGGTCCTATCAGCTGTCTTTCACCCACTTCATGCCAATTTAACGATGTTTTGCAAGGTCTTCCATACACTGCCTCATATAGTGCCATGCTAATACTTGAATGATAGCTATTGTTGTAGGCAAATTCGACCATACCTAAGTGTTGCTCCCATCCACCTCCCTAAACTAAACAATAAGCCCGTAACATATCCTCAATGGTCTGGATCATCCTCTCCGTCTGTCCATCTGTTTGGGGATGGTATGCCAAATTGTACCTTAATTTGGTGCCAACAACCCTTTGCAAACTCCTCCAAAATCTGAAGGTAAACCTGGGATCTCTATCAGAAACAATAGTGACCGGAATGTTGGGTTATGACATGTGCTTTAATGTTTTTGATGATGAGAAATGACAATTGATGTTATGTACATGGTTCAAACATGATGACAAGGACAAAGACACGAAAGAAACATGATGTTGATAAAATACTTTTATTGATCAACTATGCATTTATTATATCTCACTTATAATGTTTCTCAATGTAGGTGTGAATGCATACAAGTCAAGCAACAAGAACCAAGTGAAAAAGAACAAGAAATACACTTCAAGTCATTACCTGTCGACAACCAGGAAAGTTCCTATCGACAGATGAACAATCCAGAACACACAAGCTACTGGAAGCTCATTTGGAGCAGTAGCTGTCGACAGATGTCATGTACCTATCGACAGATACAAATCACCTGTCGATAGCCAGCAATCTGCTTGTCGACAGATGAAGCCTTCCAACAACACCATGGTTCTGAAAACCAGATGTAACACCCCGAAAATTTAAAGTGTTAGGAAAATATGATTAATGTGGTTAATACACATTATTATTATTGTATTGAAATAATTAGCATTTGGGATTAGTTAGTGTTAATAAACGTTACCCCAGTGTCGTACGCAGAGGTACGTGCTCCCACAGGACGACACATGAAAACGACAACGAAATAAAAATCTGAGAATACCATAATTTCCAGAAAAATGAGGAGATCTAGGAAATATAAATATCTAATTTTTTCGGCGTACAGACTTCAAGGATAAGTCGACGCGACTATTTTTCGGGTGATTTTTCACCTAGTGTAAAATAAAATGTAAAAATTAAATAAAAATCTCCATAATTTGTAAAACCATCAAATTAGTCTATGGTTGAAATTTTAGGACAAATGAATACCATTTAAACATGTTTACATCAAGTGTAATGGGCCAGCCAAATTTTGATCTAATTACGGTAGGGATTTTATGGGGATTTTTGGTTTGTCTACGTGTGAAGTGTTGAGAAGGCCACAACGCATGGTAGAAGCTTCCATGCTTATGCCTTATGTGTAAAGCCTTGGGTGCTTGCATGGGAAACGTGTCGCCCATGGAAACCAAATGGTTTCTATGGTAACACATCAAGGGCCGACGTGCCTTCTGCATGAGAACTTGCTGGGCTTATAAAAGCCATCCCAACATCCAGCGTGCAAGCCTTCCTGCGGAGCTGCTATTGTGCTTTCAAGTCTTTATAGTTAGGATGTAGCTGGAGTGTTGTTGTCCCTTCTTGCACCCTTGCTCTTGCTCAAGCTATGGTTGGGTGTAGCTGGGAAACCCGTGTAGCTGTTCTGGGTAGAGTTATTGCTGAGCTATTATTTTCTTTCTTACACCTTGTTCTTGCTCGAGCTCTTGTTAGAGCTGTTGCTGAATAGTGATTGAGGAGCCATCTTGGAGGCTGCTACCGTTGCTCTGTACAACCTCTTGTTTAGGAGGTGTTTCTAGTTGCTATCATTATGAAGAAGTTGTTGTGCGTGAGCTTCTGCTTCTACCTGTTAAGTTACTGTTGAAGTACTGTCATGGCTAACAAGCCATCAACTTGGAAGGAAGATCTTCTTTTGCTGGGTTAAGTTATTTCATCAGGATTACGTGAAAGTTCACCTGTTTAGTAAGGTAGAATTCTTTTCCTTTCCCACTCTTCTCTAAATCCTTGACCCCTACCGTTGTTTAAGAGGTCATTATCTCCCACTTACTTGCTTTAAAACTTGTGAATTCTCTTTTGCAACATTGTAACCATCCCTTATAATCATGTTTTAGTTGTGTGTTTGTAGGATTCAATCCACTTTCTTTCTTCTCTGACTCTTGTTCTTGAACTATCCATCAAACTTACGGTTGTAATGTTCAAGCTCTTGTTTTAGCTCCATGAATGTCTTGAGTACCATTTTTCAAGATCATGTAGGATTCATTTCCTAATCCTCTTTCTTTCCACTTCTGGATTAATTGCTTGAAGTGATTTTTATCATGTGTCTGTCATTCTTCAGTTCAGGAAGTATGTTCGTGGTAGAAACTGAATCTTTCACCATATTTTAGTTAGCTCTTAAACCATGGGAAGCTACATATTATTCTTTCTTCCCTCAACTTGTTCAAAATCTGAAATCCTATCAACTCCATTGTGTAGTGTAGCTTGAACTATGAGAGTTCTCATTCTTTTTAGAAAGTGAATCTTTGAGAGACCATGAGAGTCTCTAGTGAGTGTACCTTGATAAGTGAGTGATGAAAGAGAGTTTGGCGGAAATTACTCTTTTAGTAATTTTCCCTTGAATTGTCTTCTTGTTCAACGTTTATGTGAACCTTATACCATAATCCTTCTTTTACCTCTTGTCATGTTAGTTTCATGTTTTAGGCCAAGATTATACTTGAATAAAGTCCTAAGCATGTTAGGAGTGATAGAAGAACTTTGTAGAACCATTTTGAGTTGATTCTAATGACTTTTTGAAAGTTTACACTGAACCTGTCGACAGACAAGCTTCTGCTTGTTGACAGGATCCTCATTCCAGAACCCAGAAAACACCACTGTATGTTCCTGTCGACAGCCCCATCATCTTACTGTCGACAGATTCATACAGGACTTCAATTCTGTCACTGGAAAACAGCCCCTGCGACAACAAGCTTCTGCCTATCGACATGTACTTACAGGGTTATGTTTCCAGCACCTAGTTTGCTTCAATCCTTGCTGCAAATCTTACCCAATTGTTCCAAATAATAGTCCACCTAAGTCTTGTGGTTTTTACCACTTAAACACCTACTAAAACCAGTCTGTTACCTTTCTTTTTATCTTGAATTATTTCATCAAAGTTCCGAACAAAATTGTCCTTGTAAGATCCTTGATTTCTGAAATCAGTGAAGGAACAGAGTTCCTTAGTTCTTGTGCGTGAACCTTGAGTGAATCCTTGTGTGTCCTTGATCCTTTACAAGGATTAAAGTGTTATGATAACAAGTTGTGAGTCTTTGGGACTCATTCGAGAAATATGCCTGGCAAATAAAGGGCTGGTTCAGTCCTAGGGGGAGCGCCCGAATTCGTCAGTGGCCGCGCGGGGGCGATAAGGACATCGTGGATGTTGGCATGCATCAATTCGTGTTTGATTAGTCATCATAATACACATGTGTGTGTGAATACGTGCTTGATTCTAAACTTAAGTGACATCCTGAGTTATTGATCATGCTTCTATATTATCCTGGTTCTTCATGTGTTATTGAATTGACTCATTCGTTCATAGCTTTGAACATTCATTGTTAATAATGGTCATGTTCTTATCTTGAGATCGTACATGTGAATCCTTCTTAATTCAAGGAATTGAATTCTACTGGGCTAGTTAGCTCACCAAATCCTACTATTTCAAGTACCTACAATTCTAGAAGGCAGGAACTTCGGGATTTGTGTGTGGAGAGATCAGCCTTGGCGACATTTTATTTTTTTCGAGATTGTAAAGCAAGAATCATGTAACACCTACTGAATGGCAAATAATACTTGTTATTTAGTGAAGCTTCTGAGCAAATGTCCAGTTCAATTAGTATAATTTTACTCTTGACTTCTCGTTCGCTCACGTTCCGGCATTTATAGACATATTAAATGGCGGGACGTGTCAGAATGGTATCAGAGCATTGGTTGAGGATTCAAATAGTAATCGGTCCTCAACATCCTGTAGTGACCTGTGATGATGGGTAGAAAGCCTAAGGTTAAGCTAGATAAGTATAGTTGGATATAGATTGTATTGAGTATGAAACGAAAAAATTAGAGGTAGGTTTTTCCCTACAATTCTTCTCCACTTTCATAACTTCATGCTTGTAGTCCCTTCATTCATGTAAACCCATGTTTACATTTGTCCTTGATTCTAAAAGCATCATTAGGATTGTTTTCCTATCCATTGTGATCATGTTTTAGCTAAAGTTGTGTTATGACTCAAGCATACTATGAAACTCATTCCATTAGAAGTAAGAAAAGGTTGTTAGGAAGTGTTGCACTTCTAGTTATCATCTTGCTTTTAGATTTCCATACCACAATATATCCCTGTTGTTCTACTTGTTTCCCTCATGGAAAGTGGTGTTTAGAACTGGAAACAAGACTCTTTTGATGTTGACAACCATGTAAAGATTCATAGGAACACTTGGTAGAATTGCCTATGGTAGTTTTTCAACATTCCTGGAAATTTAGATCATACCTGTCGACAGCCAGCATTCACCTATCAACAAGTACCATGTTTCCAGAACCTAGAAATACAAAACTGATAGTAATTGTCGACAGATAGCCTTGATCTGTCAACAGATGGCCTTCACCTGTCGATAGACGATTCTTGTCTGTCGACAGCCAGCACTTACCTGTCAACAGGTTCAGTCAGAAGTGTCAGCAGGGCTCTTGTAAGACTGAAACTCTTACCTTATTTACATTCCATATCATTACATTCCATATCATTTAAGTAAATGTTATAATTTGATGTTTCATTTACTTAAGATATTACATATAAATAAGGAAGTACCCCCCATTTGAATCCAATAAAAATATCAGAAAAATCATCTCTCTTACCAATAAAAAGTCAACTCTCTCACCGAAAAAGAAAAATGCGATTTTGGCGATTCAATCAAAATAGCGTCTTTCTAATTTCTCACAATTTGACCTACCTGAAAATTTCATAATTCAAGTAAACCTAGTAGAATGCTAAGAATCCAAGGTCCGGTGAAAAATGATAAACACACATATGACTTCTCCAAGGGAGACCTCTCCTACTGAAGGAAAAGTCAACCCTGTTCACCCTTTAATTTATATCCTCTATAGGCTTGAACTCATTAAAATTTTCCTTCTAACTGTATCCCAAGGATCCAATGTTTTCTAGTTGAGTTAAATCCTATAATTTTGCTTCAATTAATTAATAGCATGGATGTTAACATACACAAACAAATTGACTTGGGTTAGTAGGAAGTTTCAAATGAATCAACTATATTTTCTAGAATTGACCTCAATTAGGTGATTGCTGTTTTGATTAACTATCCATCACATATAGTTGATCTTGTAATTTCCCAGTGTCAACCTCACATATGAGTAGAGTCAACCTAACCTCCACTTGGAGTTAACCTCAAGTCGTATCTTTCTCTAAGTATTAATTAGAAACTTAACTAGTGTTAACCTGATCTCCATATAGTGTCAACCTAAGAAGTAATCAGGGTCAAAACACTTAATAGACCTTTTGACTTTATGAATTTTCATATGTTATAAAAGACTTATGTTAAATATTTATTTCATTTAGCTGGATATATCAAAACCATGAACACAACATAAATCATCTGTCATATCTCAAGATCCTACAAGAAGAAGGCACCATTTAATCATGGAGATTAATGTGTCAAATAACTAGATACATACTATAACAATTGTATAAATCAGAAAAGCTGAGTTTTAAATCACCTGATTGACTAACTAAACTTAAATTTGTTTGCTCAGCCAGCGTAATGGGAGAAGAGACACATTGGAAAAAGGTTCAACATGTAATGAACAACCTAAGGAAGCTTGTGCACATTGTCACAAATTGGGCCATGTCAAAGAAGATTGTTGGCGAAGACTAGGAGCATATTTGAGGTGCGGAAGTCTAAAGCATCGGACTTCAGATTGTCTATACCACCTTCAGACAAAGACAAGAGTTCAGGAAGACCTTGAGTCATAAAGAGAATGGACTGAAGTTATTAGAAATAATCCTTGTATATAAGTCAATAGGACTAGAGTATAGTGAGAAGTACTTGAACTTAGCTATTATAGTATGTCAAAACTTAGTAAGTTTTTCCAATCAATGTAATTTTACAGAGATGACTATGGAGTTCTGTAATAGAAACCTTACGTGATAAATAAAATTCTTGTTGTTTATCTTCATAATCTTCATACCCATTAACGTCGTCATACCTTATTATTCTTTTTAGGAATATGTACTTATATAATTTTTTGAAGGTTAAGGTTATTTCTTGGTGAAGGAATCTTAGGAGTAATATGCTACTACTGGCAATAAGAAACATAATAGAAAATGTATTTACTTGAATCCATGGTCACAACCTGGTTTCATAAGATCTAAAATTACTACTTCAGACTTCCATCAACTATTGATGTCATGATCACAAGTTGTATAAAAGTGTATACATTATATGACATGGTAACCATAATAAGGTTGGTGAAACTAATCTGGATTATATAAAATTTAAAATGTTAAAGTCCCTGTGATCTATACAAACTAGTCAAGAACTTTGGAGGACCAAACTCTTTTTTAGTGGGAGAGACACACTCCGAAAATTTAAAGTGTTAGGAAAATATGATTAATGTAGTTTATACACATTATTATTATTATTGGATTGAAATAATTAGCATTTGGGATTAGTTAGTGTTAATAAACGTTACCCCAGTGTCGTACGCAGAGGTACGTGCTCCCACAGGACGACACCGGAAAACGACAACGAAATAAAAATCTGAGAACACCATAATTTCCAGAAAAATGAGGAGATCTCGGAAATATAAATATCTGAATTTTTCGGCGTACGGACTTCAAGGATAAGCCAACGCGACTATTTTTCGGGTGATTTTTCGCCTAGTGTAAATAAAATCTAAAAATTAAAAAAAAATCTCCATAATTTGTAAAACAATCAAATTAGTCTATGGTTGAAATTTTAGGACAAATGAACACCATTTAAACATGTTTACATCAAGTGTAATGGGCCAGCCAAATTTTGATCTAATTACGGTAGGGATTTTATGGGGATTTTTGGTTTGTCTACGTGTGAAGTGTTGAGAAGGCCACAACGCATGGTAGAAGCTTCCATGCTTATGCCTTATGTGTAAAGCCTTGGGAGCTTGCATGGGAAACGTGTCGCCCATGGAAACCAAATGGTTTCTATGGTAACACATCAAGGGCCGACATGCCTTCTGCGTGAGAACTTGCTGGGCTTATAAAAGCCATCCCAACATCCAGCGTGCAAGCCTTCCTGCGGAGCTACTGTTGTGCTTTCAAGGCTTTATAGTTAGGATGTAGCTGGAGGATTGTTGTCCCTTCTTGCACCCTTGCTCTTGCTCAAGCTATGGTTGGGTGTAGCTGGGAAACCCGTGTAGCTGTTCTGGGTATAGTTATTGCTGAGCTGTTATTTTCTTTCTTACACCTTGTTCTTGCTCGAGCTCTTGTTAGAGCTGTTGCTGAATAGTGATTGAGGAGCCATCTTGGAGGCTGCTACCGTTGATCTGTACAACCTCTTGTTTAGGAGGTGTTTCTAGTTGCTATCATTATGAAGAAGTTGTTGTGCGTGAGCTTCTGCTTCTACCTGTTAAGTTACTGTTGAAGTACTGTCATGGCTAACAAGCCATCAACTTGGAAGGAAGATCTTCTTTTGCTGGGTTAAGTTATTTCATCAGGATTACGTGAAAGTTTACCTATTTAGTAAGGTAGAATTCTTTTCCTTTCCCACTCTTCTCTAAATCCTTGACCCCTACCGTTGTTTAAGAGGTCATTATCTCCCACTTACTTGCTTTAAAACTTGTGAATTCTCTTTTGCAACATTGTAACCATCCCTTATAATCATGTTTTAGTTGTGTGTTTGTAGGATTCAATCCACTTTCTTTCTTCTCTGACTCTTGTTCTTGAACTATCCATCAAACTTACGGTTGTAATGTTCAAGCTCTTGTTTTAGCTCCATGAATGTCTTGAGTACCATTTTTCAAGATCATGTAGGATTCATTTCCTAATCCTCTTTCTTTCCACTTCTGGATTAATTGCTTGAAGTGATTTTTATCATGTGTCTGTCATTCTTCAGTTCAGGAAGTATGTTCGTGGTAGAAACTGAATCTTTCACCATATTTTAGTTAGCTCTTAAACCATGGGAAGCTACATATTATTCTTTCTTCCCTCAACTTGTTCAAAATCTGAAATCCTATCAACTCCATTGTGTAGTGTAGCTTGAACTATGAGAGTTCTCATTCTTTTTAGAAAGTGAATCTTTGAGAGACCATGAGAGTCTCTAGTGAGTGTACCTTGATAAGTGAGCGATGAAAGAGAGTTTGGCGGAAATTACTCTTTTAGTAATTTTCCCTTGAATTGTCTTCTTGTTCAACGTTTATGTGAATCTTATACCATAATCGTTCTTTTACCTCTTGTCATGTTAGTTTCATGTTTGAGGCCAAGATTATACTTGAATAAAGTCCTAAGCATGTTAGGAGTGATAGAAGAACTTTGTAGAACCATTTTGAGTTGATTCTAATGACTTTTTGAAAGTTTACACTGAACCTGTCGACAGACAAGCTTCTGCTTGTCGATAGGATCCTCATTCCAGAACCCAAAAAACACCACTGTATGTTCCTATCGACAGCCCCATCATCTTGCTGTCGACAGATTCATACATGACTTCAATTCTGTCACTGGAAAACAGCCCCTGCCGACAACAAGCTTCTGCCTGTCGACAGGTACTTACAGGGTTATGTTTCCAGCACCTAGTTTGCTTCAATCCTTGCTGCAAATCTTACCCAATTGTTCCAACTAATAGTCCACCTAAGTCTTGTGGTTTTTACCACTTAAACACCTACTAAAACCAGTCTGCTACCTTTCTTTTTATCTTGAATTATTTCATCAAAGTTCCGAACAAAATTGTCCTTGTGAGATCCTTGATTTCTGAAATAAGTGAAGGAACAGAGTTCCTTAGTTCTTGTGCGTGAACCTTGAGTGAATCCTTGTGTGTCCTTGATCCTTTACAAGGATTAAAGTGTTATGATGACAAGTTGTGAGTCTTTGGGACTCATTCGAGAAATATGCCTGGCAAATAAAGGGCTGGTTCAGTCCTGGGGGGAGCGCCTGAATTCGTCAGTGGCCACGCGGGGGCGATAAGGACATCGTGGATGTTGGCATGCATCAATTCGTGTTTGATTAGTCATCATAATACACATGTGTGTGTGAATACGTGCTTGATTCTAAACTTAAGTGACATCCTGAGTTATTGATCATGCTTCTATATTATCTGGTTCTTCATGTGTTATTGAATTGACTCATTCGTTCATAGCTTTGAACATTCATTGTTAATAATGGTCATGTTCTTATCTTGAGATCGTACATGTGAATCCTTCTTAATTCAAGGAATTGAATTCTACTGGGCTAGTTAGCTCACCAAATCCTACTATTTCAGGTACCTACAATTCTAGAAGGCAGGAACTTCGGGATTTGTGTGTGGAGAGATCAGCCTTGGCGACATTTTATTTTTTTCGAGATTGTAAAGCAAGAATCATGTAACACCTATTGAATGGCAAATAATACTTGTTATTTAGTGAAGCTTCTAAGCAAATGTCAGTTCAATTAGTATAATTTACTCTTGACTTCTCGTTCGCTCACGTTCCGGCATTTATAGACATATTAAATGGCGGGACGTGTCACCAGATCTGAGCAGTAGCTGTCGATAGCTATGAAGTGCCTGTCGACAGACGAAGAGAAAAGTTAGATCCGATGGTCAGGATATGTTCTATATTGGGGTGATCCCTTCAAGCACGACTCTCCATACTTGGACACCTATATATATAGATCATATGAAGGTATTTTCGCAGCAAGCAGCCACCATACCAAAACCCTAAGCAAAACCCAAGAAGAAGAGCTTCTCCCTGCTGCTCTGCTTCAACTCTCCATCCAGAGCAAGGAAGATCCATCTTACGAGCAGAGTTGAAGTCGGTTCGTCCATGGTTCAAGCTTCTCCATCATCTGATCATCATCCATACGAAGCTTGGAGTTCTTCTGGACGACCACCACGAAGAGTTCACATCTGGATTTGTTTCTACATCTCAAAACTATTCTCCTTCCATACTTTTCACTACTCTGTGTGTGTGGAAGTGGTTTAAGCGTCCCTTATGCTTGATCCACGTGTGTGTGGTTGCTCTGAGTGCGTGTTTGCCTCAGACAACGTGCGTATGTGTGATTGTAGGGTTGAACTCGCTTAATAAGCAATTTTTCTGTGTGTGTGGTGTGTTGATCAGATCAAGGCTAGAGGATCTGATCTATTGTGGACTTGATCTAGCGTGTGTGTGTGTGTGATTGAGTCGTCGTGCTCAAGTGTGTGTGTGTTGTACTCATCTTTGAGTAGTGTGTCCTCACTGTGTGAGGGGTGGACGTAGGAGTCACGTGGTGTGATTTCCGAACCACCTAAAAATCTCTGTGTAATGGCTTGATATTGTCTCATCGTTAGATGCATGCATAGGGGTTCGATAAAATTCTTAACATTCACACACTAGTTCACATAATCTGATTGTTCAATTGTCTCACACACTTTGTGCACTGAATCACATCTGATCAGTGGGGTTTTTAATTGAGTAGATTCATTATTTCGAAGTAATTTTTAAATTGCTTAAGTTTCCGCTGCAAATCTATTCAACCCCCCCTCTAGCTTTGCCATCACCAAATATCTGATCCTAACAATTGGTATCATAGCGAGGTTTCTTCGATTTACTGCTTTAATAGCTTGATCTCACGAACAGGAGAAATTCGATCTCATGGAAACTAACAAGGGATTTATGGCTGAAGGACACTCAGTGTCTAGGCCACCCTTCTTTGATGGCACTGACTATCTGTATTGGAAAAATCGTATGCAGGTTTTTCTGAGAGCTCAAGACTACGAGCTGTGGAAAATCGTCAGCAAGGGAGCATATGAGTTGCCCGCTGACGAAGATACCTGGACTCGAGAATAGATTCAAAAAGGTACCTTGAATTGGAGCGCATTGAACATGATGTAGTGTGCCGTGCATCCCAAGGAGTTTTCAAGAGTCTCCACATGTAACTCAGTAAAAGAAATGTGGGACGAGCTTGAGCTCATTTACGAAGGTACGTCTGAGGTAAGAGAAACCAAAGCAAGCATGCTAGTATCTGAATATGAGATGTTTAAAATGAAAAATGAAGAAACCATTTCATATATGTTTGCTAGATTCATGCTAATAATAAATGGGTTGAAAGGTCTTAAAAAGGAGTACTCAAAAAGTGACTTAGTTAGGAAGATACTTCGATCTCTTCCATCCTCTTGGCATACTAAGGCCACTGTCATTGAGGATTCTAAAGATCTTTCCACAATGAAATTGGATGAACTAATTGGATCCTTGATGACGTATGAAATAAATCTGAAAAGAAAAGAAATTGAGGTAAATCCTAGGAAATCCATTGCTTTAAAAGCCTCTAACAAAAGTTCTTCAAGTTCTAAGAAAGAGGCACAACAGGAAAGTGATGAATCTGAATCGTCTAGTGATAGTGAGAATGATGAGATGGCCATGCTCACTAGACAGTTCAAAAAATTCCTCAGGTTTAAAAAGAAAGACGCATGTAACTCTAAAACTTTTCCAAAGAAAGATTTTACAAATAAGTTTGAGTCTAACAAGAAATCTAACATGATTGTATGCTATGAGTGCAAGAAATCAGGGCACATGAGAGGTGAATGCCCAGAGCTCAAGAAGAAGCTCAAAAAGGACAAATTCACCTTCAAGAAAGCGAAGGCAATGATGGCAACTTGGAGTGATGAAGATGAAGACGACAATGCTCAAGGAAGCTCTAGAGATGAAGAAATTCAGTGTTTAATGGCAAGGAGTGAAGACTCAAATGAGGTAAACTCTTCCTTTGAAAACTATATAGATGATGAATGGGAAGAGGCATACACCTTGCTCTTTGAAAATTTTTGTGAATCCAAGTCTAAAAATAAAGCACTGAAAAAGAAACTCACTAATCTTGTGTCTAGCACAAACACTGATGAACAACTTGCAATCATGTCTAAAGAAATTGAATTGCTGAAAATTGAACAGGAAGGTCACTATGAAGAAATGGATTGCATGAAAGAAAAATTGCAAGAAAATGAAAAGGAAAAACAAAGTCTAATCAATTCTCTTGAAAAACTTCAACATAAAAATCAAGAGATTCGGAAAAAGTTGGAACAAGCTGAAAAGGAATTAAAAGGAAAAATCTGAAGATCTTTTAAGATTTGTAAAAGGAAAGCAAAATCTTGATGCTGTTTTGGGTGTTAAACCAAATGTAACTAGGCATGGGCTTGGATTTCAACCAGAAAAACAAAAGAAACTAGGAGAGAAATTGATTACATCTTTTGTTGATTGTGATCCAAGTTCAAGTAAACAAGTTCCACCCAAGAGCAAGAATGCTCAGGCTAAAGGTAAACAATCTCAAAACAATCAAAAGACCTCTTCTGTTCCACAAGCCTGGAAGTACACTCAAAAGGGAAAACCATCCAGGCAACAAAAGAGAAAAATGCAAACACAAGTTCAACATATCAACAAAAGAAATGTTTTGAGTAAAACAACATCATGCAATGTCTGTAAAAAACTTGGCCACACTGAAAAACAATGCTGGAATAATTTGAACAAACTAAAATGCAAACAAATTTGGATTCCAAAGCATTTACTTTTTGGCATGAATAAAACATTGGGACCCAAAGTAATTTGGGTACCAAGACCTCTTGTCTGATCCATCTATGCAGGAATGCCTAGCGGCCCAAAAAAAATGGTACTTGGATAGCGGCTGCTCAAGGCACATGATGGGCGACAAAGAAAAATTCTGTTTGCTGGTTGAAAAAGACAGAGGACAAGTTGTCTTTGGAGGTAACAATAAGGGCCAAATCATTGTCACATGTAAGGTTGGTAAGTATGCCTCTAACTCTATAGACAATGTGTTACTAGTTGATGGTCTTAATCACAATCTTCTTAGCATTAGCCAATTGTGTGATAAAGGCCATAAAGTCATCTTTAAATCAAATGCATGTCAAATTGTTGATAAAGAAATAGGAAGTCTCAAGTTTTCTGGAAAAAAGAGTGAATAACATCTATCTAGTTGATTTAAATGAACCAGGAAACAACAATTTGTGTCTTGTTGCAAATAAACAGGATGAATTGACCTTGTGGCATCGTAGGCTAGGTCATGCAAGCTACAGTGTTTTGCACAAGATCATGAGGATGAAACTGGTAAGTGGACTTCCTAAAATTCAGTTCAATAAAAATGAAAGTTTTTTTTGTGATGCATGTGCACAAGATAAACAAACTAGAAAGTCTTTCAAATCAAATGCTTGGTATGAATGTATGTATCCTTGATTGATTTACTTGAATGTGAGTCATCACATACACACACCATGGGGGAGTAAGTTTAGGCTAAGTGAGTGAAATTCTTAAGGGTAACCCTTCATACTCAATGTGTCATAATCCCTCATTAATATGAGTCAAATTTCTCTCAACCCCAAGCCTTTAAACTGAGTTTTCAAGTCCCTGTCGACAGCCACAAACCTAGATGTCGACAGCCAAGCCTTCCCAGAACCATCATCTTTCTGGCTCTCAGTACTTGTCAGCAGGCATATACTTGCTGTCGACAGATACACATTTTCTGTGAATTCTTCATCTTTCCTCATCCTTTCTTCATGAGTGTGTTCATATTATTGATGCATGGGGAGAATTGGGTATTTATATGAAGTTACAACCTTTCATACTCACAAAGTATCAAAGACATTGAATTAATCACAATGATTTTGAAATAATATTTTGTGCTTGAGTCTAGGTTGTGTCATCTAGAAAATATTGATCAAATCTAATGGCTTTAACCTAACTCACTTGAATAACTCTCTTGTGGATAATCATTTATCTGAAATAGGTTGACAAGTAAGAAGGTTTTTGAAATTAATGTCTTTCATTAGTTTTTAACCTTAGATAACATTTTGAACTTGATTTTCACAACAAAAATAAAAGGGAGAAAAGCTACCTATTTCCAAATTCATGAAAATTCAAATAAAAATAAATATGAAATGGGATAAAGGCAGAGCAATGATGAACATCACTGAGTAACTGGGGACATGTGCATCACAAATGTTTGTCTTCGCATCAAAAAGTTCCTTCATTAACTCTGCATAATGGTATGATAGTCACTAACACTGAGTAACTGGGGGTAAGGGCATTACAAATGTCTTCCTTCACGTCAAAAGGTGGAAGTGATACTAATTACCGCTTTTCCCACATTAACTTGATCAAAGAAATAGTTCAATATTAGAAATACAGTGAAGCCTCCATGTTTTTAAATCAATGTCAATTTGTTGTTTATTGTTAATTGTTCATGCAAACATTACTTTCATTTACCAACTGAACATCACCCACCAAGAAATATGTTTTTATACAATGGTTTTATTCAAAGGGGTTATCTTATTTTCATATGTTTTTGAACGATGTCTTCTAAATGCTACAACTTGAGATTCCCGGAGTATTATCTCTTAACCATTGTAGAATTTTTGTGTGTCTTAATACTATTGTTTATGACACTTTGTAGTGGGTATCAACCTATTCTCATCCTTGCAATCTCATTTGAACACTCATTCCCCACTCAACTCTTTCACAATTCAGTTCTGGGGTCAAGTAGTTCTTTGCTTTATTTTTATTCATGAGTGCATGAACAATCTTTTTGGATGTTGCCAAAAGGGGGAGAAACATCAAATGCCAATTTTGTTAATTTTGTCATCATAAAAAAAGGGGAAGAATGTTGGGTTATGACATGTGCTTTAATGTTTTTGATGATGAGAAATGACAATTGATGTTATGTACATGGTTCAAACATGATGACAAGAACAAAGACATGAAAGAAACATGATGTTGATAAAATACTTTTATTGATCAACTATGCATTCATTATATCTCACTTATAATGTTTCTCAATGTAGGTGTGAATGCATACAAGTCAAGCAACAAGAACCAAGTGAAAAAGAACAAGAAATACACTTCAAGTCATTACCTGTCGACAACTAGGAAAGTTCCTGTCGACAGATGAACAATCCAGAACACACAAGCTACTGGAAGCTCATTTGGAGTAGTAGCTGTCGATAGATGTCATGTACCTGTCGACAGATACAAATCGCCTGTCGACAGCCATCAATCTGCTTGTCGACAGATGAAGCCTTCCAGCAACACCATGGTTCTGGAAACCAGATCTGAGCAGTAGTTGTCGACAGCTATGAAGTGCCTATCAACAGACGAAGAGAAAAGTCAGATCCGATGGTCAGGATATGTTCTATATCGGGGTGATCCCTTCAAGCACGACTCTTCATACTTGGACACCTATATATATAGATCATATGAAGGTATTTTCGCAGCAAGAAGCCACCATATCAAAACCCTAAGAAAAACCCAAGAAGAAGAGCTTCTCCCTACTGCTCTGCTTCAACTCTCCGTCCAGAGCAAGGAAGATCCATCTTACGAGCAGAGTTGAAGTCAGTTCATCCACGGTTCAAGCTTCTCCATCATCTGATCATCATCCATATGAAGCTTGGAGTTCTTCTGGATGACCACCACGAAGAGTTTACATCTGGATTTGTTTCTACATCTCAGAACTCTTTTCCTTCCATACTTTTCACTACTCTGTGTGTGTGGAAGTGGTTTAAGCATCCCTTGTGCTTGATCCACGTGTGTGTGGTTGCTCTGAGTGCGTGTTTGCCTCAGACAACGTGCGTGTGTGTGATTGTAGGGTTGAACTCGCTTAATAAGCAATTTTTCTGTGTGTGTGGTGTGTTGATCAGATCAAGGCTAGAGGATCTGATCTATTGTGGATTTGATCTAGCGTGTGTGTGTGTGTGATTGAGTCATCGTGCTCAAGTGTGTGTGTGTGTGTGTGTGTTGTACTCATCTTTGAGTAGTGTGTCCTCACTATGTGAGGGGTGGATGTAGGAGTCACATGGTGTGATTTCCGAACCACCTAAAAATCTCTGTGCAATGGCTTGATATTGTCTCATCGTTAGATGCATGCATAGGGGTTCAATTAAATTCTTAACATTCACACACTAGTTCACATAATCTGATTGTTCAATTGTCTCACACACTTTGTGCACTGAATCACATCAGATCAGTGGGGTTTTTAATTGAGTAGATTCATTATTTTGAAGTAATTTTTAAATTGTTTAAGTTTTCGCTGCAAACCTATTCAACCCCCTCTTCTAGCTTTGCCATCACCGAATATCTGATCCTAACATGGAATGCCATGCAATGGCACAATTCTATCCACATATAATATGTCCAATCTATCCACTACCCATGACATGCTTACTGCTAGCAACCTACACACTTTTGTCAATCTGTCAACAAAAACCCATAAACCATTGTGTCCTGACGCTGTCCTGGGCAAACCTGCAACAAAGTCCATTGCTATATCATCCCATTTCCATTGCGGTATTGGTAAGGGCTGCAACAAACCACATGGCCTTTGGTGTTCCGCTTTAACCTATTAGCATATCAAACATCTTGCTATGAACTCTGCTATTTCCTTCTTCATACTTGGCCACCAAAAATATTTCTACAAATCTTGGTACATCTTCTTGCTTCCTGGGTGAATGGTATACTTGGATCAGTTTGCTTCCTCTAACACTTTTTTGCTTCACCCCGGCTTCATTTGGAACATACAATCTGTGCCTGAACTGGACTACACAATCATCATCAATGGTAACATCCTCCATTTTCACAATTTTAGCCAAATTCTCATTTATTTTCTGAGCTTCTATTATTTGCCAATACAAAGATGGCTCCACCGTGCTACTGGCTAACACTGCTCACCGCTGGCTACTTGGAATAAATAGGGAGTTTTCTGCTACATCTTCATATAGCTTCCATTCTCTTATCATCATGTGACTCATCACTGCTTTTCTACTCAATACATCTGCAACCACATTAGCCCTACCCGGTTGATATGCCAAGCTGAAGTCATAGTCTTTCAAATATTCCATCCATCTATACTGCCTCAAATTTAAATCTTTTTGTGAGAAGATGTACTTCAAACTCTTGTGGTCCGTGAAGATCTCAAACCTCTCACCATACAAATAATGCCGTCATATCTTCAATGCAAACACAACCTCCGTAACACCCCGGAAATTTAGTGATTTAAAAAATTTTAGAATAAGTAAATTCTGCAATTATCGGAATGATAAAACTTACGTACTATTATCGTACGAGAGAAAACACATCGAAAAATTCCGTAAAAATTATAAATCAACCCCAAATATTGTCCATAAGTGTGCCACGAAGGAATTCATGCAACGAAAAATCTGAATGGTCGAGTGTACGTCACACGTGACCCAGTTAACCGAATTAGGAAACTAAGTCAGGAAATTGTTAACACGGAAAAATAACCCAACCATAAATTAAATAAACATATTGGAGAGACTTCCAATACCATGTATGAATGACCCATTAACAAGATTGGGACATTGGAGCACATTTGGCCCAAGGATAAAAATTGGGACAAGAAAATACCAGAAATTCGTGTATGTAATTATGCAATAATTAGGGAGGGCAATTTAGGGTTAAAATTAGGGTAATTAGTCATGCAAGGTAAGTCAAAACCGGACCCAACTCTAATAGCTGGTTTCCTAAACCTTTTTCCACTCTAATTGGGAGGGAGAATCCCAAAACATGGAAGGGCCAAGCAGAATTCGGAGCCCCTTTCCTAGTCCCATTAGGACATGCAATAGAACCCTAAATCTATAAGAACTCGTCACTAAACTCTTGGGGAAGGTTTGGCAATGAGTTGGGGTCGTTTGGAGGCGGGCTAGGGCTTCAGAGGAGGAGGAGAAAGGTTGGGAACCGGAGCTTCATCCCCCTTCATCCTCTGCTGCGTCCAGAACGTTGACTGGTCTTAGATCTTCATAAAGGTAGGTGTTCTTGGGCCAAGATTAAAGAAAACCTATAACATCTTGTAGAGCTTCGAGTCTATGTTCATTTGCACTTGATTTGCCCAATTTTCATGGAGTATACATGGAGTATTAGTCGTTTTCCCTAAGTCGTGCACAGTTAGGGCTTTTTCCGTTCTTCTTATTATGCACACGATTTGATATCGAATTAGACTAAACTCCCTTCATGAAAGTTATTCTACTCGTAGTCCTGATCATCTTTCATGTTTAACGTTTTGTCTAAATGTCATTGGTTAGAGAGTTATAAGTGTGGTAAGAGGGTTTCTGCATGAATCTACGTCTGCAGATTTCACTTGACTTCCACGTTTGAGTTTGACCTGATCAAAGCCTCTCAAACCCTCATTATTTTTCTAATTCCGATTTACTGGAAGCACCTTGGCATGTCTAGATTAGTTTAAAACTAGTTTTGCTATTTTCCATGCACTGTACAATTTGTTCTCTATTTTGAAGCACCATGTGTCAATATAAGGCAGTTCTGAACTGCAATACAAGACAGATCAGAACTCTGCCAGGCTCAGGCGCAGACCCTGTGAACGCGACGGCCCGATAGGCCGCGTTCACAAGGACCGTCGCGACAGAGTGCTCTGTCGCGATCTAATCGCGACAGTCCTATCGTCGCGATCTTCTGACCAGACAGTCGCGACCCTCATTGGGGTCCGTCGCGACCTGACCTCGGTTCTAATAGCCCTGTCGCCTTTGTCATATGTACCCGTCGCGATTTGCCTGCCTGATCTGACAAGCCTGTCGCGATCCTTACAAGGCACTGTCACGTTCTGATCTGACCCGTCGCTACCTTTACAAGTGACCATCGCGATCTCAGGATTTTTACATAAAACCACGTGATTTCTTGCAAATCTTACCATATATACCCGATGTCTATTTAACATGATATTCAATGTGTGAATTGCATGTCTTGGATCTGATCATTATATGATGTCTACTAGCATGTGCATGATGTTATATAGTATGCATGGTCCTAAAAGCAATCAACCCATTGAAAAATGGTAATGATATGAATATGATCCAAATGTGTAATTATGGTTGACCTTATGTTCCTTGGATTATCTTGTGATCTTACTTATTGTCAATTGATACGATAAGAATATGATATGAATGTGGGGATGAATACATATTAGTATGACCTGTTAGTGGAGTTTATATCATGATTTGCATATGAGTTTCAATAGTTATATGCTTTCCAATGTTCCATTAATTATTTGTTAATTGCATACATGTTAGGAATGATTCGTGACTCGTCACTTACACATTTGCACGATTAGGCACACCCCTCTTGGGGAATTGAGAGCTCTCTGCCGGTCATTCCGAATCGGCAAGACTAGCGATCTTTTCCTTAAGACCTCCGTAAGTCTCCGCTCTCTATGGATTCCCACATAGAGGCCGAGTTGGTTGTACCATGAAGTACCTTGGAGATAGAGAGCACATGTTCTGCGTGCGATCCATCATTAGTCATCCTCATGTCAAGACATTAACGAATTATGAAACATAAGAGACGTCGTTATACTGTCCGTTTGTTCTCTTGAGCTTTTGTCATACCTTGACTCTATGAATGATCATGTCTTTCTTACTATGAGCTTGTCATTGAAACTCCGTGTCCATAATATGAATATGTTTGTTCGGCACAATATGGGTCTTCGGTCCATTTGACCAATGCCTGTGCAATAGGGGCCCTGTCTGGTCCTGGGGAAGAGCGCCCCAACGTACTTATTAACCGCGGGAGTATGGACTTTTGGTGCTTGGCATGGCACTGATACGATATGCAAGATTTGTGAGAATGTGCCTTTGTTTGATATGATAAGTTTGATTTGATATGATGTGATAAGATTTGATAAGATACGTCTGACCAGGTGAATACATGATATCTGTACGAATATGGCCAATCTCTTTTGATATGATTCTACTCTTAAAATATCTGTCCATTGCACATGCAATGCGATATTTGATTTGATATGTCATCCGTTCTATTCTTCTATTCAACTTGTTAAAAAAACATGCATTGTCATCATATTCATGTGCATATCTGCCTACTTAAAATGTTAACTATGTATATTAGTGCCCGCACAATATTGAGATGTAAATCCTATTGAGCTAGTTCGCTCACTTTATCATCCTGCCCTTTTCAGGTAGTGATGAGGAACCAGTGGAGTCTGATGGGGCAGGGCAAGAGTGATGAGCACCCGACGTTGAGAAGATGAAGTATTAGGAATAGGTATTGAATAGTCTATGTATTAGCGACGCATTTTCATTTGAATAATGAACCCTTTTGGTTGGTTCTTCTTATGTAAGGTTGTAACTAGTTGAATGGAATGAAATAAAGTATACTTTTGGTGATCATATCATAGCCTCAAATGTGTTATTATATTCAATTGTGACTCTGCGCTAGTCAACTGTGATACGCCTATTTGTATCGTTCACGTCTCTCGGTATTTATTTTGCTGCTAAATATCGGGGCGTGACAACCGTTGCCAATTCTAAATCATGTGTGGGATAATTCTCCTCGTGCCGCTTTAATTGCCTGGATCCATATGCCACAACCTTTCCACGCTGCATTGACACTGCTCCAAGTCCTCTCTTGGATGCGTCTATATACAAAACAAAACTGCCTCGGCTTGACAAAATTTCTAATATAGGAGCTGAAGTGAGATGCTTCTTCAATTCCATAAAACTACGCCTGCAATCAGATGACCATACAAAAGGTACTCCTTTCCTAGTAAGCTTCATCATAGGTGCTGCAATCTTGGAGAAATCCTGAATAAATCTGTAACACCCCAAAATTTAATACCAAATTAATTATATGATATCAAAAATTAGAGAAGATTCTAATTTTCATAAAAGACATAAATACATACTAGAAACCTGATTATCTTTACTTTAGAAATATTTCTACATTATTAAAGTAATTATGGTACTATCTTCAGATGTGCGCACTCCAACAGGGTGCCACTAGAATTCGGTAACGGAATTGAAATCCGAAAACACCATAATTTTTAGAAAAATGTGCTGATTTTAGAAACACAAATTTCCTGAATTATTGACACACGAATATCAAGATTAAGTCGACACAATGATTTTCGAGGTAATTTTTGCTGGATGAAAAATTAATTCTAAAAATTAAACTAAAATAACCATAATTTGTAAAACATTTCAATTAGCTTATATTTGAAATTTCAACTTAATTGGATATTGTTTGAATAGAAAAACATTAAGACAAAGGGGCCAGATGAATTATGCTCTATTTACGTAAACTATTTTTGGAATAATTCTGCTTACGTAGCCTTGGCTACGTAAGGCTTTCCTACTACTTGTGTAACTGGGTTACATGTTCCATGAAATGTGTTGGCAGTGGAAACTTCATGGTGAACGTGCCTAAGAAGGGAGAGTAGGAAGCTTTTACCTCAACGCGTGGGTCTTTGCAAGGACAGGTGGGGGGGGGGATTACGTGCCAACCATGCATTTAATCCCAAGGCTTATATAAACTCCCTTAGCTTCTCTCACGAGAGTTTTTCTTCTTCTTGTGCTGCCATTGCTCCTGCTAAAGCTGTTGTTGTCGTTGCTCCTACTGAAGCTGTCGTTGCTTTTGCTGAAGCTGTCGTGGCTCCTGTTGAAGTTGCTGTCGCTCCTGCTGTTGCTGCTACTGTAGCTACTACTGCTATGACTCCTACAGTTGCAACTCTTGCAGTTGCTACTGCTACAACTGCTGCTGCCATAGCTCTTGCTGAGTTGCCACAGCTATCCTTACATCTTTTACTTGGAGTAGAGAAGGATTTGCATTCCTCTTTGGCTAAGTAGGTTCCTCCCTACGACTCTTCTTCCATTTCTTGTTTTCATACTTATGCTCTCCATTTGTATAACCCATATTTCCTTTTGTTCCATGTTCTGTAGGATTTCCCTCCTTCTTGTCTCCTTCTCTTGTTAAGAAGTTTGTGATTAAGTGTTTATCACATTCATACCTTGACTTAGGTTCTGTAAACATCCTTAGGAATGCTTTTCTTATCCTTTGTAGTCATGCTTAAGCTAATGCTCATGTCTTATCCAAGCATACTTGTGGAAATCTTCCTATTAGATGCAAGGAATTGTTGTTTAGAAGAGTTGTATTTCTAGTAATCATCTTTTCATAAGTTCCATGCCACAATGTACTCCTATTGTTCTACTTCTTTCCCTCATGTAAGTGGTGTTTAGAAATGTGAATAAGACCCTTTAGATGTTGTTAACCATGTTTAGAATCACAGGAACACTTAGAAGAGTCTCCTGAGGTGATGTTAAACCATTTCTGGAAGATCAACCTATGACTATCGATAGATAGAACCCATCTGTCGACAGGTATCATGCTTCCAAAACCCAGAAATTCAGAAACACCAGTAGATGTCGACAGATAGAACTCATCTATCGACATATGATAACCATCTGTCGACAACCATCCATGGCCTGTCGACAGCTAGGGGCCAGATCCCAGAATCTAGTTCTGGATGACCAGTAGCTGTTGATAGCCACCTTATGGCTGTCGACATACACCAGTCTGTGATGTTAACCTGGACCATTCTTTTTCCAGTCAGAGGTGTGAGCAGGAACCCTGTAAAACTGAAACTCATACCTTATTTACATTTCATATCATTTAAGTAAATATTATAATTTGATATAACATTTACTTAAGATATTACATGTAAATAAGGAAGTACCCCCCCATTTGAATCTAATAAAAATATCAGAAAAATCATATCTCTTACCAATAAAAAGTCAACTCTCCCACCGAAGAAGAAAAACGTGATTTTGGCGATTCTATCAAAATAGCGTCTTTCTAATATCTCATAAATTGGCCTACCTGAGAGTCTCATAATTCAAATAAACCTAGTAGAATGCTAAAAAAATCCAAGGTCCGGTGAAACCACCAGTTTATGTTGACAAATAGAACCATTTCATCATCAATCCAAGTTGTCACACTCTTATATTGTCCAAACAAGTTGCCTTTCCCATTTTCTTGGATTCTAAACTATTATACCACTGAGATGAATCATTTAATCATCATCTACATCCATCTTTGGATTATTCTTGGACATTCTAAATTATCTTGATTCTCATACCTTCTGGATATCTTTAAGTATTAACTCCTAGAACTCTGCTTCCTGTGATATTGTTTTACTCCTGATGTGTGCCCAAGTACCATGTATGTATATCAGAAATGGAAATGGGATGATGTACTTTTGGGTCTTTGGACTCTCTCTTGATTTAATGCCAGTGCAAATGGGGCAGATCCAGTCCCGGGAGGAGCACCCGAATACGTTTAATATGCGTAGAGCAACATGGATCTGTAGGGTGTTTGGCATGACACCACTACAAGCTAGATTGGTCGACATTTCCACGAACTATGTTGAAACATGAATGTTATTTGCTTGCTTGAGGAGTGGACAGGGCATCTTTACACATACACTTTCTCTATTTTCTTCTGAATTATTGATCATATACACTCGTGCTTTGCTATTTCATTGATGGTCACATTATGTCAGTTCTTTGGCATATTATTTCATGCTTGTTACTATTTGATAATCATGGTTCACTTCATCTATGATCTGATTTGTATCATTTTCCATTACTTGTAGTTAGTACTTACTGCCTTCTTGTATCTCAATTATCCTTGACTCATGCAAACTTTTATATTCCTGATTTTGGAGGATAAATCCTACTGGGCAAGAGTGCTCATACCTACTTTTTCTCAGGTAATCTACAGTTCTAGAAGGCGGGACATCAGGATTTGTGTGCTGAGAGATCAACCTTTGCGGCGTTTACCTTTGAGTTGTAAATTGAGAATCATGTAATACCTGTAGAACGACAGTTAATAAATTTTTATTTACTGAAGCCCCGAGCAATTTTCTGCTCAAATAGTTCAAAATTTACTCTTGATTTCTTATTCGTTCACGTTTCGGCATTTATAGATATATTAAATGTCAGGACGTGACAAAATCGCCTGTAGTAACCTGCCAAGCTAAGAAAACTCCTAATCTCTGGCACTGACTTTGGTTCCTCCCATTTCATAACCGCTTCCACCTTAGCTGGATCAACTGCAACACCTTCACCTGAAATAACATGTCCCAAAAACTAAACTTCCTTTAACCAGAACTCACACTTACTGAATTTTGCAAATAATTGGTGCTCTCTCAATGTCTACAATGTGATCCTCAAGTGGGCTGCATGTTCTTTTTCTGAGGCTGAATATACTAAAATATCATCTATAAACACCACAATAAACCGATCTATATATGGGTGGAAAATCTTGTTCATCAAATTCATAAATATTGCAGGTGCATTGGTTACCCCAAATGGCATAACCACAAACTCATAATGCCCATACCTGGTCCTGAATGTTGTCTTGTCAATGTCCTCTTCCCGGATCCTCAATTGATGGTACCCCGACCTCAAATCTATCTTGGAGAACACCTTAGCCAAATGCAATTGGTCAAACAAATCATCTATCTGTGGAAGTGGATACATGTTCTTTATTGTGACCTGATTCAATTGGCGGTAATCAATACACATTCTTAAGCTTCCATCCTTCTTCCTAACAAACAAAACCAGTGCTCCCCACGGTGAGTGACTAGGCCGAATGAAACCTTTCTCAAGCAATTCTTGCAATTGCTTCTTCAACTCCTTCAATTCTGTAGGTGCCATCCTGTAGGGTGCCTTGGGGATTGGCATGCTACCCGACTGCAACTCTATTGTAAAATCCACCTCATTGTGTGGTGCTAAACCTGGTAACTCTTCTGGAAACACATCTACAAACTCTCTAACCACTGGTACCATATCCACTATCTTACCTATCTCAACCAAGCTAACCGATGCCAAATATGCTACACATCCCGCATTAATTAACTTCCTAGCCTTAAGAACAGAAATGATAAACTTAGGAGTATAGAATGACATACCTTGAAATTCAAATATTCTGCCTCCTGAATGGCTGAACCTTACTCTCTTCTTTCTGCAATCAACAACTGCCCCATATGCTTCCAACCAATCCATGCCTAATATCACATCATATTCTTTCAACTGCAGTGCATACAATTTTGATGGCAATTGATTACCTTGGATCATAACAGTAACCTCATCCAAATAGCATGTAGTAAGCATGGAATCCCCAGAAGGGACCTCTACTACAAGCTCACACTGCCTCTCCTCAAATGGATGCACCATACTATCAATGAAATCTTCAGAAATAAAAGAGTGTGATGCACCTGGATCAATTAATGTTCTAGCAGAGAATTCAAGAAGTGGTATAATACCTTCAATCAGATTTGACGCCTCCCCTTGAGCTCTTGTGATTGCCATCACTTGTCCTCATCCTTCTCCTCTCTGGTAAGGTGTGCCTCTACCATGCTCAACTGAAGGCTGCTGCTGCTGCTGCTACTGTGGTGCTCCTCTTTCATAACTAGCTTTTCTTGGATACGGACAATTCCTCGCCAAATGGCTCGGCTGATCACAATTGTAACATCTGAATTCTGCGGGCTGCCTTGCCATACTTTGCTGCGATTCCTCCACTTTCGGCTTGTAGCCTCTACCTTGCTGAGATCCTTGCTGCCTGCCGCCTCCTCAGCCTCTAAATATCTTCTTCAGCTTGTTTCCCCACTTGCCAAAGCCCGATGAAGAAGCTCCTCCCGAAGGTGCCTTGCCCTTGCTAACACCCGATGATTACTGTGGAAGTCGAAAACTACCCCCACTTGATCCCGATCCGCTGGATTGCCTGGCTTGCACTATTCTTTCTAATATTGCTGCTCTTTGGGTTGCCTCTTCCACTGTCCCACACATCAAAGAAATCACTGCATCTTGTAACTCCGGCATCAGTCCCCGAATAAAGTACTCAACCATCATTGCATTGTTAGTCACCACATATGGTGCATACCTACTCAAGGCCATAAACCTCATTTGATACTCCAATACCGACAAATTCCCTTACTGAAGTGTTCTGAATTGCTCCCTTTTGGCTTGCTGAATTTGCACGGGAAAGAAAGTGTTATTGAATACTTCAAGAAACTCGGGCCATGTAATTATATCCTCTGCTTGGTGAACACGGTTTGCATCTTGAGTCTCCACCATTCTTGTGCAAATCCTCTCAACTGGTAAGTAGCTAAAATGCCTCTATCCGCCTGTGGACATCTCATTGTAGCAAACACCCTTTCTATTTCATGTACCCAATGTTCAGCTGTATCCAGATTCGGACCTCCTGAGTATGTAGGTGGTTGCAACCGCAGGAACTTCTCCACTAACACCGTGGACTCCTCCACACTGGCTGACCTCGCTGGTGCAACTGGAGGCATAGGTACAACATGTGGTACCTCTACTCCAAACTGTGGTGCTAGGGGTGCTAACACTACCTCTTCCTGTACTGGTGGTACTCCCGCTGGCTGAACCGGTGGCTACTGATCTAGCCGTGTCTGAATCTGAGTGATACTGTCCCATAACCTTTCTATCATCTGGTGTGTGGTCTCCTCAGGTTCATCACCACCACCTCCCCAATAACTTCTATCAACCATTTATAAACCTGCACACACAACTGTTCCAAATCCACACAACACACAAGCATATCATTACCAAAAATAGGGCCAACTACTAGCAGTAGACTATAATAAGGAACATATTATGTACATTTCCTATTCCTTCATATTTACACGAACCTTGCTCTGATACCAACTGTGATGGTCCTTGCTGTTCAGGCCCGTTAACTCGATAACGTGCCCGACACGACTCCGCCTCCCGCGATCGGGCCGAAGCCTCGCAATGGATATCAACCACACATGTCCGTGAAAATATAAAGAAACACGCTGAACATATATAAGTTTCCATTTCTCACACATATTCACATGAAATGTACATATTTAGTTCCATAACATAGTCTTTAAACAAAGTACAACAGCCCGGGACTAACCCCCAAGGCTCCACAAGTAAAGGCATTACTCTGCTGGTGACGAAGGCCCGACTCCACTACGGTGCTGACCGGAACTAGAAGAGGGACGAGAACCCTCCTGCTCTCCTTCACCTGGAAGAGGAAGGGGTGAGCCTCGCATGTCATTGGCTCAGTAGGGCAACTCCCCCAAAGCCGAAAACACAATGTACAACAATTATATATAGCAAAGCGGTAAAGCATTTAGAATATATAACCACCTATGCATGACGCTACAACTGTAAGTAAATAAACGGAAAATCACGTACACGTGTACAAGCTACAGAAGGGCACGCCGCACACGGGTCACGAGAACTAGTTCGCAACACCAGCCACAGACCCAGAGTAACAACACAAGTACACCTCTCAGTCTCGCAGCCACGGACAGAAGGTTCAGCTACAGCTCCACCTCTACAAGGCCAAGAAATGTGGAAACCGACCAACACCACACCTGTAGACTACACCATTGTAGGCCCAAGCTTGACACCTTTAGGGACTCCGGCTGAGAACCCTAAAGTGAGGCACTGGAAATAAGACTAGCTGAGGACCAGTACGTCTACTGGTGTCCGTCCCCCAACCAAGAGCGCGCTACAAGTGACCGCACACCCACAAACATGTGTCGCTGCCCCTGTCGTCTTTCCCTCAGCCGGATGTACAACTCAAACTCAGGAGTGAGGGTGTCTAAGAAGACGACTCAGACCTTGACAGTACTCATTGCACCGGGACAAACCCCGAGCACCCGGTACTGGGGACCCGACTAGAAAGGTAACCTCGGAAGACATTATAACCCAACTTGCTACGCACACATTTCCATACAAAACTTCTCGTTATCAACCACGGTATAATCCGACTCGACCCATATAGTCCCTACATTGCATGGACAACACTACCCTAGCAATGTAGGATAGAAACTGGGTAGACTGGCCATAGAACCCTAGAGCTCGGGTGGCCACATCTAAAAGGCGTCCAACACAGTAGACGCTTATCGACTCAAATCGCGACGGACTTACCTGTCACCTTAAAGTCTGAATCGCGACGGGCCAAGTCGTTGCGTTCACATGAATCGCGACGCCTGGTTCCATCACCTTTCAGACAACAGAAACACAACCTGTAACACCATTCCAGAAATCACACCACAAAGCCATACATGTGTGTAAAGCGAGAGATAGCAGTTTAAATGAAACCCTAAACATGGTTTCTATCATGCTCATCCAATTTCCACAACCAAAACCTCAAACCCTAACCTACACAGTCCATACAAAGGAAAACAGGGTAGAATTCCCCCTACTGGCAAATGAAACACAAAATCGACGCTACCCAAAGGTTCCCCGCGCTTCGAAGCTCCTCCTCGTGCCGGAACCACGCCAAACGGGCAGCTAATCACTCAAAATCGCCCCAATTCTCCTTCAAAACCCGCAGCACAACTTCTCCCAGCTGAATAGTGCAACTGCACTGTTCGGCCTTGGCAAAAGCCCAAAACCTACTGAGTCTAAATCGCGACGTATTGGGCCGTCGCATTTAGAAATGCGACGTACCTCAGCGACGCGTTTAAACCCGACATCCCTGCATGCGCCATGCGGCGCGCATGCAGTGGCACTCACGTAATAGCAGTGCGAAATCGCGACGTGGAAGGTGGTCCCATTCATGTGAAAATCACGACGTCTGGTTACGTCGCATTCTTAATGAACTAGACAAAGGCTTGTTTGGGTTGTGAACTCCAACCCACTAGCCTCCCTTCCTGTCAAACCAACCTGTAAAGACACATATGAACATACTCATACAACCAATGGGCCACACACTGGCCTCCAAACCAGGTAAACTACGATTCGAGCATACCGGTTATTACAATTATTATAGACTAATCAAGCAAGTCATGCACCCTGATGCAAAGTCAACACCCTAGTCAATCAACTCTCACAAGCACAAATACTTTCAGAAGCTCCTCTCAGAACCAGACTAGGCCCCTTTAATGCTACATATTAGTTGTGGATATAAGATCCCATGCATTTTCTAAACAATCATTCATAGTCACAAGTTCCAAGGAATAATGTATATAAGGATATAATTGTACGTTATTATCAAAAATTCTAAGGAATAGTTTAGAGTATTCAGTAAGAAGTTTCAAGCATGGTACAGGTCCAAATATGTTCAGAACAAAACAAGAATTAATCACAAATAATCAGTGAAAGGACAAGAGTTTGAGGCTTAGTAGCTTGAGAGTATCAGGTCTTTGAATGATAGCCGATTCCATATACGAGTCAATCTATAAAACAAGTGAGAGTTGATTCTTAAGGTCTGAGTTGATTCTATACACAAAGTGTTGATTTAATAGAGAGGAAATGTAATGCCCTCTCTACCCTTGTGCGGTTATAACAACCCACATTGGAACAAAGAGAGACGCCACAGTGGGAAAGTACTCAACATAAGTGGAACAAGTTAAGATACACACAAATAACAAGTAGAACTGCATCGGAAATAAGCAATGAATGTGTCCATCAACTAATAACCAACCTCACAGTCTGTATAGTAAACAAGGAAATAATAATAATGTCCAACATCATAACCAAGTCTATAATATAATGTCTATAGTCCAACTACAATCATCACACCACGTACTAAGTAAAAGAAACTCTAAACTCCAAGTCAAACAAGAGCTCCACGCCACGAACTACTCCTCACACTTGGAGTCAGTAGTCCTCGTTAGCTCTTCTATCTCTAACTAGTCAGTCTCACCTGTATCATTAGCAAGTATGAGTCTAAACAATAGACTCAACAAGCAACTCATGGCCACATCCACATACTTATCATATGCATTCTAACATAGCATACACATGAATAACAATTTAACTTACACATGGCTAAGACTAGCAATTAACTTTGTAATATATAGTTGCTGTCTCCATGTGCCTTTGTGAAGTTTTGAAGTTGACAAAATATGGAATGAATTGTAGCAACCCGGAAAATTTAGTACTTAAAAAATTCGAGATAATAATTTCTATAATAACGAAAGAATAAAAACATATGTACCATTATCGTATGTACAAGAACACATCAGAAAATTTCGTAAAAATTATAAAACAACCCCAAACATGATTCCTAAGTGTTCCATGAAGAAATTAGTGCAACGAAAAAATCCGATTGGCTAAGTGTACTTCACAATATAACTAATTATTCAAATTAGGAAACTAAGTCAGAAAACTGTTAACACGGAAATATAACATGATCACAAATTAAATGAACATGTCGAAGAGACTTCCAATGTCATGTATTGATGACTCATTATCGAACTTGGACCAATAGACCTCTCATATCCCATGAATAAATTCAAGTAAGAAAAATATAATAAATCTCGTAACTCTATTATTCCTAATTAAAAAGGGAAATTTCCATAAATTATATTCCATTAAGTGATGGGCTTTGTTAAATGGATCACATAAAAGTTATTGGGCCAAAATAGGGATTTTTAAAAGAGAAATAATAGGAAAATACCCTAAATTCGTATCTTAAATATTTCCTAAAAAGAAAAGGGATATTAAATCATTAAAATAGTTAATATGGGTTGGAATTGGACTCCTAACCCTACCCAAATTGGCTAGGCATGAATTTGCAACCCAACCTAACTCAATTAGGAGTTGGAAAGCTTGGAAGGTGGATAGAAATAAGAAAAACTCAGAATTAAATAGGAATTTGAGTAGTAGTAGGAATTAGAAACAAGGGAGCTTAAATTGCAACGTCGCGTGTTTTTCGGATTCTTATGAATCGTATGAGTAATGGTTGTGGTGGCCATTGCGAGGCCAATATGGTCTGGATGTGTGGTGTGTGCAGGTTGGTTTTGAGATAAGTCAGAATCTGCAGCAGTTGATTAGGGGTTGACGACCTAGGGTGGTCGTTGACATGGGTTGGCGTCTATGTATGTGACGTTTACTCTATGAACTTGGCGACAAGAGATATGGACGTCTAACCTTGGCGGTTTGATTGGCGACAGCCATGTTGACGCCAACCTGTGCGACCTGTTGAATATAGGGTCACCCGAGGGCAGCTTTTCCACTTAGTTCTCCCTCTTCTTCGCCCTACTTTCACGCCTTTGCTCCCCTGCTGCTTCTAACGGTTGCTAAAGACTGGTTAGGGGATCGTGGAACGAGTGGCGGTGACCAATTGTGCCAGGAAACGCCAGTGCGAGGCGTGATTCCCGTGGGAGTTCGCAGAAAGTTTGGCGTGAATCAGGGATGTTTAGGAGGTTTATGTGCGTTCCGAGGTAGGGAGCGACCCCTTTAGTTGCTTTTGAATGTCATGATGTGCTATGAAAACATGTAATAGCATGCTATTCGTATTTTTGGGTAAGGGTATTCCATGCGGGGTCAAAGGGTGGTTTGATTGATTTACTTAGTGAAACATGTTGTTACGGTTTGTTTATAATGCATGGATGTTAGAGAAAGGATTTTGTTGTGTTTTCCACTAGTTTTGGGGCCAAGAACACTTGTGGAATCGGCCTAAGGTTTCTGTGGGAGCTGGTAGCCGAGGAGCTTGGCGTCAATATCGATTGACGCCAGGTTCTTCAGCTGGGAGATAGACGGCCAGTGATCTTGCCGTCTACATCCCATCAACGGCAGTCGATATTGCCGCCAGCATGCTTTTATTTAAATATTGTTATATTGAATATTTAACAATATCGAGTGGTGCATTGGTATTTGTGGTGCACCTAGTGCACGTGGTTTCTGAGATTAGCGTACTGGGTACACAGTTAGCTGGTTCTTTATGTGTTTACATGGTATTCACGTGTAGTGGACTATTAGTGCACGCGGTTTACGTGAGACTTCACGTAGTTTGTGTGTGACGTGCACGTGGTTTTGTGTGTGTGGCAAGTAGTATGACGCCTACCGTTGTTACCTCTCCAGTTGGGTGCTCTAGGTTCTCTGTGAGCCAGGCTGTTAGCTCGGGACTTTGTCCCGGTACTTGTGTTGTACCGTCGAGGTCTGTGTCGTCTGACCTGGACACCCTCACTCCTTTGATTGAGTTGTACGTCCGACTGAGGGAAAGACGACAGTGGGACAGTGACTGTTGTACTTGTCTTTTGGTCACTTGTAGCGTGCTCTTAGTTGGGGGTACGAACACCAGTTGTCGACACTGGTCCCCAGCTAGTCCTTTTCCAGTGCCTCACTCTAGAGGGCCCATGCCAGGGTCTCTAGAGGTGCCAGGCATGGGCCTGCGACCATGTGGTCCACAGGTGGTGGTGTTTAGTTGGTCTCCACAGTTGGTTGACCTTTTCACGTGGAGCGGCAGCTGGACCTTTCGTCCGTGGCTGCGAGACTGAGAGGTAGACCTGTGTGTGTTTGTCCGAGTCAGTTACTGGTGTCGCGAACCAGTTTAGGCGGCTCGCGTGTGGCGTCTCTACTTTAGCTCGTACACCTATTTAGGTTTGCCATTTATTTAATATAGTTGCTTTATGTAGTCGGCAAACGGTAAGTATATTTACAACTTTAATATCCTGCTTAGCTGTTCTATAAACTGTTAGTATAGTTTACTGCCTTCATACCTATTTCTTTGGTTTGCTCGGTGTTGGGGGAGTTCCCTACTGAGCCATTGACTAGCGAGGCTCACCCCTACCCTCACAGGTGAGGGCGAGGAGGACGTTTCTCGGCCATCGTCCAGTTCGGAGCCGCGTCATAGCGGTGCAGGGTCAGCACCTCCAGCAGTGTAGTGTAGCTAGTTGTTTACTTCTTCCAGTTGTACCCCGGGGTATGCCCCAGGCTCTTGTACTTTCTTTCAGTTTTGTGGAAATATGGCTATGTAAATTTGTGAAATATATATATGGAATGGTGTGTTCCTTTGTGTTTTCACGGACTGTTGTGTGATATTCCTTGCGAGGCTCCGGCTCGTTCATGGGAGATGGACTCGGATCAAACTTGTTATCAGTTTAATGGGTTTGGACGAGGCGTTCTGTCACAGTTTGTATCAGAGCAGGGTCCATGTTAATATAAGGGAACTAGAAGGTTACATAGCCTTATTTCGGTAGTAGTACACTGCTGGTAGTGACCTTGGTTTTTAATGATATGTTGTTTTGTATGTAGAAGTTTGAAATAGCAGATAGAAGAGATTGGGGTGGTGGAGGAGATGATCCAGAGGAGAACACTCAGCGTATAATAGAGAGGATCTGGGAGAGCCTCACCGATATTCGAATGAGGATGGATCAGCAGGCGCCGGTACCACCGGTTGCCATACCACCTGGGGACGGAGAGATTGTACCTATAGTTCCAGTTTCGCCACCGCCAGGAGTGGAGGTGCCTTTTGTAGCACCCTTGCCACCACCACCGCCAATGTTAGTAGCAGAGGAACCAGTGATGCAAGTTGAGAAGTTTCTGAGATTGCAGCCACCTACTTATTCAGGAGGGCCGAATCCAGATACAGCAGAACACTGGGTTCATGAGATTGAGAGGGTCTTTACGACCATGAGGTGTCCGACAGCAGATAGAGTTGTGCTAGCTGCCTATCAGTTGAGGGGCTTTGCACTGGAATGGTGGCGATTGAAGATGCAGACCACCTTCGCAGGCAGGACAGAAGAGACTATTACTTGGCCAGAGTTTCTTAATGTATTTAACGATACATTCTTTCTGATTCAAGTGCAGCAAGTGAAAAGAGAGTAGTTCCAGACACTCCAGCAAGGTAACTCTTCAGTTTTAGAATATCAGATGAGGTTCATGGCACTTAGCCGATACGCGCCTTATGTAGTATCGGATAATAATATGATGGTTGAATACTTTATTCGGGGTTTAAGGGTAGAATTGCAGAATGCAATAGTGCCACTCATGTGTAAGACAGTGGAAGAAGCAGCTCAAAGGGCAGCTACATTGGAAAGGTCTATTAGGACTCGTCAGATGGGCGAGTCAGATTCAGGTAGTTTTCGGCTACCGCAATAGTCAGTGGGTGTGAGTAAGGGTA
Organism: Colocasia esculenta; assembly: GCA_014218235.1. Classification (NCBI taxonomy): domain Eukaryota; kingdom Viridiplantae; phylum Streptophyta; class Magnoliopsida; order Alismatales; family Araceae; genus Colocasia; species Colocasia esculenta. The sequence goes on along the minus strand of CM024766.1, from coordinate 36,591,953 downwards.
AAGCACCAGCAGGACCTTCTCCATCAGGTTTTGGTAAGTGGGGCCAGAAATTGAAGCAAGCATTTAAAGGTAAAGGAAGAGGATGGGGCGGTCGACAGCAATTTCAGCAAGGTCGTGGTAGACCAGAGGTGGAGGAGTCGCAGCAGAGTACTGCCAGACAGCCCATTATTCCACCAGGGTATAGATGTTATAACTGTAATCAGTCGGGGCATTTGATCCGTAACTGCCCCTATCCGAGAGAGTATGGATATGGAAGAGGTGTGCAGCAGCAGTAGCAGCCGCAGCAGTTTCAGCAGCCACAGGCAGGTCGTGGCTGAGGAGCACCGCAGCAGCGGGGAAGGGGTCGGGTTATGGCTATCACCCGAGCCCAGGTGGAGGCATCGAATATGATCGAAGGTACTATGCCCATTTATGATTATTCAACAAGAGTTTTATTTGATTCGGGTGCCTCTCATTCTTTTATTTCCGAAGAGTTCTTGGATTGTATGGTTCATCCTTTGAAAGAGGAATCCTGTGAATTGGTAGTGGAGGTTCCCTCAGGTGAGTTTATGCTCACTTCGAGCTATATAGATGAAGCTCCTGTTGTGATTGAAGGAAACCAGATGCCGGGTCGGTTATATGCTTTGCAATTGACCGACTATGATATTATTATGGGAATGGATTGGCTTGAAGCCTATGGAGCACTGTTAGATTGCAGAAAGAAGAGGATCAGGTTTTGCCATCCTAATGGTTCAGTGTTTGAGTATCAAGGTATGCCTTTCTGTACTTCTAAGTTTATAATTTCTGCAATAAGAGCTAGAAAGCTAATAAATGCAGGGTGTGTGGCTTATTTAGCCTCAGTTAGTCTGGTAGAGGCTAGTCGGTTAGTGGAGGCAGTTCCCGTGGTTAGGGAATTCGCTGATGTCTTTCCGGAAGATTTGCCTGGTTTAGCTCCACATAGAGAGGTGGACTTTACCATTGAGTTACTACCAGGTACCATGCTAATCTCTAAAGCACCATATCGGATGGCACCAACAGAACTTAAAGAATTGAAAAAGCAATTAGAAGTGTTGTTATAGAAAGGGTTCATTAGACCGAGTCATTCCCCGTAGGGAGCACCAGTGTTATTTGTGAAAAAGAAAGATGGAAGTTTTCGTATGTGTATTGATTATAGGAAATTGAATGATGTGACCATTAAAAATAAGTACCCGTTACCAAGAATAGATGATCTGTTTGATCAGTTACAATCAGCAAAGGTATTTTCTAAAATTGATTTGAGGTCCGGGTACCATCAGTTGAGAATTAAAGAGGAGGATATAGATAAAACATCATTCAGAACCAGATATGGTCACTATGAATTTGTGGTTATGCCATTTGGGCTGACCAATGCTCCTGCAGGTTTTATGGATCTAATGAATAGAATTTTTTATCCGTATTTGGACCAATTCATTGTGGTCTTTATAGATGATATTCTGATTTATTCAGCATCTAAAGAGGAGCATGCATCTCATTTAAGGTTTACCCTGCAGTTGTTAAGGGATAACCAGTTGTTTGCCAAATTTAGTAAGTGTGAATTTTGGCTAAAAGAAATTCAGTTTCTGGGTCATGTCATCTCAGCTAAAGGAGTGGCAGTGGACCCGAGTAAAGTGAAAGCAGTGATGAAATGGGATGTGCCTAAGACAATCACTGAGATTAGAAGCTTTTTGGGGTTGGCAGATTATTATAGGCGCTTCATACAAGATTTTTCTAAGATTGCGGCACCCATGACCAAATTAACCAGGAAGGGTGTGCCATTTGTGTGGTCCGGTGAATGTCAGAAAAGTTTTATGGAGTTGAAGAAGAGGCTTACATTAGCACCTATATTGGCATTACCGACAGGAAATGGTGATTTTGTTGTATACACAGATGCTTCAAGAAGAGGGCTTGGTGTAGTACTTATGCAACATGGCAGAGTTATAGCTTATGCATCCAGGCAATTGAAGCTGACAGAGGAAAATTATCCCACTCATGATTTGGAATTGGCAGCAGTTGTGTTTGCCCTGAAAATGTGGAGGCATTATCTGTATGGCGAGAGATTTGAGATCTTTACAGATCATAAAAGCTTGAAGTATATCTTCTCGCAGAAGGATTTGAATCTCCGTCAGCGCAGATGGATTGAATATTTGAAGGATTATGATTTTAGTTTAGCTTACCATCCAGGTAAGGCCAATGTTGTAGCAGATGTCTTGAGCAGAAAGGCATATTTAAGCCAAATGATGATAAAGGAATGGAAGTTGTATGAAGAGATAATGGAGAACTCCTTGTATGTGCCAAGTAGTCAGCAACGGGCAGTACTAGCTGCTAGTACTGTAGAACCGTCATTATATTGGCAAATTTTAGAAGCTCAAAAAGCAGATACGAATTTGGATGAAATTGTGAAAATGGAAGGAGTTACCATTGATGATAATTATGTGGTTAGGCTCAGAGGCAGGTTGTTTGTTCCAGCAGAGAGGGAGGTTAAGTAGCGAGTATTAGAAGAAGCTCATAAATCCAGATATAGTATTCACCCAGGTAGCACTAAAATGTACCACAATCTGAGGAAACATTTCTGGTGGCCTCATATGAAAAAGGAAATAGCAGAGTTTGTTGCGAAGTGTGCTATCTGTCAACAGATTAAAGCAGAACATCAGAAGCCTGGAGGTCTATTGCAACCGTTACCCATTCCACAGTGGAAATGTGATGATATTGCCATGGACTTCGTGGCAGGCTTACCAAGAACAGCTTCGGAACATAATGGAATATGGGTATGTGTTGACAGATTGACCAAGGTGTGCAGATTAGTGGCAGTAAGTATGTCTTGGACAGTGGACAGATTAGCAAAGGTTTATGTTGATAGAATTGTTCCACTACATGGTAATCCAAAGACTATCGTGTCCGACAGAGATCCAAGATTTACTTCTGGTTTCTAGAGAAGTCTGCAGAAGGTAATTGGCACTGAATTGAGATATAGCTCCGCTTATCATCCCCAGACAGATGGCCAAACAGAGAGGACTATTCAGACGATTGAAGACATGTTGTGAGCTTGTTGTTTAGTTTGGGGAGGTAACTGGGAGCATCATTTGGGAATGGTTGAGTTTGCCTATAATAATAGTTATCATACCAGTCTTGGGATGGCACCGTATGAAACTTTATATGGAAGGCCATGTAGAACCCCATTAAACTGGCATGAAGTGGGGAAAAGGCAGTTAGTGGGTCCTGAATTGATTCAGCAAACCACAGAAGTAGTGAAGCTCATTAAGGAAAAATTGCATGTAGCTCAAAGCAGGCAAAAGAGTTATGCAGATAATTGGAGGAGACCACTTCAGTTTGAAGTGGGAGATTTTGTTTTCTTGAGAGTTTCCCCAAGTAAAGGTATTATGAGGTTTGGCAAGACTGGAAAGTTGAGCCCAAGGTATGTAGGACCTTTTCAGGTGATTGAAAGAATTGGGGAAACAGCTTATAGACTAGATTTGCCAGCAGATTTTGCGAACGTCCATGATATATTTCATGTTTCTATGTTAAGAAAGTGTATTGAAGATCCAGCTCAAATAATCAGTTACCAAGGTGGTGACCTGAGGCCGGATATGACCATGCCAGAGTACCCGGTGCAGATCACTGATCGAAAAACAAAGAAGTTGAGAAATAAAGAAATCGAGCTAGTTAAAGTGCGATGGGAAAATAGGTTGGGTGGTGAGGATACCTGGGAGTTAGCCGAGGAGATGGCTAAAGGGTATCCCTATTTATTTGAGTGAGGTTTTATGCTTCTTCTTAGATGATAGTATTTGTAAAAATGTATATGTTTGTGTTTAAGTTGTGTTATGAATTTCGAGGTCGAAATTTCTTTTTAGATGATAGTAATGTAACGTCGCGTGTTTTTCAGATCCTTATGAATCGTATGAGTAATGGTTGTGGTGGCCATTGCGAGGCCAATATGGTCTCGATGTGTGGTGTGTGCAGGTTGGTTTTGAGATAAGTCAGAATATGCAGCAGTTGATTAGGGGTTGACGGCCTAGGGTGGTCGTTGACATGGGTTGGCGTCCATGTATGTGACGTTTACTCTATGAACTTGGCGACAAGAGATATGGACGTCTAACCTTGGCGGTTTGATTGGCGGCAGCCATGTTGACGCCAACCTGTGCGACCTGTTGAATATAGGGTCACCCAAGGGCAGCTTTTCCACTCGGTTCTCCCTCTTCTTCGCCCTACTTTCATGCCTTTGCTCCCCTACTGCTTCTAACGGTTGCTAAAGACTGGTTAGGGGATCGTGGAACGAGTGGCGGTGACCAATTGTGCTAGGAAACGCCAGTGCGAGGCGTGATTCCCGTGGGAGTTCGCGGAAGGTTTGGTGCGAATCAGGGATGTTTAGGAGGTTTATGTGCATTCCGAGGTAGGGAGCGACCCCTTTAGTTGCTTTTGAATGTCATGATGTGCTATGAAAACATGTAATAGCATGCTATTCGTATTTTTGGGTAAGGGTATTCCATGCGGGGTCAAAGGGTGATTTGATTGATTTACTTAGTGAAACATGTTGTTACTGTTTGTTTATAATGCATGGATGTTAGAGAAAGGATTTTGTTGTGTTTTCCACTGGTTTTGGGGCCAAGAACACTTGTGGAATCCTAAGGTTTCTGTGGGAGCTGGTAGCCGAGGAGCTTGGCGTCAATATCGATTGACGCCAGGTTCTTCAGCTGGGAGATAGACGGCCAGTGATCTTGCCATCTACATCCCATCAACGGCAGTCGATATTGCCGCCAGCATGATTTTATTTAAATATTGTTATATTGAATATTTAACAATATCGAGTGGTTCATTGGTATTTGTGGTGCACCTAGTGCACGTGGTTTCTGAGATTAGCGTACTGGGTACGCAGTTAGCTGGTTCTTTATGTGTTTACGTGGTATTCACGTGTAGTGGACTATTAGTGCACACGGTTTACGTGAGACTTCACGTAGTTTGTGTGTGACGTGCACGTGATTTTGTGTGTGTGGCAAGTAGTACGATGCCTACCGTGGTTACCTCTCCAGTTGGGTGCCCCAGGTTCTCTGTGAGCCAGGCTGTTAGCTCTGGACTTTGTCCTGGTACTTGTGTTGTACCGTCGAGGTCTGTGTCGTCTGACCTGGACACCCTCACTCCTTTGCTCGAGTTGTACGTCCGACTGAGGGAAAGACGACAGTGGGACAGTGACTGTTGTACTTGTCTTTTGGTCACTTGTAGCGCGCTCTTAGTTGGGGGTACGGATACCAGTTGTCGACACTGGTCCCCAGCTAGTTCTTTTCCAGTGCCTCACTCTAGAGGGCCCAGGCCAAGGTCTCTAGAGGTGCCAGGCATGGGCCTACGACCGTGTGGTCCGCAGGTGGTGGTGTTTAGTTGGTCTCCACAGTTGGTTGACCTTTTCACATGGAGCGGCAGTTGGACCTTTTGTCCGTGGCTGCGAGACTGAGAGGTAGACCTGTGTGTGTTTGTTCGAGTCAGTTACTGGTGTCGCGAACCAGTTTACGTGGCTCGCGTGTGGTGGTCTCTACTTTAGCTCGTACACTTGTTTGGGTTTTCCGTTTATTTAATATAGTTGCTTTATGTAGTTGGCAAACGGTAAGTATATTTACAACTTTAATATCCTGCTTAGCTGTTCTATAAACTGTTAGTATAGTTTACTGCCTTCATACCTATGTCTTTGGTTTGCTCGGTGTTGGGGGAGTTCCCTACTGAGCCAGTGACTAGCGAGGCTCACCCCTACCCTCACAGGTGAGGGCGAGGAGGACGTTTCTCGGCCATCGTCCAGTTCAGAGCCGCGTCATAGTGGTGCAGGGTCAGCACCTCCAGCAGTGTAGTGTAGCTAGTTGTTTACTTCTTCCAGTTGTACCCCGGGGTATGCCCCAGGCTCTTGTACTTTCTTTCAGTTTTGTAGAAATATGGCTATGTAAATTTGTGAAATATATATATGGAAGGGTGTGTTCTTTTGTGTTTTCACGGACTGTTGTGTGATATCCCTTGCGAGGCTCCGGCTCGTTCGCGGGAGACGGACTCGGATCAAACTTGTTATCAGTTTAACGGGTTTGGACGAGGCGTTCCGTCACATAAATACTCCCCAATCTCTCCATGGCTGGCCCTAACTCATTGCTGGGGCTTACTGAACGTGGAGAAGAAGCCAAGGAGAGGAAGAACTTGTGGGAAGAAAGCAGCTCTTGTCCTCAACCCTCGTTCTTCAAGTTTAAACCCTAGAAGATCAAACGAGTCAAAGGTAGGCATTCTCATGAGAAAAACTTAATTAATTTTGTCTGTAGATTGTTCCAAACCTAAGGAACAAAAGCCCTCTTGTCTCATGATTTGTCGTCAACCCCATCTTTTGTTCTATATTTTTGAAGTCCTGCAATCACCATGACCCCGAACCATCATGTTTAATCTATATCCCCATGTACACTTGACACCATGCTACGAAATTTTTACTGGAGATACTGTTTGATGTCAGGAATCTTTTGCCTCTGAAAGCCCTAATTTTCATTCATCATGCTGTGCGAATTAAATCTTTTATCTTCACTGTACCATGCTCTGAGTTCTTCATGCTTATTCATGTTCAAAACCTATCAAGACCATAGTTGTTTTCAAATTCCTATTTACTGTAAGTTCCCTCACATGTCTAGATCGATTTGCAAGTGATTTTGCAATTTTTCATCCACTGTACATTTAGTTTTAAATTTCTGAATGAACCTGTGTTAAATAAGGGCAACCTGGACCGCAATCCAAGGTGCTGTCCTTTTCCCGCTCAAACTTAGGCGTAGGACCTGAGAACGCGACGGCCCGATAGGCCACATTCTCAGGGTTGATCGCGACAGGCCCAGTTGTCGTGATCTGGCAGCCTGCTCTGACCGATCTGTCGCGACCTGTGCATGACCCTGTCGCGTTCTAAACGGACCCTGTCGTGACCCTTACACCAGTACATTACGTTCCGAAGTTTTTCACCAAAACCCTACATTTTTGCTCAATTTGACTTTCTACAGTAAACTCTTACCATATTAACTATCTTACACACAGTAAATAACAATGTTAAATGTGGTTATGTGATTATTAATTAAAAGTCCTTCACATGATCCAATCACATCCATGATTCTCTTATTCACATGCACACACTTGAACCATCCAATCATGACTTGACTTGGCATAAAAATACTTTATAAAATATCTGGTAATTTATTTTAAATGATGTATTTAAAATGTCCCATTTATTTTAAATGAACTTGTCTTCGTTTCTTGCGATGTTTGGGAATACCGTTACCGACGCTCCACTGTTCTAGAATTCCTCTAGAACATTGGGTACTTGTTTCTATATACACACTTTTCTCTTGACTTGGACGAACTCTCCGTCGGATACTCCTTCTGCCAGACTAGTGAATCCTTGTTCAAGGCCTCCGTAAGTCTCCTCTATCCATGGATTCCCACATGGTTGACGAGCTGATTGTACCCTAACACCTATGATACTCTTTAGGGATCAATATGATCCAAACGGCTATTAGAAGTTCACTCTTATCTTGAATCACGCCGGACCTCTAGACCTGTGCATAACATGGCCAGTGGGAAAGTAGTGAATCCCACCTAACTGCCAGCTTTAATTGCGCGTGTTGTGCAACTGTTACTATCGCCTGTTTACTCAACGTTTCATGTGCATTGACCTGTAGTTCTCATCTATACTCGACTCGCTCGTCTATTCACGTTCTCTCTACTATCTCGTCTATTCATCTAGTACTCTCATCTCTTATTGGTACTCTATTTTGCCATCTATTGATTGTCTAAAGATAAATAAAATAACCAATGCCTGTGCAATAGGGCCCGATCTAGTCCTGAGAGGAGAGCCCGAAAAGTGCCATTTGCCCATGGGAGTTAACATGATCAGGATGTCGGCATTACATCCAAGTGCCATATTAACAAGATTAATCTAAGACAATAAAAAAAACAAAGTGCTATATTCTCTCGTTGTCTATTGACAACAAAGTACTATATTCTCTCGTTGTCTATTGACAAACAAGTGCTATATTCTTTCTCGGCTATCTATGGATAACCAAAGTGCAATACTATTTCGATTGATAAGAAAATAAATCAAAGCGCAATTTACTCTCTATATGGCCAACTACTTTCTCTCTCCTTGCTATACTTGTTACTTGCTATTGCTTGACAATGAGGTTACTTACTATCATGTGGTATAGTTTTCTATCGTGATTTGATCAATATTCATTGTGCTATATTTGATTCATCTGCTATTTAGACCATGTTACTTGTGCTATTACTTTCTGGACTCTACATGACTCTCTCTATCATCAGTTACTCTATCCTTTAAAGCATTAATTATTTAAAGCAAGCTTGATCATGAGATTTAAGTCCTACTGAGCGTTATCGCTCACCCTTCGTTATTTGTTATTGTGTCTCAGGTAAGTCGGATGACGACATTACACACACCAATGGGTTAGGACCCGAGTGTTGAGGGACCTAGAGTCAAATGAGTCTAGTAGTTATTGTTTTAGATTTCTTTCCAATGTAATGATGTCATTGAGCCCTGTGATTTGGCTCTAAATTAGTGGTTGTAATAATTTTAGTGAAATTTCAATGAATTGAAGAGTTTTATTCAAATTATTGTTCATTAGATGCTCTGAATCATTCAACTGTTGTACATTTTACTCTACTATGTACTTTGCTCACGTCTCCCCGATTTATTCCGCTGCTAAATTGGTAGGGCGACATGAATGAAGCATCTCAATTATAGTGATTTCGATATTTTATATGGATTTATTAAATATTTACATGTGGAACTAAATTTGATCCAAATCTTATGTGTCAATAAATATTTCAGGTTTACATGAAGTGTTGAGTTCATAAACAAGAGGCCAAAGTAAGTGTTCAATTATTTTACACTTTGAAATTCGAACTGACAAAGGGTTCTACATTTTACAGGAAATCGAAAGGCCGATCCAGGGTAATCAGACGATCAATTTTCCCAAAAACATGGGTCTGGATATAGTCAAGAAATTGGAGAACGATTTGAAAGAATCGGATGACCAGTTTTCCCAGAAACTTGGGACCAAGGACAGTGCAACAATCGAACAACCAATTCTGTGAAGTGTGTTGACACATGAAGGAGAGCGAGTCGACACCAAGCCAAGTTCAAAATTGGATGACCGATTTGGCAAAATCGATCGACCGATTACGAAAATGCAATTTTCTTATTTGGATAGAACTCTTTCTCTCTTTGGATTCCAGCCAAGGCTTTGGAAGATCCACGACCAAGATGGACTCTTTGGTATGTGGGTATATAAAAGCAACTTTTTCCATGCTATCTAGACAACACATGCAAGAGGGAGATCGAGCACACCATCAGCTAAGGCTTTACCTGCGAACCAGCCAACTAGCACTTCTTCCATAGGACCTTCTTCGAGGTGCTGTGTGGAAACAAGTGTGTGGATGTCCAGGAGTTCGTACTACCTTGGTACCACGTCCAAGAAGCTATTTGCAAGGGATCACACTCTTCTCCATCGTCTCTCAACCAGTCAGACAGAAGGCTTCTGAACTATCATTTTTAACTTTCTCTCTCCTGTTCTTGAGTTGAGCATTGTGTTTCAAACTGATCTTCATATAGATCCTGTGTGTGTGTGTGTGTTGATGTGTGTGTATGAGGAGGAGGTCTTGTCACGTCCTAATAATAGATAATTTTCAGAAATGATAGAGTTTCACTTTTGAAATAAATAAAACCCTTAGATTACATTCATAAAGTAGTGCAGCGAAATTAAACAGCATTGTTTATACAAACTGAGGGTATAAAGTTAATATTTACAATACTCTAGATTACTAAAGTCTAAAGAAAAAGCTTGGGTTGCTAATTCCTAAGAGTAGCTCAGCACACATTTCCCTTAAGAGCTTGCCCCATCTTGAGTTCCTAAAAAATAGTAGAAATACATGAGCAGTTGTGCCCAGTAGGATTTACCTTCTATACACAATGAAAGTAAGCAATGAAGGGTAGCATAGAAAGAAAATGAATATGCATATCATACAATAAAAGAGCACAAACGGGTGTACAAAAGTTTCGTAGTATTGCTGATAAAGGGATAATATTATAAAAGAGTGGCTCCAAACCAATCAATAATCAAGCAAGTATAATTCAGTTCATGGTATAGTTCATGGGAATATTATCGTTCCGTATGGCTAGTAAACGAATTCGGGTGCTTCTCCTAGGACTAGACCGGCCCCGTTTGCATAGGCATAATGTTCAAGTGAGTCCGAAGGACCCAAAAATGTGTCCTTTCATTTCCATTTGATCATTACTCATGTATGGCCTTTGGGAAGATGTTAAGTTCAAGAAATCTTATTGTAATGATAATAACAAGTCAAGTAAGTGAAGTTCGTGAAGGTTCAAACAAAGGTATAAGAAAAATTGTATAATTAACAAAATGACAGACTGGGGATGATCAGAGAAATCAATTGACCATTTAAGGATTTTCGGTCGTTCGGCCTACCCAGTAGCTTGGTTCTGGTTTTTAAGGTGTAATCGATCGGCCGAAAAGATAAAATCAGTCGATCAATCAAGGTCTGTAGAATCGGTTGATCGAAAAAATAAAATCGATCGAGTGTCCTTCCCAGTGGCTAGATCCTAGACTTAAGGTGAAATCGGTCGACCAGAAAGATAAAATCGGTCGTCCGATTGGGGTTGAATCGGTTGATTGAAGTTTGGTTCTTGGTCGACCGATTCCGAAAAAAATTGGAATCTAACATGTTAAAATCACACCAACTTTTCTGGCTTGAGAATAAAAATAAACAATCAGGAGTAGCAGAAACGAGCCTAGTCTACAGTTGCACATACTTTCCAGACCTATTTGAACCCTTTAAGCCTCTCATCTCTTTTCTTTTCTATCTCGGTTAGTGGAACCAGAAGGATGATCGGTTTGACCAATTTGTACGGTCGGTCGATCGATTCTGACACAGTTTTTTGAATTCATTTCAAAAACCAATCAGATCACACCTAAGACTATCTATGGATCTAACACAAGGAAGAAGGTACGCGTGTGAAAAATCTATACAAATGGGTGATGGTAACCAAGATAATTGAAGAGAGAAGATAACATCCTACCTAGCCGATGCTAACTTCACTTCGAACATTTTTTTCTTTCTTCTTCAGACAGAAACCTCCTCCTCCTCCTCCTCCTTCTTCTTCTTTAACCCTCGACAATAACAGAGCCAACAATTGAAGTATGGGTTAGCTTATATAGAGTTTTGGCACTACAATGTGTGGGAAATCTATAGATGCATCTGGACGATGGTGATCAATCCGATTTCTATGGCTCCCCGATTTCACCCATGTCACAAAAGATGTTACCATAGGTTAACACGTATGCAGATACATGTTGAAAATTTTGTAAGGTAATATTTTTTCTTACACAATCTCACCTACGTAATAAAGTAATTTCATATATATATATATAAATAGATTTTTAATTATTGATCTTATTATTTAATATTCAAATGGTGTATGTTTAAGATAAAATTTCAAATATAAACTAATTTGAGTGTACTACTGATTATTGTCACGTCCCAAAGATGGCAGCGGAAGGGATAATTGAGACGTGAAGAGTCAGAAAATAAGCCTCTAGCGAATGAGCAAGACAAACCAAACAACGAACGTATGGCTCAGAGTAATAAATAAAACTAACTTTATTCTATTAACTCAAATATAGTCTGATACATCAGTTAACTCAAGAAAAAGAAAAGTACATATTGGTCTTCACTACCTACTACATTGTTCTTATGTTCTCTATAACACTCACTACTAAAAGCCATAATGCTTGACTGAAAACTAAACCTTCTAAGGCGGATGCTCTCTCATCACTCCAAGTCTTCCCCACTGTATGTAGATTCTTCCACATCTATTTTTGGTTCCCCTGAAATATTGGAAAGTAGATAATGAGCACACTCGCCCAATATGATTTACATCTTCTAGCAATGATACAAGTATTTAACATTTTAAAAGCTAGAAGGTATGAACATGATATGAACTAAGCAATTTAAACCACGATAATAAAATGTGACTAGTGTGACGTGCAAGATATCAAGATATAATCAAGAGATTGTAGTAGTCAATTTGGCAAGATATATAAATTCAAGTAAGAATGCCAAGACAGTGTAGGCAATGATCTAGCAAGATTGTCAAGTTCACAAGCAAGAACAAGATAGCATGTCACAAGATTGGTCATATAATGAGCAAGCAAGCAAGCATGTAACAAGCATGTATTTCCACGAGTATGACAGTCAGTTCATGAGTCATTGACATGCACTAAGGATCTATGTCACCTTGGATTGCATATCATGAACACATGTAATGTGGTGTATATATCTAGCATTTACACGCAAGTACTCCCAGCGCAGATGCAACACCAGTAATCATTATACCCCATGGTTAACAATACATTTTCGGCTCTCTGTCAAGGGGGCTAGACTGGAGCCCTTGCACACGCACGGTTCCTGATTCAGCATCTCAAGTAACTTAAATGTAGATACCCACAATCGAGTATTGCCGTTTAACAAGAATTTTCAAAGGTTCAATAGTATCAAGATAGTTAAGGCAATAGTTCAAGATTTCAATCCGGAAGCATAACGACGTGTTTTCAATTTAGTCCAATCACTTATTAGTAACTTGGTCTTATGTTCAATAAAGGTGTACTCCAGAAATCAAGATGACAAGATAAAGAACTCGCCAAGAATGCCAAGAGAAGAGAGATATGTGCACACTAACTTTTGAGTATTTCAGTGGTACAACCTGCTCGTCGGCCATGTGGGAATCTATGGATAGAGGAGACTTGTGGAGGCCTTGGTCAAGAGATCACTAGTCTGGCTGAAGGAATATTCGACGGAGAGTTCACCACAAGCCAAGAAAGGGTTTCCTATTGTGTAAGTATATGTGCGTGCCGCACGTGAGAATGGTTCATGTGCGTGTGTAAGTATCTTGAAAATCCGATTATGGAAACTCCATACATGGCAAGTAACCAGAAAGCTAAAATAGGAAAAAAATCATGCATGATTTATAAGTTTAACACGTTGTCATTTTCATTTTAGCAAGTTTAAGAGCAAGGCATGTACGAGCAATCATCATGTAGAGAACATGATCATTAACTTAAGATTATTTAGAATCATATTAAGGTAATTAAAACTTAATCATGAGTTGATTACTGTATGCTAGAAGTAACTAACTTCGCACAAGAGAAAACAGAACGAGAAAACGACGAGAAATTCATGAAAGAGGGCTGAGAGACTCTTTATGCCTGAAGGTGACACAGAGCATTGTCGTCTTCTGATCCATGAAGGCAATAGCCTTCATGTCACCTTCTGAAGGTGACAGGTCGACACGTCGTCTTCATATTCTAGGTGCTGGGTGGCCTTAAGGGGGTGTTTTCCTATTTCGACTCAAACTAGGTTTGATACTTAGGTGTTCAATAAATCAAAACTATTGGTGTTGTGATCCAAATCAGATGAAACCACTTCTATTTGTTATAAGACTTCCTAACCAAAGTATATGAACAAGTAATCGAGAAACAGTGGTCCTTTAGAAGGGTAATGAGAAGTATTGTGACTATCTATGTGGATCTAACACATTACTCATGTTTGGGCCAATACTTTCTGTATAGACAATAAAAATTGGGGGAAAAGATGTCAAATTAAACTAGACTCATAAAGAAATAAGTTTTTTGTTGAGTGCTTGGTCTGAAAATGACTCAAATAAAAGATATAGAATTCATAAGATAGGTCAAGGTTCTAATAGGACAACATAATGCTCTAAACATGCAAGATTTAATCCACAAAATCCACATGATAGAAATTGGGGAAAGCAATAAGAACATGATCTATACATATGTGTGCAAGCATGTAAAATTTTAATTAGAGTTTAGCTTTGAGACAACCTACCTTTAGGTTAAAAGAAATATTCGTCCTCCCAGAAACCCTAGTTTGATAGGTCGGAGAAGAACGCTTAATACTCTTGAACTACTAAGTAAAATTGGGAAAAACAACACCATCAGAAACTAGACTCGAAGATCTTTCTAAGGGTATATAGCTTGCTAAGTTTGGTCATGGTTTTACTAACCTTTGATGATGAACAAGACTCATTTTGTGTGTAGGTCGCTCCAGATCCGAGTTGAAGGTATGCACAAGTTCTCCTTCTTCTAGCCTTCCTCTCATGAATCCCAAGCCTCTTCAGCCTCCAATCTCGTCCACAGCAAACCCTAGGGTCATCCCATGGAAAATATGGGGTATATTTATAGGGAGAGGGGTCTTTAGTTTCCTAATTTGATTAGGAAACCTCTAGGCACGAATTTGGTTGTATCCTTCCTCAAATTGGAGATTTCTCTCCCCAATTCGTGATGGAAACAATATGAAAACTTGCTTTAGGTTGCATCCACGAATTGGGCTTGCTTTGGGACCCAATAAGTGTGTGTTGGGTGAGAATTAACCCATTATTCTCATTTAGTTAGAATTTTTGAATTTTGGGTTATTTTCCTATCTTGAATTTATTCATAGCCCAAGAGTCTTCTCTTGTCTCAATTTCATTGATAGATGGTGAAGGATTGATGTTGAGAGTCCATCATAACTTTTATAACAATTTTGGAATTATTTCCTTATGTGTGATAATAGATTTTTGACATATTTCTTAATTATGATAATAAGTCGCAATAGTTCTTAAACTTGGCTCAAACAATTTTTCTTAGCCCAAATTTCTTGGTGGGTCATTAGAGGATATTATTTGAAGTCCAATTATAATTTTTAGTTAATTTTCTGACTCATCTAAGCACATGTGATAATGATTTTTCGACTTATTTATGAATTACGATAATAAGTCACAAAACGCTTTAAACTTGGCGAATCGGAATTTTCTTCACTCGAATCTCTTGATGAGTCATTTATAAATATTATTTAGAGTTGAACTATGATTTTTAAGAAATGTTCCGATGTGTTTTTGTACATTCGATAATAGTGCATAGGTTATTACTATTTTTAGATTATTAAATTGTCAATTTCTAATTTATCTATAATTTTAAATTATGAAAATTTTGAGGTGCTACATTATGGTGCATTCAATTTTGTCTTCGCTTTCTGAATCTTGGTGTCGACTTAGTGGAATACATTGGTCCAAAATAATATTTATAATGCTCACATATCATAAATTAATTGCCTAATTTCATAATATAAAGTTGAGGTGTTACAGGTCTTACTCTGTACCTCAGGCTGCTTTCACAGTAGTGTGTTTCCACCTCACGTGAGTGAGGGGTGGATGCAAGCGCACATCCTTGTGTGGCCGAACCACCTAAATCCTTGTGCACTCTTTGTGGTTTGTTAACCTTCTCTTCTACCACCCTTCTATGTGCGTGTTCGGATTCGTGGTCACATTGTTCCACCTATTTACTTTTGTGGTGCGTCTCAAGTTTGTTTAATTTTTATTTGGGCATCAACCAATTCACCCCTTCTCTCTTGGTTGTCCATCTCACACGTGTTCTTCAATTGGTATAAGAGATTCTCTTTTTTAAAAGAGAGATCCTTGTGTGCAATGACTGACAAATGGGTTCAAACATGAAGGTCATTCCATCCACCGCACTTTTGATGGTGGTAACTACACCTATTGGAAAAACCAGATGCACATCTTTCTCAGAGCTCAAACCTATGAGATTTGGAAAGTTGTGAGTAATGATCCGTATACACTACCAGAGGATGAGGGAAAGTGGATGGATGATCATATTAAAAAATCCAAAATTAACTTTGGTGCTATGAACAAAATGCAGTGTGCCATTCATCTTAATGAATTTTCTCATGTCTCCGTGTGCAGTTCAGCAAAGGAGATGTGGTACAATTGGAAGCTCATATATGAAGGTACATTGGAGGTCAAGGAGACTAAGGCCAATATTCTAGTCTCCGGGTATGAGCTGTTCTGGATGAAGCTAGAAGAATCAATCTCCGAGATGTTCACTAGATTCACAAGAATTACAAATGGTCTGAAGGCTCTCAAGAAGAACTACACAAGCTCTGAACTGGTCAAAAAGGTTCTCTGGTTTTTGCCCCTGCATGGCACACCAAGGCTATAGTTATTGAGGATTCCAAGAACCCTCACATTGGAGGCACTCATTGGATCTTTGATGACTTATGAACTCAACATCAAAAGGAATGAGCCAGAGATCAGGAAGGGCAAATGAGTCGCCCTAAAGGCTGCTTTTACACGTGAAGAGAGTAGTCAAGTAGAAGACAGTGATGTGGACGAGGAGGAGGAGGAGCTTGCCATGTTAACTAGGAAGATCCGAAACTTCCTTCGCAAGAGAAGATCATTCCAGAGTAGCTCCAAGAAGCCAGTCAGGAAGTCGTTCCCTCCTAAAGGTGAAAATTCCAAGGAAAAGGAGGTGATTTGCTTTGAATGTAAAAAACTAGGGCATATGCGAGGAGAATGCTCTGAGTTGCTGAAGAAGTTCAAGAAAGGAAGATTCGGAAAATTAAAGCCATGGTGGCTACCTGGAGCGATGAGGACACAAATAACTCATCCGATGATTCTAAATTAAGAAATCTCAGAGAATTTGTGTCTCATGGCTCACGACTAAGAGGCTAAAGAGGTAAGTGATGAAACTAAACAATACTCTTCAAATCAATGAGAATTAGTCTATGCCTCTTTATATGGAAAATTTAAAAAGTCAAAATCTGAAAATAAAACCTTAAAAAACAAAATTAAGTCTTTCTCCATGATGAAACACCTTGTTCAACATGCATACTTAGAAAAAATGAATTTGAAATTTGAAAGAGTCTCATGATGTCTTTCTTGCTAAGGTGGCCTTATATGAGGAAGAGATTGAATGCATGACTAGTGACAAGACTAATCTTGAGAAAATTGCTGAAGTTGAAAAAGAGAATTCTAAACTGAAAACTGAAGTTGTTAAATTGAAAACCAAGGTGAGCACTCTTAAGAAAGAAGTTGCTGAACATAAAGGTGTAGTTTCTAGATTAATGAAGGGGAAATAGAATTTAGATGAGGTCCTCTCAATACTCGTGAATTTTCAGAGAGAGAGACTCGACTAAATCCCCAACAAGAAAAAAGCCTTTCAGTTTAAAACTAAAACTTCCTTTGTGCATGCAACTGAAAATATAAAATCTTCAAAGCCTAATAATGCCAAAATGCTTAATTCAATAAGAAGGATAATATCCAAAGGCCCAAGCATGTTGTTCACAATCACACTTGTTATTCAAAACCAAAACCACAAATGTCTAAAATTAGCTGCTTTTATTGTGTTGGTAATGGTCATATCAATGCTATGTGTCCTTTGAAAAGAAATCCACAAAATATCAAATTGGTCTGGATTAGAAAAGACTTGATATCTTCTTAGACTAACTCCAGTGGACCCAAGAGGGTTTGGGTACCAAAATCTAATTAGAACTTGTTTGTCTTATAGGTATGTTGGAGCCGAGAGCGACAAATGGTATCTGGATAGCGGTTGTTTGAGGCATATGATAGGAGACAAATCAAAATTCACAGAGTTCCAAGAGAAAGATGGTGGCATTGTAACATTTGGAGGTAAGGACAAAGGCAAGATTATTGGAAAAAGGTAAGATTGGAAATTACATTGAAAATGTGCTTCTTGTCCGAGGCTTAAATCACAATCTTCTTAGCATAAGCCAACTATGCGATAAGGGGTACAAAATTGTCTTTGATAAATATTATTGTGCTGTAATGAATAAAAATTCCAATGAAATAACATTCCTAGACCAAAGAATAAATAACATTTATACTGTTGATTTGGACCAAATGGAATTTGAAAGTCTTTGTGTAGCGTAGTGGTCGTTCGGATTGAGGTTTATCGGTTCAGGTGACTAGTGTGTGGCTTTTGGTTTGTGTTTGAAGTGTTTCGTAGGTTTTTTGGGCATTGTAGGTCAAGAATTCAGGCCCAGGGTGCCCACTGGTTCACTGTCTGTGAACGCGACGGGGGTGAACGTCGTATTCTTAACGCGATGGTTTAGGGCGTCGCGTTCACGTTGCCGCTGTTTAGGGTTGTTCTGCTGCATGTCCGCCACGTGGTACACGCAGGGTAGCCGGCTGGGGTCAGCGGCGGGAAGGCGATGGAAGATGCCGTCGCGTTCTTTTCACGACAGCCAGGTGCGTCACGTTCTTAACTTTGAAGGGTTAAGAACCTAGGTTGGCCAAACAGAGCTCAGAAAGCTCAGCTCGATCAGGAGAGGGGTCTTTGCGGTGGTTCTTTGGTGATTTGAAGTTTTGGTGCTGGTTTCGACGTGTTCTCGTTGCGAAGATGTGGTACGGAGCGGGGGAAATGCTGGACTAGTGTCGTTCTTCGCGTACTTTGCGTAGGTAGGGAGATTTTTCCTTGTTTCTCGTTATAGATCGTGTGTTTATCATGTTTAATCTATGGAATGAGTTATAGATGTTAGATGGCATACTAGTGTAATGGTTAGAATGATTATAACTTCTTTACATGGACATTTGCATGGTTTGCATTGAGGTTTCTGGAAATGGAACCCCAGAGTTGGGGCTCTGTCTGTGAAGGCGACGACCCTGGGTGTCGCATTTAGAACGCGACAGCCCGACTCGTCACGTTCTGCTTCAGAACATGCCGTATTGAGGCGTCACGTTTTGAAGGCGACAGAGCACCCTGACTCCTTCTGGCTTCCGAAGGCTATGAGTTTGTGCATGGTTACGTGATTATCGTTTGGCTTTATTTCTTATTTGTAATGTTGGTAAGCGGTGCAATGACACACGTCGAGGTTGAGGGCTGTCGTGTTTGCTTGGTTTGTGAGTACGTGGCGAGTAGCATGTCTACCATGGTTACCTCTCTAGTAAGGTACCCCAGGTTTTGTGTGAGCCAGGCATGTTAGTGCTTGGGGTTTGTCTCGGTACTTGTGTACCATCGAGGTATGTGTCGTCTTCTTGGACACCCTCACTCTTGTGTAGAGTTGTACATCCGACTGAGGGAAAGACGACAGAGGGACAACGACTTATGAGAGTTGTGTTTAGTCGCTTGCAGCACGCTCGTAGTTAGGGGCACGAACACCAGTAGACGTACTGGGCCTCAGCTAGTCCTATTTTCCAGTGCCTCACTTTAGGGAGCTCGGACCGGAGTCCCTAAAGGTGTCAGGCATGGGCCTGCGGTAGTGTGGTCCGTAGGTGTGGCGGAACTGCCTCGGCCAAGCCCGTTAAACAGATAACGTACTTGATCTGAGTCCGCCTCCCGCGAACGGGCCGAAGCCTCGCAAGGGATACCAAACCACAGTCCGTGTAAACACAAAGGAACACACCACATTTTATATATATTTCACAAGTTACATAGCCATATTTCCATAAACTGAAAAGAAGTACAAGAGCCTGGGGCATACCCCGAGGTACAACTGAAGAAAATAAACAACTAACTACACTACACTGCTGGAGCTGCTACTACACAGTTGGAGGTACCGACCCTGCACCTCTACGGCGTGGCTCTGAACTGGACGACGGTCGAGAAACGTCCTCCTCGCTCTCACCTGTGGGGGTAGGGGTGAGCCTCGCTAGTCACTGGCTCAGTAGGGAACTCCCCCAACACCGAGCAAACCAAAAACACAGGTACAAAAGCAATAAACAGTACCAACAATTTATAGAACAGCTAAGCAGGATATGAAAGCTGTAAAAGTACTCACAGTCTGCCGACTACGAAAATCAACTGTAATAATTAAACGGCAAACCAGTACAGGTGTACAAGCTAAAGTAGAGACAGCCAAACACGAGCCACGTGAACTGGTTCGCGACACCAGAAACTGACTCGGACAAGCTAACACAGGTCCACCTCTCAGTCTCGCAGCCAAGAACGAAAGGTCCAGCTGCCGCTCCACGTGAAAAGGTCAAGCAACTGTGGAGACCAACTAAACACCACCACCTGCGGACCACACAGTCACAGGCCCATGCCTGACACCTCTAGAGATCCTGGCCCGGAACTCTCTAGAGTGAGGCACTGGAAAAGGACTAGCTGGGGTCCAGTACGTCTACTGGTGTCCGTACCCCCAACTACGAGCGCGCTACAAGTGACTAAAGACAAACACAAGTGTCACTGTCCCACTGTCGTCTTTCCCTCAGCCGGACGTACAACTCAAGCACATGAGTGAGGGTGTCCAGGTCAGACGACACAGACCTCGACGGTACAACACAAGTACCGGGACAAAGCCCCGAGCTAACAGCCTGGCTCACAAAGAACCTAGGGCACCCAACTGGAGAGGTAACCACGGTAGGAGTCGTACTACTCGCCAAGTACACAAAACCACGTGCACGTCACTCACAAACCACGTGAAACCTCACGTAAACCTCTCGTAACAATGGTTCACTACACGTGAACCTAACAGTGCTCGCGTGAACACCACGCAGCCACGAATACGACCAGCTAACTAAGTACTCTGTATGCTAGTCTCAGAAACCACGTGCACTCAGTGCACCACAAGTACCAATGCACCGCTCGATATCAATAAACACATCATACCACAATAATCGGATAATCATATCACGTAAACCATGCACACATACAACCCACGACTGTGGTAGCGACATGGGCTCGGGTCGCCTTCAGAATGCGACAGCTCGATGGGTCGCCTTAAAGACATGAACGCGACGGGTATACACGTTGCCTTCTTTATTGCGATAGCACCACTGTCGCCTTCCTGATTGCGACAGCAACTCTGTCGCCTTGTGTATTGTGACAGTACCCCTGTCGCCTTCGCAGGGTAGAAACCCTCATCGGGTTCTCTCCTTCCAAACACCCCAAAACTCAAACAAACCACCCTTAATTCATCTTTTACATGCTTTAATGAAAACCTAGGCATAATATCTAGCATGATTAAAGCATTAAACTGATCAATCCTACATTTCCCCCGATTATCGCTCTGGAACGGGAAGAATTCACCTACCTTTGCGAAGAACACGCGGTATGATGCTTCCCCGGCGATCCTCACACTTCACGCGAGCTCCTTACAGCGAAACCTCGCCGAAAACCGAGCTCTCCACCCGAAATCGCCCTGGAAACCATCAACAACTCCTCCCCCGGCCGAGCAGAACTCCCTACAGTTCTGTCCGGCTGGGGTTTCTTAAAAAACCTGCAAGCGGTTCAGAACGCGACACATCGATGTGTCGCCACCTGATCGCGACACCCCCAGCTGTCGCCTTCCCGAACTTAAAGCCCCCGCTGCCCGACACGTGGCGCACATGCACACGTCCAGCGCCAGAGGCGGCCACATGAACGCGACACACTGCTCTGTCGCGTTCAAGAACGCGACACTCCCCCTGTCGCGATGACAGGCTGAAAACCGAGGGGTGCTACAACCTGCACTAACGGCCTGATAAGGCCCATACACATGAGCGCACACCATTCACAAGCTACATTGGTCAACGTATGACCTCCACAACACTAAATGAAGGATCCATAAGGATTCGAAAGACGCGCAACGTTACATTACTATCATCTAAAAAGAAAATTTCGACCTCGAAATTCATAACACAACTCAAACATAAACAACTTAAATATGCACATTTTTACAAGTACTATCATCTAAAAAGAAATACATAACCTTATTCAAACAGATAGGGATACCCCTTAGCCATCTCCTCGGCTAATTCCCAGGTATCCTCACCACCCAACCTATTTTCCCATCTCACTTTAACTAACTCAATTTCTTTATTCTGCAGCTTCTTTATCTTTCGATCAATGATCTGCACCGGATACTCTGGCATAGTCATATCCGGCCTCAGGTCACCACCTTGATATCTGATTATTTGAGCTGAATCTTCAATGCACTTTCTTAATATAGAGACATGAAATATATCATGAACATCCGCAAAATCTGCTGGAAAATCCAGCCTATAAGTTGTTTCCCCAATTCTCTCAATTACTCGGAAAGGTCCTACATACCTTGGACTCAACTTTGCAGTCTTACCAAACCTCATAATACCTTTACTCGGGAAACTCTCAAGAAAACAAAATCTCCCACCTCAAACTGAAGTGGTCCCCTCCGAATGTCTGCATAACTCTTTTGCCTGCTTTGAGCTGCCTGCAATTTTTCCTTAATAAGCTTTACTACTTCTGTGGTTTGCTGAATTAATTCAGGACCCACTAATTGCCTTTCTCCCACTTCATGCCAGTTCAATGGGGTTCTACATAGTCTTCCATATAAAGCTTCATACTGTGCCATCCCAAGACTGGTATGATAACTATTATTATAGGCAAACTCAACCATTCCCAAATGATGCTCCCAGCTACCTCCCCAAACTAAACAACAAGTCCGCAACATATCTTCAATTGTCTGGATAGTCCTCTCTGTCTGACCATCCGTCTGAGGATGATAAGCGGAGCTATATCTTAGCTCAGTACCAATTACCTTCTACAGACTTCTCCAGAAACCAGAAGTAAATCTTGGATCTCTATCAAACACAATAGCCTTCGGAATACCATGCAGTGGAACAATTCTTTCAACATAAATATTTGATAATCTGTCTACTGTCCAAGACATACTTACTGCCACTAATCTGCACACCTTGGTTAATCTGTCAACAAATACCCATATTCCATTATGCCCGGAACTCGATCTTGGTAAACCTGCCACAAAGTCCATAGCAATATCATCCCACTTCCACTGTGGAATGGGCAATGGTTGCAACAAACCTCCAGTCTTCTGATGCTCTGCTTTAATCTGTTGACAGATAGCACATCTTGCAACAAACTCTGCTATTTCCTTTTTCATACGAGGCCACCAGAAATACTTTCTCATATCATGGTACATTTTAGTACTACCTGGATGGATAGTGTACCTAGATTTATGAGCCTCTTCCAACACTCGCTGCTTTACCTCTCTCTCTGCTGGAACAAACAACCTGCCTCTGAGCCTGACCACACAATTATCATCAATGGTAACTCCTTCCATTTTCACAATTTCAGCTAAATTTACATATGCTCTCTGAGCCTCAACAATCTGCCAATACAAAGACGGCTCTACAGCACTAGCAGCTAGTACTGCCCGTCGCTGACTACTGGGCACATAAAAGGAGTTCTCTACTACCTCTTCATACAACTTCCATTCTTTAATCATCATCAAACTTACATATGCCTTTCTGCTCAAGGCATCTGCTACAACATTGGCCTTACCCGGATGGTAAGCCGAACTGAAATCATAATCCTTTAAATATTCAATCCATCTACGCTGACGAAGGTTCAAATCTTTCTGCGAGAAGATATACTTTAAACTTTTATGATCTGTAAAGATCTCAAATCTCTCGCCATACAGATAATGCCTCCACATTTTCAAGGCAAACACAACTGCTGCCAATTCCAAATCATGAGTGGGGTAATTCTCTTCTGCCGGCTTTAATTGCCTGGATGCATAAGCTATCACTTTGCCATGCTGCATAAGCACTGCACCAAGTCCTCTCCTTGAAGCATCAGTATACAACACAAAACCACCACTCCCTGCCGGTAATGTCAATATAGGTGCTGATGTAAGTCTTTTCTTCAATTCCATAAAACTTTTCTGACATTCACCGGACCACACAAAAGGCACACCTTTTCTAGTCAATTTAGTCATAGGTGCTGCAATCTTAGAAAAATATTGAATAAAGTGCCTATAATAACCTGCCAATCCCAGAAAACATCTAATCTCAGTTATTGTCTTAGGCACTCCCCATCCCATCACTGCTTCCACTTTACTTGGGTCCACTGCTACTCCTTTAGCTGAGATAACATGACCCAAAAATTGAATTTCTTTCAACCAAAATTCACACTTACTGAATTTAGCAAACAACTGGTTATCCCTTAACAACTGCAGGGTAAACCTCAAATGAGCTGCATGCTCCTCTTCAGATGCTGAATAAATCAGAATATCATCGATAAAGACCACAATGAATTGGTCTAAATATGGATGAAAAATTCTATTCATCAGATCCATAAAACCTGCAGGAGCATTAGTCAACCCAAATGGCATAACCACAAACTCATAGTGACCATATCTGGTTCTAAAAGCTATCTTATCTATATCCTCCTCTTTAATTCTCAACTGATGGTACCCGGACCTCAAATCAATTTTAGAAAATACCTTTGCTGATTGTATCTGATCAAACAGATCATCTATTCTGGCAACATGTACTTATTCTTAATGGTCACATCATTCAACTTTCTATAATCAATACACATCCGAAAACTTCCATCTTTCTTTTTCACAAACAATACCGGCGCTCCCCACGGGGAATGACTCGGTCTAATAAACCCTTTCTGCAACAATTCTTCTAACTACTTTTTCAATTCTTTAAGTTCTGCTGGTGCCATCCGATATGGAGCTTTAGAAATCGGCATGGTACCTGGCAGCAACTCAATGGTAAAGTCCACCTCTCTATGTGGAGCTAAACCAGGTAAATCTTCAGGAAAAACATCAGCAAATTCCCTAACCACGGGAACTGCTTCCACTGACTGACTAGCTTCTACCAAACTCACCGAGGCTAAATAAGCCACACATCCAGCATTTATCAACTTTCTAGCTTTAATTGCAGAAATTAGAAACTTAGAGGTATAAAAAGGCATACCTTGATATTCAAATACTGCACCATTAGGATGACAAAACTTGATCCTTTTCTTTCTGCAATCTAACATTGTTCCATACATCTCAAGCCAATCCATACCCAAAATAATATCATAATCTGACAACTGCAGGGCATACAACCGACCCGGCATCTGGTTCCCTTCAATCATAACAGGAGCTTCATCTATATAGCTCGAAGTGAGCAGGAACTCACCCGAAGGAACCTCTACTACCAACTCACAAGACTTTTCTTCTAAAGGATGAGCTATGCAATTCAAAAATTCTTCGGAAATGAAAGAATGAGAGGCACCCGAATCAAATAAAACTCTTGCTAAATATTCATAAAGAGGTAAAGTACCTTCTATCATATTCGATGCCTCCGCCTGGGCTCGGGTGATAGCCATAACCCGGCCTCTTCCTCGCTGCTGCGGTGCTCCTCTGCCACGACCTGACTGTGGCTGCTGAAACTGCTGAGGCTGCTGTTGCTGCTGCACACCTCTTCCATATCCATACTCTCTTGGATAGGGACAATTGCGGATCAAATGCCCCGGCTGATTACAATTATAGCATCTATATCCTGGTGGAGTAACGGGCTACCTGGCAGTACTCTGCTGCGACTCCTCCACCTCAGGCCTACCTCGGCCTTGCTGAAACTGCTGACGACCTCCCCATACTCTTCCTTTGCCTTTAAATGCTTGATTTAATTTTTGACCCCATTTTACAAAGCCTGATGAAGAAGGTCCTGCTGGTGCTTTACCCTTACTTGCACCCACTGACTGCTGCGGTAGCCGAAAACTACCTGAACCTGACTCGCTCACCTGACGAGTCCGAATAGACCTCTCCAACGTAGCTGCTCTCTGGACTGCTTCTTCCACTATCTTACACATGAGAGGTACTATTGCATCCTGCAACTCCACTCTCAAACCTCTAATGAAATACTCAACCATCATATTATTATCTGATACAACATAAGGTGCATAACGGCTAAGTGCCATAAACCTCATCTGGTACTCTAAAACTGAAGAGTTACCTTGCTGGAGTGTCCGAAACTGCTCTCTCTTCACTTGCTATGCTTGGATCGGAACGAATGTATCATTAAATACATCAAGAAATTTCGACCAAGTAATAGCCTCTTCTGTCCTGCCTGCAAAGGTGGTCTGCATCTTCAGTCGCCACCATTCCAATGCAAAACCTCTTAACTGATAAGCAGCTAACACAACTTTATCTACTGCCGGACACCTCATAGTTGCAAAAACCCTCTCAATCTCATGAACCCAATGCTCCGCTGTATCTGGATTCGGCCCTCCTGAATAAGTAGGTGGCTGCAATCTCAGAAACTTTTCAACTTGCATCACTGGTTCCTCTACTAATAACACTGGTGGTGGTGGTGGCACAGGTGCTACAAAAGGCACCTCTACTCCTGGCGGAACTGGAGCAACAAGTACAGTCTCTCCATCCCCAGGTGGCACTGCAACTGGTGGTACCGGCGCCTGCTGATCCATCCTTGCCCGAATATCCGTGAGGCTTTCCCAAATCCTTTCTATCATACGCTGAGTACTTTCCTCCGGATCATCTCCTCCACCACCCCAATCTCTTCTATCAGCCATTCCAGAAATTTCTACATAAACAAAACACCAAGCAAAAATCAAAACAATAAATTATCAGAAACCATGGTCCCTACCAGCAGTGTACAAAGACCGAAATAAGGCTATGTATCTTTCTAGTTCCCTTATATTAACACGGGCCTTCCTCTGATACCAACTGTGGCGGAACTGCCTCGGCCAAGCCCGTTAAACGGATAACGTACTTGATCCGAGTCCGCCTCCCGCGAACGGGCCGAAGCCTCGCAAGGGATACCAAACCACAGTCCGTGTAAACACAAAGGAACACACCACATTTTATATATTTTCACAAGTTACATAGCCATATTTCCACAAAACTGAAAAGAAGTACAAGAGCCTGGGGCATACCCCGAGGTACAACTGAAGAAAATAAACAACTACACTACACTGCTGGAGCTGCTACTACACAGTTGGAGGTACCGACCCTGCACCGCTACGGCGCGGCTCTGAACTGGACGACGGTCGAGAAACGTCCTCCTCGCTCTCACCTGTGGGGGTAGGGGTGAGCCTCGCTAGTCACTGGCTCAGTAGGGAACTCCCCCAACACCGAGCAAACCAAAAACACAGGTACAAAAGCAATAAACAGTACCAACAATTTATAGAACAGCTAAGCAGGATATGAAAGCTGTAAAAGTACTCACAGTCTGCCGACTACGAAAATCAACTGTAATAATTAAACGGCAAACCAGTACAGGTGTACAAGCTAAAGTAGAGACAGCCAAACACGAGCCACGTGAACTGGTTCGCGACACCAGAAACTGACTCGAACAAGCTAACATAGGTCTACCTCTCAGTCTCGCAGCCAAGAACGAAAGGTCCAGCTGCCGCTCCACGTGAAAAGGTCAAGCAACTGTGGAGACCAACTAAACACCACCACCTGCGGACCACACGATCACATGCCCATGCCTGACACCTCTAGAGATCCTGGCCTGGAACTCTCTAGAGTGAGGCACTGGAAAAGGACTAGCTGGGGTCCAGTACGTCTACTGGTGTCCGTACCCCCAACTACGAGCGCGCTACAAGTGACTAAAGACAAACACAAGTGTCACTGTCCCACTGTCGTCTTTCCCTCAGCCGGACGTACAACTCAAGCACAGGAGTGAGGGTGTCCAGATCAGACGACACAGACCTCGACGGTACAACACAAGTACCGGGACAAAGCCCCGAGCTAACAGCCTGGCTCACAAAGAACCTAGGGCACCCAACTGGAGAGGTAACCACGGTAGGCGTCATACTACTCGCCACGTACACAAAACCACGTGCACGTCACACACAAACCACGTGAAACCTCACGTAAACCTCTCGTAACAATGGTTCACTACACGTGAACCTAACAGTGCTCGCGTGAACACCACGCAGCCACGAATACGACCAGCTAACTAAGTACTCTGTATGCTTGTCTCAGAAACCACGTGCACTCAGTGCACCACAAGTACCAATGCACCGCTCGATATCAATAAACACATCATACCACAATAATCGGATAATCATATCACGTAAACCATGCACACATACAACCCACGACTGTGGTAGCGACATGGGCTCAGGTCGCCTTCAGAATGCGACATCCCGATGGGTCGCCTTAAAGACATGAACGTGACGGGTATACACGTCGCCTTCTTTATTGCGACAGCACCACTGTCGCCTTCCCGATTGCGACAGCAACTCTGTCGCCTTGTGTATTGTGACAGTACCCCTGTCGCCTTCGCAGGGTAGAAACCCTCATCGGGTTCTCTCCTTCCAAACACCCCAAAACTCAAACAAACCACCCTTAATTCATCTTTTACATGCTTGAATGAAAACCTAGGCATAATATCTAGCATGATTAAAGCATTAAATTGATCAATCCTACGTTTCCCCCGATTATCGCCCTGGAACGGGAAGAATTCACCTACCTTTGCGAAGAACACGCGGTATGATGCTTCCCCGGTGATCCTCACACTTCACGCGAGCTCCTTACAGTGAAACCTCGCCGAAAACCGAGCTCTCCACCCGAAATCGCCCTGGAAACCATCAACAACTCCTCCCCCGGCCGAGCAGAACTCCCTGCAGTTTTGTCCAGCTGGGGTTTCTTAAAAAACCTGCAGCAGTTCAGAACGCGACACATCGATGTGTTGCCACCTGATCGCGACACCCCCGGCTGTCGCCTTCCCGAACTTAAAGCCCCCGCTGCCTGACACGTGGCGCACATGCACACGTCCAGCGCCAGAGGCGACCACATGAACGCGACACACCACTCTGTCACGTTCAAGAACGCGACACTCCCCCTGTCGCGATGACAGGCTGAAAACTGAGGGGTGCTACAACCTGCACTAACGGCCCGATAAGGCCCATACACACGAGCGCACACCATTCAAAAGCTACATTGGTCAACGTATGACCTCCACAACACTAAACGAAGGATCCATAAGGATTCGAAAGACGCGCAACGTTACAGCAGGTGTGGTATTGGTTGGTCTCCACAGTTTCTTGGCTTTGTTGTGTTGGAGCGGTAGCTGGACCTTTCGTCCGTGGCTGTGAGACTGAGAGGTAGTCCTATGTGGTTTGTCCGGGTTAGTTGTTGGTGTCCGAACCAGTTTTCGTGACCTGAGTGTGGCGTTCCCTACTCTAGCTCGTACGCTCGGACGAGGTTTGCCATATATTTATTAACGGTTGGTTTCTGTTAATAGCTTGTGATAATTGTTATTTACAGCTTTAACATCATGTGTAGATAGTATTATAAACTGCCTAGCATAGCTTCTTGTTCAGCATCTTGTGAATTTGGTTTTGTATGGATTTTGGGGTAGTTTCCCTACTGAGCCAGTGACTTGTGAGGCTCACCCCTACTCCTTTCAGGTGAGGGAGAGTAGGAGGCTTCCCGTCCTTCATTTAGTTCAGAGCGGCACCGTAGCAGAGTTGGGTCTGCACCTTCAGCAGTGTAATCTTTACTTTTTGTTCACCTCGGGGTATGCCTCAGGTTGTTGTACTATGTACTTGACTCTAGTTGAGAACTAACTATGTATATTTCATGTAAATATTTGTGAGATGTGGAATCTTATATATATTTGAGCTATTTCTTTTATATTTCCACGGACATATGAATGATATCCCTTGCGAGGCTACAGCTCGTTCGGGGGAGGCGGAGTCGGGTCAAGCTCGTTAATTAGGTTAATGGGTTTGAACGAAAAGGACCTCTACACTTTGTCTATTGGATAATGATAATGAAAATGCATGGTTATGGCACCGTCGCTTGGGTCATGCTAGTTTTGGTGTGATAACCAAGTTGTTTAGAATGGATCTTATAAGCGGCTTGCCTAAATTGAAATTTCAAAATGATAGAGTATGTGAAGCATGTGTCAAAGGTAAGCATACTAGAACATCATTCAAAAAGAAAAACATTTTGAGTAGCACTCGCCCTCTTGAACTCTTATATCTTGATTTGTTCCGCCAACTAGAACTTCTAGCTTGGCCGGGAAATCCTATGGCTTTGTGATTGTACATGATTTCTCATGCTTTAATTAGATATTATTTTTGGCCAATAAAAATGATGTAGTGACGGAGTTTTAAGTGTGGTGCAGGAATGTGTAGAATGACAAGGGCTATGTCATTACTACAATTCAAAGTGATCACAGAGCAATTTGAAAACTCAGAATTCAAGTCATTCTGTGATGAACAAAGGTTTATCCACAATTTCTCATCACCAAGAACACTGAAGAAGAACAGTGTTGTGGAATAGAAGAATCGAAACATGGTGGAGGTAAGACAAACTATGCTGAGTGAAAATGGTCTACCACAGTACTTCTGGGCAGAAGTGGTAAATACGGCCTGGTAAGATCAATCCTTAAGAAAACCCAGTATGAATTGTATAAAGGTAAGAAACCCAACATCTCTCATCTTAAATCTTTTGGGTGTACTTGCTACATTCTGAATAATGGAAAGTCTAATTTGGGTAAATTTGATGAGAAAAGTGACAATGGGATTTTCTTGGCTATGCAATGAACTCAAGAGCCTATCGAGTATTCAATAAGAGGACTTTTGTAGTTGAGGAGACCACACATGTCATTTTTTATGAGTCAAGCATGAAACTAACATTCTTAGATGTGTTTGTTGATGATGCAGGAAATAAAGAACCCAGTCAAGACAAGACACGAGATAGTTCTCTCCAAAAATAGGAACTTACTAAAGAACCTTTTGACCCTACAAATACCATGGAGAAATATGATGATCTAACACTTGAAGAACTTCAATAAAATACACCGGAGGACTCAGAACTGCCCAAGTAATGGAAGTTTCTAAAAGATCACCCTCCAACAAACGTGATTGGAAATCTTGAAGACAAAATGAGGACTAGATCCTCACAGAGGCAAGTGTTAGATCAGGGGTTAAATAATTTTTATTTCTCAAGTAGAGCCTAAGAATGTGGATGAGGCACTGTGTGATGGGTCATGGATCTCGACTATGCACGACGAGTTGCACCAATTTTGCAGGACTGAGGTGTGGATTCTAGTGCCTTGTCCTAAGGGCCACTCCGTGATTGAAATCCGTTGGGTTTTCAAAAACAAGTTAGATGAATCTGGAATGGTAGTTAGAACAAGGCTTGGCTTGTAGCCAAAAAGTATAGCCAAGAAATGGACATTGATTTTGATGAGTCTTTAGCACTAGTAGCTCGCTTAGAAGCCATCCACATTCTACTTTGATATGCTTCCTCCCTGAACTTTAAGTTATTCCAATGGATGTAAAAAGTGCATTTTTAAATAGGTATATTAAAGAGGATGTGTATGTAAAGCAACCCCCAAGTTTTGAAGATGTCGATAAGCCACATCATGTGTACAAACTCCAAAAGATGCTATATGGGTTGAAGCAAGCTCCACGGGCATGGTAAGAAAGGTTAAGTAATTTCTTACTAGATAATAAATATAAAAAAGGTAAAGCAGATCAAACCATGTTCACCAAAAATTCTAGTAAAGATATCATTATAGTGCAAGTTTACATTGATGATATTATCTTTGGCTCAACTAACTCTACCTTATGCAATCAATTTGCAGATTTAATGAAAGGTGAGTTTGAGATGAGCCTCATGGGTGAATTAATTTTTTTCTTAGACTGCACGTAAAACAATTAAAGGAAGGAATGTTCATCTGTCAATCCAAGTATACCCTCGAGCTACTCAAGAAGTATAGGTTTGAAAATGCCAAGTGACTGCCTACCCCCATGTCTTCATCAATTAAAATGGAAAGCGACAAAAAAGGTAAATCCGTTGATCCTACCCTCTATAGAGGCATGATTGGGTCCTTGCTATATCTTGCCGCCTCTAGACTAGACATCCAGTTTAGCATAGGTCTTTGTGCTCAGTTTCAATCATGTCTTAAGGAGTCTCATTTAATGGCTCTTAAACACATTTTTCGTTATCTTGTGGGCACAACTGACATAGGCTTATGATATCCCATGGGTTGCTCTTTTGAATTAATTACTTATACCATACACCACTTCCATCTTTGATTCCAACTTATTGGGATCATGTCTTTTGATGTGGGCAAGGAAGTCCTAAATCTCAACAACCTTAAGATCGGACTTCTTCCCTTTCCATATCTCATATGAAGTGGGTACTACCACCTTAGTTGGAACTCTATTCAGAAGGTAAGCTACAGTTTCTAGGGCATATCCCTAGAATGACATAGGTAGGTTGGGAAAACTCATCATGAACCGCACCATATCCAACAACGTGCAGTTCCTCCTTTCCGATACACCATTGTGCTAGAGTGTATGAGGAGGAGTCGATTGGGATAATATCCCATAGTCCTTGAGAAATTAGGTGAACTCTGTACTAAAGTACTCTCCTCCCCGATCTAATCGAAGAGTCTTGATACTGTTTCCAGTCTGTTTCTCCACTTCATTCTTATATTCTCAAAATTTCTCAAAGGCTTCAAACTTGTACTTCATTAAGTACACATATCCATACCTTGAGAGGTCGTCAGTGAATGTAATGAAGTAGAAGTACCCACCTCTAGCATGTGTGGACATAGGTCCATATACATCAATATGTATGAGTTCTAATAACTTAGAGGCTCTCTCTCCAGTTCCACTAAAAGGAGAGTTGGTCAATTTTCCTTGAAGGGAAGATTCGCAGGTTGCATATGATTCATAATTAAATGGACCCAAGTATCCATCATTTAGTACCCTTTAAATTCTCCCTTCATGGATATAACCTAGCCTACAATGCCAAAGGTATGCATCATTCGCATCGTTCACCTCATTTCTCATCCTCTTAAGGACACTATGTATATTCATGATGCATGGAGTAACATCCAATATAAAAAAACCATTTGTCAAAGTACCTCCACCAATAATCTCATCATTCAAGAACATAGAATAACCATTATTCTCAAGAAAGAATTTGTATCCCACTTTGTTCAAACATGAAACAAAAATGATATTCTTAATAATAGATGGTACAAAATAGCATGTGTCTAAAATAAAAGAAGCTCCCCCAACTAACCGCAGGTTGACTTCTCCGATAGCAACAATAAGAACCTTTGCGTCGTTTCCCATCCTTAAGTCGACCTCACCTTTTGTCAATCTCCTATGCCTTATCAGGACCTGCAACGAATTGCAAATATGAGATGCACATTCGATATCTAATACCCATGCATTATCATAATTTTTTGACAAATGTAATCAATTATGAACAAACTTGAAGCTACTCCAAGCTTCTATTTTGCCTTTTCTGCAAAGTATTCCTTGTAGTTCCTCTTCCAATGCCCATCCTTGCTGTAGTGAAAGTACTGCCATTTGTCCTTAGCTGGCTTTCTCTTGGAAACCTTTGCCTTGCCCAATTTCTTGCCCTTTCTTTTTACCTTCTTAAGGTTCTTCTTTGCCTTTTTTTTTGTTGGTCTCACCAACATAGAGAACTGACCTCTCTTTCTTGATAGCACCCTCATCCTCCCTTAACATATTGGGAAGTTCAGGCAGGGTGGCCTCAATCTTGTTCATGTTGAAATTCAAGATGAACTATGAAAAGGAATATGGAAGGGATTGAAATATGAGGTCCATGCATTGGTCATCCTCTAGGACAAGTCCCAGAGCTGTGAGCTTCTGGATCCACTTAATCATATTAAGGACATGGTTCTAAACCGATGTCCCCTTAGCCATCTTCGCCCTAAATAGACTCTTCGATATCTCATATTTCTAAGTCCATCCTTGCTCCTCAAACAGTGTGTGGAGATGCATCATGAAGGATTGTGCACCCATCTTCTCATGCTCTCTTTGCAGCTTAGGAGTTATGGAGGCCAGCATATAACATTGAGCAAGGGCCAAATTGTAACGTTGCTTATTTTCGGATCCTTTTTGGATCGTGTGTGTTGTGGTTGTGATGGCTGTTGTAAGGCCAGTGTGGTGTAGACGCGTGGTGTGTGTAGGTGTGGTGCAGGTTAGGTCCCGAAATGAAATAGGACCTGCTGCAGTTGAGTAGGAGTTGGCGGCCAGGGGTGGTCGTTGACTTGTTGGTGTCCAGGTAAGTGGCTGTTGACTGCATGATCTTGGCGGCATTAGATGTGGACGTTTAGAGTGGCGGTTGTCTTTGGCGGCAGAGGGGTTGACGCCAACCTGAGAATTCTGCTGGTTATAGGGTCACCCGAGAGCAGGTTTCCCATCTGTCTCTCTCTTCCCCTTGCCCTAGCTTCGCGTCCCCGTGTTTCTAAAGCTTCCAGCAGGTACTGAAGGGCGGTTGGAGGATCGTGGAGCGTGTGGCGTTGCCGAATCGGATGAGGAAACGCCGTGGCGTGGTGCAATTCCCGTGGGAGCTCGCGGAGGGTTCGGTGTGAACCGGGAGAATTCGGAGGGTTTGAGCGTGTTCTGAGGTAGGGAACGACCCTTGTAGTTCTTATAGGTTGTAATAGAATAATTAGAAAGCATGAAACAGCATGAAAATGGCAACTTCGGGTCATGGTATTCATGCGGGGTTCTAAGGGTGGTTTGATGGAATTTAATGGTTAATTCATGTAGTTTAAATCTTAAATGATGCATGTTTGGCTTGGAAAATAGTTTCCTCATGTTTTCTCGTTGCTTTGATGATTGTAAAACCTGTAGAATCAGTTTAGGGTTTCTGCAGGAACTGGGGTTGAAGAGCTTAGCGTCAACATCGATTGACGCCAGGTTCATCAGCCGAGATATAGACGGCCAGATCCATTGCCGTCTACTTCCTATAAGCGGCAGTCGATGTTGCCGCCAACTTGTGCATGTAACCATGCAGTGTGGTTTACGTAGCTTTTCTGGTTATGAATATTGCGTGTTTGTGTGTGCATGGCGATGACCGGTGTGAGCCAGTGCATTTGATATGCTCTTGAAGCATACTGCTCATGTAATGGGCATGTTTTACGTAAATGATGTGTGATGTACGTAATTGCTTTACGCAGTATGTGTGGTGCGTTGGCACCCGTGGCACTCATGGAGTGCGTTGTCCATGTGTTGGACATGTGGTTTACGTGGAAGACGTGTGGTACACCAACCAGGGTGTAATATACACGTGTTGTTTACGTGGTTTGAGTGTGTGTATACTACACACTTTGTTGTAATGTAATTCTTATGATTTGTCATAGTAACTGGGCAGTGAGGTTCCTGTGTGAGCCTAGCCATGACTTTGTGGTGTTTGGGCAGTGAAGGTCCACACCGACCTAGCCCTGGTCCGTTGTTGTCTTTCGAATAATATTATATGGATTTATGTATTAAGTGGTGTGTGTGTGTTGCCACGGAGGTCATGAGGTGACCAATGATAGGCAAGTTTGTGGTTCAGTTATGTGTTGGTGTGGAATAGCTTTGGGGTCACACGGTGACCGATGTTAAGCTAATCCTAACACTTGTATATTGTGAATTATAAGTAAAGGTTATATGTGTTAGTATCGTGGTTTGAGCTTGCCGAGTGTGGTGGTCCGGCGCCTATTCCGGAATGCCTCTCTAGTCGGGTACCCCAGGTTCTTTGTGAGCCAGGCACGTGTGTTTGTTGTGCTCGGGGTTTTGTCCCGGTACTTGTGTTGTACCGTTGAGGTCTGTGTCGTCTTCCTGGACACCCTCACTCCTGTGTTTGAGTTGTACGTCTGGCTGAGGGAAAGACGACAGTGGGGCAGCGACTTCCCAGAGTTTGTTCTTTAGTTGCTTGTGGCGCGCTCGTAGTTGGGGGTACAGACACCAGTAGTCGACACTGGTCCCCAGCTAGTCCTATTTTCCAGTGCCTCACTTTAGAGTGCTCCGGCCAAAGACCCTAGAGGTGCCAGGTATGGGCCTGCAGTTGTGTGTCTGCAGGTGTGGTGTTGGTTGGTCTCCACAGTTGTTTGACTTCTTCCTTGTGGAGCGGCAGTTGGACCTTTCGTCCGTGACTGCGAGGCTGAGAGGTTGTTCTTGTGTTGTGTTGTCCGGGTTGGATACTGTCCTGATCAGCTAGTAGTCCGTTCCCGTGTGGTGGCGTCGTTCTTTCTGACTCGTGCTTAGTTAGCTCCAGTTGTAGTTGTGGTAACGTCGTCCTTCGCGACTCGTGCTTTGCCAATCTCTAGTTGTGGCTTGACTCGTGCTTTGCCACAGGCTGTAGTTCGTGAATTTGTGATTTGTGGTCGAGGTTTGACCAGTTCGAGGTGTGCCCTGGTGTTGGCACAACTGTGACTGAGTTGTGGTTTGTGTGACTCGTCGATTAAGGTTTCACTTGTAATGTTGTGTCTAAGTGAAGGCACAATATAATTGTGGTTCAGTGTGGTGTTTATCACCTACTTATACCCTTGTTCGGATGTTTGTGATGTGGTACCTTAGAGTAGCAGGTACCTATTTCCTTTGTGGGTTACTTTGTAGTTTTGTGATGGTACATTGTGTACCAACCTTTCCAGGTACTTGTGTGTTACAGAGGTCTTGTGGTTTGACCTGCCACTTGTTGTATCCTAACTGTTTTAAGTAGATCTTTGTTTATATTTTATTGTGGATTAGTTTGTGATTATTAATTATGTTACCTTTGTGGGTATTTTGCCGATGAGACTTGTGGCTTAGGCATATTGTGGTTTAGTAGAGCTATGCTATGTGAAGGCCGTGTGAGACCTTCCACTTGTTGAGTTTTACCCTTCTTGGGCATGGTTCCGATTATGGATTTAGTGTGTGATGGACTAGCTAGCTGTAGCCAGTCCTACCATTTATGTGTGGCTCTCGACGTAGTGTGATTTGGAGTATAAAGGACCAGCTCTTTGTTAGCAGTCTTATTACTTAAGTGTTCGAGATTTGCTTGTGAAGCTTGTAGCCTGGGCAGTGACTTGCTTGTGTGGCTTATAGCTTAGGCAACTAGTTGTTGTAGCAGTGTGCCAGTAAGACTGTGGTTTAGGCACTTTAGTAGTTGGGCTGACTAATGACATTATGTTAGTCATGTAATCCTACTTTCCTTCTGAGGACTTTGTGTTTATTACCATGATTATGTTTAATTGTTATTTATTGTCATGATGTGAGCATGAAATGGTTTGGCTATTGGTGTTGCCAGTGAGACCCTTTGGGGTTGAGGAGTATTGTGGTCTCGGTATTGTTTTGGGTAGCCCCTACTGAGCCAGTGACTTGTTGAGGCTCACTCCCCTACAGTTCTTTTTAGGGCTTGCCGTGTGTTTGGCTTGCAGTGGCGTTGTGTCGGACTTGTACCACCAGCAGTAGTTTAGTAGTTAGTGTTGTGTGAGCTTGTGCTCCCTCGGGGTATGCCCCAGGTAGTTGTACTCTTTTAAATTGGACATGTACTAATGTAATGGTAGCATAAGTTGTGTGGTAGCATCCTGGCACTAGTGCAGTTAAAGCAGTTAAAGTATAGAGTATTTCTGTGATAGATCAGTTTGGTTGTTAAAGATTTGCAGTTAAAGGAATTGAAGTGATTTACAAGTTTGGATATGGAATTCAGTAAATAAGTTATAATGAGATAGAAAGTTGGCAGAGACAGGTGTATGGTAACAAGGTGATAAGGATCAGGTCAGTGTGTGTATGATAAGTTGCAGTTGAGAATCTCAGCAAATGTATTGTGGCATTAGAGATTTGAGTCAGAGGATATTAAGAAACAGTGTGTATGGAAATGTGATTAGAGTTATGAAGAGTTTGATATGATCAAGAAAGACAGACCAGCTTTAAAAGAAGTATCAGTACATAAAAGAGTAGTGATTTATGGCAGATAGATTAAATATGCCTGAGATCAGAAATCTGAGAAAAGTGTTGTTATGAATAATGATGATAGTAGGAAGTGTGATATGAAGATTTGTATAAATAAGTATAGAAATGATCAGTTGAATAAAGAAAGAGAGAAAAGAAGGATTAATGTGTAATAAGAATTTGTGAAAATTGCACAAGAGGAATATTTAGTTGATGATTGGCAGTTTAGATAAAGAAAAGATATGGATTAGAGAAAGGAAGAATTTAGCAAATGATGAAGTGAATAAAATCAGATGAGTCAGGAAATGTCAGTTAGAGTTTGCATATTGGTGCAAAGAAATGATTTAATTGAGCAGAAAGGAATTGTTATTAAGATATTTCAGGGTTTAAATGCTGGAGCAGATTGATTAAGAATATTTGAAAAGTTTATGCCCCAGAATTATGGGAATTAACCAGAAAATGTCAGTAAAGCAGGAAAGATATATGAAGAGTATAATATATCAATAATGGTTTGGTAGAACAGAAATTGCAGTAATTTCTTCAGCATGAATTAATTGAATGTGATGATTTGAGAAGCAGTTGAAGCCAGAAGAAAGTAATTGAAAGTAATAATATGAGCAGAAATTGTGGAATATTTTACAAAAGTGTTCAGTGTGATCAGAGTAGCGCAGCGGAAGCGGAAGCAAAGAAAGATTTAATATTCAGAGATTGTTCAAGTTTGCTTGAATAAGGAGAAAGTGTAAAGTTTTGCACAGCGGAATAAAGGAACAAAGTTTATTATGGTTTTTAATCAGAGATTGACTTAAAGCGGTATGAGTAGAATAATATGAAAGAGCAGGAAATTCAAAGATGGTGATTGGTTTTCTTTGAAGAGGTGTCAGTTGTGAATATAAATGCAGATGAGGCAGGATAACAGCAAACAGTGATAAATGGAAAAAGAAAATGGTGGTATGAAAGAATATTACAGTGTAAGATATTTGAGAAAGATAAAGCGGCCTCGAAAGAAATATTGCAAACACAGCTGGAAAATTGTGGAAGCAGGTTCAGTCCAAGGAGATAAAGCACCATTGGCAAGGTAGGATCGCTACGGTTGAAAGCTAAAGAAAGACAATGGAATCGACAGAACAGAGTAATTGTGAGATGAATTGAAAGACTAAAGCAGAGAAAGAGTATCCTACTTGTTCTGTGTTCGGCTTTATTTGTTTTTAGGTGATAATCCGGATTGTTGTGATTTGTTTATATGTCGAGGACGACATTTGTTTTTAGGTGATAATAATATAACGTCGCTTATTTTCGGATCCTTTTGGATCGTGTGTGTTGTGGTTGTGATGGCTGTTGTAAGGCCAGTGTGGTGTAGATGCGTGGTGTGTGTAGGTGTGGTGCAGGTTAGGTCCCGAAATGAAATAGGACCTGCTGCAGTTGAGTAGGAGTTGGCGGCCAGGGGTGGTCGTTGACTTGTTGGCGTCCAGGTAAGTGGCCGTTGACTGCATGATCTTGGCGGCATTAGATGTGGACGTTTAGAGTGGCGGTTGTCTTTGGCGGCAGAGGGGTTGACGCCAACCTGAGAATTCTGCTGGTTATAGGGTCACCCGAGAGCAGGTTTCCCACCTGTCTCTCTCTTCCCCTTGCCCTAGCTTCGCGTCCCCGTGTTTCTAAAGCTTCCAGCAGGTACTGAAGGGCGGTTGGAGGATCGTGGAGCGTGTGGCGTTGCCGAATCGGACGAGGAAACGCCGTGGCGTGGTGCAATTCCGGTGGGAGCTCGCGGAGGGTTCGGTGTGAATCGGGAGAATTCAGAGGGTTTGAGCGTGTTCTGAGGTAGGGAACGACCCTTGTAGTTCTTATAGGTTGTAATAGAATAATTAGAAAGCATGAAACAGCATGAAAATGGCAACTTCGGGTCATGGTATTCATGCGGGGTTCTAAGGGTGGTTTGATGGAATTTAATGGTTAATTCATGTAGTTTAAATCTTAAATGATGCATGTTTGGCTTGGAAAATAGTTTCCTCATGTTTTCTCGTTGCTTTGATGATTGTAAAACCTGTAGAATCAGTTTAGGGTTTCTGCAGGAACTGGGGTTGAAGAGCTTAGCGTCAACATCGATTGACGCCAGGTTCATCAGCCGACATATAGACGGCCAGATCCATTGCCGTCTACTTCCTATAAGCGGCAGTCGATGTTGCCGCCAACTTGTGCATGTAACCATGCAGTGTGGTTTACGTAGCTTTTCTGGTTATGAATATTGCGTGTTTGTGTGTGCATGGCGATGACCGGTGTGAGCCAGTGCATTTGATATGCTCTTGAAGCATACTGCTCATGTAATGGGCATGTTTTACGTAAATGATGTGTGATGTACGTAATTGCTTTACGCAGTATGTGTGGTGCGTTGGCACCCGTGTCACTCTTGGAGTGCGTTGTCCATGTGTTGGACATGTGGTTTACGTGGAAGACGTGTGGTACACCAACCAGGGTGTAATATACACGTGTTGTTTACGTGGTTTGAGTGTGTGTATACTACACACTTTGTTGTAATGTAATTCTTATGATTTGTCATAGTAACTGGGCAGTGAGGTTCCTGTGTGAGCCTAGCCATGACTTTGTGGTGTTTGGGCAGTGAAGGTCCACACCGACCTAGCCCTGGTCCGTTGTTGTCTTTCGAATAATATTATATGGATTTATGTATTAAGTGGTGTGTGTGTGTTGCCACGGAGGTCATGAGGTGACCAATGATAGGCAAGTTTGTGGTTCAGTTATGTGTTGGTGTGGAATAGCTTTGGGGTCACACGGTGACCGATGTTAAGCTAATCCTAACACTTGTATATTGTGAATTATAAGTAAAGGTTATATGTGTTAGTATCGTGGTTTGAGCTTGCCGAGTGTGGTGGTCCGGCGCCTATTCAGGAATGCCTCTCTAGTCGGGTACCCCAGGTTCTTTGTGAGCCAGGCACGTGTGTTTGTTGTGCTCGGGGTTTTGTCCCGGTACTTGTGTTGTACCGTTGAGGTCTGTGTCGTCTTCCTGGACACCCTCACTCCTGTGTTTGAGTTGTACGTCTGGCTGAGGGAAAGACGACAGTGGGGCAGCGACTTCCCAGAGTTGTTCTTTAGTCGCTTGTAGCGCGCTCGTAGTTGGGGGTACGGACACCAGTAGTCGACACTGGTCCCCAGCTAGTCCTGTTTTCCAGTGCCTCACTTTAGGGTGCTCCGGCCAGAGACCCTAGAGGTGCCAGGCATGGGCCTGCAGTTGTGTGTCTGCAGGTGTGGTGTTGGTTGGTCTCCACAGTTGTTTGACTTCTTCCTTGTGGAGCGGCAGTTGGACCTTTCGTCCGTGACTGCGAGGCTGAGAGGTTGTTCTTGTGTTGTGTTGTCCGGGTTGGATACTGGCCTGATCAGCTAGTAGTCCGTTCCCGTGTGGTGGCGTCATTCTTTCTGACTCGTGCTTAGTTAGCTCTAGTTGTAGTTGTGGTAACGTCGTCCTTCGTGACTCGTGCTTTGCCAAGCTCTAGTTGTGGCTTGACTCGTGCTTTGCTACAGGCTGTAGTTCGTGAATTTGTGATTTGTGGTCGAGGTTTGACCAGTTCGAGGTGTGCCCTAATGTTGGCACAGCTGTGACTGAGTTGTGGTTTGTGTGACTCGTCGATTAAGGTTTCACTTGTAATGTTGTGTCTAAGTGAAGGCACAATATAATTGTGGTTCAGTGTGGTGTTTATCACCTACTTATACCCTTGTTCGGGTGTTTGTGATGTGGTACCTCAGAGTAGCAGGTACCTATTTCCTTCGTGGGTTACTTTGTAGTTTTGTGATGGTACATTGTGTACCAACCTTTCCGGGTACTTGTGTGTTACGGAGGTCTTGTGGTTTGACCTGCCACTTGTTGTATCCTAACTGTTTTAAGTAGATCTTTGTTTATATTTTATTGTGGATTAGTTTGTGCTTATTAATTATGTTAACTTTGTGGGTATTTTTCCGATGAGACTTGTGGCTTAGGCATATTGTGGTTTAGTAGAGCTATGGTCTGTGAAGGCCGTGTGAGACCTTCCACTTGTTGAGTTTTACCCTTCTTGGGCATGGTTCCGATTATGGATTTAGTGTGTGATGGACTAGCTAGCTGTAGCCAGTCCTACCATTTATGTGTGGCTCTTGACGTAGTGTGATTTGGAGTATAAAGGACCAGCTCTTTGTTAGCAGTCCTGTTACTTAAGTGTTCGAGATTTGCTTGTGAAGCTTGTAGCCTGGGCAGTGACTTGCCTGTGTGGCTTATAGCTTAGGCAACTAGTTGTTGTAGCAGTGTGCCAGTGAGACTGTGGTTTAGGCACTTTAGTAGTTGGGCTGACTAATGACATTATGTTAGTCATGTAATCCTACTTTCCTTCTGAGGACTTTGTGTTTATTACCATGATTATGTTTAATTGTTATTTATTGTCATGATGTGGGCATGAAATGGTTTGGCTATTGGTGTTGCCAGTGAGACCCTTTGGGGTTGAGGAGTATTGTGGTCTCGGTATTGTTTTGGGTAGCCCCTACTGAGCCAGTGACTTGTTGAGGCTCACTCCCCTACAGTTCTTTTCAGGGCTTTCCGTGTGTTTGGCTTACAGTGGCGTTGTGTCGGACTTGTACCACCAGCAGTAGTTTAGTAGTTAGTGTTGTGTGAGCTTGTGCTCCCTCGGGGTATGCCCCAGGTAGTTGTACTCTTTTAAATTGGACATGTACTAATGTAATGGGACAATTGTACAAATTTGGAGCAGATATGAGCACATGTACTTTCTAGTGTCTTATATTCTTGTGGTTTGTCTTTTATACTCTTACTGGACACGTGTGTGAGATATCCCTTGCGAGACTTCGGTCCGTTCGCGGGAGGCGGATCTGGATATGGAGCCTTAATGGGCATAAATACCCTTGTTCGTCACACAAATCCTCCTTATACTTCTTGTAGCGAGAAACATCTTTCTCGCTAGCCCCTTCCACTGGCTCAGGCACGATCTCATTTAGGGCATACACGATTTTCCTCACCATGAGAACAATTCTTAGGTTCTAGAGCTAATCCACATAGTTTAGACCAACGAGATGGTTGACATCTAGTATTCCACGAAGTGAGTTTGCAAGTGACATATTATGAAAATAAAGATGTAGCAGAAATTAATAACATGCAAACTTTTAGATTTTTTTTAAATTAAGACATGAACTTTTATCTTAATTTACTCCCACTATTTTCTCGCGAGACACATGGTACCCTTCAACACGTGAATCAGAAATTTCCAGCAAACTTCTAGTGGGGATTGGGAT
This sequence comes from Colocasia esculenta, assembly GCA_014218235.1. NCBI lineage: Eukaryota > Viridiplantae > Streptophyta > Magnoliopsida > Alismatales > Araceae > Colocasia > Colocasia esculenta. Next base: position 36,549,354 of record CM024766.1, on the reverse strand, counting down.
CCAGTTAGCATCTTGGTATGACCTCGAGAGACTCAACAATCATATCAAGCCCAAAAGGTAGGCAACTCTTACCAATCACAAGTCCTTGTGATTCCCATCATGTTTGGCCTCCAAATCATCATGGCCTTGAGGAACTCAACCAACCATGATGTTTGGTTAAGTCAGCATCATCATTACAAGATGAGTATGGTTCGATGATATGCTCTTAAGGGACTCGACCAAGTATACTATGTCCTCAAAGTTGTTGGTGACATTTCCATATCATAGGCCAAATGTCAAAACCAAATATGAGTGAGCCTCGAGGGACTCGACCAACTCAGCCCATATCAAGAAATGATGTCTGCCCTATAATGATGGAAGGACACATGGGTCGATCTCATTGTCTTATGCTTACTGACTTAATATATTATTAACAAAGGGGTTTTTGATTAGTTGATCTCATAACCAAATAATACGCATCCCACACATATATTTAGCACATATTTACATCGCATGTAAATATGCACCCAGTAGGTGTGAAAATGAATATAGCGGATAATCATGGACCAAATACTAATGTGATCAGGCCTAAGCCTAAAGCCTTGATCACGAAACCCTGTGTGTGTCTTGGTGCATCCCATGCCTGGTGATCTTCTTTCTCGTCCTCATTAATCTTGTCAACAACTCCATGCTTCCGTTATGCCGCACTGATGTAATTACAACTTAATTTCATGCACACAAACCTAAATATACATTTATTCAATAAGAAACCTTGATCTCATCAAGGGCAGATACAATTTAGGGGAGATAGAATTTTACAATCCAGATTTAAATGAGAGAGAAAGAGAGGCTCGTAGGTCCCAATAAATCACCATACATGCATACAAGTATCACATAAAGGTCCATGATCATCTGCCCACATCATACACATCACACGCATATATGCAAGCTATTAGAAACTAATTAAACACTTTAATTAATAACTAATTAGATTAACTCTTAATCCAATAATTTTGGATTAACACTTAATCCCATAATTGGATTAACTATTAATCCTAGTTCTGTAATCCTCACAATGGCAATACAATCTTCTGAAAATTCAAATCCTTATATTTGCTATTTTCTAGAATTACCTAAGTTCCCAAGCTAGACATTCCCTTGAATAAGCAAAACATCCAAAATATCATTTGAGTTTCTAAAACCCAGATCCATGAGGAAATGCCAAAACAAGATTATAGAACTAGTCACGGGATGAAGAACATGCAGCTAGAGAATGAACTTGACGTCAACCGATGCCATCACCAACACACTTGGTGTCAGCCGATCTCACCATTAGGCATGAACTTGATGTCAATCGATACCATCGCCAACTACTTGACGACGATCGATGCACCAAGTTCTTAGTAAGAACTTGACGTCCATCGATGTCGCCGTCAACATATTGACGGTGACATATCATGTTGTCTACTTGAACTTGGCACATTCTATGCCACCGTCAAGACAGTAACCATGACAAAAAAGCGAAAAAGTAATTCTAAATAGCATGGAACTAAAACCAAACATCATCCAATGAATCTAGGCTTTGATACAACTGCTGGGAATCATCGGGGAGGCATCTAATGTGCAGCAGAAGTGTGTTTAAAAACAAAATGATTTACAAACACCTTATTATCAGACCAAGATGATGTTGGGGCATGAAACCTCATGCAATCCATTTGAGGGTGAGACAATCTCACCTATGGGAGTTCATAGATCTCCTGACATGTAGAACTTGAATCATCTGATGGAAAAAACTCTCGTGAACTCCTCTCTAGCAATATCCACACAGTGGCTACCATGACAACTCCTCCCCGTCGGGGTGTCTCTCCACCATGTCGACATGCTTCTCCTCTTGCACCTCCAAGATTCAACAACAACAACAACCGAACAAGCAAGAGCACCAGCAACAGCTAGAGCAAATAGGGTTTTACCCTATTTCTTTCCTCTCTCTCACAAAAGAAGGCCAAAATGGGAGAGGAAAATAAGGAGGGAGTTGAGAGAGCTCCAAAACCCCTAGCACGTAGGGATTTTCGGAGCCCTCTCCTTCAGACAGAGGGGTTTCACCCACCCACACATGGAGAGGCATGCATGCCATGTTGTGTTTGGCAAAATCAAACATTGGGCCATACTTGTGCTAACATTAATACAGTGTGTCATCAAGACCATATTGACGACAACCGACTTTGACGTTCACATATGTTGACGGCAGTCTAACTCACCATCAACATGAACATCAGCGTCAGTCAATCTCATTGTCAATATTAATGGCAGACTATCTCACTGTCAACCCTTATGTTAACTGATGTCCATCATGCCATCAACATGAGTTAACTACAGTCGATCTCGCTGTCAACATGACTTCGACTAGTAGCTAAGATCTAGTCGAAGTGTGAATGACGATAGATCGTGTCATCAAGAACTATTCCCGACGACAGTCGATATTGTCATTTACCACACTTCAACTGTATGACTATCTAGGTGAGGAAAGCCATATTGGATAACTCTTATATAATCCTCTATTATCGCTGCATCATCCACCTTATGTATGTGACCCTCTAGGCCTAATACTGCGCTGGCCATGAGTTGCACCAATCAGAACCCTTTCTGACATAGAACTCTTTCTTGACTTAGTGAATTATTATCTCCATAACAATTCACCCAACTAATGTAATGTGGATGGACATGCTAGGGCACTACATCATAGTCCCCAGACGAAATAGGATGATCTAATCTATTAGACCTTTCTGCCCTCAATTACCATGTATGTAATGACTCAGGATCCAAGATACTGATACCCACCAATATATGTGAACCTTGAATCGCCACCCATAAGCTGGTTCTCGGAAGGGTTAAAGGGAAGTGTATGAGGAAGCCATATAGGAAATTGTACAGCCATATATACACCACAATGTATCATTATATAACACAAATAAGATGTATAACTCAGAGCATGTATAGTAAGAGAAAGAGTACAGTAGGTATGTAAATAAAAGTACAACTCTAGATGCTAAGCTAGACCACTTGAGCAACTTTGTTGCTCAGCACCCTGAGCTGATGATGTCTCACTTAAAAAAAAGGGAGCGAGCCTCTATACAAGGCCTAGTAGGGACACTAACCCCACTAGTAAAATAGGTACTCTACTAAGTGTTGGAAAAGTAAACACAACAAGTAAGTACCGCATAAGTACACAAGAAGCATGACTAATGACATGCCGGTATAGAAACCACAACGACTACTCCAATGCTGGAGACGTCGGCCTCACTAGTACATCGTAGGCACAGATACACAAGCACAAGCACAACACACCACAACCACACTCACAAAGTAGGACCAGCTAGGGTCTGTGGCATGGCACCTCGACACCACAGAGTCCTTGAACCCTAGCCACGTGTGCACACTTAGACGCTCTCCCTCACTTCTAGTCCTTGTTGATTTTCCCCTATGCTGGAATCTAATGGATGGAGAAGGGGTCTGACGGAAATCAGCTCGAAACCACAACAAGGGCTCACATTGTGCGGAGACGCTCTTGACGTCTAGATTCGAAACCAACACTAATGCATTAAATCCCATCAGAATTCTAGAGTTAAGCATGCTTAGGTGGGAGTAGTCATGGGATGGGTGACCTCTTGGGAATCCCACATACTTAGCCGATACAATTGATGAAAGACAAAACCGTAAGGTTGGAAGGCCAAAGTGGGAAATACCTCACGGGGTTGGATTGGGATGTTACAGTATGGTATCAGAGCAGGACCCGTCCAGTACAATATGGGCTGGTTCGAGGATGAACTAGGCGGAAGCTGGTGGGCCTATAGTGACCCAATCATGAGCCATGTAGGTGGAGAGGGCTATCTGGGGTGTGTGGAGCCATCCCTATGTACAATGGCTAGGGCAAGAGTGAATCAAATTAGTCCTATATCAAAAATTGGGTAGTGTTACTAGGCCATAACTCGTGAGGCACCTTTTGGTGTATCGGCTGAGTTCTTGCAAAGAACTCCAGAGTTAAGTGTGCTTGGGTGGGAGTAGTCACAGGATGTGTAACCTCTCGGGAAGCCCACGTACGTAGCCGATATGGTTGATTAAGGACAAAACTGTAAGGTCGGAGGGCCAAAGCGAAAAATACCTCACGAGGGTTGGATTGGGATGTTACAATGTACCTATAGTATTTCATCCATCTAATATCTCAGAGACCGTATATTAAGCATGGTACAGTCAGGCCTATATGGAATCCATCTGAGTCTCACTCTTATCTAATTCTCTCAGACAACTTCTTCTCTCTCAATCTGATTGACCTTGGTCTGGGACTTGCTTGAGTAATAACTATAGGATTGAATTCAGAGTATGAACAAATCTGGAAGGGGGGGGGGGGGTTGAATAGATCTAACACCAAATTATGCGGAAGCTTAAGCAATTCAAAGAGCACTTCGATTTATAGATCTATTCAAGCAGAAGCTATTACTAATCTGATGTGTGTATATGTGAATTGTGTGAATAAAATGTGTGAAGCAGTTGTACAAGTAGTGAGAACGAAATTCTATGCAAGCATCTAGCGCAAAGAGACAGATCAAACCATTACACATAGGATTCTTAGGTGGTTCGTAAAATCACACCAGTGATTCCTACATCCACCCCTCACACAGTGAGACTTCACTACTCAACCCGAGTACAACACACACACTGGAGCACGACAGCTCCAAACACCCTTGAACTCGATGGCCCAACACACAATTGTGAGTACGACGACTCACAAACTGAGCACGACGGCTTAAACACACAGTGAGTACGACGACTCACACATTGAGCACGACGGCTCAAACACAAATGGAGCACGATGACTCCAAATTGAGCACGACGACTCCAAATTGAGCTAGATAAAAAACATAAGAGATCAGATCCTCTAGCAATGATCTGATTCACAGACTCAATCATACACAGAAATCTGCACAGAACTTCATGTACAGATCTCACAGACGAAAGTGAGATGAACACTCCAAGAAATAATTAAAATAGATGTGGGTTGGATGTTCCTCGATGAAGAAGTCTTGCAAAAACTTGAATTGAAGAGCCTTGAAAGAATTCGATGGAGATCCTCTTCAATTCTCGATGCTCTGCTCCAGTGGCATCTGAATTGCCAGTACTTCTTCTTCTTCTTATGTTCTTCAGCTCGATCTGCTTTCTTTCTCAGCACATCACAGCTTGGCCTTGATCACCACATCCCTTTGGATGTAATTACTGGAAGGCTGAAGGCTTGCGGGCTCTGGATTGCTCGTTGGGCGCTCCTTGGCTTCAGAACAGAGATGAGAGCTTTTATAGCATCAGTGCAGTCCCTTTTTACGTGAAGGGAATGTGCACAGAAACCTAGAAAGCATCCTGGGCTGCCACATGTCCAAAAGGTCTTCATCACATTGCCACTTAGATGAAAGGGTAATTTAGTAATTATGGCATCTCCCACAAGGACCTCAGAATGAAATCACAGCCATCGGATTCATCCTCTGCACAATTCTGGGTTTGCACAGAAAGAAAGAGTCTACCTCATTATTCAAGAGAGTCGACCTACTGACCAATCATCAGTCCAAGGCTTACTGATCAGAACGTTAGTGTCGACCTGATAGACACTTAGTGTCGACCTGATCAACAGGTAGAGTCGACCTGATCAACAGACAGAGTCGACCTGATTAGCAGGTAGAGTCGACCTCATCAGCAGGCAGAGTCGACCTCCTGTGTATTCTTCTAAAAACTAGTTCATTGGATGGATACTAGTGTCGAGCTCATCTCCAAATAGAGTCGACACTACTGACATTTACTCTTCAGAGACTTGCTGGGCAATCTTTAAGAGTCGACCTATCTGACAACTGGAGTCGACCTGTTTGTGACTTTTCTTCAGGAGTTTGCTAGGCAGTCTTGAAGAGTCGACCTGTCTGTCAACTAGAGTCCACCTACTTTTACAAAAATTCTGTAAACCTGTACAAATGAAGAGTAGACCATCAAAACATGTCATAAATAGTAAGATATGAGATATTAAGTATCAAGAACATGTTGTTTGAGCATTATTGTAATATATTCAATATGTGCAATATGTTCAACATGTTATCATCAAAATCAAAGAAATGAGTGATGTTCATTGGTCATCATTAACGAAATCATCAATAAGAAATTCCAAAACACACTCAACATAACATTCTCCCCCTTTTTGATGATGACAAAATAAATACTCAAACTTGGTCTCTTCATACTCCCCCTGACTGCAGTTTCTCCTACAACCTGCACTTTCTCCAATTTCTCAAACCAATTTACCAAATTCGCCATATTTCTCCCCCAAAGCATACTGGGCATATTTTTCCCCTAAAGAAACCAATTTTATTTTTCTCCCTTTTTTTGACAGCATCAAAAAGATAGTCATGAAAACTAAGAAGGTAGGAGTTCAAGAAATGAAGTGGTAAGAGAAAGATCTTATGAAATGATCAAAATAAATGAGACAAAGTGATATTGACAAATGAGAGAAATTATTATGTTTTTGATTGTGCATGAAAGTTTAATCACAAGGACACACTCAACACAAAGTATAGCAAAATATAACTATCTGAATGTAGTTAAAATAATGATGCAAATGTGAATGAAAGTGACCTATGTGAGTGAACAGAAGTATTCAACAAGGAAGTTAGAAGCTTTAAATGTAACACAATATAGAATAGCAAGACTAAACTCAGTATACATGAACTTCAGTAAGGTCTTAAGCTTTTCTATCATGTCTTGTTGAATTTCTTTTCAATTTTGAGCTGGGAAAGAATACAAGAATAAATTAGTTAAATCTCACTTTTCAGTGCAAGAGATCACATTTACCAGATGCAAGACCTCTTGATTACTCAGTGGTTTAACTTTCAGTTTCTTATACAGAGTTGAAAATTTTGTTTCCCACTTTTTGATGCGAAACATATCACTTTTCAGGTGAAATGGCTCGGTTACTCAGTGGTTCAAGAATTTGCATTGCTCTATTTGTATCTTTCCAGATTGTTGTTCATTTTCTTTTAATGTTCTGCAGGATTTTGTTTGTTTTGACCAGACAGGTCATGGATATGAATGTAGAGAAACTATTCTAAACATGTGGTAAAAGTAAAGATTAAACTTGCATATGTTAAATATTAATGCCACTCATGTGCCTATAAGTGTTTTGCAAATCATTTTAAAGACATTCAGTATTGAGATAGCACAACTTTGATATGAAAATGAATCTTTGAGAGTAAATTAAATGCACAATTAGTTTAGTTTCATTGTTTTAAGTCTCTCATATGAAAATAGCACCAAGACTAAATTTTTTTGATTATATGGGGCTCATGATTGACAACCAGTGTTAAGAATTGTGATACCAGATAAGAGAAGAATTAATATAGAGTACAATTGCTGATATCAAATGACTCCCCTTATCATGAATCTCTCCCTGACAAGGTGACCATGAAAATCATTGAAGAAGGAGGGATTTAATGAAGTGAAAGTGAATATCTGATACCAAAAAGAGAGTAGAATCAACATGAGTGTTTTATTGAAAAGAATAGCTCCCCCTCAACAGTTGCATATAAAGGCTCTTGATACTTGGCGGAGACATATACTCGCGCATAGTGAAAGTGTCCAGACAAGCCTGACTTGCCTTTCTTCAAATCACTATTTGATATACTAAGAATGCCAATGCAATGTGAGAAGTGGGAATTTATTTGCAAGAGCAAGAAAAGTATTTATTTGAAAGACTCAAAGATTTTATTTGCAAACAGAAGATGGAAGAGATCAATGATGTGGAAGTTTGCATAAACCAAGCTCTCTCCTTAAAGATGAAAATCTGTTTTCTGGAAGAGACTTAGTGAAAATATCAGCAATCTATTTTTCAGTTTCAATGAAGTGAAGCTTAAAAGATTTCTTAGCAACCTCATCCCTTAGAAAATGGTGCCTTATTTCAATGTGTTTTGTTTGCGAATGCTGAATTGGGTTTTTAGACAAATTAATAGCGCTAGTGTTATCACACAAAATATGAATACAACCCAATTTGTGATTATAGTCTAGGAGCTGATGTTTCACCCAAAGAACTTGAGTGCCACAACAACCAGCCGCAACATATTCAGCCTCTGCAGTGGATAGAGCTATTGAATGTTGATTTTTAGAAGCCCAAGAAATTAGGCATCCACCTAGATATAAACACAAACCACTAGTACTTTTTCTATCAAGCTTACAACCAGCATAATCAGCATCACAATAAGCAATTAAGTTTAGTTTGCAATCAGTAGGATAACACATTCCAAGTTCACATGTTCCAATAAGATATTTAAAAATTCTTTTGACAGCTAACATGTGACTTTCTTTAGGAATGACTTGAAATTTAGCACACATGCACACACTAAATTGAATGTCAGGTCTAGAGGTGAGATAAAGTAGAGAACCAATCACACCTCTGTAGGTCTTTGGATCTACTGACTTACCAAATGAATCTTCCTCTAATCTTACATTTATTGCCATTGGTGTGCTTGAGTGCTTGAGGTGCTGAAAGTCAAATCTTTCCGAAAGTTCTTTCACATACTTCATTTGACTTATAAAAATCCCTTCATTGGTTTGATGTGCCTGCAATCCCAAAAAGAATTGTAAGTCACCCATTAAACTCATTTCAAATTCAGTCTTCATGTGATCAGCAAATTCAGTCCAAAGAGCTTTGTTAGTAGACCCAAAAATTATGTCATCAACATAGATTTGGACAGCGATAATCTGATTATTGACAATTCTTGTAAACAAAGTTTGGTCTACACTACCTCTTGTGTATCCTTTATTCAACAAAAATGGGCTCAAGCGGTCATACCAAGCTCTTAGAGCTTGCTTAAGACCATAGAGAGCCTTATTAAGTTTGAAAACATGATCAATATATTTTTCATTTTCAAATGCAGGAGGTTGTTCTACAAAAACATTTTCTTTGATGTAGCCATTCAAGAAAGCACTTTTTACATTTGATAAACTTTGAATTTCAAAGATGATGCAAAAGCAAGAAATATTCTCACAGCTTCTAGTCTAGCTACAGGGGCATATGATTCTTCAAAGTCAATACCAAACTCTTGATTGTACCCCTTGGCAACTAGTCTAGCTTTATTCCTAACAACCTGTCCATTTTCATTCAATTTATTTCTGAATACCCATCTAGTGCCAATCACAGATTAATCACTAGGTCTGGGCACTAATTCCCACACTTGATTTCTGTCAAATTGATAAAGTTCATCATGTATTGCATTGATCCAATCCTCACTAGTTAGAGCTTCATCAATGGACTTAGGTTCAATTTGGAAAATTAGTACTAGTGGGTCTTCATTTATTGCACTCAGAAAAGATGATCTAGTTCTAACTCTATCATGCACATCACCAACTACATTCTCAATTGGATGATCTCTTAAAAATCTGTTTTCAGGGATTACCTCTTGGGGTTCATTCAGTTCTGGAACAATATTACCTGATCCACTTATGGTAGGTGATTGATTGTCTAGACTTTCAAATGGATCTCCATTCTCTTCAACAGTTGGTGAAGATTTGACAATGAAGTCATTTTCTTCATTATTTTGAGGAACCCTACAAGATGTAGAGTCATCAGTCTGATATGAATTTTCATCAAAAACTACATATGGAGATTCTTCCACAGTTTTATTCTTGAGAATGTAAACTCTATAAGCTCTAGAAATTTCTGAATAACCAAGGAAAATGGCTTCAAGGCTTTTGACATCAAATTTATAAAGATTTTCTTTATTGTTATTATGTACAAAGTACTTGCAACCAAAAACTTTAAAGTAAGACAAAATTGGCTTTTTGTTTTTCAAAAGTTCATAGGTGGTTTTTCTGATTTTTGGTCTGACCAATGCTCTATTCAAGATGTGATTTGCTGTGTTCACAGCTTCAACCCAGAAGGATTTGGGCAATTTACTTTCCAGGAGCATGGATATAGCCATTTCCACCAGAGTTCTATTCTTTCTTTCCACAACTCCATTTTGTTCTGGAGTTCTAGGAGAAGAGAATCTGTGGAAAATGTTTAGTTTAGCACACAAATCAGAAAAAGCTTTGTTCTCAAATTCTCCCCCATGATAAGTCAAAATGGATTTGATTTTATGTGAAAAACCCATCAAGACAGTGGTACATAATTTTATGAATTCTAAATAAGTGTCACTTTTGTGGGTTAGAAAGATGACCTAGGTGTATCTAGTAAATTCATCAATGATGACAAATCCATATCTTTTGCCACTAAGACTGAAAATTTTTGTTGGTCCAAAAAGGTCCATATGAAGTAATTCTTGTCACATCCTGACATTTAGCAGCAGAATAAATATCGAGATGCGTGAACGATACGAATATAAGTATCACAGTTGAGTAACGCAGCGTCACAATTAGACATAATAATGTACTCGAGACAGTAATAATGCCAACTATAATACTCCTTATTTCAATCCATTCAACTAATTAAAACCGTACATCAATAGAACCAACTAAAGGGTCCTTTAATCAAATGTAAACTCCATGAAAATGTTTCACTATTACATAAACTACTCAAACATCTATTCCTACTCTTTCAACTCCTCATATGACGGGTGCTCTTCACTCATGCCCTGCCCCATCAGAGACCACATGATCCTCATCACTACCTAAAAAGGATAGGATGATAGGGTGAGCAAACTAGCCCAGTAGGATTTACATCTCAATGTGCGGGCACTAATATACATGATTAACATTTTAAATAAGTAGGATCTGAATATGAACATGATGACAATGCATGCATTTCTAACAAGTCAAATAGCTGAATAGGACGAATATCATATCAAATCAATTATTGACTTTCATATGCAATGAACAGGTAATTCAAGAATAGAATCGTATCAAAAGGAATTGGCCATATTCACACAAATATCTCATATTCACAGGTACAATTGTATCATATCAGACTTATCATATCAAATGAAGGCACATTCATAAAAAATCTTGCACACATTCAAGTGCCATGCCACGCACCACAAGTCCATACTCCCGCGGTTAATAAGTATGTTGGGGCGCTCCTCCCCAGGACCAGACCGGGCCCTTATTGCATAGGCATTAGTCAAATGGACCGAAGTCCCACATTGTGCCGATCAAACATATACACATTATGGCCATAGATTTCCAATAACAAGCTCATTGTAATAAGGACATGATCATTCATAGAGTCATGGTATGACAATAGCTCAAGAGATTATTTGGGCAGTATAACGACGTATCTTATGTTTCATATTCTTTAATATCTTGACAAGAGGATGACTAATGACAGATCGTACGCGGTACAAGTGCTCTCTATCTCCAGGGTACTTCATGGTACAACTGGCTCGGTCTCTATGAGGGAATCCATAGAGTACGGAGACTTACGAAGGTCTTAGGGAAAAGATCGCTAGTCTGCCAGTACGAAATGACCGACAGAGAGCTCCTAATTCCCCAAGAGGGGTGTGCCTAATCGTGCAAACATGTAGTGTTGTGTCACGAAACTTTCCTAGTCATGTATGCAATGGATGAACACATTATGGAAACATCGGAAATCATATAAATAAGGAAAGTCCATACACAATAAACAAGTAACATAATAGAAAGCTTTTAAACTAAACAAGTCCACTCTAACATGTATTCTCCACATATTCATATCACATTCTGGTTATGACAATTTCACATCAAACTAGATCACAAGATGATAATCAAATGAATATAGATCAATCAATTCATATTGTACTTAAGAATCGTATTCATGTCTTTATAGTTTTAAAATGGGTTGATTGGTATTAGGTCATTAGACAAACTACACAATGCATCTTAAGAACATATTATGCAAGTCTAACATTAAACACTATAAAAACAGGTCTCGGGTAGGCCTTTAAATCCGTGTCATACACAGTCGACGCATTTCATAATGCAGTGCATAGTCGAAACTTGACTAAACTGTAAAGAATTCAAATCGCGACGGCCTATGTCGTCGCCTTTATTCTTGAATCGTGACGGTTTACCCTATCGCGTTCATAAAAGGTGTTCAAAATAATAATATAAAAATAGATGCAAACCTTGAGCGGGAAAACCGGCTAAATCGCGATGGGGGTTCACGTAGCAATTCATGCAGGCGCTGAAAACCATGCAGTGCACAGTTCCATGCATGCGATTGACTAGTCAGACATGAAACGCGATGGTCAAGACCGATGCGATACCAGGCGTTGGAATCCCATCACCTGGCTCGGTCGCGAGTCAAGCTTCAAACCGAAAACGCAGGAAATAGGCAGCGATGCTCGTGCAACGCTTATAACTCTCTATCTAGAGAACTTGGGTCAAAATGGTGAACATGAAACTTGTAGGGGACATCAAGTAGAAGATAACCATGCCTTTGGACTGAATCAATTTGGTCTTGTTAGGCGTGCAAACTAGCATGAACAAGAAATGGGACAGACTTGCGTGACTTAGGGAAAACGCTTAATACGATGAACATGCTTGATGAAAATTGGGCAAAATAGATTCAAAACAAAGCAGACACGATGCTCTTTCAGATGGTATAGGGTTTGTTTAGTTTCGGCCTGAGATCACCTACCTTTGAATGGATCTAAGAGATGCAAGCGCCTAGGTCGATGCAGAGCAAGGTTGAGGAAGAAGCTCGGTTTTCCCCAGCCATTCTCCTCTCCTCCTGCGCCCTAGCTTGATCCTCACGACCCCAACTCAATGCCAAACTTCCCCTAAAAGTTTTGTGACGATCTCTTATGGTTTTAGGGTTTAATCCATGTCCTAATGAGGCTAGGAATGGTGGCCTGTGAATTCTGCTTGGCTCCTTCCTTGTTTTGGGATTTCCTCTCTCAATTAGGGTAGCAAGGGTGTTAGGAAACCTCCTCCTATGGTTGGGTCTGGTTTTGCTTGCCTTGTATGGCTAATTACCATAGTTTTTAGCCCTAAATTACCCTTCCTATTTTTTTCATAATTATAGGTACGAATTTTGGGATTTATTGTTATTGGGTTTTCCTCTTTAGCCCATTTAGAGTTGCATTGGACCAATTTGATTAAATAGCTGATTTCCCACCTTGGGAGTTTAATCATGACGTTTATTTTATTTTTGGTTCACCACTTTTATTTATTCCCTATTTTCCTATATTTTAATTTTTCAGGGTGTTACATCCTCCCTCACTTAAGAAAATTTGGTCCCCAAATTTATACATGATGGTATAATATCGTACCTGAGAATAGTACTGGGTGATTTTTCTTCATTCTCTCCGCTGTTTCCCAGGTAGCATTTGTAACTCCATCTCGACTCCACTGGACCTTCACCATTGGTATGGTACGATTCCAGAGTCGTTGAAACTTTCGATCTAGTAGCTTAATCGGCTTCTCTTCATAGGTCAGTTCCTCCCGAATCTCCAAGTCCTCATGGTTAATCACATGGTCGGCATTGAATAGATACTTCCTCAGCATGGATATGTGGAATACATTGCAGTTGTGGTGGTAGTGCAAGTCTATAAGCCACCTGACCAACCCTCTCTAGGATTTCAAAAGGGCTGATAAATCTGGGACTCAATTTTCCCTTGATCCCAAATCTTTGGATTCCCCTTGAAGGTGAGACCTTCAAGAAAACATGGTCGCCCACCTGGAATTCCAGCTCTCTCCTTATTTTGTCTGCATAACTCTTCTGCCTTGATTGTGCTATCTTCAGACGTTCCTTGATGATCTGAACCTTTCTGACAGTCGCTTCAATTAAGTCGGGTCCAACCCATTGATTCTCTCCAACCTCCTCCCAACAAAGGGGTGATTTGCAACTCCTGCCATATAAGGCCTCAAATGGTGCCATTTTGATACTTGCCTGGTAGCTGTTGTTATATGCAAACTCCATTAGGTACAACTGGTCATCCCAACATCCTCTAAAATCTAGCACAAGAGCACGAAGCATGTCCTCCACGATTTGATTGGTCCTTTCGGTTTGTCCATCAGTCTGAGGATGAAAGGCAGTGCTAAAATTTAGTTTGGTACCCATTGTTGCTTGTAAAACCTTCTAGAAGTGTGATGTGAATCTAGGGTCCCGATCAGATATTATATTAGATGGAACCCCATGCAATCTAACTATCTCTTTAACATAAAGTGTAGTCAACACATCTACTGACCAGGTGCTCTTAATTGGCAAGAAATGAGCCGACTTAGTCAATCGATCAACTATTACCCATTTTGCATCCATACCACCTCTAGTCTTGGGTAATCCCATGATAAAGTCCATCCCGATGCTATCCCACTTCCATTCTGGAGTTTATAGTGGTAGCAATCCACCGGCCATTAGGAAATGCTCAGCCTTGACTTTCATGCATGTTAAGCAATACGCCACATGGTCGGCCACATCCCTCTTCATGTTCGGTCACCAATAAGACCTTTTCAAGTCTTGATACATCTTTGTTGATTCAGGATGAATTGTGTACTTTGACTGATGAGCTTCATTTAACAGCTTCTTCTTGATTTCCCCATGATCAGGGACACATGTTCTGCCTCGGAATAATAACCTCCCATCAGCTGATAGAGAAAAATCTGGTCTTTGTTCTAGCTGCTCCCTGATCTCAACTAAGAATGGATCTTCTCCTTGTTTCTCCTTCATTTCGGCCAGTAGGTCAGACTGTATTTGGATATTGGAAATCATCACTTGTTTCTCCTTCTTTCCCATGCCAAAATTCAAACTTGCAAATTGCTCCAGTAACTTCCATTCGCCCAGCATCATACTAGCTAGCATAGCTCCTAGTTGTCTACTTAGAGCGTTTGCCACTACATTGGCTTTTCCTGGGTGATATTGAATGGAAAATTCAAAGTCTTTGAGATATTCTAACCACCCCCTTTGCCTCATATTGAGTTCCTTATGTGAGAATAGATATTTCAAACTCTTGTGGTTAGAAAAGACTTTGAATTGCTCAACATAAATGTAGTGCCTCCAAATTTTCAAGGCGAACACTACGGCTGCTAATTCCAAGTCATGTACATGGTAATTTACTTCGTGGATCTTCAATTGTCTTGAGGCATAAGCTATTACCCTTCCTTGTTGCATTAAGACACATCCCAGACCTATTCTAGAAGCATCTGAATAAATTTCAAATCCTTCCTCTTCAGTGGGTAAGGCGAGGACAGGGGCAGTAGTCAGACACTTCTTCAAGCTATTAAAGCTCCCCTCACATTTATCAGTCCACACAAATGGATTTTCCTTCAGGGTCAGCTTGGTTAATGGCACTACAATCTTTGAGAAATCCTTTATAAATCTTCGGTAATATCCTGCTAATCTCAGAAAGCTCCTGATCTCTGTGACGCTTGTTGGTCTTTCCCACTTCAAAACAACCTCAACCTTTGATGGATCAACAACGATACCATCCTTGGTTACCACATGCCCCAGAAAGGATACCTCCTCAAGCCAAAATTCACATTTACTTAGCTTGGCATACAATTTATTCTCCCTCAGAATTTGCAATGCAATCCTCAAATGCTCCTCATGTTCTTCTTTTGTTTTGGAATAGATCAGTATATCATCGATGAATACCACCACAAATTTATCAAGATATGGGCGATAGATACTATTCATCAGCTGCATGAAAACTATAGGGGCATTTGTTAGTCCAAAAGGCATAACAATGAATTCATAATGCCCATACCTACTTCGGAAGGATGTCTTGTGTATGTCTTCTCCTTTGATCCTCAATTGGTGATAGCCGGATCTGAGATCTATCTTGGAGAAATATTTAGCTCCAGATAGTTGATCAAATAATTCATTAATCCTTTGCAGGGGATATTTGTTCTTGATGGTTAACTGGTTTAATTGCTTGTAATCTATACACAACCTTATCGACCCATCTTTCTTCTTGACAAAGAAGACAGTGCACCCCATGGGGATGTGATTGGTCGGATAAATCCTTTCTTCAGCAGTTCCATCAGTTGCTCTTTTAATTCCTTCAGTTCTGCGGGGGACATTCTATATGGTGCCCTAGATACATGTGCTACTCTAGGGATCAACTCAATGGTAAAATTGACCTCTCGCTCAGGAGGGATTCTTGGAAAGTCTTCGAGAAAGACATCAGTGTACTCGCTGACAATATGGATGTGTCCTCAATCTTAACTTCCTTCTTTGCGGTGACAACAACAGCAAGAAAGGCCATACAACCTTTTGGCTTGTAGTGCAGAGATGAGGGACAGTCTCCTACGGTTTCTATCTCCTGAGAACACTAGCTTTGGGTGATGACTAAATGTTACCTGACGTCTCTTACAATTGACACTAGCCCCATGTTCAGACAACCAGTCTGCTCCTAATATCACATCATAACCCTTCATGTCCATGCATATTAAATTTGCAGGTAGATTTTGAGTTTCAATCAACACTTCACTAGATGGCAAATGGTTTCTAAGATTGGTGCCAGGACCAATCAGGGTTGACACAACTATTCCGGATTTCATTGGGACGGGTTTTACAGGCAAGGTGTCAACAAAGGTTTGAGATATGAAGGAATGAGTAGCTCCCGTATCAAATAGAACAAATGCAGAATGGGAAAGAATAGTAAGTGTACCTTCAACTACACCTCCTTCTTCCACAGCTTCAGGCTCCTGAATTGCTTGTAAGCGGCCTTGCCTCCTTTGTCCATTCAGACGCTTCTCTTGTGGGGCTTGCTCTTTCAGCATTGGGTAGTCCGAAATCCTATGGTCACGACTCCCACAGCGCAGACATCTCCCCTGAGCTCTGCAGCATTGTTCGGATCGGTGACTAGCTTTATCACAATGCTTACATCTTTCCTCATTTGCCACTACCAACTGCTTGCCTAATTCCTTCGGCTTCTTATCGGCTTGTTCAATAAAACCACCACTAGGACTTTTCCTCCCAATGGTTGGTTGATACTTTCCAGTAGTAGAAACTTGTTCTCAATTCACAAACTTTCCCTTGATTCTCTCAGCAGTCTCCATGGCATCTTCCAGTAATTGAGCCTTCTTTATCATGTCCGTATAGGTTTGAATGTCCATTGGTGCCAGTTGGGTGATAAACTGGGGCCTCTAGCCATTCAGAAAGCGTTTTGCCTTCATTCTTTCTGTCCCAACCAAATGAGTGGCTTATCGGGACAGACGAGAGAATTGGGCCTCATATTCGGACATGGTCAGACTCCTCTGTTTCAAAGCCGCAAACTCGGTTGCTTTCCGTTCCTGAACCCTTTCAGAAAAGTACTTGGTATTGAAGCGTTCAGTGAACTGTGCCCAAGTCAGTTGTAGCAACCCTAAATTTATGGGAATTTTTTTTTATATTTATATTATTTAATTAGAAAATCAAATAAAAGGAAGATGTATTAAATCAACTAGGAAATCAAATAAGAGAGAATTAAATAAAACCCATTAAAAGAAAAGGAGTAATGGGCTTTGCTATATTGACCCATTAGAAATGAGTGGACTATAATAGAGATTTAAAAAATGGGAATAATAGAGAAATACACAAAATTCGTAACTAAAATATTACTAAAATAGAAAAGAGATATTTAATGCATTAAATAGCTAGTTTGAAGTAGGATTGGATTCCTAAACCTACCCCAATTGATTGGCCACGAAATTCCCTCTCTCCCAACCCAAATAGGAGATCTCTTGCTTAAAAAGGGGAGAGGAAAATAGGAAATTTGGAATTTAATAGGAGTTAGGCTTAAACTAGGAAAGGGAATAGGGAGAAGCTTAAATACTTCTCTTAAACCCTCATGGCCGGCCCTAGCTCGTGCCAAGAGGTTCCTGGACCAAGAGGAGAGGCCAAGAGGAGGAGAATTCGTGGAGAGGAAGGATCTCTCAAGTTCTTCCCCGAGTTCTTCAAGCTCTTAACCCTAGAAGAGGAAAACGATCAGAGGTAGGCATTCTCACAAGCATAAACCATGAAACGTTTTCTGTAGGATGTCTCGTCTATCAGGAACAAAAGCCCTTTGGTTTCATAATTTTCCATTGAGCATATCTTTCGTTCTTGATTTTTCATGTTCTGCAACTTACATGACCCCGAACCCTCTTCTTAATTCTTGATCTCCTTGTATACTCAACCCCATGCCACGAGATTTTTATTGTAGGAACTGATGCATGTTAGGCAACTTTTGCCCCTAAAAGCCCTAAATTTGATTCATCCTATCTTGCGAATTTAATCGTTGATCTCAACTATGTATTGTTTCATGTTCATCATGAATACCTGTGTGTAAAACATGTCTAAACCCTGATTGTTTTCCAATTCCTATTTATTGTAAGTACCCATGCATGTCTAGGTCGTTTTGCAACTAGTTTCATGATTTTTCATTGACCATACAGTTAGTTGTGATTTTATGAATCACCCAGTGTTAAATAGGGTAAGTTCTAGCCCGCAATCCAATGTAAAGTCCTTTCCCTGTCGGACTCGGACGCAGACCCTGTGAACGCGATAGCCCGATAGGCCGCGTTCACAAGGGCTGTCGCGACAGTGCCCTCTGTCGCGATCTTATCGCGACAGGACCTGTCGTCGCGATCTGCTGCCTGACCTGACTAGGCCTGTGGCGACCTGTACCAGACCCTGTCGCGATCTCAGTTGACCCCGTCGCGACCCTCATTAGGGTATGTTGCGATCTGGGTTTTTGCAAGAAACCCCCTGTCTCAGCAATGCTTGATTATCTACAGTGTTTGTACTCTTGTTTAACAGTCATACACACAGAAAATAACACTTGTTATAAATTAAACATTTATGTATGATTAAAATACATGCACATGATCTTTTCTATCTACAATTTTCATGACACTTACACACACTTTGAACCATCCAATTATGGCGTAATTTGGCATGAAATTATTTCATAATACATTTGGTAATTTATGTAATTAAATTACCATATTTTAAATATACTTGTCTATTGTTTCTCGCAATGTTTGGGAATACCGATATCGATGCTCCACTGTTCTAGAACTCCTCTAGAACGTCGAGCACTTGTTTCTATATACACACTTTCTTGACTTGGGCGAACTCTCCGTCGGATACTCCTTCTGCCGAACTAGTAAGTCTTTGTTTAAGGCCTCCGTAAGTCTCCTCTGTCCATGGATTCCCACATGGTCGACGAGCCGGTTGTACCCTAACACCTATTACACCCTTTAGGGATCAATATGGTCCAAACGGCTATTAGAAATTCACTCTCATCTTGAATCACGCCGGACCTCTGGACCTGTGCTTAACATGGCCAGTGGTAAGGTCGTGAGTTCCGTCTGACTGCCAACATCAAGTGTGCGTGTTGTGCAACTGTTACTATCGCCTGTTTACTCGACACGTTACGTGCAATGTCCACTAACTATCATCTATACTCTACTCACTCATCTATTCACGTTCACTCTACCATCTCGTCTATTCATCTAGTGCTCTCATCTACTTCTTGGTACTCTATATTGGCCATTGACTGATTGTCTAAAGATAAACAATATAACCAATGCCTGGCAATATATAAAGGGCCTGATCTGGTCCTGGGATGTGCGCCCGAAAGTGCTAGTACCCTTGGGAGTTAAATGATTAGAGTGTTTGGCATTACACTCAAGTGCTATCTATTTTAACTATCTAAATGACAATCAAAAGTGCTATGTTCTCTCGTTGTCCATTGACAACAAAGTGCTATGCTATACTCGTTGTGCTATTTGTACTATGGCCATCTTGCTATATGTGACCTTGTGCTATCTTGTTATTATTGTGCTATTCCCGACACTTGTGCTATTTTTGGAAGGTCTATATTTGGAAAGTCTTGCTATTTCATTCACGTACTGTCCTGCTATATTTTTACTTGACTCTCTCTCTCGTTCTATCATTAGTTACTCTACCTTAAATGCATTAATTACTTAAAGCCTGCTTGAGCCTGAGATTTAAGTCCTATTGAGCGATGTTCGCTCACCCTGCGTTATTTGTCATTGTGTTCTCAGGTGAGACCGAGGATGAACCATACACTCAAGAGGACAGGAACAACCTGGAGTGATGTCATGAGCACCCTAGTGTCCTATTGCTATCTTTAGAATTGTAGTAGTTAGGTTTGAAGTTTAGTCTTTTTCTTAATTTCAATGTAATTAGGCCCTATAGATTGGCTCTGATATTGGTGGTTGTAACTAGACATTGGAAAGTTATTAATGAAATGAATTCGCTTTAGTATTATTCACTGTGCAATGGTTTGATGTCTAGTACTCACTCTATACCCTTTACTTGCAACTACCTCGCATTCCGATATTCCGCATCGGGGCGTGACAGTTTTGTGGTATCAGAGCCTAGGTTATTCTTAAGTATAGGATGATCTAGGTTAACCTGCCTCGACTAGAGTCAATTATCCACCTATGTGAGTTGGGGTTAGAGCCAAGGGTAACTGGCTAAAATAAACTCACGCACGCACAAATTAAATTCCACATCGATATCATGACAATAAGTTATTTTGTAGGAACTAGGTAATCAAGATGACTGCCGAACGTGCTCAAATGAGGGTCATGCAACAAACCATCCAAGAACTGACACGCGCCATTGTGCAAGCCACTCAAGGAGGTGGCAATCGTGGTGCAGGCGACCTGCATCGCAAATTCAGAAGTCTGAACCCACCTAGGTTCAGCGGATCCACGGATCCGGATGAAGCTGAGCGCTGGCTCCAAGAGACGGAAAGAATTTTCCGTGTCATGCAATGTGCGGCAGGGGACAAACTGCTACTGGCCACGTTCCAACTGGAGAAGGACGCCCGCGCTTGGTGGGAGTCAGTGGAAGCTACTAGAGAGAATGGGCAATTCACCTGGAATGAGTTTAAAGAAGCGTTCAACTCCAAATACTTCTCCAAGCGTGTTCAAGAAAAGAAGGCTGCGAAATTCGCTGCTCTTAAATAGCGGAGCTTGACTGTGGCCGAATATGAAGCCTAGTTCTCTAGACTGGCACGCTATGCTGTACATCTAGTGAACACTGAAAGGATGAAGGCTAAGCGCTTTCTAAACGGCCTTAAGCCCCACTACATCACTCAACTCGCACCTCTCAACATTCAGACTTATGCCGAGATGGTAAAGAAAGCCCAATTGTTGGAAGACGCTACGGACTTCACCGACCGTATCAAAGGGAAGTTCGTCAAGAAGGAAGTGACCTCGGGTCAGCCATCTGCTAAGCCTACCAACGGCAAGAAGCGTCCCTTCAACATCACGGAGGGATCTAGCCAAGAAAGGAAACCCAAGGTTTTCGTACCCAACACTCCAACAAAGAGCCACTGCAAACACTATGACAAGCCTGGTCACACGGCTGATGAATGCTGGAGGAAAGCCGACGCGTGTCTGCGCTGCGGAAGTCGCGAGCACCGCATCCCTGAGTGCCCGCTACTGAAAGAGAATGAAAGGCGCCCTAATGCGCCTAAGAAATAGGGCCGACTGCAAGCCCTGCATGATGAAGAACCTGCTATGGAGGGTGGCGTGGTAGAAGGTACCCTTCAAGTTTTCTCATTATCAACATTTGTTTTATTTGATACTGGAGCCACTCATTCATTTATATCTCAAAACTTTGCTGATACTGTGAATGCTAAACCTATATCCATGGGTTGTGAGTTCTCTGTCACAACGCCACTAGGGGAAAAGGAGAAATTGAACAAATACTTTGCCTCTGCCGATGTAATGATCGGAAACCATAACCTAAAGGCCGACCTGGTGTGTATGCCCATGGAAGGCTATGATGTAATTTTGGGAGCCGACTGGTTGTCCGCATATGGGGCAAATGTCAACTGTAAGAAAGGGAAGGTTACCTTTAGTGACTTTCCTAAACTGACATTCTCCGGGATTAGACATAAGAGACGGATGTCTCTAGTCTCTGCCATAAAAGCCCACAACATGATGAGGAAAGGCTGTATTGCTTTCCTAGCAGCCGTAGTAGTGTAAAAGAAGGGCTCCAAGATAGAAGACATACATATAGTACAGGACTACCCAGATGTATTCCCCGAAGGCCTTCCAGGAATTCCCCCTGAACGAGATGTCAACTTCGCCATTGAGCTGATTCCTAGAGCCGCACCGGTATCGCGTCAACCGTACCGGATGTCACCTGCCAAGCTGAAGGAATTGAAGGCGCAACTGATGGAGCTACTAGAAAAGGGGTTCATCAGACCAAGTACTTCCCCATGGGGAGCACCTGTGCTATTCGTAAAGAAGAAAGATGGATCGATGAGGCTGTGCATCAACTATCGACAACTCAATCAACTCACCATCAAGAACAAGTACCCTTTACCCAGAGTCGACGAACTGTTCGACCAAATATCGGGAGCTCAATATTTCTCCAAGATCGATCTTCGATCTGGCTACCACCAAATGAGGATCATGGAGGACGATATCTTCAAGACGGCTTTCAGGAGCAGGTATGGACATTATAAATTCGTTGTTATGCCTTTTGGGCTAACCAATGCTCCTGCAGCCTTTATGCAACTCATGAACAGCATATATCGGCCCTACCTCAACAAGTTCGTGGTCGTCTTTATCGACAACGTCCTCATATACTCCAAGACCAAGGAAGAGCATGAAGAACACCTGAAGACAGCACTACAAGTTTTGCAAGACAACAAGCTATACGCAAAGCTTAGCAAGTGTGAATTCTGGCTTGAAGAAGTATCCTTCTTGGGCCATGTCATCTCAAAGGACGGCATCTCCGTTGATCCCTCCAAAGTTGAAGCCGTACTCAACTGGGAGAGACCAACCAACGTCACCGAAATCAGAAGTTTCCTAGGACTGGCTGGCTATTACAGGCGATTCATTAAGGACTTCTCAAAGATCGCCGTTCCCCTCACGCGTCTGACACGAAAGGAGAATCCATACTCCTGGAGTAAAGAGTGTGAGAAAAGTTTCCAAACCCTCAAAGACTGTCTTACCTCAGCACCTGTTCTCATTCTGCCAATAGAGGGAGAATGTTTCTCTGTCTACACCGATGCCTCAAGAATCGGGCTAGGTTGTGTACTCATGCAAAAGGAGAAGGTCATCGCCTATTCTTCAAGACAACTGAAGACACATGAAGTCAACTACCCTGTACATGATCTTGTTGAGCAACTATCCCTAAGAAATTTAGAGATTTTCTTAATATTTATAAACAATGTTTTTGCTATGACAAATCTTTAAATATATGTTTTTCAAAGTAGATACACCACAAAATTCTATATAGATAAAATTCATGAACACTCAAAAATTTCTAAGGCCACATACTACTTCTATAGCCTACTGAATTTGACTGATGTCTTTGACTGCAAAATCCGACTCCTTCAGAAACTCAGTCAAAACTCTTGAAAATTTTCTTAAGTCCACAACTTTGCATAATGTTCGACTCATACAGCCGAATGTTTCCTTACTCTGTATTCGACTGATGACTCCAACTGGTATAATCGAATGCTTTATAAATCCTTAGCACCATTCGACTGCTACCTTCAGCTCATACAGCCGAATGTTTTCTTACACTTGATTCGACTGGTATCTTCGACTGCCATAGCCGAATACCTTATAAATCGATACATAGTATTCAACTGCTGTAGTCGAATTACCTTGTCTTCTCAGAAGTCGAATCA
The DNA here is from genome assembly GCA_014218235.1 of Colocasia esculenta. NCBI lineage: Eukaryota > Viridiplantae > Streptophyta > Magnoliopsida > Alismatales > Araceae > Colocasia > Colocasia esculenta. Next base: position 36,525,787 of record CM024766.1, on the reverse strand, counting down.
CTTGATCTTTTCTCTACTGAAGTCGAATCATTCCTATTTCTTCAATCGAATTATCTGTTCTTATGCATTCGACTTCACTGTCAGTTTTGTGCTTGTACTTTTTACCTCACTAACAGTTCTGTCTTGAAATATAAAAGTCTATCAAATCTATTTTGATTCTTAAATATCCTAGACATAACTTCTTTGTAAGACGTTTGTTGTATCTTACTGAAACCTCAGAATATTATTATATTCCTCTGACAGGACATGACATATTGTATTTAAAATATTCATCCTGTGCAAATTTTTTTCTAAAATGCTTCTTTTCTGAGCTCTATAAGTCTTGATGTCCTTGCTTCAGTTTATTAGACTCATAAGACACAAAGCATTTATGAATATCTCAGGCGCATGGCATCTGACTGTCTCACCTACCACTGACAGACCCATGCTTCACCTTTTCAGCATAATCTGTTTGTCTGCTTTTCTTTTCTGAAAGGTTTGAGGGATACTAGGTTCCATACTTTCTTTTGTACTAAAACTGACCCACCTACCACAAAGGTATGGAGATACGTTTCTCTTTGTCTTGTCCTTGTAACAGGTATTAATTGGAGCATATGTTTAGCATGTCTTTCTCTTAGACCAGCTCTACAAGAGCTTATCTTCTAGCTGTGGGCAACTGCTCCTCTTCTGAAGACCTTGGGAAGATGCAAGTTTCAAGATCTCCAGGACAAAGTCTTCAAGATCCAAAGGATCCCAGAAACTCTCCTCAAACGGCTAAATTGCAAACAGTCACCAAGCTCCAACGGCTATCTTCTTCAAACGACTATATTTTGAAGATTATAAAAGAAGCTCAATAGAGAGACTACAAAAGATATACACACCAAATACACAGAAGTGCACACAAGCCAATTCTTCTGAAAAGCTTCATTCGAATCATTCAAAGCTCTCTCTCAAGCCTTCCTGCTAGCAACAGTTGGAGAGCTCCACTTCAGAAAATTTTCTTATGAAGTTCTGTGTTGGGTGGAAATTGTAATTGTCATATTTTCTTCAAGTCCACCCTTGTTGCTTTAGATAGGATTTAGTTTCATTTCTTGATCTTTTAATCCTACTGAAGTCAGTGTGTGTTTGTTCTCAGATTTGAGGCAAACACACAAGTGTTTTAATTCTTCTTCCTTTGTAATCTCTGCAGAAGGTAGTTCTACATTGCCCCTCCTGTGAAGGGAAGGCCTTGTGAAAGGCAGTCTTTGTACCCCTGTTTAGGGAAGACTTGCTTGGAAGCAAGTGGGTTTGTAATTCCTCTCAAGGGTGAGAGAAGGCCAATTTGTTGGCAGTTAGTGGAAATCTCAAGTGGTTGACTTGAGGACTGGATGTAGGACTTCCATGTGGGAAGGGCCGAACCAGGATAAAATCCTTGTGCATTTCTTTGTGTGATTGTTTCCGCCTAGCTTACACTTGAATCACACACATCACACTAAGTACTAACATATCCATTTAGTGTTGTGTTTTTCAAAAGAAAATTTTAAAGATAAAAAGTCCTATTCACCCCTTCTTGGACTGTTTGTTTGCCATTTCGATCCAACAAGTGGTATCAGAGCGAGGTCTTCTCAGAAGAATCTAAGAGATTTGAGAAGAAATGGCATCCGAAGCTTACAACTATGAAGACCAATCTATCACAAGGCCACCATTCTTTGATGGTGAAGATTACCAATACTGGAAGATGCGAATGGAGTGCCTCATCAGAGGTACTGACTTCGCCTTATGGCAGGTAATAGAACAAGGTGACTTTCAAATCATTGGTGAAGCTTCTTCCTCTGGTCTTTTCATTGCAGACAAAAGAAATATGTCTTTAAATTACAAGGCAAAAAATTATCTTTGCTGTGCTTTATCTAAAAGAGAATTTAACAGACTTTCAGCATGTAAAACAGCTAAAGAAATGTGGGATAAACTTCAAGTAACCTATGAAGGTACAAATAGGGTTAAACAAACAAGAATAGATATACTTCTATCCCAATATGAACAATTCAAAATGCTTCCTAATGAAAATATAACTCAAATGTATAACAGATTTTCAAACATAATTGTCGGACTAAGTTCTTTGGGAAAAGTCCTAACTAATGAAGAAACAGTTAGAAAAATCCTAAGATCTCTAACAAATGTATGGACCCCTAAAGTTACAGCCATAGAGGAAGCCCATGATTTGACACAATTATCTATTGATAAATTAATAGGATCCCTTATGGCTCATGAAATTAATATGGAAAGATTCTCTAAAAATTCTTCAAAAAAGAAAATGTCAAATGCTTTGAAGATTGCAGATTCCTCCTCATATGAAGATTCCAAAGAAAAATCAGATGACAGTGATGATGAGGCAATGCTCTCAAGAAAGCTACAGAGAATTCTGGCAAAGATAAAGAAGTTTGGGTCGAAGAGGTTCTTCAAGAAGAAAGAAGAAAGAAAAGAAGAAAGAACCTACTTGCTATGAATGCAATCAGTCAGGACACTACAAGTCAGAATGTCTCAAGCTTAAGAAGAAGGATCAAGCTGAAAAATTAGATAAGAAGAAAGGCAAAGAAAAGAAGTTCAGAAAATTCAAAAAGAAGGCTATGGCAGCAACATGGGACAATGAAGAAGGAATCAGTTCAGAATCCTCTAGTTCAGAATCAGAAGAAGAAGAAAAGGCAAATCTAGCCCTCATGGCAGGACTAGAACAGGTAACTTCAGAAACCTCATTTACTTCCTGTTCTGAATCCGATTCTGATAGTCTTGAAGATGCTTTTAATGAACTTTATGAAAAATATAAGATAGTAGTAAAACAAATAAAAATAGTTAAACTAAATCTACTGAACCAAGAAAAAGTTAACACCTTTCTTAAAAATGAAACAGAAAGATTAAACAAAAGTTTAAGTGAAATAAAAAGAACTAATGAATTACTGTGCGAAGACTTAAAAAATAAAAATAGAAAAATCTTGGAAATTGAATCAAATCTTAAGGAACTTAAAGATGAAGAAAAATTGCAAGAAGAAAATAATTATCTAAAAGCTACGATAGAAAAAATTTCCAACTACTAAACCTCATTATTTGTTAGAATCAAAAGAGCTAGGTCAGGAAAAAAGAAGTATGGATTAGGGTATACACCTCCACCAAATGAAGAAGAAATTATTCGACCTCAAGTATATCCAACTCCTAAGTTTGTAGCAGAAAAAGAAATCAAAAATCCTAAAAAGGTAAACCAGCATGTTTACAAACAAAAATAGAAATTCAGCAATAATACACATAAGAGAAATACTTTTTATCTGTGTTGTACTCATTGTAACCAATTAGGACACACTGTTAGCATATGTACCACTAGGCACTTGAGATGGATTCCTAAAACTAACCATCAAGGACCCAAGAAAATTTGGGTACCAAAAGTTACAGTTTAGCTTTGTTTGCATGATCGGCTGAGGGCATCCAAATGGTATTTGGATAGTGGATGCTCAAGGCACATGACAGGAGATAGAAAGCTATTTACAACATTTAGAAGTGAAGTTGGTCAAGTAACTTATGGTGACAATGGAAAAGGAAAAGTACTAGGATGTGGAACAGTTGGTACTAAGGAAAAGAATCTGATTGAAGATGTTATGTATGTAGAAGGACTAAAACATAACTTAATTAGTATTAGTCAGCTATGTGACAAAGGGCATACAGTGAATTTTCAGAATGATAAGTGTATCATCCAGAAAGATAACAAGATAGTTTTTGAAGCTCAAAGGGTAAAGAATCTATACACTCTACAGTTAGCAGAATTAAGAGAAGTAAATTTGTGTCTTACAACAACCAAAAGTGAAGAGTCTGAGTTGTGGCACAGAAGGCTAGGTCATGCAAGCACCTCAGTAATCAAGAAATTAATAAAGCATGATCTGGTTGAAGGTCTTCCTAGAATGAAAATCAAGAAATATGGAGTATGCTCAGCTTGTGCAAAAGGAAAACAGACCAAGACTTTATTTCAGTCCAAGACAATTGTTACAACTTCCAAGCCTTTGGAATCAATTCACATGGATCTATTTGGACCTATGAGGACAGTTAGTCTTGGAGGAAAAATCTATGGCTATGTATTAGTTGATGACTACTCAAGGTACACTTGGGTATCTTTTCTAGAAGCAAAATCTGAAGCATTTCAAGCATTTCTGAAATTCAGTAAGATAGTTCAAAAAAATTAGAAATTTTAGATTACAAGCATTAGATCTGATCATGGAGGTGAATTCAAGAATGAAGAATTTATGGAATTCTGTGAAGAAAATGGAATTGAACACAATTTTTCAACACCTAGAACACCTCAACAGAATGGAGTAGCAGAAAGAAAGAATAGAACACTGCTGGATATGGCCAGAACAATGCTGAATGAGTATAATTTACCAAAATATTTCTGGGCAGAGGTAGTTAATACAGTCTGCTACATTATCAACAGATGCATAATCAGACCTATTCTAAAGAAGACTCCTTATGAACTATACAAAGGAAAGAATCCCAACATCAGTCATCTCAGACCGTTTGGCTATAAGTGTTTTATTTTAAATAATGGTAAGGATAATTTAGGGAAATTAGATGCTAAGAGTGATGAAGATTTCCTGTTAGGATATATTTCAAAACCTAGATGCTATAAAGTGTTCAATAGAAGAACATTAACCATAGAACAATCTGTGCATGTATTATTTGATGAAACTAACCCTTCTATCAGAAGGATAGAAGAAGAAGAAGAATGTGTTGATGATCTATGCAGGGATCTTGAAAAGACATCTCTTGAAGAAGAAGGCAAAGATGAAGAAGTGGAAGATCCTCCTTTAGAAGATCTTCAACAACAAGAAGAACTACAAGAAGGACTACCTAGGGAATTGAGGTACCATAGGGATCATCCTAGAAACAACATCATAGGTGATCCTCAAGCTAGGGTAAGAACAAGAGGTATGCAAGCTCCTTGTGATTTTTCTGCCTTAGTTTCTCAAATTGAGCCTAAGACAATCAATGATGCACTGGATGATGAGTCTTGGATCCTTGCTATGCAAGAGGAACTAAATTAGTTCCAACGCAGTGAAGTTTGGACCCTTGTACCTAGACCAACTGACCATCCAGTTATTGGAACCAGATGGGTTTTCAAAAACAAGATGGATGAATCAGGGGTGATTACTAGAAACAAGGCCAGACTTGTTGCTCAAGGATATTCCCAAGAGGAAGGCATAGACTTTGATGAAAACTATGCTCCAGTAGCTAGATTAGAGGCAATTAGAATTTTATTAGCATATGCTTGTTCTCTTAATATTAATTTATTTCAGATGGATGTTAAAAGTACTTTTCTGAATGGTTTTATTAAAGAGGAAGTGTATGTTGAGCAACCACCTGGTTTTGAAGAAACTAAGCATCCTGATCATGTTTTCCGTTTAAAGAAAGCACTGTATGGTCTGAAACAAGCTCCAAGAGCTTGGTATGAAAGATTAAGTGCTTATCTTATATCACATGATTTTATAAGAGGTAAAGTAGATAGCATTTATTTATAAAGAAATTTTCAGATGGAATCTTAATTGTACAAATTTATGTTGATGACATTATCTTTGGTTCTACTAATGAATCACTCTGCAAATTCTTTGAAAATTTAATGCAAAGTGAATTTGAAATGAGCATGATGGGTGAACTTAATTATTTTCTTGGATTGCAAATCAAGCAGACTAAGGAAGGAACTCACATTTGTCAAACCAAATATATTTCAGATTTACTTTCTAAGTATGTTTTGACAAGTGTAAGCCTTTAGGAACACCCATGAGCTCAGGCATTAAGTTAGATAGTGATCCTCTTGGTAAAAAGGTAGATCAGAAGCTCTACAGAGGAATGATAGGATCACTGCTCTATCTCACTGCCAGTAGACCAGATATAATGTTCAGTGTTTGTCTATGTGCAAGATTCCAAGCTGATCCAAAAGAATCACATGTTCATGCAGTTAAAAGAATTTTTAGATATCTTATAAATACTAGTAATTTAGGTCTATGATATCCCAGATGCTCAGATTTCAAGTTAATTGGTTATAGTGATGCTGACTATGCTGGATGCAAATTAGATAGGAAAAGCACCAGTGGAACTTGTCAAATTCTTGCAGGGTGCTTGATATCTTGGTCTTCCAGGAAGCAAAACTCTATAGCTTTATCCACCACAGAAGCTGAATACATTGCAGCTGGAAGTTGTTGTACTCAACTCTTATGGATCAAGCATCAATTGGAAGACTATGGTCATTAGCTCCAAGAAATTCCAATGCTTTGTGGCAATACAAGTGCAATAAATTTGACCAAGAATCCAATCCAGCACTCAAGAACGAAGCATATTGAGGTTAGACATCACTTCATCAGGGACCATGTAAGTAATGGAAATATTTCACTTGAATTTGTTTCTACAGAAAATCAACTTGCAGATATTTTTACAAAACCTCTTCCTGAGGATAGATTCACATCTATTAGAAGAGAAATAGGTATGTGCAACCCTGATTAAAATTACCAAATCAAAATTCTGCTTGAATTATATGCTAAAATATTGTTGTATGAATTGTCTGTGAAAAATCATCCTGAAAAATTTCTAAGTCTCAGACATTCGACTTATGCTTTCGACTCATGCATTCGACTCATGCATTATTGTTACATTTGATTGATGAAGTAAATGCATTCGACTGATGCAGTCGAATACATAATTCGACTCTTTAAGAAGTCGTGAAAAGGCGCTTAATATTTAAAATTATGTAACTGACACCTCATTAAGATGCGTCCCTTCATGTCTTAACGGTCAAATCACTTAACTCCGACCGTTCATTCTGAAATCTAGGGCCAGTTACTTTTCTCTTTCCAAATAAGCAAACCCCATCTCCCTTTCGAAGACACCCTTTCGAAATTTGTCCTCTTCTGCTCTTCGCGCCTTCACTGTTCTCCGGCGAAGGACACCTAGGAACCATCAGGAACCTCATCTTTCCGGAAGAAAGGTAGGTTCTTTCATCTCTCCTGTGTTTTTGTCTCACTCCTTTGATGATTCCCTGAGCCTTTTCTGTTCCTATCTTCTAGATGGCTTCATCTAGGGTTCGAGAGTCTGTCCAGTTGACCCCTGATCAACTCCAACGCCTGGCCAAGATACCAATCTGTCCTGGAAAGGCTGTTGAGTTTTCCCATCTGAGTGGAAACCTTTCTTGGGTAGAAGAGACCCTGAATGCTATGGGATAGACCAAGCTCTGTCAGATTTCCGAGCCCTTTATAGCAAATGCAATTAGATCATTCTATGCCTCTCTACAAGTTTCATCTGGAAATACTGTGGTAGGATATGTCAAAGGTACAAACATCACCATTTCAGAAGAGTTGTTGGTTGAGATGTTAGATTGTCCAAGTTCTGGACACAGGCTTAGTGAGTTCATTCCCTTAGAAAAGCAGAAATTGGGAATTATTGGGAGTCTGGGGACTATCAGCAAGAGGGGACTTCAAGTGAATGAGTTGTCTGCTGAAAAGAGACTAATCCACTCAGTGATCACCAACATTGTGACTCCTAGAGTAGGAACTCACTCCTCTATTACTGCAAGAGATGGAAATCTTTTATTTTGGGCAGTTCAGAGGCACCAAGTAAATTTGCCAGTAGTAATATTAGAAAAGATGATTGCTTCCAAAGACCTGCAGGAATCCCTTCCCTATGGATCTCTGCTCACTCTCATTTTCAAAAGATTCTCAGTAGATCTATCTGGAGAGTTGTTGGTAGGAACCAAAGAGAAAATTGGCATTTTCACATTAAGAAGAAGTCACTATTCCTTAGTTGGCAAGAAGCAAAATTTGTGGTTCGAGGACTCTGTGCCAGAGTGTGAGCATGAAATCTTTCCTGATGAACCTCTTGTTTCTCTACTCACTCATGAAGTTCCAGCATCAGAAGAAAGATTAGAAGCCCCTGCAGTTCAAATCAGATCTGAAGCCTCAGTTCAGATCCCTGAGCAAGAAGATCAGTTCAATGCTTTCTCCTCCCTTCCAGTGCAAGATGCTTCTGAAGACAATATCAGTGAAGTTCTAAGAGACCTTCGAGGTAAAGGAGTAGCATCTGAAGATGTTCCAGCTTTCACCCCCTTGGAGCAGACCTTTGAAGAGAGAGAGCCTCACTTCTCTCCTTCTCAGTTTGAGACCCGGCCAAGGTCTCAGGGGGAGAGCAGCAATACTCTTAATACACTTTTGGATTTGGTAAGAAGTCAGCATGAGAACCTTTCTGTTCTCCAAATGCAAGTAGAATTGATTGATGTCAAGTTTGATAGCTTGTCTGATGAGGTCAAGCAAATGAAAGATCTATTGCTTCAGTTAGTGTGCCAACAGGGCACTTCTAGGCCATCAGGGCATGCTTCCTCACAGAAGCAAGAAGAAGAAATCCCTACTCAAGAACAAGAACAACAAGTAGATCCTCAAGTGCCTACACCTGAAGATCCAGTTATTGAGCAACCAGTTGAAATTGAAAAAGAATTTGAGAGTCAGGCTGAGCAGCAACCTTTGATGGATAAATCCCAGCAGAAAGATGAGCAGCCTGCTAAGCAGCAGCAAGTTCAAGACCAAGAAGCCCAGTTAGCAGTAGTAGCTTATCAGTCTCAAGATGTGCAGAAGCAAGAGCCAGTACTTGAGAAGCAGCCAGAAGAAGTGGCAGCAGCTGTAGAAGGATCCAGGCATGAAGGTCTGAAATCCCAGAAGGAATCCAAGGCCAAGAGAACCCTTGAGTCCTCTCAGAACCTCCAAACCTTCAAAAGGAAAGTAAGGAGAAGACTAGTCAAAAAGGGTAACCTTGTCTTCTCTCTTTCTCCTTCCAGGCCTAATCCTCCACCTGCTCCACCTGTTAACCCTCATCTTCAGCCCACTCCAGTTGCACCTCAAACCTCTGCACCCTCAACATCAACTCCTGCACAGCCTTCACACTCCACTTCTCCAGATCCTCCTCCTGCAACTATTCCCATAGATCCATTTTATCACAATGTCCAGTTCTCTATCTTTCCTATGAAACATCAAGCCAAACCTCTTAAGGAGATCACTCTAAATCTCTCCACTCAACCCCCACACTACTTTTCTTCTCTTCCCACTACTTCCAAAACTGACTCCAAGAAAACCCTCCTTCATCTCGTTGAGATACTTCCTAGTATCCAGCTTTCAGCTTCTAGTGGACCTAAATTAGGAGACAAACCCTCCTTATTACTTCCACCATTTTGGTATGCTTTTGTTTATCACTCTGAACAAAACATGAACCTGTTCAGAGAATATCTTTCCATTAGAGCATTTACAGGAAACTTGATCTTTTATGGCGGCAATAGTCGCCGTAAATAATAAAAAGATCGCCACAAACGCGTTTTTACGACGACATTTATGTCGCCACAAGTCGCCGCAAATTATTCCGTCGCCTTTGCGAATTTACGGTGAAAAAAGATAGTCGCTGTAAATAACTATTTACGGCGACCTAAACTACTGTCGTAAATATGTATTTACGGCGACTATTAGTGTCGCCACAATAACTTATATATGGCGACCAGGTATCGCCACAACTAACATTTTGCAGGGAAAAATTTATTTACGGCGATAATAGTGTCGCCATAAATGAGTGGTTAATTATGGCGACACTATCGCCGTAAATACCTACGAACGTACTATTTCTACTTATGTATGGCGATATAAGTCGCCGTAAAAAGAGTTACAGTAACCACAAACATTAAAAAATGCTATAAAACACCTGTAAAATATCTATAAAATGAACTATTATTTACACAACAGTCAATATCATCATGTCATTAAAAAATTAAATATTATAAATAGTCTATCACAATAAACACATCACATTCACAAAACTTATAATGTCTACAAAGTGCAATTTTGTCTTCATCACAAATGTCTATTTTGAAATTGACATCTTATCCATAAATCTTTAGTTTACAAATGTCTATTCTGAAATTGAGACATCATATCCATAAATCTTTGATTCATCATATTCTCAAGATGAGTAGTCAACTCTTCCCTCTGGTTCTCCAATTTTTCTTGAATCACGGCCATATCTTCACTTTGTTTGGAAATCATTTCTTTCATCTGTGATATCTCTTCATCTTTATTTTTCACTTGGGCTTGAAGTCCAGCAATTGTAGCTGCTGTAACAACTGATTTGAGAGTTGGCCTTGGACCGCAACCACGTCCTCTAATATGACCAGATCTCTGTCCAACAATAGAGGTAAGTACCTCCTCTGGAGTTGGTGCTGCTAAGCTACATGATTGTGAGGATGACTCTTCTAACTTATCTCCAACTGTTTCCTGAATTACAAAAAGAGAAAAGAAAGAGATGTTAATACAAATCAATTATGCATGGTCATATCATAAATAAATAATGAACAATAAATATAAGTTACATAAACTTGTCTTGAGTATTCACTTCCCCAAGAGCCATCTTTCTTTTGATGTGTTAGCCTCCAAAGTTCATGCGCTGGAGGCTCCTCGCCTTCTTCATTTCGCTGTTACACCAAAAAATTAATAATTTGTCCACTATAAAGAATATATATGAACTGATCAATAAAACTTATAATTACAAACTACCTCTGTCCAACTAGTTTGCTTGAACAATTTTCTTCCTGTGACATGACTAATGAGTTGCTTAGAACGATTTGCTTTGTTCCTTTCGCTCATTGCCTATAAAAAAAAGAATTTTATCAAATTAATGAAACATATATTTTATCTAACAAAAAATCCATGTAGTCTTTAGTACCTGAAAACTTTCAGAACCAAAATAATTGACCAACCATGCCCATTTATTAGGATTTACATCGTTTGGAGGGTTTTGGAGACGAGCCTCATCAGTTTCATAGGCTTGATAATGAGAATAATATGTGCGGCGGATATCTCGATATCTCCGACATGCTATCTCATATATGATTTCTCTGACATGGGCATTATTAAAAATCTCATCTCCAACTTTAAGCTCAAATTTGTCCTGCATATAATGAGATAAATAAGTCATCAAAAGATCAAAGACTTCTAATAAAATAAAGAACTCATGAGTGAAAATTTAATTACCCAAATTTTCTCATAAATCTTAGACTTCTTATCTTCTGGAACATTACACCAATAAAGCACATCAAAAGAAGCATAAATAGATACTAATCGACCGATCTCACCAACTAAACCATTTACATTCTCTCCAAATGGTCTCCTACATTCCATATCAATTTGAACCGACAATTTTGAATTGTTATATCCTTTCATTTTCTTGAATATTTCAATTCCCTTGAACTTTCCCCGACCTTTTCTAACTTTGCTACTTGTCGGAAGATCACATTCGTTAGTGGAACCTATTCAATAAAAAGACAATTAGTAATTATGCATGTATGCAAAGACAGGCTGTAATAAGAAAACTTGCCATATGCAAAGCATTAATTGGAAAACATTTCACCTTCAATTGATGGCGTCTGACCAATTCGACAGTTGTTTTCTTGTGAATTTTCCATATTCTATGCAAAATAACCTACAATAAAGATAGAGCGCATAATGCGATAAATTAGAATAAACTATTTTATAAATATAAATAACATGTCAGAAGCAAATTCGAAAACATAAAGCGTATGTAAAAATTCTATGCCAACTGTTTGGATTGACCTGGAAAGCTAAAATCTAATAATGGTCCACTGTTTTATAAAAAACTATCCATTTTTAATGAGATGAAGACACTAAGGACAAAAATAAATACACTATATTATGCATTCAAATTGCTCCTGCTAAAGACCAAATACTGGATCAGATCTGCAAGGGCCTTCTTGCAGCACATCTTTCTTGTTTCTCTTGTACGAACGCTCGGTATCATGTGCTGTCTGCCAACTTGCCAAAGAAAACGACAGTTTAATACCCTACACATGTTCGGCATGAGATTTGTCCACACCTCCCACCACATGCACCCACAGGAGCCATGTGAGGATGTGCTGCAATCCAGCTTACCCCTTTTTTTTTTACTGGAAAACAGGGGAAGAGAGAAGTGCCAATTGGAATGAGTCATGTCTTTGGGACAGTCATCTCACTTTGTACAGATATATTACTATCTTTATGTGTATATGCCATATCTGATCCTTATTACCCTTTTCAATAAGTATCTGAACAGGGAGATTTCACAAATGGATTGAGAACCCAGTCATATAACAAGTAGAGATGTGGAGTGCATATGATAAGACTGTGAAATCGCCCATGATCATGGCAGACTGCAATTTAAATTGATTCCACATGAAAAGAAAGACATTATGATCCTGGAACACAGGGACCCAAGTGCAAAGGCAATCTCATTATCAGCATATGGATCCAGAGAGATATCCAGATCAGGTCAAGTTGGCAAGCCTCTTTCCACCTGTTATTTATGCAAGGCTCATATCTTTGTTCAGATGGGGCTTGAAACATGACTGATCTGAAACAATTAGTCCAGCTGTTGGGATCTGTACAGGTAAAACAAAAATCAAAGAACACAGCTCCCACCCACAACTACCAGACAACTTCCTCAAGCAAAACAGAAGCAATAGGGGCGTTAGGCAGAAGAAGGGATGATAGTAAATCCACGGGGATAAAGAAACTGCAAAACATGTCCATGCTTACACCATCCTTTCCAATAATACACCTGGGGAATTCATGGCCATCCCGAACAGATTCTAGCCTCAACAACGATATCAGATCTGCAAGTTCAATTTTTAATGAAGGTAGAGTTCCAGAACCAAATTACATGGATATCAGATGGAGACTTCTATTACTAAATAAATTCATAATAATTTTCTTGTCTCCTCCATCCTCCCAAATGCACAACTAGAGCATCTCACCCATCACAGGAAGCTCTGACATGTCAGAGTAGCAAAAAAAAATCCAATTCACATGAAATCAGAAGTTTTTGAATTGATCTCAAACATGCCAAAGGTGCATGGTAAGATATCTTTTTTTTATATATATATAAAACTAATTCAGAAACGGGGATTAATGTGCATGTATCTGCCTTCATTTAAGTACCATATTGGAGCAATTCCTCCAAGGTGTTAGCTTGGAATTAAGGTGTTAGCTTGGAATGCATGGGGAGCTCCTCCTTGAGGTGTTAGCTTGGAATTAAGGTTCGGCACACCCCCCTTTCTAAATGCTTAGCCTTCAACTGAACAAATGAGTTCACTATGAGACCTACTTATGACTGTTAAAAGTGTTAATTCAAATAAATAGTATACTATACCATGTGATCCATATTGAACTTCATGCAGATGATCTAGTGAGATTATGGTCTAAATCTGAATTTGAGTCCCAGTTAACAAGGATTATGGTCTAAACTCTGTCTCCCTAAGTTAAAATATTAAGGTTCCTGTTCTTTCCTTATTTTACATATGACAAGGGCAAGGGACAGTAACCTTCATATATGTCAACATGCATATTTGTGATGGCTTTTGGATGGCACACTGCAAAGCCTACATCTCAGAGTCTTAGAAAGATTGGGGGACAGCTTTGATTCTTATGGTTCAACCAGATTCAAGATCAAGATTCCAAATCATTATTTACCCCAAGTTCTTTGACATGAGTCTGGCTATCATTGTAAGCACACATTTTACACTCTGCAGTTGCCATTAGACTATAGTTGTATGCCCTTGCTTGTGAAGAGTCTCACTTAAAGGTGGTTTTTAATCATTAGCATTTGGTCCCAAATTTTGTGTGCAGACACTTAGAAATTATTTAAACAAGAGATAACAAGGATTCAAGAATTATTTACAAATGTCCAAGGCTAATCAGTAAAAGAGGACAAGGGTTGCATAGAAACATTCAAGTTTATGCAAGGGACAAGTACAAAATTCTAACATGGAGGTAAATTCTTGTCAGGAAAAAATGCTTGGGGAAACAGAAATTCTAACATGGAGGTACATTCTTGTCAGGAAAAAATATGCATAAGCACTTTTCTATTTTTTCTTAAAAGGTTGTAAGATGCTCCAAATATTTTACATATATAGAGAGGCATATGATAACCAGAATGTACCTCCGATAAAGAGAGGGGCTGTAAAGCAGAGTGCGGACAGCAGCTGCACTTTGGTTGGAACAGTGTCAATTTGGTCATTTCACTTGGGGAAGGGGAAAAGGGAATAAGCATATGGGCAAGTCCATGCCATGACAGGAAAGCAGTGCATAATTTGAATAAGCCAGTGCAGGGAAAGCACTTCCATGATTTGAATAAAGATGTCAGAGGTGTGTGGAGAGAGAGCATAAAAAACCAGAACCAGAGCACATGTACATGTATCAGCTTAACATATATCCAAGCACAATAGGGGGAAATTTATCTTTTTACATTATTGTAAATTGTCTATGCATGTGCTTCATAACACTGTTAAATACAAGTAATACAAATTGTTAAAAAGAGACTAACATTTTACATGCACTTTCAATAAACCATCAGTCGTCATCTAGAATTTGTTCATCAATTTCAGGATTATCAAAGTCACTGAGCTCATCTTCAGTCAACAAGTCATCTTCTTTATAATTGTCTTCTCCTTCTTCTTGTACTTCACCAAATAATGTAGCATTTAACCGTACACCATCAATATCAAGTCGATTCATTGGCACCAATTCATCGATATCTTCATTCATTAATGTAGACATTCTAGTAGTAGCTCCAACCTCATTAGCTTGGTATGGGTCATCATCAATAGCTTCCTCATTTGCTTCCTCAACATAAGGCACATCATAAATATGCCTTGGAATAACCTTAACAACAATATACCAATTGGGATCCTTGCTATCTTTAATAAAGTAAACTTGTGCTGCTTGACATGCAAGAATGTATGGTTCATTAGTCTTCAATCGCCGACTAAAGTTAAGACTAATAAATCCATATCTATCTTCTTTATATCCTCGAGCTTGAGAAGAGACTTCAAACCAATCACATTTGAATAAAGTCACGTATCTCCGCCCCATATATTGAAGCACAATAATGTCAGTCAGTTGACCATGATATGTGATGTTACCAGTTTCTTCATCCCCTTGCACAACAACTCCACTATTTTGAGTCTTCAAATTTCTTTCAGCATGTATTGTGCGAAATTGGAAGCCATTTATGCACCATCCATTATGAGTCAACACTTGCTTGTCTGGACCTCTAGCCAACATATAAAGCTCCTCACCGATCTCTCCACTTTTATATAAATTGCATGCCTATGATTAAAATGAAAATTCGTCATTATATTGTACCAAAATGTTGCATTAAAAAGTTATTAAAACTTACTTTTGCTTCAAACCAATCTGAAAATTCGTCGTTATGTTTCCTTTCCACATTCCGAAGTTCTTGACTCTTTAGTTCATCAAGGTGCTCACTATATGCGAAATGTATAAGTCAAAATCAATCTTAAATGTACATCAAATACAAGTGGAATATAAATTGAAAAAGATAAACTTACTTAATGAATGGTTGAACTTCTTCACAATTCTTTAGAACATATAACCTTGCTTGCTTTAACTCAGACAATGATAACTCATCAAGCTTGCCATGTTTAATGCTTCGTCCATTTTCCTTGAATATATTCATAGTGTATGTTGGCCCCTCACTAACTTCCACAATTCGGTCGGGTCTATCCAAGTTAGAGCCAACATTCTGTAAATATCTACCACACAATGTCACACACTCTTCAGAAAGGTATCCCTCTGCAATAGATCCCTCTGGACGAGCCTTATTGCGTACATAACCCTTTAACGTACGCAAGTACCTAAATGATGAATATAATTATAACAACTTAGATACATGAAAAATTAATAACAAAGAAATATATCATTTTTTCTAGATAAACAATGTTACCTCTCAATAGGATACATCCAACGAAATTGTACTGGCCCTGCAATAATGGCTTGTTGTGCTAAATGAATCACTAAATGCACCATCACATCAAAAAAATTTGGTGAAAAGATCCTCTCCAACTTGCAAAGGGTCAATGATATTTGAGAATCCAATTGTTTTAACAAATCAACTCTCAAAACTTTTGCACATAATTCTGAGAAATACATACTTAATTCCACCAATGGATCACATACGTCAATGTCCAATATAGAATGTAATACAAGTGGTAATAATCGTTCAATCAGAACATGGCAGTCATGACTTTTTAATCCCCTCAATTCACATGTATTGACATGCACACAACGAGATATGTTTGAAGCATGGCCATCAGGAACTTTCACATCTTTCAGAAATTGACATATAATTCTCTTTTCATCTGTGGATAATGTGTATTTTGCAGGCGGCAATTCAACTTTATTCCCTACATGAACGATATGCAATTCCTTTCTTATCCCCATTTCTTGCATATCAAGACGAGCTTTGATATTGTCCTTTTTTTTGCCCTCATTATTCATCAAGGTCCCAACAATACTATCACAAACATTTTTCTCTATATGCATGACATCAAGATTATGTCTTATTAGCAATTTACTCCAATAAGACAATTCAAAAAATATACTATGTTTCTTCCAATTCAATAACAACTCACCGTGTTTCCTTTTTCTTGTTACCTTCCCAAAGGTCACTTGTGAAAAATGTGTATATTGAGCTAAAACTTCATCTCCAGTCATTGCTTTGGGTGCTGGGCTAAATTCTCTTTTACCATCAAAAGCTTTCTTATTTTTTCTCCATGCATGGTTAGACCCTAACCAACGGCGATGGCCAAGATAGCAGAATTTCTTTCCATATTTCAATCTTTTTGCACAAGTTTCTTCATGACACTCTGGACAAGCCAATGCTCCCTTTGTGCTCCAACCAGATAGCATTGCATATGCTGGAAAGTCATTGATTGTCCATAGTAATGCTGTACGTAAGTTAAAATTTTGTTTCTTATAAGCATCATATGTTTCAATCCCAACATCCCATAGTTCCTTCAATTCTTCTATCAATGGTTGCAAATACACATCAATGTCATTCCCAGGAGATTTGGGGCCAGATATTAATAATGACATAATGAAGAATGGTTGTTTCATACACAACCAAGGTGGAAGATTATACACAACAAGCACGACTGGCCATGTACTATATGCAGAACTCAATGTACTAAATGGATTGAATCCATCACTTGCTAATCCAAGTCTGACATTTCGACAATCACGAGCAAATGATGGATCATACATGTCTAATGCCTTCCATGCAGGAGAATCAGCAGGATGCCGTAAAATACCATCATCAACTCGTTTTTCCTTGTGCCACCTCATATCCTTTGCTAACTCTGCAGTCATAAACATCCTCTGTAGTCGTGGGATTAATGGAAAGTGTCGCAAAATTTTACATGATATTTTTGTCTTCTCTTCTTCTTGAACAACTTTGTCACCACCTATATTAGACATCCATCTAGAAGTGCCACATGTAGGGCAATGATCATAATCAACATAGTGACCACGAAAAAGTATGCAATCATTCACACATGCATCAATCTTCTGATAACCAAGACCCAAATCTCGAATGTTTTTCTTAACCTCATGCATAGAATCAGGTAAAGTATTTCCTTCACGTAGAAGTTTCTTAAGGAGCTTGAGTAATGCATCAAATGAAGTATTACTCCAACCATAAGTGCACTTCAAATGGAACAACTCCACTACACATGACAATCTAGAGAAGTCCTTACATCCTGGATATAACTTTATTTGCGCATCTTCAACCAATTTGAAAATTTTTTTGGCTTCCAAATTAGGCTGTTCAGGTATAGGAGGGGGGTCAGATGAACTATCTTCTCCAACCTGTGCATTCGCCAAGCCTTGTGCAGTCATCATATCCTGTAACATTGCCCACGTTGCTGATTCATTTCCCTCTTGACTTGTCCCCTCAACATCAGACATGTCCCCATCTGACGTATCAGAACTTTCACCATGATAGTCCCAGAAATGTATATCTTGGATCAATTCCCTGTCTAAATACATGAAGTTTCACTTCATTCCTTACATGTCTAACAGAATTAAGGCATCGCTGACAAGGACAAAGAATCTTATCACGAATCGCTGACCTCGCAAATGCAAAATCAAGAAACTCATCTAGACCTTTCTCAAATTCACGTGTGTTTCTCAAAAGAGACATCCAACTCTTATCTATTGGCATTCTGAGATTATGTCCCTACAAAAGAAATTAAAATACCAAAAGGGTGGTGAAATATCAACAAAGCAAGGAAAATGAGATCACAGAGCATTATGGTTAAAGGGGAGGGGAAAGGTTACTAGAATGACAAGAAAACGAATATCAAAAGTGTTTAAATGGAACATGCTCAAGAATGAGATGTCAAATAACCATGCATTTGAGAAGCCTCCAAGAAATTAGAAACATGAAAGTGGCAAGTGAAAAATAGAATGTAATGGAAAGATGGCAAGTATGTTAGAAATTTATGTGTACTAGAGTCTTTAGCAATGTGGAGAATATATTTTTTCAGAATTTTAGAGAATATCTAGTCTAAAATCAGAAAACATGTGTTTAAGAAACAATATGTAAAATCCATTTTAATTATCTGTGGTACCATCCACATTTCAAAAAAAAAAAAGTGAAGTCCATCACATCACTTCATATTAGACGTATGCTTTAGAACTCTACCTTTGCGTCAAAACTAGTATAAGCTCTTGTGAACAATTGCTCAATCTAAATGCCAATTGTCCAGACACATATATAGGTAGCACTCACATGGAGCTAGGCTAGACACTTGTAGAAAAATGGAAAGGTGCTGGCATAGAATTTTTTTAAATCCTAGAGATATCTGTCGGCATATTACCCATTCAATTAGTTTTCACAATCTATCTTAATCATGAGGGGAAGTGTTGAAACTTGGGTTTTAGTCTTAATTAATTTTCACAACTCATCTTGACTCTGAGAAAGAGTGTTGGAACTTGGGTATTTAATCCCACGTCGGTTTTTTGGTTGATATTTTTATTGCTTATGACCTTAGGAATCTCAATACCATAGTTTTGTGATTTTAATAATGATAATTTGCATGGTTGTAACCACAATGATCTAGTTCAGACAGCCAAGATTCAAGACATCTTTGGGCTGCAAGGTTCATAGCTTTTCACTGTTCCCTTTCAAGGTCATTTATTTTCCTTCCTTTAAGGTTATATACTCATTCTTTAGGTTTTTTATTCTTCCCTTTCTTCTTTCTTCTTTTGACAAAACTATCTTTCCACCATGCCAATGAGCTGAAGAATCAAATATTCAGGATATAAGCTTGCAGAATTCATATTAAAGCAGAGCTGTTAAAAGTAGTAGGTCATGGCCTCTCCCTTGGTTCCTCTCTCAAGCAAGGAAAAATTTGCAGTTACTGCATGGTCCAACAAATCCCAAGGATGTTTTGTATAATAATGTACCTAGAAGAAGCATATACTCAAAAGGAATGAATGTTCAGTGGCAGAAAATTAAGCAGAACCCAATTGAGGTACCGCAGGGAGATGTACTATGTCAACAACATACAGTGCCTGGCCAAATCAGACGCGGGTAGTAAATTGACATCTCTAACGAGACATCATTTCTGGTGGACACATATGTCACCTAAAACCAACCAATATTAACTTTGGTATCATGTATAGTTACTTAACAACCTTAAGACATGCACATGCATAATGCCATTTAATACACTTGCATCTGTTCATACAATCATCACTCGTTTCACAGACTACATGCCTTAGACTTCCTTGCCTCTCTCTTCTTTGTACACCTCACTGCATAATCTTGATCTACAGTTCCCGTCTGCATCTATCTTTATGTTTTCTACTAGTTTCTCTAACCATACTATTGTTTGAACATAAGAAAAGAAAAAGTTTGCATAATAAACACAAGCAAATGATGAAGATAGTACAGAATGCAGATCCAAGAATCATCACTCGTTTCACAGACTACATGCCTTAGACATCCTTGCCTCTCCTTCTTTGTATACCTCACTGCATAATCTTGATCTACAGTTCCCGTCTGCATCTATCTTTATGTTTTCTACTAGTTTCTCTAACCATACTATTGTTTGAACATAAGAAAAGAAAAAGTTTGCATAATAAACACAAGCAAATGATGAAGATAGTACAGAATGCAGATTCAAGACATGATGCAAACTCTGACAAACCACCCTCACCCCCTGATTGTATAAAATGGAGAACAGGAAGGAGCAGCATGTAATGAGCAATTCAAATATAAAAAATGTTGTAGGGGGAGGAAAGATAACAAACATATCATTTGAAGAAAAGAAATAACTACCAGCAATGCAGACAAAGTAGACTTCCCACATCCACTGGTTCCTGATAAAAGGATGGTGAAAGATTTCTTTCTCTCTCGGATCCTGAAAAAGTGAAAAAGGCAAACAAAATATTTTCCAAGTGTTCCAAAAGAGAAAGCTGCCAACATTATTCTTTCCCATCAGAAGTGATAAACTAAATTGATGGAACTCTAAGCAGTATATCTAGATTTTATCCCTGCACCATGACTAGTAAAGATATCTAATTAGTTTACTGGAATGCTATGAATAGCCACAAAAACAAAGATCAAGCTCTCATTCATTTGCACTCTTTTGTTGGAGGAGGGGAGGTATGCGCTGACTCCAGTTTTTTAAAAAATATGAAGGTGGAGGATCAGATGTGACACAAAACAAGTCAGGAGGTATAAAAGAAAGGACACAAAGAATCAGATGAAAGATCATGAACACGGTATATAGTCAATTAAGGATTTCATTAGATTATCAAAAAGGAAGGGCCTAAAAACTCATTAGATGGTTCCATGATATAATCCCTCAAGACCACAGCAGTCAACCAACTCAGTAATTAGAAGCATTGATGGATACTCGAAATTCATATATAAGGATAAGATAAATCTCTTCCTCTACTTCCTCTCTTTTTTTTTTTGTTGGGGGATTAGATGTGTGCACACGACCTTAGTGTGGTTCTCAGTTGTATAGAGGTGGGACCTGTTTTTTGGAGTATATTGCCCACACTTGTACATTCTTTTCTTTAATACAATTGGGGTACTACTCACTGTCAAGAAAAAAAAAGGATAAGATAAATCTCAGTCACCTAAAAACAAACGAATAGAAAACGCCCTGCGAGGGGGAGACAAGAACATTTTTCAACTGTAAAAGATCACAGGAAGTAAAAACTAGAAAACAAAACAAAACATTCTATAGGAAAAAAAAGATACTTTTTAAGTCCAATATACAAGGGTACAACTAAACCCACATACTTTGACACAAGAATTACATCGTCACTTGGTTAAGTGACCTGGTATTATTAGGCCTATTAAGCACTCCAAGAAAGAGGTACACTTTCTATAGCGAAGGATTTCTCTGTTGGTTAGCAAGGGGGGGAACCAAAACACCAACAAAAAGACGCTCTCGATCCAAAGGCAGCTCCTGTGGCTTGCCGAAGAATCCAATGCCCATCAGTCCTTTAAAAAGGGGATCTAAAGGCACCCACCCACCCACCCCTCCCCCCATGGAGGAGTAGCCTTTCTGGCACCAATGCTCCCTCACACGACCAACCCAATACACATGAAGAATCTCGCAGGCGCCAAAGGAGAAGCAACAGCAGCAACAGGAGGCGAGCTGCAGTGGAGAGGGAGTGGAGTGGCGGGGCGGTGACCGAGATAAGAAGCGGAGGGAAGGTGGTGGGGGGATGATGGCGGCCCTCCAAAGCAAGGGAAGGTAAATCTGAGGGGACACGGCCTTTCCGAAGCCTTAGAACTACACAGGAATCCCATGCCCACCGGGCCTGTGTCCCCCCACTGCCACCCCAATTGGTTCTCTTTTCCGGCCCTTAAGTGGTGGTAATTCCCCCTTCCAGAGAGAGGTAGAGTGGCTCTGCGCGACCCCCACATTCCCAGATTTCCTGAAGGTTCTTGGGAGGAGTCGTCAGGGAGACAGGGACGAGAGCAATGGCCGGGAACGAGGGTGAGCGCAGACCATGAGCCATAGCAGGACACGATCAACATGTTGATTCCGTCGGAACAGAGGGTGGAGGGGAGAAGCGCACAGGAATCGGCGGCCAGCAGTGGGTGGGGAAGAGAGAGCAATACCTCGATGGCCGGGAAAGACGGTGAACGCAGACCCCCACGGCTGGCGATGATGGGCGGCGGCGATCGTCGGAACTGGGAGATGGCAACTGGCGGAGTAAAAACGGAGGGCGGGAATCGTGGTGGGCGGGGTCAAAAGGGAGGGAGATGGTGGTTGGCGGGGAGGGAAGAAATAAAGTTATTGCTGGCGACCCAATAGGTCGCTGTAAATATACTACGTATACAAGCTTCGTACGAAATTCCTGGCAGTGAATATGATAATCTGTTACGGCGACCCATATTATCGTCGTATATAATACTGTTTTTACGGCGCCAATTATTATCGCCGTAAATACTTGTCATGGTATTTACAGCGCTAATTGATATCGCCGTAAATAACACCGCTCATACGTTTTTATGGCGACAATATATCGCCGTAACTGCTTCATGGTAGTCTACTTCCACAGTTTATTTTACTTATTTATGGCGATCATCAATGACGCCGTAAATAATATAAACTGCAATGCACTTATTACAGCGAGTATTATGGTCGCCGTAAATAATATAAATTGCATTGCACTTTTGACAGCGAGTATTTGTGTCGCCGTATAATATTAGTCCATGTTCGCGACCCCCACGAAAAAAGCTCCATAAGTGCTTGCCTATTATGGCGATCGAAATTGTCGCCGTAAAAAGCTACCTTTTTATGGCAACTTTCATAGTCGCCGTAAAATCTTCGTCACTAATAATCCACAGTCCATGGGATGCCAGGGTTCACTTTTGAACATTGGCTTCCTGTTTTGCTGAAAACCTCACAACATTCCATTCCAGATCTTCAGCTTATTTCTCAGAAGAGTCACTGCCTCACACCCAAAGAATTTGTTGATCTCTATCCAGCAGAGGCAACCAAATTTCAAGAAACCCAATTCAGGAACCATTTCTTGACTGTTGAGCACCATCTTTCTCTAAGGTTCCATGCACTGTTTGCAACCCATCTCAAGGCATCTCAGGCCAAGTATACAGAAATCAGGACTTTCAATTTTGAAAGATTCAAATTGGGTTTGCCTGATGTATCCAAGGGGCAATATGAAAATCTGTTAAGAGGTCAAAGGGAAATTGTCCCTTCTATGACAGTGGCATTGCCCTCCGGACTCCATCCTCCCCTCATAGGCGTAGTCTCCTATAGAGAAACCTTTGCTGAAGCTATATTCAATAGATTCATCAGAATTGCCACTAGATTCAGAATCAAGTACAAGTCCAAGTTGAGCTTCCAAAGGTTTATATTTCTTCAACTGTCCAAGAACTCTCATCACCTTCTTGACATTCAGTTGAGCTTTGTTGAATCTGAGAGATTCACTCCTGAGCAATGGGCCACAGCTTATCCCTCCTACAACTCGCAGTGTCAGAAGATGAAACTCTCCCCTGATGAATTTCACTCTAAGAGTCTCATGGATTTGAAAAAGCACATAGGTCATAGATGGGCACAGAGATATCTTATTTACTATCATGCCAAAGATGCAGCTGTGTCAAATGGTCTTTACTGGAATATCACTCTCCATGAGTTTCTCCATCTAGCTGCAACTAAAGAGTTTCTTCCCCTCAAGCTAAGAATAGACAGTGACAGATATTATAATAAAGTTGGATGGTACCGAAGGCGCCACGTCAAATCCGTTAAGAAATTACCCTCCACCAATCCAACTTACAATGTTGATTCTAGCTTGTTTGACAATTCTTTTTCCAAGAATGAGATGAAGCTCTGGGAGCTCATCCAACCCTTTTTAGCTATGATCCCTCCATCCCTGTATCTACCCCGTTCAGTTAGGTCCTGAACTTTGTATTTTTTATATATATATGAAATATCTCTCTTCCTGCCTTTGCATTATCTTGTGTTTTGATATCCTTTATGTTAATGCCACAAAGAGGGAGAAAAGGTATAGAAGAAGTTTATTTACTAACCTATTTAAAGATTTTTGTCATTAACAAAAAGGGGGAGAATTGTTGAGCAACTACCCCTAAGAAATTTAGAGATTTTCTTAATATTTATAAACAATGTTTTTGTTATGACAAATCTTTAAATATATGTTTTTCAAAGTAGATACACCACAAAATTCTATACAGATAAAATTCATAAATACTCAAAAATTTCTAAGGCCACAGACTACTTCTATAGCCTACTGAATTCGACTGATGCCTTTGACTGCAAAATCCGACTCTTTAAGAAACTCAGTCAAAAGTCTTGAAATTTTTTAAGTCCACAACTTTGCATAACATTCGACTCATACAGCCGAATGTTTCCTTACTCTGTATTCGACTGATGACTCCAACTGGTATAATCGTATGCTTCATAAATCCTTAGCACCATTCGACTGCTACCTTCAGCTCATACAGCAGAATGTTTTCTTACACTTGATTCGACTGGCATCTTCAACTACCACAACTGAATACCTTATAAATCGATACATAGTATTCGACTGCTGTAGTCGAATTACCTTGTCTTCTCAGAAGTCGAATCACTTGATCTTTTCTCTACTGAAGTCGAATCATTCCTATTTCTTCAATCGAATTATCTGTTCTTATGCATTCGACTTCACTGTCAGTTTTGTGCTTGTACTTTTTACCTCACTGACAGTTCTATCTTGAAATATAAAAGTCTATCAAATCTATTTTGATTCTTAAATATCCTAGACATAACTTCTTTGTAAGACGTTTGTTGTATCTTACTGAAACCTCAGAATATTATTATATTCCTCTGATAGGACATGACATATTGTATTTAAAATATTCATCCTGTGCAAATTGTTTTCTAAAATGCTTCTTTTCTGAGCTCTATAAGTCTTGATGTCCTTGCTTCAGTTTATTAGACTCATAAGACACAAAGCATTTACGAATATCTCAGGCGCATGGCATCTGACTGTCTCACCTACCACTGACAGACCCATGCTTCACCTTTTCAGCATAATCTGTCTGTCTGCTTTTCTTTTCTGAAAGGTTTGAGGGATACTAGGTTCCATACTTTCTTTTGTACTAAAACTGACCCACCTACCACAAAGGTATGGAGATACGCTTCTCTTTATCTTGTCCTTGTAACAGGTATTAATTGGAGCATATGTTTAGCATGTCTTTCTCTCAGACCAGCTCTACAAGAGCTTATCTTCTAGCTATGGGCAACTGCTCCTCTTCTGAAGACCTTGGGAAGATGCAACTTTCAAGATCTCTTGGACAATGTCTTCAAGATCCAAAGGATACCAGAAACTCTCCTCAAACGGCTAAATCGCAAACAGCCACCAAGCTCCAACGGCTATTGTAAGGCCCTCGAATTTCCGTCGCATTATTTGTATTTGTGTGTGTGTATACTTGTGCTTGTGTATGTATATACATACTTACGTACGTATTACTTAGTACAATTACGTGTGCATGTGTTTATACTATATGTAAATAATGCATGTATTGAATGGTGATAGTATGGATACACTACCATATACATATTGCATGTATATATGCAAGGTATGCATGGTTTTCTGCATATTTTAGACTTCTGGCCGAAGGCCACCTTGGCGTCAACCCCTAGCCGTTGAGGTGGTGTCAGCGTCCAGACATGGACGCCAACACTAATCCTGGCGTCTAGCGATATGGACGCCTATTTCTCTGGTCTGCATGCGCAGTAGAGCCAGAAATTCTGGAAACAAGAAAGCTCAGCCATTGGGGAGCTGTCCCCAACGGCTCTGAGAGCTGTCTTGTCCCCCTGTGAGTGGGAGAGGGGCCTCCCCTTATGTTTGAACCCGGATCTGCCTTCTCCCACTCCTCTCTTCACCTTTGCAAGAGAGAAACCAGGAGAAAAACCCTAGTTCTGAGCTGTGAGAAAACCCACCCCTTTGCACCCAAAGATCCAACTTCCTGGAGCTAGATCCGGCCATCTCCCATGACAAGAGGATAGCTGGAGCAAAGGAGGAGGCTTCCCCGACATCCCCTTGCTGTGGAGACCATCCAGGAGCCCGGAGGAAGAAGATCTAGGAGGACAGTTGCACCTTCTTGGGACTGCCCAAGGAGGGCTTCTCCGAGCACCTTTGATCCATTGGAGCATTTTCTAAAAGGCAAGTGACCTAACCATAATGTCCCGTATGTGTCTAGGTCGTTTCTACTATTTTTATGAATTTTCCCTCGAGTCCTAGACCCTCACATTCACCCAAACTTGAGAGCTCGGGTTTGTGTTTCTGCACAGACCTGCATTGACGGCAAGGTCAATGGACGCTGATATCATGCTTGGCGTCCATCGACCATGCCGCTGACCCTGAGTCAGCGGCCAGAGACCGCCGCCAAGTTCCTCTGGACAGAACAGTGACCTGTTCTGCCCTTCCTATACAACTATTTTCGGTATGGTTTCCGTGATGAGGATATATGGTAACCCTATACACTATGTATATTGTTAAATGTGGTGTGTGGATGAGTGTGATGTGTGGTGGTGGATGTTAGAAGATTGTATTCCATGAAATTGTAAGCATGACTTGTTGATGATCTTGCCAAATTTATGCTTTATGATTAGGATTAGTCTGAATGCCTCAGTTTTATTAGATCACGAAGATTAGTGGATCAGTATACATGTACTCAGTTTTTGATAAATTGTCCATGCTTGTATAAATTGCTAATAAACTCGGTTCGGTAAATAAAAAGGCATGCAAGAATGATTTGTGGTGATCGATCTATAGATGTATGATTTAGGGTAATTCTGTATTCTCAAATCATGCATATAACAGTAGTCTCTGTTCAGACAGTAGCTTGCTAAAATTTGACTTGTGTATATAAGTCCATATCGACCTAAATTGTGAATGGCATGCGAAATAGGTATTTGATTTTCTGTAAATTCTATTTGGCTCAGAAAAATCTGAAAAATTGAATGTATGACCATGAACCAGAAAATAGCATGTGGTTAAAATTTTAGGTCATTTGGACCAGTATATAAGGAGTTATGTATTTTTCATGTGAAATGTAATAATCTATGCATGTTATCGCAATGTGGTTAGATATTGTTTAACCCAACCTGATTAGTGCATTTACTGTGTGTTAAACTCCTGAAATCTGTAGTGCCATGTCAGGAAAAACAGAAATGTACATGTGAGTGAGAAAGTGAATGAGATGAAAAGTGATATGTGTAAAACCATGTGTAAATCGGTAAAATGTGTAAATGTGTAACTGTGCCAATGTGACACTGCTTCCGTAGAGGGCAGTGGAACTGTATCAGGGAAAAGTCCCCCTGAGAAAGTTGAATGTGTAAGTGACCCTAAGGGCATTAGGGGGAAATCCTGGAGGTGGACAAGTACCACTGGTTAGGGTGGAGACTTGTTCTCCCGGTCTGCGCAGTCCAAGAGTCGCCATTGGAATGCCTAGATGGCGTCTATGTGTAATGTGATGTGTATATGTCCTTCTTTGGTGGTTTGGACTATGTGTCACGGCACCTAAAATGTGTAATGTGAAATGTGTAATGTGTATGTGTTCATGTGTAATGTGTAAGTGAACAATGTGAATGTGTATGTGCAAAGTGTAACCATGTGAAAGAGGAAACTTGTGTAAAGAAAATGTGAAATTTTAAATGTGAGGATATGATATTGAAATCCATGTGAGACAAATCTGAAACCATGTGAAATCAGAAATCTTATGTTGTTATCATCATGTTTATATATGCAAAAATGTCTAGAATTCATGTTAGGGATAATTGATGAGCACGGGTACAAAATAACATGATTGGTTGTTCACATGATATGTTTTAAGCAACATGGTAGCTCTCATGTGTAGGTTTACAACCATTAAACCATGTGAAACCAGCAACTTAAAGCATGTGAAAATGTCTATGTATATGCTTAAGAACATATAAAACTCATGCTAGTTGTGTTTCCTTTCATATATGCACAGTGTTCATGTTGGTAGCTCTCATGTCTTGGTTCTTTAAAGACAAAATTTCATGAGTAAATTGAATAGAGAGCATGTGATAGGTAAAGTTTTATTCTTAGAAATCTGAAAGCATGATCCATGATAAAATTGTAAAACTTTCATGATAGGTTGAAACCTTCGAATGACTAGCATGCCATGTGTTGAAAATTTTGAATGTGCATGTAGAAACCGCTATGACTTATACGTGTATGTTATGAGTAGTGTTGCTTGCTGAGTCTTTAGACTCACTCCTTGCTTCGGCGTACAGGTGTAGTTGGTGACGTGGCACCGTTGGAGGAGACAGTGGAGACGGACTCCGAGCGTGGAGATTAGTCTTGGAGTTTCTTTGTGACTTGTGCATTCTCATAGTATGTAATTTGAACGTTGTATTAGAGTATCACGAAAAGAATGTATAAGTGTGGACATTATGTATTTATATTTCAGCAATTTAAATTATGTGAACTTTTAGTTCTTTATTGTTAATTGCAAACTTCATATGTTAAATGTGGATGATGAATGAATGAAGACAGTTGTCTTTTACTTCCGCTACTCTGTTGTATATTCGCGTGTATCTCAGCTGTATGTATCGTTTGGGTAAATGTCCCACTGTGAGGACTCTCGCTATACCGACGTGGGTTGGTATAACCGTACCGGTATAATGAGGGCCGTCACAGAGATTGGTATCAGAGCAACCGGTTGAGATTGCACATGAATATACCTAAGTCATCATTCCCATTGCATGCTAAATATGTCCACATGTGTAGAAAACACAAATAAGAAGTGAAAGATAGATAAGAAAATGGTTAGAAAACTTAGTAACCTAGCTCTAATGTTGGCTGAAATTTTATTACAGCCATGGCTTCGAGAGGTAGACGTGGTGGAGCGTCGGCCCGTGAGGACGAGCCGCGACGTGATGAGCAGGCGGAGCAACAGGCCCCAGCACCACGAGGCCCTGTACTTCCCCCACCGCCGCCTGTGGATTACGGAGTATTCATGCAAGGTCTGGTATAAGCCATGCAGACGCAGGCTCATACCCAGGCAGCACTCCAGGCACAGTTGGAGGCCCAGGTAGAATAATGAAACAACTAAGTAGTTTGCTATTTAAATTGCATGATATTGTGTTTATCGTATATTGTTTATTGTTAATGTAGCAGGCTCAGGCACCAGCTCAGGACCATGGTGGACCTCCCATCATGGAGCGATTCAAGAGGATGACCCCACCCTCTTTTAAGGGGGAGAGTGATCCATTAATGGCAGAAAGCTGGTTAAGGGAGACAGAGAAAATCTTCCGAGCCATTAGGTGCCCTGATGAGGATAAGGTGACATTAGCCACCTACATGCTACAGGTAGACTTTTAAATTTGTATGTTTGTATGTTCTGCTTAATTTAGAATTGTTAGTTGGTACTTATGAAGGTGTATTGCAGGAGAGAGCGGATGTATGGTGGTCCTCCCTACTACGTACACGCTTTGAGGATGGAGCAGTAGACGTGACGTGGGACGCGTTTGTGAGGCTCTTTCGAGCCAAGTTCGTCCCAGAGCATATCCAGGACAAAATGGAGCAGGAATTTCTCTCCCTGACGCAAGGCTCCATGACCGTGCTGGAATACGAGGCAAGGTTTTCTGAACTTCCTAAATATGCACCGCATATCGTAGAGGATGAGCGCAGGAAGACCAAGAAGTTCGTGATGGGACTCAAGCCATCACTGCGGACGAGACTCGTGGCGTTTGACCACCGCACGCTGGACGAGGCCCTCAGTGCTGCCTGCAGGCAGGAGGGAGAAATGGAGCAATATCTGGAGGAAAAGAAGGCTTCGCAAAAGAGGCCGGCAGCGTCATTCCAGCGGCAGGATAAGAAGAAAACGGTGTACCAGACACCGCAGAAACCAGTGGCAGTCAGCAACTCTCAGGTACCTTCTGTACGTTCCCCTGGTGTGAAGAAAGAGTGTCCCCATTGCGGGAAGACACACGGTGGTTCCGAGTGTTGGTTGGTAGCGGGTAGATGCTTGAAGTGTGGGAGCAGCGACCACAAGATCAAAGATTGCCCAAGACTTCAGCAAGGAGCTCAGCGTGGAGCGCCAACCCCAGCAGTAGCGGCAGCCGCGCCAGCTACAGGAAGACCAGGAAGGCCTCGAGCCCCAGCTCGAGTGTTTGCTTTGGCACGCGAGGACGCCGAGCAGGCGGAGCATGTCACCGAAGGTACGGTTTTGCTTTTAGGTGTGCACGCTCGGGTTTTGTTTGATACGGGTGCTACTCACTCGTTCATTTCCGAGCGGTTCGCTAGGCAGTTAGCCCTAGAGTCAGGCGTAGAGTCTGAGGAGTTAGAGGTCCCTTTGTCTGTGCACACCCCTGCGGGTACGGTATCGACTAGGAAGTGCATTCCGTCGTTACCTGTGTGCATTGAGGATAGAATCCTAGATGGGTGTTTCTTCTTGCTAAAGATGAAGGACTATGATGCTATTCTTGGTCTGGATTGGCTAGAGGAGCACTATGCGTTAGTGGATTGTCGTCGGAAGAGGATTGTTTTCCGCATTCCTGGTGAGGACGAGTTCTCTCATCCCTTGCCAAAGAACTTAGCGGGAAAGTTAGTTATCTCTGCCATGAAGGCGATGCGCATGGTGAACAAGGGTTGTGACGCATTTCTTGCCAGCGTTATGCTAGTACCCGATGCTGGTTCGTCACTGACTCTTGCAGAGATCGATGTGGTGCAGGAATTTCCAGATGTCTTTCCCGATG
Source organism: Colocasia esculenta (assembly GCA_014218235.1). Lineage (NCBI taxonomy): Eukaryota > Viridiplantae > Streptophyta > Magnoliopsida > Alismatales > Araceae > Colocasia > Colocasia esculenta. Next base: position 36,495,144 of record CM024766.1, on the reverse strand, counting down.
ACTTGTCTGGATTGCCACCGGATAGGGAGATAGAGTTCACTATAGAGTTGCTTCCAGGCACCTCTCCTATCTCGAAGGCCCCATATCGGATGGCCCCTGCAGAGTTAGCCGAGTTGAGGAAGCAATTGCAAGAATTGCTTGATAAGGGATTCATTCGCCCTAGTGTTTCCCCTTGGGGCGCACCTGTATTATTCGTCAAGAAGAAAGACGGGTCACTTAGGTTGTGTATTGACTATAGGAAGTTGAACCAAGTGACTGTGAAGAACAGGTACCCCTTACCTCGGATTGATGATCTGTTTGACCAGTTGCAGGATGCATCAGTCTTTTCTAAGATTGACTTGCGATCTGGTTATCATCAGCTGCGGATTAGGAGTGAGGATGTGTCCAAGACGGCATTTAGATCCCGTTATGGACATTATGAGTTTTTGGTCCTTCCTTTCGGATTGACCAACGCCCCTGCAGCGTTCATGGATCTCATGAACCGGGTGTTTAGTCCGTATTTAGATAGCTTTGTTGTTGTGTTCATTGATGACGTGTTGGTCTATTCTCCGGATGAGGCCACGCACCGTCAGCATTTGAGGTTAGTCTTAGAGGTTCTCCGTGAGCACAAGCTGTATGCGAAGTTCAGCAAGTGCGAGTTCTGGTTGCGCGAGGTTCACTTTCTCGGGCATGTGATCTCCGGCGCTGGTGTTGTAGTTGATCCAGCAAAGGTCCAAGCAGTTATGGATTGGGAGATTCCCCAGACTCCTTCAGAGATTCGTAGTTTCATTGGGTTAGCTGGTTATTATCGGCGATTCATTGAGGGTTTCTCATCCATCGCCGCCCCTTTGACAAAGCTGACCCGGAAAGGTGAGAAGTTCGTATGGTCTGAGGCATGTGAGCGTAGCTTTCAGCTATTGAAGGCTAAGCTTACTTCTGCTCCGGTATTGGTATTGCCTAGTGGTCCAGAAGGTTTTGCCATTTATACGGATGCATCTCAGATTGGTTTAGGCTGTGTACTCATGCAGGAGAGAGGGTAGTGGCTTATGCTTCTCGTCAGTTGAAGGAGCATGAGAGGAACTATCCGACTCATGATTTGGAGCTCGCAGCTGTGGTTCATGCACTAAAGATCTGGAGGCACTATCTTTATGGTGTCAGATTTGAGGTGTTTACCGACCACAAGAGCTTGAAGTATCTTTTCTCCCAAAAGGAATTAAACCTGAGGCAGAGGAGATGGATTGAGTTCTTGAAGGACTATGACTTCGACCTTCAGTATCATCCTGGAAAGGCGAACGTCGTAGCAGATGCTCTTAGTAGAAAGAGGTCTTCGCTCCAGCAGGATTGGAAGATGTTGGAGGATGCAGCGTGCTCTATGACCGAGTTAGAGCCATCGCTGTGTCAGGCTTTTGTAGCTCAGCTATCCCTTAGATCCTCAGTCTTGGATGAGGTGATTGAGCAGCAGAAAGCCGACCCTAGATTGTTAGAGTTAGTGGGTAAGGCGGGCATTGCTCGTGATGAGGACGGTGTGATTAGATTTCAGCACCGTGTCTGTGTCCCTGATGTAGTAGATGTCCGTGAGCATGTGTTAGCGGAGGCTCATAGGTCGCGATTCTCTATTCATCCGGGTAACACTAAGATGTATCAAGACCTGAAGAGATCATTTTGGTGGTCCGGCATGAAGAAGGATGTTGCGGATTATGTGTCTAGATGTCTAGTATGTCAGCAAGTGAAAGCCGAGCGGCAGCGACCATCCGGCCTTATGCAGAGGATGGATATCCCAGTGTGGAAGTGGGAAGCTGTCACTATGGACTTCGTTTCGGGTTTGCCTCGATCTAGAAGGGGATGACTCGATTTGGGTAGTGGTAGATAGATTCTCGAAGACTGCTCATTTCTTGCCATGAAGAAGAAGCAGTCAGTAGAGAGTTTAGCTAGATTGTATGTTAGCGGTATCATTAGATTGCATGGTGTGCCGAAGTCGATCATTTCGGATCGAGATCCGAGATTTACTTCGAGATTGTGGAAGGGTCTTCAGGATGCGTTAGGTTCGGAGCTTAAGCTCAGTTCAGCGTTTCATCCCCAGACCGATGGACAGTCCGAGAGGACTATCCAGACGCTCGAGGATATGTTGAGAGCGTGTGTTCTGGATTGGAAGGATGATTGGGAGCGTCATTTACCTCTTGTGGAGTTCGCATACAACAACAGCTTTCATGCTAGTATTGGTATGGCTCCATTCGAGGCGTTGTATGGTAGGCCCTGCAGATCTCCTTTATGTTGGGAGGAGACTGGTGATAGGCAGTTGATCGGACTGGAGTTAGTTCAGGAAACTTCGGATAAGATCCAGCTTATCAGGAAAAGGCTTGTTGCGGCACAGGATAGGCATAGGAGTTATGCCGACAACAGAAGGAAGGATTTGGAGTTCGAGGTTGGCGATCATGTCTTCTTGAAGATATCGCCTACTCGTGGTGTTGTCAGATTTGGCAGGCATAGCAAGCTAAGCCCCAGATTCATTGGCCCATATGAGATTCTCAGACGTTTGGGCAGCGTGGCATATGAGCTAGCATTACCCCCAGCTTTGGCTAGCGTTCACCCTGTATTCCACGTATCTATGCTCAGGAAGTATGTCCGAGATCCGTCTCATGCCAGATCTTTCGTATGTCGAGCAACCAGTAGCCATTCTTGACCGGAAGGTTCAGCATCTCCGGAACAAGAGAATTGCGTCGGTGAAGGTCCTATGGCGGAACTTCTCACGCGAGGAGGCTACTTGGGAGCTTGAGGATGCGATGAAGAAGAAGTATCCCCTTTTGTTTGAGTAGTGTCGTTCTAACTTCGAGGACGAAGTTTCTTTAAGGGGGAGAGGGTGTAAGGCCCTCGAATTTCCGTCGCATTATTTGTATTTGTGTGTGTGTATACTTGTGCTTGTGTATGTATATACATACTTACGTACGTATTACTTAGTACAATTACGTGTGCATGTGTTTATACTATATGTAAATAATGCATGTATTGAATGGTGATAGTATGGATACACTACCATATACATATTGCATGTATATATGCAAGGTATGCATGGTTTTCTGCATATTTTAGAATTCTGGCCGAAGGCCACCTTGGCGTCAACCCTAGCCGTTGAGGTGGTGTCAGCGTCCAGACATGGACGCCAACACTAATCCTGGCGTCTAGCGATATGGACGCCTATTTCTCTGCATGCGCAGCAGAGCCAGAAATTCTGGAAACAAGAAAGCTCAGCCATTGGGGAGCTGTCCCCAACGGCTCTGAGAGCTGTCTTGTCCCCCTATGAGTGGGAGAGGGGCCTCCCCTTATGTTTGAACCCGGATCTGCCTTCTCCCACTCCTCTCTTCACCTTTGCAAGAGAGAACCAGGAGAAAAACCCTAGTTCTGAGCTGTGAGAAAACCCACCCCTTTGCACCCAAAGATCCAACTTCCTGGAGCTAGATCCGGCATCTCCCACGACAAGAGGATAGCTGGAGCAAAGGAGGAGGCTTCCCAGACATCCCCTTGCTGTGGAGACCATCCAGGAGCCCGGAGGAAGAAGATCTAGGAGGACAGTTGCACCTTCTTGGGACTGCCCAAGGAGGGCTTCTCTGAGCACCTTTGATCCATTGGAGAATTTTCAAAAGGCAAGTGACCTAACCATAATGTCCCCGTATGTGTCTAGGTCGTTTCTACTATTTTTATGAATTTTCCCTCGAGTCCTAGACCCTCACATTCACCCAAACTTGAGAGCTCGGGTCTGTGTTTCTGCACAGACCTGCATTGACGGCAAGGTCAATGGACGCTGATATCATGCTTGGCGTCCATCGACCATGCCGTGACCCTGAGTCACCCAAACTTGAGAGCTCGGGAAACTTTTTTTCTGTTAAGCAAGTGTTCATGAGCCTGGAGGTCATCACCTGATGTTTAGCTCTCAGTTTCTGCCCGGCAATGGTCCTAAACAATTTATTGCGGTCTTTGGGGCTACGGACAAGTGGATTTGGTGTCCAAACCCAGATGGTACGTTCACCTTTCCTCTGTGCGAAAATTTCTCAAGGTGTCATTATTGCTGGTTGGGATAAGTTGTGGAGCCCGGCTGTCCCTTTGAAGTGGTCCATTCTTGCTTGGCATCTGGCGAAGGGTTTTGTGCTACTGATGATGTCCTGGCGGGATGTGGTATCCCTCTGTGCTCCATGTGTTCTTGCTGCTCACTCCCTAGTGTTGAATCTGGTACTCATTTGTTCTTTAATAGTGATGTGGCTAAGGTGGGTGGGGGTCTCTTTTCGATATCCTTCAGTTTCATAACTTGATAGTCCTGAATGCAACAATGGTATTATGCTTTTGGTCTGATCACTTTGGTTGCACTTCCTTGGGGAAGCTTGTTCGGTTCATCTTCCTCTCTGTCATATGGGAATTATGGTGTAGTCGGAACCGTGCTAGATTTGATTCTGTCCCTATGTCCGGCTCTCATGTGCTTTTAAAGTTCGGATGAATGTGCAGGATGCTATCAGCGCCTCATTACTTGTGTTGAAAGATATTGCTCCAGCTCAGCTTAGGTACTTATCTCAGTGGGGGATTCATGTTCACAGTCCTCTAATATGTCTCCTAAGATCGTCAGGTGGTTACTCTCCCCAACGGGGAGATTCAAGCTCAATGTTGATGGCGCCTTCAAGCATTCTACGGGTATTGCTGCAGGTGGTGGTATTCTTCGGAACGATCGTGGGGATGTTATCTTTTCCTTTGCCCACCGCTATCCCCAGATTCGATCCAGCCTTGAGATTGAAGCGCTTGCGCTCCGGGATGGGCTCTCACTGTGTTGCGCCGATGGTGCCAATAGCATTTTGATTGAGTCTGACTCTTTAGTCCTTGTTCAAATTATTAAGGGTCGGTTTCTTTGTCCTTGGAGGATTGCTTTCCCTGTAAATGACATTCTATCTAAGTGTCAGTCTCTCCATGTTTCTATTTGTCATGTTTTTAGGGAGGCCAATCAGGTTGCGGATGCTCTTGCTAACTTTGGTTGTTCCTCTGTTTCTGATTGTAATTTCTGGTTATCCTGGGCCGATCTTCCCCCTTTTGTAAAGGGTCCCTGCCGTCTGGATAAGGCAGGGCTTCCCTCCATTAGGCCCTAATGTACTTTTCTTTATCATTGCTATTAATAAAATTCTCCCTGGGAGTTGTGTGGTGGTGGAGTGGTTACCTTATCCCCTCCCTGAGGGGTGAGCACTCTCCCTCTGCCTCTTCTAGGTATTCGCATTAAAAAAAAAAGCAAGGTGCTCAGCAATGGCATACCCCTTGATAGCTTTCTGAACTATGAAGGTGGTATCGAATTGGGAGAGGAAACTTTGCCAGCGTGCCAATCTGTCGGCAAGGACTGGCTTCTCCAGGAGATACCTAATAGGATCCATTCTAGAAATCAAACTCACCTTATGAGCTAGGAAGTAGTGCTTCAATTTCTGCACTACCCTAACTAGCGCTACACATGTTTTCTCCATTGTAGTGAGTTTGAGCTCGGAAGGATTGAAGAGCCTAGATAGGTAATAGACTGCCCTTTCTTTACCAGATTCATCATGTTGAGCAAGGACAGCTCCTAGGGAGTCCTCAATGGTCGACAGATATAGAATCAAGGGTTTTCTAAGGATGGGCGCCTGAAGCATGGGCGGATTCATAAGGTAACTCTTGAGTTCATCAAAGGCCTCTTGGCACTTGGTGTTCCAATCAAAATCGACTCCTCCTTTCAACAATTCATAGAAGGGATGACATCTTTGGGAGTGCTGAGATATGAATCTCCTTATGAACTGAAGCCGACCGATCAGACCTCGAAGTTCGGATATGTTCTTGGGAGGAGGCATTTCATTTATCACCTTGGCCTTGTGAGGGTCTATTTGAATCCCCCGTTTGCTGACTATGAACCCTAGCAATTTTCCCGAGGAAACCCCAAATACGCACTTCTTTGGATTCATCTTCAATTGATACTCTTGTGCGCGACGGAATACTTTGGCAAGGACGGAGGAGTGTTCTCTTCGAGTCCGAGACTTCACCACGATATCATCCACGTAGACCTCAACGTCAATATGTGTCATGTCGTGGAAGATGGCTAACATTGCCCTTTGATAAGTGGCGCCGGAATTCTTCAATCCAATCGGCATAACCACGTAGCAATACTCCCCAGGGGGTGGTGAAAGAAGTCTTCTCTTGATCCTCTGGGGCTAGACGGATTTGATTATAACCTGAATACCCATCCATGAATGAAAGAGTTTCGAACCCTGCAGTATTATCAATTAAGACATCCAAATGAGGTAATGGGAAATCATCCTTTGGACATGCCTTATTCAAGTCCCAGAAGTCTGTGTAGATGCGCACCCTTCCATCTTTCTTCATTACCGGGACTATATTTGCCACCCACAATGGGTAAAGGACTACACGGATGAACTTGGATTTGTGTAGTTTGTCAATTTCCTCTTTCATTTTTAGAGCAATGTGGGGGAGAAATCTCCTTAACTTTTGTTTAACGGCAACTGCCCCTGGCTTTAAAATTAACCTGTGTTCTACCAAATTGGGGTCGATGCTGGGCATGTCATCATAGGACCAGGCAAATGAATCCTTGAATTCCCTCAACATTTCTATGAGCACTTCTTCTTCCTCAGGAGGGAGACTGGAAGCTATAATCAAAAGCCTGGGATCCTCTTTTGTTCCGACATTTACCTCCTTAGTGGGCTCGTCGACTGCCGAGGTGGGCTCATCAAACCTTTTCATGCCACTTGCATACATCTCGGCAGCATCCTCTATCTCGCAATCATTCTCATCCAAAGGGTCATCTTCGGCTAATATCTCATATACTCCAAATCCGTCGTCTAGCCCTTCCTCTATGTGCAGATTCTCCATGCTTAGAACCACTGCTTCTTGGACGAACTCTTCGACAGCTAGAAGAGCGCCGCACCTATGTACCAGGTCTAAGAGATACCTGCGGGGTATGCCACTACCCTTCTTCTCCTAGACAGGGACAGGGACTTGCTAGATTCTACCTCTGGACCTAAACTAGATTCGATATTTACAGAGGATTCTGAAGAAATGTCCAGAGATTTATGGAACGGAAAGAAAAGGGTGCGGCAGGGCCGCGAAAGTCCTCCGATGGGGCTGGAGGAGGAGGCAGGCCACCCGAGCTCAGGGTGCCGACAACAAAGTTGGGGTGTAGGGGAACAGAAGGCCCCTCACCTAGATCGCCCAAAATGACCATGTCGGTCGACAGGCGAAAGCACAGCTTGAACAAAAGGATGAAAAGGGCGGGGATCGCCGCCTAGGAAGAAGGGAGTGATGGGGATCTCCGTCAGACGGGGATCGCCATCAAGAGAGAAGGGACGTAGGGGTGACGGGGATCGCCGTCGGGAAGGAGAGAGAGAGAGAGAGAGAGAGAGAGAGAGCAAGAGTCAAACAGTGGGAGGAAGATGTCAGGGGAGAGGAGGTGAACGGGGATCGCCGTCCAAAAAAAGAGGAAGGAGAAAGACGGGAATCGCCGTCCGAGGAAGGAGGAAGGAGAAAGACGGGGATCGCCATCCGTGGAAGGGGGAAAGAGAAAGACGGGGATCGCCGTCCGAGGAAGGAGGTTGACAAGTATGGAGAAAGCACATACATTTTTTTTTTGGATTTTATTATTAAAGGAAAATAACTACATTACATTGGGAGGCTTCGGTAGAAGGACAGAACCGAGCCATTAAGGAAAATGGCGAAGAGGAGTGAAGGAGAGACTAACGCTTCAACATCGTCGGGGGAGAATTGGAGGATGAAGGGAGGAGATAAGGGAATGAAATTGGAATTATAAATAAGGATGGATGAAATAAAGTGGCTGGGAGACCGGGAAAACCCCGGCCAGAGCTCTCTTGTTAACTCGGCTGAACTTACAATTTCAATTTCCTCACCAAATCCAAGCAACTGTCGCTTAATGGTGGCTGCTGATGCTGATGGTGCTGCTGCCTGAGCCTGCAATGTGCCGTCTTCGCTGAATAGGCGGTCGACTGCTGAAATGAGATCCTCCAACTCGGACTCTTCTGTCTCAGCTTCAGACTCGCTGAACAATAAAGTAACTGCTGAAATGACATCTTCAAGATCTGATGCTTCTGTATGTGTCTCGGCCTTCTTCTTCTTGCCGGGTCGCTGAGCTTCCAATACTTGATATGCTGATTTTGGAACCATAGTGTTATATCCGGGCTGTATAGGTCCCCTGATGAAGTGATCATACAATGTCCAAGTAAGAGGCTGTTGATCTGATGGTGAGATGGGTGAGAATGCTGCCCATTCTGCGTATCCTAAGCCACGCTTTGTGGATTTCCTTGTTCCGGTGACAGCTTTGACTTTGCCTTGGAGCTGAGCGCCTAACCCTTTTTCGGTCTGGTAGCCGATTTTGAACTGATATCCCACCCCTTTGCATTTGCTGATACCTCCTTTCTGACAGCTGCTACTGACGGGGACGCAATTGGGCGATTGGAAGAAAAAGTATAAGCCCAGGGATAATTCACATCAAGTATGGAGATAACGGGCTTGTTGGATGGCCAAACTGAAGGTAACACTCTCTCAACAGCTTCCACCGTGTGGGTCGTTGTCACACTCTTGACTTTGACTATCCTCCCTTGGAAGGGGAACTTCAGACATTGATGTGCTGTGGAAGGTACTGCCCCTAGAGATTCGATCCACGGACGCCCTAAGATGGCCTTGTAGGTGTGATCAATGTCCAACACATAAAACTCAATCGACATGACGAGTGGTCCCAGTTCTACTTGCAGCGTGACAATCCCATGACAAGCACGCCGGGAGTTGTCGTATGCAGCTATGGTGGTGGGGGTAGGCTGCAACTGACACTCTGAGATGTTGCAAGCTCTTAGGGTGCTCAATGGGCATACATTAATGGAAGCCCCCGTATCTACTGGCGCTGCATCAATGGCCACCTTGTTTATAGTGAGTGTTACACACAAAGGCATCTTCTTGGCTTCAGGAGCAGCCAATTCGCCATCAGAGAAAGTGATCGTGGGTCCCCTGTTTACAATAGAAAGTACAGAGGGCAGATTATCGGGGTTCATGTCCTCACTGACCATGACCCTTTGCAGGAAGGTCCTTAGGGCATCTTGATGAGTCTGTGACCTCTTGATCAACTCCAAAATAGAGATCTTGGCGGGAGTTTGATCCAAATGCTTTAAGATATCATATTGGGTCCTTGGGACCAGATCTATCTCTTCTGCATCTTGCTGCTGTTGAGTGCTGGTTTGTTGTATTGGTTGACCTGGCATGGATACAGATGCATTATGGTACATCCGATGGAACATCCGCCTGCTCCGCAAGGCGAGATTATGGTGGAGTGGAGGTGGTGAAGTGTCAAGGATGGAGGGGTTGGCTAGCAATGGTGCCGGCGTAGGGGATAAAGAGATGTTGGTGGATGAGGGGATAATGGGTGGCAAGATGGGGGAGTCATAAAGCGGCGAGGTAATGGCGGCGATGGTAGGTGTGAAGGAGGGAGGTATGGTAGATGTAGGTGTGGGGGTAGTGGGTGTGTCATGGGAAATGACTAGAAGCTGGCCCACTTCGTGCTCATCATTGAAGGCCCATTGAGATTCTAGTGGTGGGTAATGGACGACTGGATTGACTTGTGCGGGTGGAGGAGGTGGCGGAGCAGGTTGGGGATTTGGGGCTACAGGATGTTGTGGCATGGGGTTGCGGATTATGCCAAGGTCATTTGCCGGCTGCTGCGGCTGCTGCTGTTGTTGCTGTTGCTGGTACTGTTGTTGGAAGGGCTGGAACTGTTGCTGTTACTGTTGTTGTTGTTGTTGCTGCTGTTGCGGCTGCTGTCGCCTTTGCTGTTGCTGCTGTTGCCTCTGACCCTGTTGGTCCCTTAAGGTCTGGATTAACCTTCTCATTTCTGCCCAGCCGATTTGGTTCTGCTCATGAAGATTGTATATCATATCCCGAAACAGGAAGCAGTCTGACACATTGTGGCCCGGATGGCGGTGGTAAACATAATACTTTGTTTGGTCTGCTGCCATATTCCAATTTGCCTTCTCAAGAGGGAGTCTAAGAGCATTGAGGGACATGAGGGCTGCAAAGACATCGGCCAATGACTCAGATAGAGGCGGATATTGGGCTCTTTTGGGTCCATTAGGCTTTCTAGGGGCAAAGCCATTTTGAGGTGGAGGGACCTGAGAGTATTGGCACTGGTCTTGGGGAAGGTTCTGACCTTGAGGAAGTGGTTGCCAGTTGTTGTTCCATGGCTGCTGAGATTGCTGAGGTTGCTGAGTGTATGGGGACCTACCTACTGGGCCTTGGGGGTTACTTACTGCACCTACTTGTTCATTGGTTTGGATCCCTTCAGTAACTGGGCCTTGGGGTTTCTTGGTGTAACGGGTTTTAGGGGTCTCAAACATGGAATGTATAGGCGAGTCTTTGAGTTGGGTCTGAATGAAACGGGCTCGGCTATACAATTGGTGCATGGTTGTAATGTCATTCATGGCCAGAATGGCCCGGTAGGTTGGGGTGGCGTTGGAGATTAGCAGCTTGACCTTCTCCTCTTCCGGCATGGGGCAGCGGACCTTAGAAGCCAGTGAACTCCATCGGTCGGCATAAGTTGAAAATTCCTCTTCGGGCCTCATCTTTTCAGCCACCAGATCTACAAAGGAGTATTCAGGTCCAACCCGATCTTGGAACTGCTGTATGAACCTTTCTTGGACAATTCGGAAGTCCTCGGCTTCTTCAGGGGGGAGAGAATAAAACCACTACAGGGCGAGACCATCTAAGGACTTTCTGAACAAATATGCCATGAGATGGCGATCATACTTATGTGGTGCTGACTCATAAACAAAGTCCTTTAAATGAACATAAGGGTCCCCTACCCCAGAGTACCGCCGATAAATAGGGAGCTCCGACTGGGGTGGAACCCAGAGATATTGGAAGGATGGGAGAGCAATGTCGGCTACCTTGCGAGGGTCAAATTGCCTCCGGAGGTCATGGAGCTCCTTTTTCATGACAGCCCACTCCGCAAGGAAGTCAGAGGGGGCTTGGGCATGATGTGTTGAGACAATGGAGCGGGGTTGCTCGAAAGTGTGAGACCTCTCACGGGCCGGGGAGGCAGGTTCGGCCGTATAGTACATTGAGGTTGGAGGGGATCGAGGTCGGACCTCTCGCGCCGGAAGATAGCTGGGTTCCGAGAAATGAATGGCCCAAGGATGGAGGGGTGTAGGGTCTGCCCCTGAAGAAGAGAGGTGGGGTGCTGAGGCAACGTGGGCGGAGGAGACCACCGGCTGAGCTGAGTTACGAGCAGAGGGAGACATGGGTTGTTTTCCCTTGGCGGAAGCAATGAACTCTCGGACTTGATCTGGAGTTAGATGGGGAAGTAGCTGACTAAATTGGGAATGGGGGTCATCTTCCCTTGGAGGAGAAGGAAGATGGGAGTGACCCCCAATGACAAGAGGAACCTGAATATGCCCTGGGGGTATGGCCGTTGAGGGTTGGGCCACATCCTCGAGGAGTCCAAGGGGTAAGGCATCGTCAGCAAGGACATGGAACTGTTCCATGTCAAACAAAGGGTTATGATAGAGTACAAGGAAAGGAGGGGAATGACTCGACCTCCCTAGACAATGACGCATGCACCCCCTAAATGACAGGGAGTGATACCGACAGCACCTAGACCCTAACACAGTCAAGAAAGATTGAGAAGAGGAGGGATGAATGAAACACTCAAGTAGTCATGATTAATGCGCAAATTTCTTAAGGTTTGAACTTGACCTTTTAGATGAATTGATTAAGGGTGTGTCACTCGGTCAAATGGACCCTAATAGGTATGAACTCGAGTCCTTCGGTGTCATTAATGATGGTACACTCACAAGCAAGGGTGGCTCGGACTAGAGGGTGCAACGGGTACAACCAGCCCGGTGAGCCGCAACGTGCGTATGGTCACGGGGTCTTATGGAGGTCCTCGAAAGGTGGGCCCGAGTCAACCTACGAGTGCTCGTAGGTGAGAGGACTCACTCATCCAAGGGGGAACCTGACCAATAGGATGAATAGCGTATGCAAGGGGCCTAAATGCCCGAAATGTATGCAAGAGTGAAGATGAGGAGCAGACAGGGTGACCAAAACAGCTCTCGGGCCAAGTCGTGGTGGCCGTGTACGCCGCGACCTTATCGCGACAGAGCGGACTGCCGCGATACGAACAGACGCCTGAGAACACAGTAAGTCACACACACGCAGACTCAAATAGACTACCTAAACAAATGATGAGTGTACAAAATCGCCAAAACTATACAAAATGGATCATGGAGCATTCAGAAACCGATCCAGGAATGAAAACAGTAACACACAAAGCGTACCTGTAGATGCGACGCTTATCTCGGATGCAACCCTGTCGTGTTCCCGCGCACTACCGCGACTAGACCCGAAAACTTACAAGGAGAAATAAACGGGGAAACCGAATCCTAACAGGATGCTAGCATACAAAAAACGCGATGATACATGGTAGAAACGTACAGAGCATGGGTGCATGGATTGCTAGAAGTAGGATAAGACAGGTAAGGGTCGGATTGTACTAACTTGCTGTTGCGTCCTATCAAGACGCCGCGATAATGTCGCGGCCGCGCGCTTCGCTGCGACACGAACCGAACACAGAAAAATGCAGGAAACAAAGAAGCAAAACAACTAACAAGACACTAAGAAGCAAATGTAGGGGAAAAGAAAAAAAAATGGCAAGCAGGCAAACTAGATCTACGAGGGTAGCACTGGAGGTTCCATCGTGATTGCCAAAAGGTGTAATCACAGGGATTGTGCTTCCCCTCGACACATGAACGGACATTAAATATAATAGCACGGGAACATGGATGTGGTCGCCACCTAGAGTATTGCCTAAATGAATAAAATAACACGGGCTAACTACTCTAGGAAAGGGGGGGAAGAGAACAGAGGAATACCTGATAATGCGGTCGTCGTAGCTGACGCGTCCCTTGTCGCGTCGCCCTCCCCTGTCACGTTCTCTTCTGATGCGGGAGATAGTGAGGGAGACCTCCTTCCCTTCCTCCGGCCGGCCAAAGGATGAGAGTTCCTCGTAGAACCTTGTTTGTGTGCCTGCCAATCAAAGAGAAACAACAAAGAAAAGCCCTATTAGAACATGATTAATGTAGCAACTATTCTAAAAATAAAAGGAAATAAACCAACATGAAGGGAACGAACCTGTGATGGTTTTTAAACCCCTTGGGCTATAGGAAAATGTGGGAATGGGAAGGAATGCAACCTATCTAGAAATAAAATAATATGCATGAAGAAATAGAGGGAAAGGAGAGGGGAGGAGAATGAGCCCCATTAGGGCGACTCCCTGGCTTGATGTTCGTTCCAATGATCGTGCAGAAGCTCTTGGATGAAGTGGGGGTCGCCCTCCTCACGTTCCACGCTCCATGGATGTGAAACGAGCAAGCTTTTGAGGTGGGAATGTGAGGGAATGAGAGAAAGTGAGAGGGCTGCGTGGCTAAGTCCAGATCAGTGGAGAATTTGGCAGCCCTTCGGGGTGAAAATCAGAGCTCCCTGTCCTTGAAGAGAAGGCTTCTTTTTATAGAGCTTTTGAGAGAGAAAATCTCCTTAAAAATGAGAATTAATTAAAATGGGAGATAAATCCCACCTAAATTCGGATGGAGAGTCCTTAGGAGCCTCAAGGAGAGTCCCTAGGGCCCAAATCCCGCTTAAGGGGTTGACATATTCCCTAGGGATAAAGATAAAGCCATGAGAGGATAAATAGGAGGTGGTTGCGGAGGCCTACATACGCAGCTACTGTCGCGACGTATCGTAGGGCCGCGACAGGGCGGGTCGTCGTGACAGTATTGCCCACGTGCATGGAAAATGCATGGGCTGTCGCAGCAGCCTAGACCGTCGTGACTCATAGACGCGGCGCCACGATGCGTCGCGACTAAGACACCGAATAATCAGGAATTATCAGCTAACCACATGAATAGATAAGAGTTACTGACCCATAAGGACTCTCTAAAAGTGATATGGGCGGGATTTCAAGGCATTTTAATGGTTTAATGGGCTCAAAACAAGGCTAATGATGGGCTGAAGGTGAGTGACCAATTAGGGGCCCACTAAGATAAGAAGAAAAGCGGTTCAACCCATTAGCCGGAACTGGGTGTCTACAACCATCTCGTCTATTCATCTAGTGGTCTCATCTACTTCTTGGTACTCTATATTGGCCATTGACTGATTGTCTAAAGATAAACAATATAACCAATGCCTGGCAATATATAAAGGGCCCAATCTGGTCCTGGGATGTGCGCCCGAAAGTGCTAGTGCCCTTGGGAGTTAAATGATCAGAGTGTTTGACATTACACTCAAGTGCTATCTATCTTGACTATCTAAATGACAATCAAAAGTGCTGTGCTCTTTTGTTGTCCATTGACAACAAAGTGCTATGCTGTACTCGTTGTGCTATGCTATACTCGTTGTGCTATTTGTACTATGGCCATATTGCTATACGTGACCTTGTGCTATCTTGTTATTATTGTGCTATTCTCGACACGTGCTATTTTTGGAAGGTCTATATTTGGAAAGTCTTGCTATTTCATTCACGTACTATCCTGCTATATTTTTACTTGACTCTCTCTCCCGTTTTATCATTAGTTACTCTGCCTTAAATGCATTAATTACTTAAAGCCTGTTTGAGCCTGAGATTTAAGTCCTATTGGGCGATGTTCTCTCACCTTGCGTTATTTGTCGTTGTGTTCTCAGGTGAGACCGAGGATGAACCATACACTCAAGAGGACGGGAACGACCTAAAGTGATGTCATGAGTACCCTAGTGTCCTATTGCTATCTTTAGCATTGTAGTAGTTAGGTTTGAAGTTTAGTCTTTTTCTTAATTTCAATGTAATTGGGCCCTATAGATTGGCTCTGATATTAGTGGTTGTAACTAGACATTGGAAAGTTATTAATGAAATGAATTCGCTTTAGTATTATTCACTGTGCAATGGTTTGATGTCTAGTACTCGCTCTATACCCTTTACTTGCAACTGCCTCACGTTCCGATATTCCGCGTCGGGGCGTGACATCAGTTGTTGTCCTTCCAGAGTCGCCTCAACCGACTCCCACCATGCCCTGGCATCCCTTTCCAATTGGAAATTCGCCAGCAGTACTTTGTTTTAGTCTGTGCATTGCATGACCCTAAAGATTCTTTCAATCTCCTTAACCCAATGTTCAACAACATTTGGGTCAGTACTTCCTTCAAATCTAGGTGGATCCATACTTTGAAATTTTCGATGGAGATCACTGGTTCCGCGGTTTCCCCCACCCTGGGTGGCTTGCAGTATTGCCTGAGTCAAGTTTTGTAAAGTTTGTTGCATGTTTCTATCCTGGGCTCGTTTAGCAGCCATTGAGGTAGTAAGTACCTTCAAGATAATAATATAAGTTAGACATCTAAGTATAACACATGTGACTCCTATACCCATAGCTCTACCCAAGCTCACATTAGGTATGATAGATTTTGACTCGTGTGATCTAGTTTCATTCTATATTCCTATTCCCTTGGACCCTAAAGTTCAAGCTTTGATACCAACTGTCACGCCTTGACATTTAGCAGCGGAATAAATATCAGGATGCGTGAACGATATGAATATAAGTATCACAGTTGAGTAATGCAGAGTCACAAATAAACATAACAATGTACTCGAGACATTAATAATGCTAACTATAATACTCTTTATTTCATTCCATTCAATTAATTAAAACTGTACATCAATAGAACCAACTAAAGGGTCCTTTATTCAAATGTAAACTCCATGAAAATGTTTCACTATTACATAAACTACTCAAATATCTATTCCTACTCTTTCAACTCCTCATATGATGGGTGCTCTGCACTCATGCCCTGCCCCATCGGAGTCCATAGGATCCTCATCATTACCTGAAAAGGACAGGATGATAGGGTGAGCAAACTAGCCCAGTAGGATTTACATCTCAATGTGCGGGCACTAATATACATGATTAACATTTTAAAGAAGCAGGATCTGAATATGAACATGATGACAATGCATGCATTTCTAACAAGTCAAATAGCTGAATAGGATGAATATCATATCAAATCAATTATTGACTTTCATATGCAATGAACATGTAATTCAAGAATAGAATCGTATCAAAAGGAATTGGCCATATTCACACAAATATATCATATTCACAAGTACAATTGTATCATATCAGACTTATCATATCAAACGAAGGCACATTAACAAAAATCTTGCACACATTCCAGTGCCATGCCACGCACCACAAGTCCATACTTCTGCGGTTAATAAGTACGTTGGGGCGCTCCTTAGGACCAGACCGGGCCCTTAATGCACAGGCATTAGTCAAATGGACCGAAGTCCCACGTTGTGCCGATCAAACATATACACATTATGGCCATAGATTTCCAATAACAAGCTCATTGTAATAAGGACATGATCATTCATAGAGTCAAGGTATGACAATAGCTCAAGAGATTATTTGGGTAGTATAACGGCGTATCTTATGTTTCATAATTCTTTAATATCTTGACAAGAGGATGACTAATGACAATCGTACACGGTACAAGTGCTCTCTATCTCCAGGGTAATTCATGGTACAACTAGCTCGGTCTCTATGAGGGAATCCATAGAGTATAGAGACTTACAGAGGTCTTAGGGAAAAGATAGCTAGTTTGCCAATACGGAATGACCGGCAGAGAGCTCCCAATTCCCCAAGAGGGGTGTGCCTAATCGTGCAAACGTGTAGTGTCGTGTCACAGAACTTTCCTAGTCATGTATGCAATGGATGAACAAATTATGGAAACATCAGAAAGCATATAAATAAGGAAAGTCCATACACAATAAACAAGTAACATAATAGAAAGCTCTTAAGCTAAACAAGTCCACTGTAACATGTATTCTCCACAGATTCATATCACATTCTGATTATGACAATTTCACATCAAACTAGATCACAAGATGATAATCAAATGAATATAGATCAATCAATTCATATTGCACTTAAGAATCGTATTCATGTCTTTATAGTTTTAAAATGGGTTGATTGGTTTTAGGTCATTAGATAGACTACACAATGCATCTTAAGAACATATTATGCAAGTCTAACATTAAACAATGTAAAAATAGGTGTCGGGTAGGCCTTTAAATCCGCATCGTACATAGTCGACGGATTTCATAACATAGTGCACAGTCGAAACATGACTAAACTGTAAAGAATTCAAATCGCGATGGCCTTTGTCGTCTCCTTTATTCTTGAATCATGACGGTTTACCCCGTCGCGTTCATAAAAGGTGTTCAAAATAATAATATAAAAATAGACGCAAACCTTGAGTGGGAAAACTAGCTAAATCACGACGGGGGTTCATGTCGCGATTCATGTAGGTGCTGAAAACCATGCAGCGCACAGTTCCATGCATGCGGTTGACCGGTCAGACATGAAAATGTGACAGAGTGGTCGGTCACCTTTTAGTGAATCATGACAGTCAAGACCGACGCGATATCAGGCGATGGAATCCCGTCGCTTGGCTCGATCGCGATTCAAGCTTTAAACCAAAAACACAGGAAATAGGCAGTGATCCTCATGCAACACTTATAACTCTCTATCTAGAGCACTTGGGTCAAAACGGTGAACATGAAACTTGTAGGGGACATAAGTAGAAGAGAACCATGCCTTGGACCGAATCGATTTGGTCTCTTTAGGCGTGCAAACTAGCATGAACAAGAAACGGGACAGACTTGCGTGACTTAGGGAAAATGCTTAATACGGTAAACATGCTTGATGAAAATTGGACAAAATAGATTCGAAACAAAGTAGACACGATCCTCTTTCAGATGGTATAGGGTTTGTTTATTTTTGGCCCGAGATCACCTACCTTTGAATGAATCTAAGAGATGCAAGTACCCAAGTCGATGCAGAGCAAGGTTGGGGAAGAAGCTCAGTTTTCCCCAGCCGTTCTCCTCTCCTCCTGCGCCCTAGCTTGCTCCTCACGACCCCAACTCAATGCCAAACTTCCCCTAAAAGTTTTGTGACGATCTCTTATAGTTTTAGGGTTTAATCCATGTCCTAATGAGGCTAGGAAAGGTGGCCTGCGAATTCTGCTTGGCTCCTTCCTTGTTTTGGGATTTCCTCTCTCAATTAGAGTAGCAAGGGTGTTAGGAAACCTCCTCCTATGGTTGGGTCCAGTTTTGCTTGCCTTGTATGGCTAATTACCATAGTTTTTAGCCCTAAATTGCCCTTCCTATTTTCTACATAATTACAGGTACAAATTTTAGGATTTATTGTTATTGGGTTTTCCTCTTTGGCCCATTTAGAGTTGCATTGGACCAATTTGATTAAATAGCTGATTTCCCACCTTGGGAGTTTAATCATGATGTTTATTTTAATTTTGGTTCACCACTTTTATTTATTCCCTATTTTCTTATATTTTAATTTTTCGGGGTGTTACAATTCTAGTGGCTTAGAAGTGAGTACATCATTGAGAATTTTAAAAGATTTTCTGGTTTATTTTCCTTGAGTACATATCCCACAATGTTGATTTTCAATATTTGGAAAAGATTCAGGGAGTCCCTTAACCAGATTTAGCCTTAATAGTTTATTGATGTGTTGAAACTTGCATGACCAAGTCTCTTGTGCCTTGTCCATGCAACTTCACTTTTATTAGCAACCAAACAGATGTTTTCAGCAGAGTTTTTTCAAGATTGATCATGTAGACATTATTTTCTCTTTTTCCAAAGAATTTTATTTTTTCAGATGAAGAATCAAGTATTTTGGAAAAGCCTGATTCAAAAACAACTTTGTGACCCTTGTCACACAATTGGCTAATGCTCAAAAGATTATAATCCAAGCCATCAACTAACAGAACATTTTTAATTGAGTTTGAGGAGGATTTACCAACCTTTCCAGATCCAATTAATTTTTCTTTATTTTTACCTCCGAAAGTAACAGATCCTCCTTCCTTTTCAATCAGCAATGAGAATTTTGTTCTGTCTCCAATCATGTGTCGTGAACATCCACTGTTAAGAAACCACACATTGGAGCTGGGTGCACGACCTTCCTGCACAAATCAGATCAGAGAAGAAAAGATTTTGGTACCCAAACATTGTTGGGACCATCAGTTTGTTTGAGCAAAAATAATAACTCTTTTCTGATCCACACTTGAGTTGTTTTTGGTTTTTGCTTTATTTCAGAAATGATTTCCCTTTTAGGTATTTTAACATTCTAACTTGGAATGAAAACACCAGTGTTTTTCCTTTCATAAGTAGGGAAATTATGCATTCTGGAATGATTGTTTATGTATGGAAATTCAGACCAGGAGTTCTGTTGAAATCTTGGAAATTTTGGATAGAAAATTTGTGAATGGTACCAATGAGGGTTGTGATACCATTGATTCCAAGAATTGATCCAATTGGATTGAAATGAAGTCTTGGATCTCCAATAATCATCATGAAAATGTGTTTTTATGTTTTTATAAATTTTCAGATTTTTATTTGATTTTTTGTGAAACATCCTGTTGTTGTTCAGAAACAGATAGGTCGACTTATAATGAGGTAGTGTCGACTCAGTGACCATAGATTTCAACTTATGGTCAACTGGTGTTAACCTCTTAGCAGCATGTGTCGACCTGTTTTGTTTCTTCTGATTAGACACTTTCTTTTTATTTTGATTTTTGATTGTTTCAGATATTTTCTTTGACCCTTGTTTATTTTTGTTTTCTGGACTAGTGCTTTTGACAAATTTTATAAGGAATTTTTGAAGGTTTTTCATTCTTTTCACCAGATTTATTCTACAATGATTTTCCTATGGTGAATCCTAGTGTTACACCCTGCCAATTTAGCAGCGGAATAAATCGGGAGACGTGAGCAAAGTACACAGTAGAGAGGAATGTACAACAGTTGAACGATTTAGAGCATCTAAGGAACAATAATTGAGATAAACTCCTTATTCCATTATAAAATCACTAAGACTATTACAACCACTAATTCGGAGCCAATACATAGGGCTCGATGACATCATTACAATACGAAGAGAAAATCTGAAGCAGTAACTACTAGACTCCAATTATGCTAGGGTAACTTCATCATTTGACTCCAGGTCGCTCATCACTCGGGTCCTGTCCCCTTCGTGTGTACCATGTCATCATCTATCTTACCTGAGACACAATAACAAATAACGAAGGGTGAGCGATAACGCCTAGTAGGACTTAAATCTCGTGAATCAAGCAGACTTTAAGTAATTAACGCATTTAATGGCAGAGTAACTAACGATAGAGCGAGTCATGTAAAGTCTAGAAAGTAAGAGCACGAGTAACTATCACATGAAGCGAGTATGGTACAATGAATAAGATCAAGTCACGATAGAAAGCATCAACAACATGATGGCAGATAACGTCAACATCAAGCAATAACAAGAAACATGTATAGCAAGGAGAGAAAAAGTAGTTGGCCATATAGAGAGTAAATTGCACTTTGATTGATTTTCTTATCAATCGAAATAGTATAGCACTTTTGATTAACTTTCGTCAATCGAAAATAGTAATGGCACTTTGGTTATCCGTAGATAGCCGAGAGAGAGTATAGCACCTTGTTTGTCAATAGACAACGAGAGAATATAGCACTTTGTTTGTCAATAGACAACGAGAGAATATAACACTTTGTTTGATTGTCATAGATTAATCTTGATAGTATGGCACTTGGATGTAATTCCGACATCCTGATCATTTAACTCCCGCAGGCAAATGGCACTTTCGGGCGCTCTCCCCAGGACCAGATCGGGCCCTATTGCGCTGGCATTGGTTATGTTGTTTATCTTTAGACAATCAATTAATGGCCAATAGAGAGTACCAAGAAATAGACGAGAGTACTAGATGAATAGACGAGATAGTAGAGTGAACGTGAATAGATGAGCGAGTAGAGTATAAACGAGAGCTAGTAGACATTGCATGTAACACATCGAGTAAACAGGTGATAGTAACAGTTGCACAACACGCGCACATGGTGTTGGCAGTTAGGTGGAACTCACTACCTTTCCGCTGGCCATGTTATGCACAGGTTCAGAGGTCCAGAGTGATTCAAGATAAGAACGAACTTCTAATAGCCGTTTGGATCATGTTGATCCCTAAAAGGTATCATAGGTGTTAGGGTACAACCGGCTCGTCAACCATGTGGGAATCCATGGACAGAGGAGACTTACAGAGGCCTTGAACAAAGACTCACTAGTTCGGCAGAAGGAGTATCTGACGGAGAGTTTGTCCAAGTCAAGAGAGAGTGTGTATATAGAAACAAGTGCTCGACGTTATAGAGAAATTCTAGAACAGTGGAGCGTCGATAACGGTATTCCCAAAACATCGCAAGAAACGAAGACAAGTCTATTTAAGTTAAGGCAATTTAATTACATAAATTACCAGATACATTATGAAATAATTTCATGCCAAATTAAGCCATATTGGATGATTCAAAGTGAGTGCAAGTGATATGAGAAAATCATGGACAAGATAGATCATGTGTTTAATCTTGAATTAATTAAAATATATTACATAATTATAACTTCATTTTTCTGAGTACAAGATAGTTAATAAGACAGGGGGTGACTGTATAACAATAAGACTTGCAAAAAGTTGGGTTTTCATGCAAAAAGCCAGATCACGATGTACCCTAATGAGGGTCGCGACGGGGTCAACGGAGATCGCGATGGGGTCAACGGAGATCGCGACGGGCTTGTCGGTTCGGACAGGCAGGTCGCGACGGGGTCATGTGAGGGTCGCGATGGGCTCTGGCAGATCGGGCAGTAGATCGCGACGACAGGCCTTGTCGCGGTCAGATCATGATGGAAGGTGCGGTCGTGATGGCCCTGTGAACGCGGCCTATCAGGCCGTCGCGTTCACAGGGTCTGCGCCCGAGTCCGAATAGGGCAAGAACAGTGTATTGGATTGTGGGCCAGACTTGCCATATTTGACA
Source organism: Colocasia esculenta (assembly GCA_014218235.1). NCBI lineage: Eukaryota > Viridiplantae > Streptophyta > Magnoliopsida > Alismatales > Araceae > Colocasia > Colocasia esculenta. Next base: position 36,473,210 of record CM024766.1, on the reverse strand, counting down.
CAGGGTGATTTAGAAAATCATAACTAATTGTACAATTGATGAAAAATCATGAACCAGTTGCAAAATGATCTAGACATGCATGGGTACTTGCAGTAAATAGGAATCAGAAAACAAACAGGGTTTAGACCTACTTTAAACACAGGTACTCATGATGAACTTGAGACAGTACATAGTTGAGATCAACGATTAAATTCGCAAGATAGGATGAATCAAAATTAGGGCTTTTAGGGGAAAAAGATGCCTAACATGCATCAGTTACTACAGTAAACATCTCGTGACATGGGGTTGAGTATACAAAGAGAACAAGAATTAAGATGAAGGGTCGGGCTCATGCTAGTTGCAGAACATGAAAAAAATCAAGAAGAAAATATATGCTCGATGGAAAAATATGAGACAAGAGGGATTTGAATCTTGAGGTTTAGATCAACCTACAGACGAAATTAATTTAGTTTTGCTCGTGAGAATGCCTACCTTTGAGCGATTTTCTCTTCTAGGGCTAGAACTTGAAGAACGGGGTTGATGGCTTGAGAGCTCCTTCTCCCCACGAGTTCTCCTCCTTCTTGGCCTCTCCTCCTGGTCCAAAAACCGTGACAACGAGCTAGGGCCGGCCATGGAGGTTTAAGAGAGTATTTATGTCTCTGGTATTTCAAATTCCTAATAGGACTCTAATTCCTATTTAATTTTGGGATTTCCTATTTCTCTCCCCTTTCTAAGCATGAGAACTTCTATTTGGGTTAGGATGTGAGCTAAATTCGTGGCCAACCTATTGGGGTAGGTTTAGGAATCCAAATCCAACTCAAACTTCTTATTTAATGTATTAAATATCCCTTTTCTATTTAAGTAATATTTTAGTTACGAATTTAAGGTATTTTTCTATTATTCCCCTTTTAAAAATCTCTATTTTGGCACACTAATTTATAATGGGTCCATTTAACAAAGCCCATTACTTATTTTTGTTTAATGTGGTTTAACTTATAAAATTTCCCTTTTAAATTAGAGAATATTAGAGTTTCGGATTTTATTCATGAGCTATGGGAGATCCATTGTTCTAATTTCTCATGATGGATTATCATTACATATTGTTTGGAGTCTACCCATCATTTTATTTTTAATTATTAATCCACTTGGCTCATATGATAATGGGTTTTCTGATTTATTCCTTAATTACAATAATAAGTCACCTCAATTTCTAAAACTTGGTCCGAATTATTTTTCTAAGCCCAATTTTCTTAATGGCTCGTCATTACATGACATTGGAAGTCTCTCCGATAGGTTCGTTAAATTTATGGGCGCGTTATCTTTTCGTGTTAACAGTTTTCCGACTTAGCTTCCTAATTTGGATAATTAGTCACGTTGTGACGTACGCTTGGCCAATCGGATTTTTCGTTGCACAAATTTCTTCGTGGAACACTTAGGGATAATATTTTGGGGTCCATTTATAATTTTTACGAAATTTTAGATGTGTTCTTGCATATATGATAATGGTATGTATGTTTCTATTATTCTGTTTTTATTATTTCGAATTTTTAAATACTAAAATTTTCGGGTTGCTACACCTAGTCCATGTTTTTCAGCATTCATTCTTAGTCCTAACAATGCATCAAGGTTTTCTTTTCCATTTGTGAAATTTTTTATTACTTGTTCCTTTTCAGCTAGCAACTTCTTAAGTTTCTGAATTTCATCAATAGCTTGTTGCTTTTCTTTTTGTTGTAGTTCCATTCTTTCAGAAAGCTTTTCAAAATCTGTGTTGGTCTTTTGAGATGTAGTCTTAAATTCATCCATTTCATTCAGAAGTTCTTCCTTTTCATTATGAAGTTCAAATATTTCATTTTCAAGCTCAGATATTATTCTTCTATTTAAGGAAGTCTCATGCATAACTTTTTCAGATGTTTATTTTCTTTTCTTATTTTAGAATACTTTTCAACTAAAGCAGCATATGCATCTTCCCAATCTTCAATAGTATACTGTTCAAATGAAGAGCTTACCTTTTCATCACTACTGTTAGCCATAAAGCATAACTCCTCATTTTCTGAGCTTAAGGAGTTCACTTCTTCATTCTCACTTTGGTCTTCATCCGACCAAGTTGCAATCATTGCTTTTGGTTTTTTCATTTTGTTGTTCTTCTTGTATTTATCCTTCTTGGCTTCAGAACACTCAGCCTTCACATGTCCTCTCTTGTTGCACCTTCATCGCCTTTTGATTTCTGACAACATTAAAGTTTGAAGAAAAAGCATTCTTTTTACCAGAAGAATATTTTTTCTTTCCATTGAATTTTCCTCTTCTTGATTTTAAAATTTTCTGAATTGCCTAGTCATGAGGGCAAGTTCATCCTCATCAGACCCAGACTCTTCAGAAGTTGATTTTTCTTGACTTTTCTCTTTGTTGCTTGATGAAGCCTTAAGTGCTACTGGTTTATCTTTAAGCATATGTTCTTCAGTTCTTTTCAGATTTATTTCATAAGTCATTAAAGATCCTATGAGTTCATTCAAAGAAATTTTGGATAAATCCTTAGAATCTTCAATCACTATAGCCTTTGTGTGCCAGATAGATGATAGAGAGCGCAAAATTTTTCTTACTAGATCAACATCCGTGTACTCTTTACCTAGGGCATTCAGTCCATTGACGATTGTCATAAACCTGGCAAATATTTCAGAAATTGACTCATCAGATTTCATCATAAACAGTTCATATTCAGAAACAAGTATGTTTTCTTTGGTTTCCCTAACTTGAGATGTTCCTTCATACATTAATTCAAGTTTATCTCACATTTCCTTAGCAGATTTACACATGGATATTCTTGAATATTCTTGAGGGTGGACAACATACTGAAGCATATTCATGGCACTATAGTTAAGAGTAGCTTTCCTGATTTGCTCTCCAGTCCAATTTCCTCATCCCCTTGATTTTAGTAAGGACCCTTGTCAACTATTTTCTAGATTTGATAATTTTGAGCCCTTAGAAAAACTTGCATGCGATTTTTCAAGTAGGAGTAATCATGTAGATACCTGATTTTTCAAAATAATAATAATAATCATAAAATAAATAAATTGGAAAATCAAAGAAAAGGGAATTAATTAAAACCCATTAAACAAAAAGAAGTGATGGGCTTTATTAAATGGATCATATAAAATTTATTGGGCCAAAATAGGGATTTTTAAAAGATGAATAATAGAATAATACCCTAAATTCATATCTTTAATATTTCCTAAAAATAAAAGAGGTATTAAAACATTAAAATAGTTAATATGGGTTGGATTTGGACTCCAAACCCTACCCAAATTGGCTAGGCACGAATTTGCAATCCAACCTAACCCAATTAGGAGTTGGAAAGCTTGGAAGGTGGATAGAAATAAGGAAAACTCGGAATTAAATAGGAATTAGAGTAGTAGTAGGAATTGGAAGTAAAGGAAGCTTAAATACACCCCAACCTTCCCATGGCCGGCCCTAATGCATTGCTGAGGCTTGCTGGACATGGAGGAGAGGCCAAAGGAAGGGAGAAAACGTGGGGAGAAGGCTTGCTCAAGATCCAACCCTTGTTCTTCGAGTTCTAAGCCCTATAAGACAAATCGACCCAAAGGTAGGCATTCTCACATGCTAAACCTAATTAATCTCATATGTAGGATGTTCCTAACATCAGGAACAAAAGCCCACTAGTTTCACTAGTTTTCATCGACCATATCTTTTGATCTTGTTTTTTGAAGTTCTGTCATCATCACATCCCCGAGCCATCATATTTAATTTAGATCTCCATGTACACATGGTCTCATGCCACGAAATTTTAACTCGATATACTGCTCATTGTCAGGAATCTTTTGCCCCTGAAATCCCCAATTTTCATTCAGTATACTACTCGAATTTATTCTTTTCCCTACACTGTACACTGTTTTGTGTTCTTTGTGCATGAACTTGTTTAAACTCTATGAAGACCATGATTACTTTCAAATTCCTATTTGCTGTGTGTACCCTTGTATGTCTAGATTCGTTTACATCTGGTTTCATGGTTTTTCATCATCTCTACACTGAGATGTTTATTTTTGAACAACCCTGTATCAAAACTTGGAAAGCCTGGACCGCAATCCAAGGCAAACCCTTTTCCCGCTCGGACTTAGGCGCAGAACTTGAGAACGCGACGGCCCGATGGGCCGCGTTTTCAGGGGCTGATCGTGACCAGAACCCTGTCGTGTGCTGAATGCGACAGGTGTAACACCCTCCTCCGACCGCACACACACACATATATACATATCACATAGCTCTAGATCGGAAGAGGGGTTACACTAACAAACTTTGTTATGGGCAGACAAATCTATGTAGTGTCCAAGACTAGCAAAACCATTCCACAAAGGCATCTTTGGAAGTATTATACCTCAATAAAGTAACTAAGTATTAACACCCATTATTTACATAAAGCCAAACTTTTTCTCTCTAGACCTTTAATAGTACAACAAAATCTCTAAAGAGTCACAGAAGCTATGTTCTTCTTCTTCTTCTTCATCATCAGTAGAGTTGTGAATAATCTGTAGCTGAAATTGCACTTACCTTCAATCTAAAAGGGGGTGAAGGAAAGAAAGGCATGAGTCGGAGGACTCAGTAGGTGAAAGTACGCGTAAAGATAGGAGTTTCAATTGCAGAACTAAGTGAGTATTCAGAAAGTGTGTATATTGATCAAAACATACTTGCTCATGAACTTCATACTTAACATAAACATATAGCCCAAGTTGGTTTCATAACGGGCTCAAACGAATCTTAGAACAAAAGTCAGATATGTCTTGAAAAAATTCAGATCATAACTTGATTCAGAAACGAATTCGACAGGCATCATACTGCTCTCAAGAGGTTAATAAATAACGTAAATACATCCTCAATGCCTAGGCGATTCCAGCATCTTGGATCTTGTTCATTGTGCAAGAACGGGGTTTATTACCCACCATCATCAGGCCATTGACTTGGATTTACCTACAAACTGTCGCCCACAGCTGATCACAAGTGACTGGTGCTACCACAAGTGATCCTAATCCCTCTTTGAAGAGAGCACTGTCTTCAGATCATAAGTTATATTTCATGAGCACAATAGGGATAGAAATTCAAAGGATAGTTTGATGAATGAGTAATCAAATTATCTTGGTCATAAAGTAGTTTAAAATCCAAGGAAGTGAGGTAAACAACTCATAGGGTTAATAGTATAGTGAGTCTTCAAGGGATAGGACAAGAATTGGTGCTAAAAACACAACAGGACAGCATGTGTCGGCAGCCAGAAGGTAGCTATCGATAGGTACTAGTTTCCAGAACCATGTTTTTGGGATTTGGACTGTGCCTGTTGACAGGCAAGAGTCATTTGTCGACCAGTCAGGGTCATCTATCGACAGATGAGAGCTATCTGTCGACAACTACTATTTTTTCAGAAGTTCTAGGTTTGGAACAAGGGTGCCTATCGACAGATATACTCTGTCTGTCGATAGCCGCAACACTTTCTTTCAGAAATGGTTAAAACCGACTGATGATTGGAACACCAACTAAAACTTGAACAATATGAAAGATAAAGGATAACCTCATAATTCTAATGGCCTTGAAAAATACAAGTTAAGGATGATACCAAATCAAAGATTATCCTTGAAGATGTCTAATCAAAAGTAGAACAAAATAGGAAGAACTCTTCAAGACATGGGATAAACAGGAAACATATGATTTCTGTGAATGAAGAAATTATGAGCATTTAAATAGGAAACTGGGATGGATTTGATGTGTGGAACCTACTTAACTTGAAAGGGGAATGAAGATTCTTCTTGGTAACCACATAGTTCCAAAGGTAGTTAGGGAGTCAAACAAAAGTCTGGAGTTACAACCACGTATATAGGAGATGTACACACTAATCCAAAATTGATTGACAAGCTCAAAGGCAACATGTACGAGGCTATAATCTTTCTAACAAGAGTAGAGATTTGAGGTACGAGGAGAGGATAGAATCCTACATAGGATTAGCTTAAGGCTTAGCACAACGTGATATCGGGAGAACACTCCTATAACAATAATTAGGTACTCAACAAGAAGTTCTACAGGATGAACACACACACTTCCAAGAGTGTTTACAGAGTCAAAGCAACAGTTTGAGGATTGAAATACCTACACAGGAGGCTTCACAACAAGTCAAGTAGGTTAAATTGAGAGAGAAAGGAAGAGAATCCTACCTGAACTTGAAGGATGAAATCTTCTCTTCGAAGGGCTTACAGTTAGCCGAAGAAAAATAAGGCCAAGGGTGTAAACGCAGCAGCCTCCAGTAGAAGCAATAGATGCAGCATTGCAATAATCGCAACAAGAGAGCAGCTACAGCTCTTCTTGGTGGTGACAGAAACCCAGCTCCGGCAAGGCAAGGATAGCAGTAACACACCCTAGACAAGGAGACTTCCAAATGCAACAGAAGTGGAAGAAGTAAAGGTTTGGACATCGACTGCTGGGGAGTTTTATAGCTTCCAAGCAACCCATGCACGATGGCACGTTAGCCTCCAATGTGTCACAATAAAAACCACCCAATTTTTACCATCGACACGATTGCCATGCACAACCCAAAGCTTACACCTAAAGGGTTAACGTGTGCAACTCCTCCCCATGTGAGGTGGCCTTCCCATCTCCTCACACATAGGCAGATTTAATCCCACGAAAATCACCACCATAAATAGCCCATAATTCAGCTGGCCCAAAGATCCTCATGTATACATATTCAAATGATGTCCATTTGTGTTGAAATTTCAGCCATAGGCTAATGTAATGGTTTTACAAATTATGGTGATTTTAGTTCAATTTTTAGAACTTAGTTTCCACTAGGTGAAAAATCGCCTGAAAAATAGTTGCGTCGGCTTAATCTCGAAATTTGTACGTCAACAAATCCGGATATTTACATTTCTGATATCACCACATTTTTCTAAAAATTATGGTGTTCTCGGATTCTATTTTCGCTACAGAATTTCAGTGTCGCCCTGTCGGAGCGTGCACCTCTAAGTACGTTACTGGAATAACATTTATTATCATCAATTAATCCTAAATTAAAGTTAACTACAACCCATGAAAATAATCTTGTTTAACAATCCAATTATTCATAGTTTTCTAGTAAATAGAATTTTCGGGGTGTTACAACAGGACCTGGTGTCGTGTTCTGGTCGCCTGTCCTGACCGACCCGTTGTGACCTTTGGAAGACCCTGTCGCGTTCTAGTTGTGCCCTGTCACATTCCTCATAGGGGTATGTCCACTTCTGGATTTTTGCACATAAACCCTATATTTTTTTTTTCTAATCATGACTTTCTACAGTAACCACATACCTTGTTAACTGTCTTAAACATAGTAAACAATGCTGTTAAACTTGGATATGTAATAGTTAATTAAAAGACATACACACGATCTTTTCATATCCACGATTCTCTTTATCACATGCACATACTTGTAACCATCCAATATGACTTGACTTGACATGAAAATACCTCATAATATATCTGGTAAATTACTTCAATAATGTATATTACATTGCCCTAATTTTTAATGGACTTGTCTTCGTTTCTCGCGATGTTTTGGGAATACTGTTACCGACGCTCCACTGTTCTAGAATTTCTCTAGAACATCAAGCACTTGTTTCTATATACACTTTCTCTTGACTTGGACAAACTCTCCGTCGGATATTCCTTCTGCCGGACTAGTGAATCCTTGTTCAAGGCCTCCGTAAGACTCCTCTGTCCATGGATTCCCACATGGTTGACGAGTTGGTTGTACCCTAACACCTAAGATACCATTTAGGGATCAATAAGATCGAAACGGCCTTAGAATGCTCTCTCGCTCTTATCTTGAATCACGCTAGATCTCTAGACTTGTGCATAACATGGCCAGTGGAAAGGTAGTGAATTCCACCTGACTGCCAATACCAATTGCGCGTGTTGTGCAACTACCACTATCGCCAGTTTACTCGATGTTTCATGTGCTATGACTTGTAGTTCTCATCTATACTCTACTCTCTCATCTATTCACACTCTCTCTACTATCTCGTCTATTCATCTTGTACTCTCATCTATTTCTTGGTACCCTCTCTCGGCCACGGACTGATTGTCTAAAGATAAACAATATAACTAATGCCTGACAATATATAAAGGGCCCGGTCTGGTCCTAGGAGGTGCGCCCAAAAGTGCTATTTGCCCGCGGGAGTTAATTGACCAGAGTGTTTGGCATTACACTCAAGTGCTATCTATCTCGACTATCTATATGACAATCAAAGTGCTATACTATACTCATTGTGCTATTGTTATACGTTGTGCTATTTGTGCTATGGCTATCCTGCTCTTAGTGTTATGCTCGACACTTGTGCTATTTCATTCACATGTTATTGTGCTATCTTGGTTCATGTCACCGTGCTATCTCTCACACTACTTGACTCTCACTCTCTATTATTAGTTACTCTTCTCTTTAATACAATAATCATTTAAACCATGCCTGATCATGAGATTTAAGTCCTACTGGGCGTTATCGCTCACCTGCATTATTGTTGTATGTTCTCAGGTGAGACCGAGGATGATACTTACACTCATGAGGACGGGAATGGCCAAGAGTGAAGACAAGAGTACCCTGGCATCTTAGTAATATGTTAGAGTCTTAGTTAGTCTTTTACTTTTATTCAATATAATTGGGCCCTATAGATTGGCTCTGATATTAGTGATTGACATAGACATTTGAGGAATTATCAATGAGATGCTTATGCTTTAGTATTTATTCTTCGTTCAATGGTTTGATGTCTATTATGTGCTACGTACCCGTTTACTTGCAACTACCTCACGTTCCGATATTCCGCGTCGGGGCGTGATAGTTTTGTGGTATTAGAGCCTAGGTTGTTCTTAAGTATAGGATGATCTAGGTTGACAGTCTCGACTAGAGTTAGTTGCCCTACCTACGTGAGCTATGGTTAGAACCAAGGGTAACTAGTTAAAATGTAACCACACACGCACAAATTATATTCCACATCAATATCATAATAACAAGTTACTTCTGTAGGAACTTAAGAAACTAAGATGACTGTTGAACGTGCTCAGATGAGGGGCATGCAACAAACTATCCAAGAACTCACCCGTGCGCTTTTGCAAGCTGTACAAGGTGGAGGGAATCGTGGCGGTGCAAGCGTGCTGCATCGTAACTTCAGGAGCTTGAACCCGCTTAGGTTCAGTGGTTCCATGGATTCAGACGAGGCCAAGCACTGGCTGAAGGAGACAGAAAGAATTTTCTGTGTTATGCAATGTGCAACTGGGGACAAGCTGCAACTAGCTACCTTTCAACTTGAGAAGGACGCCTGCTCTTAGTGGGAGTCAGGGGAAGCGACCAGAGCTAATGGTCAATTTACTTGGGCAGAGTTCAAGGAGGCATTCAACTCCAAGTACTTCTCGGAGCGTGTCCAAGAGAAGAAGGCGGCGGAGTTTGCTGCTCTGAAACAGAGGAGCCTGTCTATAACTGACTATGAAGCCTAGTTTTCTAGACTGGCAAGATATGCTAAGCACTTGGTGAACACCGAAAGGATGAAGGCTAAGCACTTTCTCAATGGCCTTAGGCCGCAATACATTACTCAACTGGCCCCTCTCGACATCCAGACATATGCCGAGATGGTGAAGAAAGCTCAACTGCTAGAAGATGCCATGGACTTCACTGATCGTATTAAGGGGAAGTTTGTGAAAAAGGAATTGACACCCGGTATGACTATTGCTAAGCCAAGTATTGGCAAGAAGCGTCCTTTCAGCATCACGGAAGGACCTAGTCAGGAGAAGAAGCCCAAGGTCTTCGTTCTCAACACTCCAGCAAAAAGCAACTGTAAGCATTGTGACAAGCCAAGTCACACAGTTGATGAATGCTGGAGGAAAGTCGGCGCGTGTCTGCGCTGTGGAAGCTGCGAGCACCGTATCCCCGAGTGCCCGCTACTGAAGGAGAATGAGAGCCGTACTAATGTGCCTAAGAAATAGGGAAGACTGCAAGCCCTGCATAATGAAGAGCCCGCTGAGGAAGGTGGCATGGTAGAAGGTACCCTACAAGTTTTCTCTCTATCTGCATTTATTTTATTTGATACTGGAGCAACTCATTCATTCATATCTCAAAACTTTGCTGATACTTTGAATGCTAAACCTATATCTATGGGGTGTGAATTCTCTGTCACAACACCACTGGGAGAGAAAGAGAAATTGAACAAATACTTTCCATCTACCGATGTAGTGATCAGAGAACTTAACCCAAAAGCCGACCTGGTGTGCATGCCCATAGAAGGCTATGACGTAATTCTGGGAGCCGACTGGTTGTCCACTTATGGAGCAAGTGTCGACTGTAAGAAAGGGAAAGTTACTTTTAGTGAAATCCCTAAGTTGTCATTCACAGGGATTAGAAATAAGAGACGGATGTCTCTAGTCTCTGCCATAAAGCTCCACAATATGATAAGGAAAGGTTACCTTGCTTTCCTTGCGGTCGTAATAGTTGAAAAGAAGGGTTCTAAGATAGAAGACATACACATAGTCCAGGACTACCCCGATGTGTTTCCCAAAGATCTGCCAGGGATTACCCCTGAACGTGATGTCAATTTTGCTATTGAGTTAGTCCGTGGAGCTGCACCGGTATCGCGTCAACCGTACCGAATGTCACCTGCCGAATTAAAGGAACTGAAGGCACAACTGATGGAGCTATTAGAGAAGGGGTTCATCAGACCAAGTACTTCCCCATGGGGAGCACCCGTGCTGTTCATTAAAAAGAAGGATGGATCGATGAGGCTATGTATAGACTATCAACAACTCAATCAGCTAACCATCAAGAACAAGTACCCATTCCCCGAGTCGATGAACTCTTCGACCAAATATCTGGAGCTCAATATTTCTCCAAGATTGACCTCCGATCTAGCTATCACCAAATGAGGATCAAGGATGATGACATCTTCAAAATGGCTTTCAGGAGTAGGTATGGACACTACGAATTCATTGTAATGCCTTTTGGTCTGACAAATGCCCCTGCAGCCTTTATGCAACTCATGAACAACATATACCGACCATACCTTGACAAGTTCGTGGTCGTCTTCGTCGATGATATCCTCATATATTCAAACACCAAAGAAGAACATGAAGAACATCTGAAGATAGCACTGCAAGTCTTGCGAGACAACAAATTGTATGCAAAGCTGAGCAAGTGCGAATTCTGGCTCGAAGAAGTGTCCTTCTTGGGCCATGTCATCTCCAAGAACGACATCTCCGTTGATCCCTCCAAAGTTGAAGTAGTACTCAATTGGGAGAGACCAACTAATGTCACATAAATCAGGAGTTTTCTTAGGACTGGCTGGTTACTACAGGCGGTTCATAAAGGACTTTTCCAAGATTTCCGTTCCTCTCACTCGTCTGACACGGAAGGAAAATCCTTACTCTTGGAGTGAAGAGTGTGAGAAGAGTTTCCAAACTCTAAAAGAATGTCTGACCTCAACACCAATTCTCGCTCTTCCAATAGAGGGAGAAGGTTTCTCTGTCTATACCGATGCCTCAAGCATTGGGCTGAGTTGCGTACTGATGTAGAAGGAAAAGGTCATTGCTTACTCTTCGAGACAACTTAAGACTCATGAAGTCAACTATCCTGTGCATGATCTAGAGTTGGTTCCCGTTGTAACGACCCTCCTCATACCGGTACGATTATACCAATCCCCATCGGTATAAAGAGCGTCATTACAGTGGGATAAAACCCAACACTAGCCGATAGGTTGAAAAGTACGTAGATAGCAATTGATTTCAGCGGAATAAATACAACAATTTAACTTAGTCCATCATCATCCCATATTCCACAATCTATATAGTGCAAAAATAGAACGACAATGTCCACATATTACATGATGAAAGAGCTACATTGTCCAAATAACATTTTATTCAACTATGAAAGGAAAATACAACTACTACTTGCTCCTCAAAAGCCTCTCCTCCAAGATAGCGTCTCTCCCCCTAGCACGGGATACCTGTCAACCTGTACGCTGAAGCAAGGGTGATTCCAAAGACTCAGCAAGTAAAACAAAGACTTAATCTTAAACATATCACATTCACATTAAGCTATTAAACACTCGTGAATACATACTACCATTTAAACTCCCAAACACATAGAACATACTCTTAGCTATCAACACATTTTTAATCACCTAGACATGCTTCATTCTATCATATGTTTATTCTAAATCATGGATACTATTACTATACACTTGTACATATTCTCTACACTTAACACATAACATGATTCCTTCATTTCCACATTAATTCATTTCATGACATATTTCTACAACTAGAACATAAATTAGACATCACTTTTCACATGCACTTTTCATATTTAATTTCACATTTTGCTTGTTGTTTTAAATGTACATACATCTCATACACATGGTTTCATAGATAACATGAATTGAGAAGTTAAAACATGGTCAAATTGGTTGGCAACAATAAGCACTAAAGCATGAAACTTTTTACTAAGCAAACATCACATCTAGCATGGAAATCTAATTAATATTACATACATTTATCACCTTCATAACTACACTTTACTTGCTGTTTTGACATGAATTACATTCAATTACATGGATTTACATTTGTTCATATGTTATCTTATTCAATTCACAATTCTACATTTTCATCTTTCATGTTGCATAAATGACATAGTTACTCATGTTTATTCACATACACTATTACATGAAGAACAATAAACTACATGACATGATGATAAGCATGATATTGCAAATGAGGTAATTAATGCATGAAAACATGAACATTATGCATTACTACATCGGTTTTCACATGCAAGCATACTCTCAATAACATTAAACTGTCTCTTACATATCTTTTCACATATTCTCACATCATTTACTCTTGGGTTTTCATTTATCACATATCATATCATTTGCACTCATCATGTGCCACATTCGCATATAATCTTACACTTTATAGATATTCCAATTACTTAAAATGCCATGACACATAGTCCTAACTACCTTTTAGAGGACACAAACAAATATCTCTTACTCATAACTCATCACATCTCATAACACATAACTCATAACACAAACTCATATCACATAACTCATATCACATACCCACCACCTAGGCAATGAAGGGTGAATCTTGGTAACTGCGTAGACCGGGAGAAGCTCTCTCCACCCTATCCAGTGGTACTTGTCCACCTCCAGGTTTTTCCTAATGCCTTTAGGACAAACTTTTACAATGTAGAGCCTTCCATAGGGACTTTTCTATGTACAGCTCTCGAAGCCTCTAGGGTAGCAGTGTCATTCCTTTGGCCCAATTTTACACATTCACTTTATCACATTCTTACACTTTATTTACATTGTTCACATATATAATTGATCACTTTAAGTATCTTATTTGTCAATGCACATGTCTTGATTAGCCTAATCATGAAACTACTATTTTCAGAAATAAAACATCTTACAATACAGTCCTAACATGCTGTATATTTGCAGGATTATACTAGATCAAATTCAACATCTAATATATGAAATTTCAACGGTTTAACTAGAAATTATAATTACTGTCATCAATTGAGGTCTAAATTTTTATCACAGGTTATCATCAATAAGTATGTCACATATGAATTTTCTGGATTTTTCGGACAGTAAACATAATTTCTACAATTAAATCTAGAATTCAGATATATTTATCGAAATATCATTAAGCATGAGACATATCAATATGTTTAGGCATTAACAGAAAGAAACCTAATACCAACATTCAATCTGTCATGGAAAATTTATGAAAACTAATCACCACAAAATCCATTTATACTAGATTTAAACATGTTCATATCATGCTCATTACTTAGTCACTGAATTTTAAAATTAACATGGTTCATAGAAAATTTAGGCAACCTCATGATATGACTTACTGACAGTATACAATTACCATAAAATTTCAGAGTATACCCATGTCCAGAAATTATTTAAACGAAAAGAAGATTCAAAAGTAACACTTTCAGGTCCTGAAGAAGTAGACGTCAAGGGATGTTGCCGTCAACTTCTTCTGAAGAACTTGACTGCAACCTATGTTGCCTTCTACTTGCTCCAGCAACACATAAATACGAATTTTCATACAACGGTGAATTCGGGGTTCCAGGACGCGAGGAAAAATCCGTAAAAATACCTAGGACTTAGGGGGCATGTATAGGATCAAGATCTAGGTTTACTTGCCTCTTAAAAAAAATCTACAAAGATCAGAATCGTCGGTGAAGCCCTTTTCGGCCTTGTCAAAAAGGTGCTCGGAAACGCCTTAGATCTTCTTCTCCTGTCGATGTAGATGGCTCCTCGGAGTGGAATCTCTTCCTCTATGTATAGGCTACCTCCCAGTTGATGTAGCTCCTCGGGGAACACCTCCAAGTGACGGATCCGGCCTTCTAAAGATCAGCTTTTCACCATCTCGGAGCTAGGGTTTTCACCAAATGTTGAAAGCCTTTCCTCATCCAAGAGTGGGTATTTTATAGGTTCAAGGGTTGGGGTACGCATTAGGGTAGGTTACCAAAGTTTAGGAAGGGTTTCCTAATCTGAAACTAGCCAAAATACGGACATTAACAATTCTGGAACCGTTACGCAGCAGGATATTAACGTCAACATCGGTTGTAGTCAACCTGGCAGTTGACGTCAATGTCTGGCCGCCCACTGGGGGTTGGCATCCAGGTCTGGCCGCCCACTGTGGGTTGGCGTCCAGGTCTGGCCGCCAGCAGTGTCTTGGCAGCCGAAACACGATAAACCTAGAATTTCATGCATAAATGCACTAAAATAATTTAGTAGATGCAAAAATAATTTCATATATCATTACCACATAAAATACTTGCATTATGTAATATTTAATTAATTACAACTTACACTATCATAATTAAGAACAATATGCATCAATACATACATATATGCACACATACGTACACATTGCATAATTACATACATTACGCATGAACTTATGATTAAAATGTGTCCATTATTAGTTAAATATTGTATGCATATTATCATCCAAGTACTTTACATACCCTAATTAATTTAACACGCTTAAAGTAGATAAATATTATTTAAACAAGGATAACACATGTATGTATACATACGCACATCCATAACATTAACTATCGCGCATTAAAATAATTAAATACAATGGGCACCTCATAATTAAATAATTCACACACACATTTAATATATATTTTGCATGCTCAGAAATAAACTCATGATCATTTACAAAGTGTATGATAATAATTTCTACTATGTGTACAACACGCACCATATGCATGAGATTTACATACATGATAACTAGATAATGCATGCACAATTATGTATGTTTATACTTGTATGAATATAGCATACATATACTTACATGGTCCATAGCAAATTATCTATTACATGGACAATATTATCTATGTATTATTCACATACTATAGATGAATTGATGTACGTAGGATTAAATAGATAGATATCATATGTATAAGGTAGCATACATATATGTATATTTTTACACACAACCTCCATGGAATAGGCAGGATGGTATGTACTTCAAGATTTAGATAGAGTATGCATAATATTATTAAGATACAGTTGGAATAAGTTATCTATGAATAATTTATACAACAAAAGAAATCCTTGCATGCACATACTTCAATTATCCTATGCATAATATATAGGCATTTACAACATAATTATATACATATGCATGAAATAGATAAACATAACATGCACATCGGTAATTAGATTAGCATGCATAGTATTACTTAAGTATTACAAGCCTAGTATTTTAGTATACACAATACACATCAATTTAGCTAATTGCCCATTCTCACGAAAAATATCATATATTACATGCATGAGTCATAAGGAATATAGAAATTATAATATGCACAATTGAATAACACACTACCACACACAACAAATAATTATAATGCACAATATAAAATGAATAAAAATTTCGGGGTATCACACTCGTGGTCTTTGCCTTAAAAATCTGGAGACATTATTTATATGGTGAGCAATTCATCGGTCTATTCAGACCATAAAAGTCTGAAGTATTTATTCTCACAGAAAGAACTTAATATGAGGCAGAGGAGATGGCTTGAATACTTAAAGGATTTTGATTTCAACATCCAGTACCATCCAGGCAAGGGAAATGCTATGGCTGATGCTCTTAGTAGAAAGCCGATGGCATCCTTATCGAGTCTAGTTCTTGGCGAGATGCAACTACTAGAGCAATTCGTAAGTTTAGACGTGAACATTGAACATAGGGATGATCGAGTCTTGGTTGCCAATATCAAGATTCAATCTGACATGCTGGAAGAGATCAAAGTACAACTGGACAATGATCCATTCTTGGTTCGTGTCAAGGAAGCGTTAGATGAAAGGCCTGATTTTGCTATGACCGAGGATGGAAGGCTTGTATTCCAAGGAAGAACATGCGTCCCAGACAATGAAGAATTGAAGAGGAAGTTAAAGGATGAAGCTCACCAAACGAAGTATACTATTCATCCTGGAGGTACCAAAATGTATCAAGACATGAAAAGAACATTTTGGTGGACAAATATGAAGAGAGAGGTAGCTGAACATGCTGCTCATTGCCTTACTTGCCAATAGGTAAAGGCAGAACATAGACGCCTTGCTGGCATGCTAAGACCATTAGATATTCCAGCATGGAAATGGGAAAGTATAGGCATGGACTTCATCATGGGTTTACCCAAGACTCGTGGTGGACTTGACGCCGTATGGGCCATTGTCGACCGACTAACCAAATCCGCACACTTCCTACCTATAAAGAGTAAGTGGTCTGTAGAGGTATTAGCCACTCTATATGTCAAAGAGATCGTGAGACTGCATGGAGTTCCATCATCCATAGTCTCGGATCGAGATCCTAGATTCACGTCTCATTTCTAGAAGGGACTGCAAACTGCACTTGGTACTAAACTCAATTTCAGTACCACTTTTCATCCACAGACTGATGGGCAGACTGAGAGAACCAATTAGATTGTTGAAGACATGTTAAGAGCCTGCACCATAGATTTCAAAGACTACTGGAATGAGCACTTATCCTTGATTGAGTTTTCCTATAACAATAGTTACCAGGCGAGTATTAAAATGGCACCGTTCGAAGCACTCTATGGCAGAAACTGTAGATCTTCTGCATGCTGGAATGAAGTTGGAGAACAACAATGGCTAGTCCCAGACATGGTACAAAATACAACTAGGGATATACAGGTGATCCGAGATCGGCTCAAGATTGCTCAGTCCAAGCAAAAGAGCTATGCCGACAAGAGGAGGAGAGATCTAGAATTTCAAGTAGGAGATCATGTGCTTTTGAAGGTATCTCCTACCCGAGGCATTCAAAGGTTTGGTGTTAAAGGAAAGCTAAGTCCTAGATTAATCGACCCTTTTGAAGTGCTCAAAAGGGTTGGCGAGGTTGCTTATCGGCTGGCATTGCCACCGAATTTGGCATGTGTACACAATGTGTTTCATGTCTTATGCTTAGAAAATATGTGTACGATCCGACTCACATCATTCACCACGAGAAATTGGTGCTGAACAAGGACATGACATATGAAGAGAAGCTAATCAAGATACTAGAACGAAAGAAGATGCAACAACTCAAGAACCATCCCATCATGTGGTTAAAGTTAT
The DNA here is from genome assembly GCA_014218235.1 of Colocasia esculenta. NCBI lineage: Eukaryota > Viridiplantae > Streptophyta > Magnoliopsida > Alismatales > Araceae > Colocasia > Colocasia esculenta. The sequence continues at coordinate 36,455,556 of CM024766.1, read as the reverse complement.
ATGTTATAACGTGGAGTAGAAGAAGTCACATGAGAACCTGAAGGAATCATCAGATGAAATTACCACGATCTTTTCGGTAAGACATACTCTCCATTATGGTCATATGAATTTGGGACCAAATTCTTTTAAGAGAGGGAGGATGTAGCAACCTGATTTTTCAAAATAATAATAATAAATTGGAAAATCAAAGAAAAGAGAATTAATTAAAACCCATTAAACAAAAAGAAGTGATGGGCTTTGTTAAATGGATCATATAAAATTCATTGGGCCAAAATAGGGATTTTTAAAAGATGAATAATAGAATAAATACCCTAAATTCGTATCTTTAATATTTCCTAAAAAGAAAAGAGCTATTAAAATATTAAAATAATTAATATGGGTTGGAATTGGACTCCTAACCCTACCCAAATTGGCTAGGCATGAATTTGCAACCCAACCTAATCCAATTAGAAGTTGGAAAGCTTGGAAGGTGGATAGAAATAAGGAAAACTCGGAATTAAATAGGAATTAGAGTAGTAGTAGGAATTGGAAACAAAGGAAGCTTAAATACACCCCAACCTCCCCATGGCCGCCCCTAATGCATTGCTGAGGCTTGCTGGACGTGGAGGAGAGGCCAATGGAAGGGAGAAAATGTGAGGAGAAGGCTTGCTCAAGATCCAACCCTTGTTCTTCGAGTTCTAAGCCCTAGAAGACAAATTGACCCAAAGGTAGGCATTCTCACAAGCTAAACCTAATTAATCTCGTTTGTAGGATGTTCCTAACATCAGGAACAAAAGCCCTCTAGTTTCTCTAATTTTCATCGACCATATCTTTTGATCTTGATTTTTGAAGTTCTATCATCATCACATCCTCGAGCCATCATATTTAATTTAGATCTCCATGTACACTTGGTCTCATGCCACGAAATTTTAACTCGATATACTGCTTGTTGGCAGGAATCTTTTGTCCCTGAAATCCCCAATTTTCATTTAGTATACTACTCGAATTTATTCATTTCCCTACACTGTACACTGTTCTGTGTTCTTCCTGCATGAACTTGTTTAAACCCTATCAAGACCATGATTACTTTCAAATTCCTATGTACACTTAGATTTTTATTTTTGAATGACCCTATATCAAAACATGGAAAGTCTAGACCGCAATCCAAGGTAAACCCTTTTCCCGCTTGGACTCAGGCGCAGAACCTGAGAACACGACGACCCGATGGGCCGCATTCTCAGGGACTGATCGCGACCAGAACCCTATCACGTTCAGACCTAGCGTCGCGTTCTGGCCGCCTGTCCTGACCGGCCCGTCGTGACCTTTGAAAGACCCTGTCGAGTTCTTCACTAGGGTACGTTGCCTTCTAGATTTTTGCACATAAACCCTATATTTTTGCTAATCATGACTTTCTACAATAACCACATACCTTGTTAACTGTCTTAAACACAGTAAACGATGCTGTTAAACTTGGATATGTAATAGTTAATTAAAAGACATACACACGATCTTTTCATGTCCATGATTCTCTTTATCACATGCACATACTTGTAACCATCCAATATGACTTCACTTGACATGAAAATACCTCATAATGTATCTGGTAAATTACTTCAATAATGTATATTACATTGCCCTAATTTTTATTGGACTTGTCTTCATTTCTCACGATGTTTTGGGAATACCGTTACCGCTCCTCCACTGTTCTAGAATTCCTCTAGAACGTCGAGCACTTATTTCTATATACACTTTCTCTTGACTTGGACAAACTCTCCGTCGGATATTCCTTTGCCAGACTAGTGAAGCCTTGTTCAAGACCTCTATAAGACTCCTCTGTCTATGGATTCCCACATGGTCGATGAGCTGGTTGTACCCTAACACCTAAGATACCCCTTAGGGATCAGTAAGATCCAAAAGGCCTTAGAATGCTCTGTCGCTCTTATCATGAATCACACCGGACCTCTGGACTTGCGCATAACATGGCCAGTGGAAGAGTAGTGAATTCCACCTGACTGCCAATACCAATTGCACGTGTTGTGCAACTGTTACTATCCCCGTTTACTCGACGTTTCATGAGCTATGACCTGTAGTTCTCATCTATACTCTACTTGCTCATCTATTCACACTCTCTCTACTATCTCGTCTATTCATCTAGTACTCTCATCTATTTATTGGTACCCTCTCTCGCCTATTGATTGATTGTCTAAAGATAAACAATATAACTAATGTCTGGCAATATATATAGGGCCCGGTCTGGTCCTGGGAGGTGCGCCCAAAAGTGCTATTTTCCCGCGGGAGTTAATTGACCAGAGTGTTTGGCATTACACTCAAGTGCTATCTATCTTGACTATCTATATGACAATCAAAGTGCTATACTATACTCGTTGTGCTATTGTTATACGTTGTGCTATTGTTATACATTGTGCTATTTGTGCTATGGCCATCTTGCTCTTTGTGCTATGATCGACACTTGTGCTATTTCATTCACATGTTATTGTGCTATCTTGGTTCATGTCATCGTGCTATCTCTCACACTACTTGACTCTCACTCTCTATCATTAGTTACTCTGCTCTTTAATACATTAATCATTTAAAGCATGTCTGATCAAGAGATTTAAGTCCTACTGGGCGTTATCGCTCACCCTGCGTTATTGTTGTATGTTCTCAAGTGAGAACGAGGATGATACTTACGCTCATGAGGACGGGAATGCCCAAGAGTGAAGACAAGAGTACCCTGGCATCTTAGTAAATGTTAGAGTCTTAGTTAGTCTTTTACTTTTATTCAATGTAATTGGGCCCTATAGATCGGCTCTGATATTAGTGTTTGAAATAGACATTTGAGGAATTATCAATGAGATGCTTCTGCTTTAGTATTTATTCTTCATCCAATGGTTTGATGTCTATTATACGCTCTATACCCGTTTACTTGCAACTGCCTCACGTTCCGATATTCTGCGTCGAGGCGTGACAAATCATACCCATAAAAAATGGTGGTCTATTATTGGAATGGCCCTCAGCTACAAATCCTCGAGAATCCATGAAACAAAGTAAGAGACAGGAAATGAGCAAGCAAACAGTTCAAGTAGTCAGAACACAGATTAAACAGAAGCAATCAAAGTAGATCAGAAACAAATATTAACCTACTCTGATACCAATTGTAGGATCTAATTCAGAGTATGAATAGATCTAGAAGGTAGGTTGAATAGATCTAACACCAAATTATGCGGAAGCTTAAGCAAATCAAGAGCACTTCGATTTATAGATCTATTCAAGCAGAAGCTATTACTGATCTGATGTGTGTATATGTGAATTGTGTGAATAAAATGTGTGAAACAGTTGTACAAGTAGTGAGAGCGAAATCCTATGCAAGCATCTAGCGCAAAGAGACAGATCAAACCATTGCACACATGATTTTTAGGTGGTTCGGAAATCACACTAGTGATTCCTACATCCACCCCTCACACAGTGAGGCTTCACTACTCAACCCGAGTAAAACACACACACTAGAGCACGACGGCTCCAAACACCCTTGAGCTCTACGGCTCAACATACAACTGTGAGTATGACGACTCACAAACTGAGCACGACGGCTCAAACACACAGTGAGTGAAACGACTCACAAACCAGAGCGTGATAGCTCACAACACACAGTGAGTACGACAACTTACACACTGAACACGATGGCTCAAACACAACCGGAGCACGACGACTCCAAATTGAGCACGACAGCTCAACACAAGCTAGATCAAAAACATAAGAGATCAGATCCTCTAGCAATGATATGATTCACAGACTCAATCGTACATAGAAATCTGCACAAAAGAGTCGACCTAATCAACAGGTAGAGTCGACCTAATCAACATGCAGAGTCGACATGATCAACAGGCAGAGTCGACCTCATCAGCAGGCAGAGCCGACCTCCTGTGTATTCCTCCAAAAATTGGTTCACTGGATGGATACTAGTGTTGACCTCATCTCTAAATAGAGCCGACACTAATGACATTTACTCTTCAGAGACTTGCTGGGTAGTCTTTAAGAGTCAACCTATCTGCCACTGGAGTCGACCTGTCTATGACCTTTTCATCAGAAGTTTGCTAGGCAGTCTTGAAGAGTCGACCTGTCTGTCAACCAGAGTCGACCTACTTTTACAAAAACTCTGTAAATCTGTACAAATGAAGAGTAGACCATCAAAACATGTCATAAACAGTAAGATATGAGATATTAAGTATCAAGAACATGTTGTTTGAGTATTATTGTAATATATTCAATATGTGCAATATGTTCAATATGTTATCATCAAAATCAAAGAAATGAGTGATGTCCATTGGTCATCATTAAAGAAATCATCAATAAGAAATTCCAAAACACACTCAACACAACAATAACATACAAGATATTCCTCTCATGATACCGAGAGTGGATGATCTTTTATTGACACATAATTATCTTCATAAGGTTGGCTACCATTCCCAATAACCGACAGTACTAGATCTAGAATGTCAAGTTCTATATGTTCAATGTCAAAGAATAGAGTACTCAAACAAGGCATCCTTAGCATCTCAAGTCTTATCACGTCCCGAGAATTACGCAGCGGATATTATTAATTCGGGATATGCTTCGAGTCGATATCCCGAGATGTGAACAGTCGGTAAATAAGCCTCTAGCTAGCATGCACTAAATGTATAACAACATACATCATCATAGGGCCCAAATATTGAAACTCAACTAATCTTGTATTCAAATCTTAACTCATTGTATTCCAAATGGGAACTATTACAGGACTAAGACTCAATAAAAAGAAAAGTACATTTTATTCCTCACTTCCTACTACACGTTCTAATACTCAAAATAAACTAACTATAGATAGACTCATATTTGGAACGCTCATCACTCAGACGCATCCCCATCCTCAACTTATTCCTCCTCTTGAACATCATAGCCACCTAGATTTGGTAAAAGTAGGGGATGAGAAAACTAGCCCAGTAGGATTTATATCTCAATGTGCGGGCAATGTTATAAGTGATTAGAAATTTAGAACTAGGTAAGCACGATGAATGTCATGATATGCATGTACAAATAAAACTCATTAAAAACATGATACGTGAACAAGCTAGATAGAGTGATCATGATAGAACAAGATCTAGAAGGATATAACAAGATAGAACTAGCAATAGGTCACTTTGTACAAGCACGAAGATTTCACTTGATGTCAAGAACGCAAGATATCACTAATTGCATTAAATGGAGGATGGCCTATCACGCAAGCAAGCAAGAACGCACGAGCACGATCATGTAACACTAATTAGGCACGTAGACACTAATGTACACCAAGAAAAGATCCATCAAGAATGTACACCAGGACACGTGTATGTGGTTATTGTATTTATCATTCAACACACACGCACGACTCCCAGTGCAGATGTGCAACGCCAGTAATCATTATACCCCATGGTTAACAGTATATTTATGACTCTCCATCATTGAGGCTAGACTAGAGCCCTTGGACACTCGCCGTGCCCAGTCAGCATCTCACTTAAATTTTAAATGTAGATACCCACAGTCATTAATAATGGACAATGAGAATTTCAATAAGTAAGCATGTGTAATGTCATGTTCATGATGATGATGAAAACAAGTAATAAGTAAATTGAACATGATTTCATGAGAACAATGGTCAAGAGATAAATTTGGCAGCATAACGGTACGATTTACACTTTAATTCAATCTTTACATTAATGGCTTTAGTCTAGATTGTAAATCACACTCACGAGAACAAGATGAGAGAGGAAGTGCACGCTATCTCTAGGGAACTTCAATGGTACAACCAACTCGTCGGCCATGTGGGAATCCATGGTCAGAGGAGATTTACGGAGGCCTTGGAGAAAAGGTTGCCAGTCTACTGATTCGGAATGACCGGTAGAGAGCTTCAAATTTCCCAAGAAAGGGCTGCCTAGATGTGCAAGTGTGTATTGATGTACGCATCTCAATCCACAATCCATCTGTTTCAAACTCGCGGAAAGCACTTAACATAATGGCATGCAATGAACAATGCATTTAACTACACATGGGTTTGCAAGATTTTAAGATAATAATTATCATTTTAATCAAGCTAGAATAGTAATTAGAGTCAATCATAATTTGCATGAATGATCACGTCATTAGGAAAGCAATTAGAATAATGTTTGTGTACATAAAGCTTTTTAAATGAGTTAAAAACTTTTAAGCCATTAAACAGATATCATGAATGATCAGACACAAGACATGCAATTTACACACTAAATATCATGTTAAACAGGCCTCGGGTAAGCTTGGAAATATGCGTCCAACATAGAGGACGCACTTAAAACGCAGGGCACAGTCAAGACAGGCGAAACAGGGAAAAATCTAAATCGCATCCACATGTTGGCCGCGTTAATGATCAAATAGAGTCGGGGGACATGGATGCTTCTAAAGAAAACTATATAATAAAACATTGGGCGGGAAAAACCTCTGAAACGTGTCGGGGTCGGACGCCGTGTTTTAGAGCGGCCCGGACTCCCAGGCGACGCGCAGACCCACGTGGGGCGTGGACTGGTCAACCCCAAATCGCGTCCGGGGGCATGGAAGCCTTTCATGGGATCGCGTCGCTCGTGGGAGACGCGATACCAGGCCCTTGAAACGCGTCCTCCTACTTGGACGCAGTTCAGGGTCCAGACCGAAAAACGCAGAAAACTGCATTCGGGGGGGGGGGGGGGGGGTTCAATCATGCAACACTTATATCTTATAAACTAGGGCTTTTCGAACAATATCTCAACATGAAAGTTGTAGGGAACATGGAATAGGTATGAACTATGATTTTTAAATAATTTTAAATGGCCTTGGGATGTGTGATAAATCGACATGAACAGGAAAAGACCCTAACATGTGCGACTTTGGCAAAATGCCTATAATTCAAAATCTACTCATTGGAATTCTATGAAACCAATTAGACATGAAACTAGACTTGATGATCTACACATTGATATAAGAGTTGTTAAGGTTTGACCCGAGAAAACCTACCTTCTGGGTTGATGAAATCTCATTCTTCAGAAATCCCTTGTTCAGACCACTGTTTGAAGAACGCCTAATACTCTGTGTATACTACACAAAAATTGGGCATTCCAGTTGGGTTAGGAAGTAGAATTGACCCTCTTTCCCGAGGTATAAGCCTTGCAAGGTTTGGTTATGGTTTGACTCACCTTTGGTCGACCACAAGAAGGATTGTCTGCACAGGTTGAAGCAGAACACAGCATGGAAGAAGCTCCGAGTTGGGGCGGTTTCCTCCACCCTTGGGTGCTCAAGACCAGCCTCCCACGACCCCAACAATGTATATTTTCATCCCCTAGGGTTTGGTGGAGAGTATTTAAGCAACCATGGTGTTTTAGGTGTTCTATTGTGACAAGGAAGCTAGGGTTGCGGTTTTGACATATCACTTTCCTAATTTGAGGATTTCCTCCTCCATTAGAGTGTGTGAGGCTTTAGGAAACCTCCCACCATAGTTAAGCATGAATTTGGGTTTCCAAGAATGCATGTTCTCATCCCAATTCAACTCTACTTGCCTCTTTCTAATTTCACCTTATTTAAGCTACGAATTTCCATGTATTTTCTTGCTTCATTTGATTTTTTGGTCAAATGATGTCCATTTTCCCAGTTATGATATTGGGTCATTAATATATAATGTTGAAAGTCTCTCCAATATTTTTGTTTAATTTATGATTGCGTCGTATTTCCGTGTTAACGGTTTTCCGACTTGTTTCCTTATTTGGATAATCGGTCACCATGTGATGTATGTTGCCCAGTTGATGAGCCTAGAGGGGTGAATGGGTCTTTTAAAAAATAATCTAGACGATACCTGTAAATAAAAACATTCACGAAAATGTTCTTCGATGACGGTTAGTGACTGTTAGTTCAAATATCAATCATACAAAGAAAACAATCACACGACACAAAGGATTATCCTGGTTCGGACCTCCTCTCCTTAGGAGTCCTACATCCAGTCCCTGAGCAACCACTCAGGTTTTTACTAACTAGGGTACAGTCCCCCTAAGGATGCTACACACCCAGCTCGGCTGGTCTTCCTTCACACCCGAAGGGAATAACAACACCTGGATACCCCACCAGGTCTTCCTTCACAACTGAAGGGAAAGAGCACCCTGGATACCACCAGGTCTTCCTTCTCAACTGAAGGGAAACAACACAAAGAGAATGGAATAAGATCAAGCCCCTAGATCAAGCTTTTAACAAGCCAAGATCTGAAGCCACTAGCACTGAGAGCAAGGATCTAAACAAGGCACACTCTCAGAACTACACGAGCTCTCTTAGAAAATCTATTACAGAACAGAGAGCGAAGAGCTAAAGGTGATGAGGAATGATATTCTTGGCTCTGGACTTCTTGCAGAAGAATTTGAATGCTTGAACACCAGATACTTGTTCTCTACTTCGTTGGTTGTTATTCTTCACTTCTGTCTTTGAGTTTATATCTTCTTTTTGAAATACGGCCGTTGTCTCTTGGATTGATAGATGTTAGACTGTTTGACATTTGGAAGCTTTAACTATCTTTTATCCATTTGAGCACGCAAAGAGATAGGGTCTTCTGGCATCTATAGGTCCAAGGTTGTATGATAGAATGTCTTCAGGACCCTGCACACATTAAATGCTAGAACAGTAGACAACTTAAGCTGTCTCTTGTTGTCAGTATACGTTGATGTGAGTATTCACTAGAATAGCAATCCAAATAGCTTGTTTTAAAGGATGTATACAGAGTAAGCACAATAATGGACGATATTGTCTGCATGCATGCAGAGATACGTTCAAAACTCATAAATGCAGGAGTGACAGATAGATACATATGTGACTTTGACTAGTCAACGTATTTAGAGATAAGATAAATGTCAAGTCGATGTAAGATATGAGATCGATGGCTATATGACTTATGAAATCGTTATGATTAAGTCATTTTAACTAAGTCGTTATAAGCCATACCAAATCGTTACATTCACAGAAGAATTCGTTATGCAAAGCAAGTCGTTGTGTTCACTGAAGAAATCGTTATGGTAACTTATGAAATCGTTACGGCGAGCAAGTCGTTGTGTTCTAAAGAAATCGTTGTGAAACACTTAACGAATCGTTATGGAAAGCAAGTCGTTGTGTTCACTGAAGAAATCGTTATGGTAACTTATGAAATCGTTACGGCAAGCAAGTCGTTGCAAGTTCTAAAGAAATCGTTACGTAAAGCAAATCGTTATGAGCGCTTAAAGAAATCTTTGTGCAAAGAAAATCGTTATAGTGAGCAAGTCATTGCGAGTTCTAAAGAAATCGTTACGGTAACTTATGAAATCGTTACGGCGAGCAAGTCGTTGTGTTCTAAAGAAGTCGTTGCGATAACTTATAGAATCGTTATGACAGGCAAGTCGTTACGAGCTCTAAAGAAGTCGTTACGATGACTTATAGAATCGTTATGGGATCGACTTGTTTGAAACAACATGACTTTTCAGTTTTACAAGGAAATCGTTATGACTTTTAACAAAAGTCGATTTGGACTTAGAGAAATATCATTTTGAGAAGATTAAAGCTTCAGTAAGACAATACTTACCAACATTGACTTGATTGACCTTGGTAATTTTTCTGTACTTAAGACTTATAAAATATGTGTTAGTATTTTTGTTTGATTTTGTTAATCACCAAAATAAATATGTAATTGAAAGTACATGGGGACAGACTGAGCATCAATCTCCCCCTTTTTGGTGATGACAAAACTTATCAATAGGCATGAATAAAGGATCTGAATATTTGCAGGAAGTATTCAGTTTAGACATGCTAAGTATTTTTCTCCCCTTTACATTAAGCAAGACACGAAAAATCTAATATTTTTGAAATATATATCAGATATGCTAAGTATTTCTCCCCCTTTTTGTCATTTAGCAAAAAGATAATCTGAGACAAAGAATGAAGGGAAAAGATAAGAGCACTCAAACAAAATTTTTTTCATTAATGTTGAGGAGGTACAGACAGATAGTAAGCAGGAGACAGAAGAGAGGCAAAATGAGAAATGGTTTCCCATGCATGTGCTTCCTACTCTTCAAAATGTGTTTTAAAGACTCCAAAAGACAAAGAATAGGTTTGTCCCATGGAGGAAGCCATCCTTTGGAGATGAAGATCTAGGTGCTTGTAGAGAAGATCAGCATAAGCCTCCTTATCCATAGTCATCTTTAGGAAATGACGAGTCCCAAAGCTGGCACAGGTAAGAAACTGATCCATGGACATAGGATAGTGATTGTGATTATCTTTGAGAGCTTTATGAAGAGCTACATATACCTTGTACCTTTCCTCCCAAACTTTGAAGGGGTCATTTACAAGGTTAATGGAGTTCATATCCAAGAAGGTGGCTAGAGAGATTGCAGGTTTGCCTTCCCTGGCTTGAGCTTCATTTAGAGAAAACAACTGCTGAGCAGACAAAGGGTAGAACTTACTCCATTCTGAGGATGTCAACCTTTCACATTCAGACAGAATTGGGGCTAGAACTTCAGCACTGACATGCCCCCGGTGATATTCTCTAAATAGAAATCTAGGAAATGCAACCAGGTAGCCTTTCTGAACTTGAATCCTTCCCATTACTCTGGCAAAACGTTCAAAGATGATGGATCCTACAGAGGACTCCATGACAAGAAAATGTATCTGGGGTAGTGCTATTTCATCAGGCATATGAAGGTAGCAAAATCTACCTGAATATCTGAAGATTGTGAGATGCCTGGAGTGAGAGCTGAAATGGCCCTTTTGAACTGGCTGAGCTGAACTTCTGGAAGTCGATGGACATATCTGTAGTTGTTGAACAACACATAGTGTCTGACCATCTTGATCTCTTTTCGAATGAAGGGAGCCCAAAGTTCTCTATGATAAATTCTGAACCACTCTGATAAGGTCAACGAGTGGTCCCTTGGAGGGAATCTGGCAGATTTGGCGAGAATGTATCTTTCGTAGAGATCTTTGTGGCCTTTGCCCCACTGCTCTTCAGTTTTGGAGTGGGCAATAGAGAAGATTTTGGATTTTTCGGATTTGGAAAGAGAAGTGAAGGTAGGATGGTGTGTAAATGCTCTGTTAGATTGAGGAATGGAAGGTTAATGATGGTGGCAAGAACAACCTTTGAGAGATATTCTCTATACAGTGGTTTATTTTGGTGACCACTGTGAGGGAAAACCACAAAGGAGGGTATTTAGGCTCAGAGGAAATGGAGGAGGTAGAAGAAATTTTCCTCATCTTAGGTGTAGGACTGGAAGAGTCTGCCCTATGGATGTGCTCCCCAACCTTTATCACAAACCTGAGAGTGCCTTCCTCAAACTCATCCTTTATTTTTTCTATAAAGGGAGAGTCAAGTTGAGCTGTCTCAGAGATTATAGTGATGAAGGAGGGTGGAGGAGAAGGATGAAGAAATGAATGAGAGGTAGTGGGAATGTCATCAACTGGTCCAGGGGAGGGACCAGAGGAGGATGAGGCTCCAACAGAGGATGCTGGAGGGGCCTCAAAGGTAGATGAAGGAGAAGGAATGTGAGTAGAGGAGGCAGGAGAGAGGTGGATGGACTGAAATGGTGTGGAGAGGAAACAGGTCTTGATTGAGGCTTCTTAAAGGTTTGTGGAGCGGGAGGTGCTGTAGGAGCTGATGGTGGAGAAGGAGGAACATGTGTGTGAAGGGAGGAGAAGGAGCTGGGGGCTCAGGTGCCAAGGTCTCTTCTTCAACCTCTGCCTGCACAGATCCACTCTCCAACGACCCTGATGGCCCAGACACTTGCTCAGCTCGCCCTGAAGGCCCTTCAACCTGGTCAGCTGGCCCTGATGGCCTTTGCAAATTAACTTCTACCTCTGCTACTGCTGGTGCAGGCCCTGATGGCCCTGACTCTTGAACTGATGGCCCTGCTGGCCTAGACTTAGGAACTTGGGCTGCAGGAGGTGGAGGAGGAGGAGCTTGGGCTCCAACCACCTTCAGGATTTCACTCAGCATATTCTTCATGCTGCCCATTTCTTTGTTGAACCACTTCATGGCATTCCTTATGTTGGAAATTTCCTTTGAAGCTGAAGCTTGGCTCATGAAAATGGAGGATACATCAGATTGAAGAGAACATAGAATAGTTCCTTGGGCATCAAGTCTCTCAATTACAGGCTTTAAATTAATCACAATTTTCTGCCTCATCTGCTCTTTCAAATGGAGTATTTGATAAGAGTGGGACTTCAGACTCCACTTCTTTCCCTTTGTGCCTAGCCTCTGAAGCTGGAGGAGGCTGATCATCATCAGAATTAGAGGAGCTTGCTGTCTCCCCATCTCTGGCATCATTCGGAACATTAGGCAAGTCTTCATCAGCTGGTACACTGCCCATAGGCTCATCACTGTGAGTTGCTTCTACTGGACCTTCCTTTGATTGCTCCCCCTGAATAGGAGCATCCTTTTCCATTGGCTCTTGCTCCCCCTGAATGGGAGCGTCCTCTTCCAAAATAATATTATCAGGAGCATCTGATTGCTCCTCCTGAACTGGTGATGCAAGAGATTCTTCAATGTGGCCGGATGCCACAGCTTCTTCTTCTGCCATTCCACCAGTCTCTGAGGTGACTGGGGTGGTGAGAACAGAGTCCACTACCTCTTTAAGGATAGAGGCAACGATGGAGGAGGGTAAGGGATCTGCTGCACTTGCCATTGCTTCTTCTGCTGGTGCTTCGATTAAAGGTGATCCTGCTAATTCTAGAGCTGACGGTGCTGCTGGCTCAATTGCTACTGAAGCTTCTACTGCTGCTGATTGGACTGCTACTGGTTCCTCTGCTGCTGGTTCTGCTGCTTCTTCCTGAACATCAAGAAAATCACCTATGATGGCCTCTCCCTCTGCTACTGAAGCTTTAGACCAGGTACCATTTTGAAATGAAAATCTGCTTTTCTTTAGGTTTCTGGACCTAATTGCTTGGCCCATCTTCTCAGTGACTGCCCCTGATAGATCAACACCAAAGTGTTTGAATACTTTGGTGAGCAGATGAGCATAAGGTAGAGAGACATTTAGCTTGCTCTTGGTATCCCAAATCTGATCTCTGGCGAACTTCATTCTTTCTATCATAACTTCAGCCATATTGATTTCCCTGTTTTGGATGGCTCAAAACATCAAGTCTGAGTCGGCCTTGGTACAAGATGAGAAGGTGGCACTTCTCGGAGCCAGAATCTGACACACTATGAAATGTAAAATCCTATTGAAGGCATTTAGCTGATTGATGTCCAGCTTTCCATCTTTCAGCTTGAAGTCTGGACCAATGATACCTAGACCCTTCGCTTGAATATCCACTGAGTGGATTCCACTCTGACCAGATGTACATACACCAACTAGGGTTTTCAAAAACTCACGGTCGATCCTGATTTGGATTCCCTTGACAAAGGATGTCAGGATCCATCTGCCTCTGATTTCAAACAAACATAAAAGGCCTTAACAAGGTCTGGATAGCTTACTTCCGAGAGGGTTACGATTCCCATCCATTGCATCCTGATAATTGCGACCACCACACTGTGCATCCCATTTTTCTCCAGATTTGCAATATCAACCTCTTTGTTTCCACACAGCTTCGTCTTTACGAAAGTGAACCTCTCCTGCTGCTCAGGAGTAAGGAACTCGGCGCTGTAGCCACCCAAACTCCCAGAAACTGTGGATGCGGCCATGGAATCCGGTGAGGAAGTTTTCTGGAGGGTTGAGAAGGAAGGAGGAGTGAAAGCCCTCAAGAAATTTCGCGGGAAGGAGAGAGATGCTTCAAACTTTGCAGAGAGTCGATGTCGAACTTGAACTTGCTAGGGCATCGGCTCAAGTAACCAGACGAAAGAGGGTAAAGGTAGAAGATGGGATACGAATCATTCTCTCATTGATTTTATGAATAAATAAATGCGTTGTGGAAAGTGAGGCGCCAAACGGCGGCAGAAAACGACAAAGGAGTTTGACCATTCAAACCGACTTCAATAAGAGAGCGACTAGGAGGGATAATTTTGCTGTTTTTGCTTAAAGCCATGGAGGGAAAAAATTGTTTAAATCTGAAAATTTATATGCCAGTTTTCAACAAGACTCTTTTCACAAAATGCACATACCCAATTCCCTTCTAAGAGATGTGAATCTCTCTTCAGGTAAGGCTTTTGTGAAATGTCTGCTAACTGACTATTTGTATCAATAAACGATATTTCAATATTTCATTTGCTACATGATCACGAATAAAGTGATATCTAACCTCAATATGCTTTGTCCTTGAATGTTGAACTGGATTCTTGGTGAGATTAATGGCACTGGTGTTGTCACACAACAGTGGAATCGATTTGATATTGAGTCCAAAATCCTCAAGTTGTTGCTTTATCCATAGGAGTTGTGTACAACAACTTCCAGCAGCCACGTACTCAGCTTCAGCTGTAGATAGTGCCACTAAATTTGTTTCTTTGAGGACCAAGATATCAAGCATCCTGCAAGAAATTGACAACCACCACTGGTGCTTTTTCTATCTACTTTGCATCCAGCATAGTCAGCATCAGAATATCCTACTAAACTGATTTCATAGGATTTTGGATACCATAGACCTAAATCATGAGTTCTAGCTAAATATCTAAAATTCTTTTCACAGAGATTAAATGTGATTCTCTAGGATCGGCTTGATACCTAGCACACATGCATACACTAAATAGAATATCGGGTCTACTAGCTGTTAAGTAAAGTAATGAGCCAATCATGCCTCTGTAGACCTTTTGATCTACTTTCTTACCATCCTTGTCACTGTCCATCCTTGTTGATGTACTCATGGGAGTTGCAATGGCTTGGTGTTATCGAATCCAAATTTCTTCAAGAGTTCTTTGGTGTACTTTGCCTGGCAGATGTGGGTGCCATCTTTTCCTTGCTTGATTTGTAATCCAAGGAAATAATTTAGCTCTCCCATCATGCTCATCTCAAATTCTCCCTGCATCAACTTTTCAAAATACTTGCAAAGGGATTCATCAGTAGATCCAAAGATAATATCATCTACATAAATCTGTACAAGTAGTATACTTTTAACTTTTGATTTTATGAATAGAGTGCTATCTACTTGACCTTTATTGAAACCATGATTTAGAAGAAAAGAACTAAGCCTTTCATACCAGGCCCTAGGTGCTTGCTTTAAACCATATAATGCCTTATGAAGTTTAAAACATGATTAGGAAATTCTGTGTCATCAAAACCCGGGGTTGTTCCACATAAACTTCCTCTTTTATAAAACCATTTAGGAATGCAGATTTAACATCCATTTGAAATAATTTTAAGTCTAATGCTGATGCATATGCTAATAATATTTTAATAGCCTCAAGTCTAGCTATAGGTGCATAGGTTTCATCAAAATCTATGCCTTCCTCTTGAGAATAGCCTTGAGCTACCAATCTGGCCTTGTTTCTTAAGATTACACCAGTTTCATCCAATTTATTTCTGAACACCCATTTGGTGCCAATGACTGGATGGTCTGATGGTCTAGGAACAAGTGACCATACTTGGTTTCTCTTGAACTGATTTAGTTCATCTTGCATGGCTAATATCCAAGATTCATCACAAAGAGCTTCATTGACTGTCCTCGGCTCTATTTGAGAAACAAATGCTAGGTAATCACTGGGAATTACATTACCTCTTGTTCTTACCCCTACAGATGGATCACCAATAATATTTTCGAGTGGGTGATCTTTCTTGTGTCTCCATTCCTTTGGAAGATTTTCATGTGTAATTTCCTTTTGTTGCATGTCTTCCAGAGGTGGATCATCCTTGTCCTCAATTGATGTATTCTTTAGTTTCTTGGACAGCTCATCTGTATCATCATTATCACTATCTTCTTCCTTTCTCAAGGAAGGGTTAGTTTCATTAAAAATAATATGTACAGACTGTTCAATTAATAAAGTGCATTTATTAAATACTCTATAGCCTTTGGGTTTAGAGGTGTACCCCATGAAGATACCTTCATCTGATTTGGCATCCAACTTACCAATGTCTCTTTTTCCATTGTTGTGGATGAAGCAAGGACATCCAAATGTCCTGAAGTGGCTGATCTTTGGTTTCTTTCTTTGAACAGTTCATATGCAGTCTTCTTTAGGATTGGCCTAATCATTACTCTGTTGATAATGTAGCTTGCTGTGTTGACTGCTTCAGCCCAAAAATACCTTGGCAGATCATATTCTGATAACATTGTTCTTGCCATATCCAATAGAGTTCTATTCTTTCTCTCAGCAATTCCATTTTGCTGTGGTGTCCTTGGTGCTGAGAAATTATGCTCAATTCCCTGATCATCACAGAACTTAACAAAATTTTCATTCTGAAATTCACCACCATGATCTGATCGGATAGAAACAATGCTGAACTTCTGATCCTTCTGAACTTTCTTGCTGAAACTGACAAAGTTATCAAATGTGTCATCTTTATGCTCTAGAAATGATACCCATGTGAATCTTGAGTAATCATCGACTATGACAAATCCAAAGTTCTTTCCTCCAAGACTGGTAGTCTTCATTGGCCCAAATAGATCCATATGAAGGAGCTCTAAGGGTTTTGAGGTGGTTACCACCGTCTTTGACTTGAAGGACCTTTTGGTGTGCTTTCCCTTAGCACAAGGTCTATAGACACCTTCCATTTTTACACAGACCTTTGGCAGACCTTCTACAAGATTTTTCTTTACCAATTTTCTCATATCGTCTATGCTACAATGACCTAGTCGTCTGTGCCATAATTCAGTAGATTTTTCTTTGTTTGCTGCCAGACAGACATTTTGTTCTTTGAGTTCCTCAAGATAGAGCACATATAAGTTCTTTTCTCTATTTGCTTCAAAGATGACTGATCCATCTTTCAGTATGCTGCATTTCGATTCTTGAAACTGTATCTGATGGCCTCTGTCACACAGCTGGCTGATGCTAATGAGATTATGCTTCAACCCTTTGACAAGTAACACATCTTCTATAACTGTTCTTCCTTTATTATTCACAGAGCCACTGCCAATTACTGTTCCTTTCCCATTATCTCCATAAGTAACTATTCCTTCTTCAGCTTGGAGATGAGTGAATAACTTCTGGTTTCCTGACATGTGCCTTGAGCACCCACTATCCAAGTACCATTTGGATGCTCGAGGGTTAACCTGAAATATAATCATCAAGCTTTAGGTACCCAAATTCTTTTAGGTCCTAATTGATTAGTATCATTGATTTTAATTTTTATTATCCATTTCTTATGTCTTGTTGGGCATGTCATTATGATATGTCCTAACTTGTTGCAGTGACTACAGCATGATAATTTGGTTACTTTTTCTATATATTTGAAATCAGCTTTGTATGCTATATCTTGTTCAGGTACAAATTTTGGTGTTGGATATGTTTTAGGATAAACTATGGTTTCTTCATTATCTGGGGGTGTATATCCTAATCCATTTTTCTTCTTACCTGATCTTCTAGCACCTTTTAATATGAGGGAGTTTTTACCATTTGTGAATTTTTCTAACGTGCTAGACAAATTTATGTTTTCTTCTGTTAGAGTCTTGATTTCAGTTCTTAGTTCATCTACATTTTCCTGTTTTACTAATTCCGTTATTTGTTTATTTTTATCTTTTAAGTCTTCACATAATAATTCATTTCTTCTTTTAAGTTCAGTTATTTGTTTTTCTAACTCTTCATTTTCCATTTTCAGATTAGAGTTAGTGTTTTCTAAACAAGTACTATTTTTCTTACTGGCTTTTAATAGTTTAGTTACTTCTTTATATTTATTATATAGTTCATTAAATGCTTCCTCTAAATTATCTGAATCAGAATCATTGCATGAATCAAAAGAGGAGTCAGAAGTTACCTTATCTTCAGTATTTACCATGAAAGCCAAATGGGCTTCTTCTTCATCGCTGCAGGAGTTTGACTCACTGTCTGAGTCGCTACTGTTTTCCCATGCTGCTGCCATCGCCTTCTTTTTGTACTTTCTGAACTTCTTGGAGCTGTCTTTCTTCCTGAATTCTGGCTTCTTGATCTTTGGACACTCAGCTTTGATGTGTCCTGGTTTTTTACATTCATAGCAGATGGGTTCTCCTTTCTTCACATCCTTTCCATCTGATCTCTGAAGTCCTTATTCTTTTTGAAGTGCCTTCTTCCAGACTGGAACTTCATCTTCTTGGCCAGAATTCGTTGCAATCTTCTGGAGAGCATTGCTTCCTCATTTTCACTGTCCTCAACACTCTCACTTTCATCTGAGCTTGCTTCTGGTGAGTCTTCTTCAGCCTTTAAAGCGTTGGAGTGCTTCTTTCTACTTGAGGACTTCCCTAGCCTTTCCATATTGATCTCATGCGCCATAAGGACCCGATGAGCTTTTCTAAAGACATTCTTTTTAGATCATTAGCTTCTTCAATGGCTGTTACTTTTGGGGTCCATGAGGATGGCAAAGATCTAAGAATTTTTCTGACCATATCTCCCATCTCATAGGTCTTTCCTAGTCCAGCTAACCCATTTGTAATATCTGTAAATCTACTGAACATTTGGGTAATGGACTCACCTGATTGCATTTGAAATCTTTCGTACTGTGCTACAAGAATATCTATTCTTGTTTCCTTTACCTTATCTGTGCCTTCATAGGTGATTCTGAGCTTTTCCCACATTTCCATTGCGGATTTGCAGGCTGAAACTCTGTTGAACTCCTTTTTACTAAGGGCACAGCACAGAATACTCTTTGCTTTACAATTATGCGAGATCTTCTTCCTGTCATCGTCTATCCACTGAGGTTTCTCATTTGTGACTAGAAGATCACCTTCTTCCACTATGGACCATATCTGATAATCGCGGCCTCGCAGAAAGTACTCCATTCTTGTTTTCCAGTAAGTGTAATCCTCTCCGTCGAACAATGGTGGTCAGTTGACAGACTGACCTTCATTGTGACTTTGGGCTGCCATGGATCTTTACTCTTCAGATCGTTGGATCCTTTCTTTGTCGAAGAGACTCGCTCTGATACCACTTGTTGCCCAGTTGACGAGCCCAGAGGGGGGGGGTGAATAGGTCTTTCAAAAAATAATCTAGATGATACCTGTAAATAAAAACATTCACGAAAATGTTCTTCGATGACGGTTAGTGACTGTTAGTTCAAATATCAATCATACAAAGAAAACAATCACACGACACAAAGGATTATCCTGGTTCGGACCTCCTCTCCTTAGGAGTCCTACGTCTAGTCCCTGAGCAACCACTCAGGTTTTTACTAACTAGGGTACAATCCCCCTAAGGATGCTACAGCACCCAGCTCGGCTGGTCTTCCTTCACACCCGAAGGGAATAACAACACCCTGGATACCCCACCAGGTCTTCCTTCACAACTAAAGGGAAACAGCACCTTGGATACCACCAGGTCTTCCTTCTCAACCGAAGGGAAACAACACAAAGAGAATGGAATAAGATCAAGCCCCTAGATCAAGCTTTTAACAAGCCAAGATCTGAAGCCACTAGCACTGAGAGCAAGGATCTAAACAAGGCACACTCTCAGAACTACACGAGCTCTCTTAGAAAATCTATTACAGCACAGAGAGCGAAGAGATAAAGGTGATGAGGAATGAGATTCTTGGCTCTGGACTTCTTGCAGAAGAATTTGAATGCTTGAATACCAGATACCTGTTCTCTACTTCGTTGGTTGTTATTCTTCACTTCTGTCTTTGAGTTTATATCTTCTTTTTGAAATACGGCCGTTGAAGTAACTGTTGTCTCTTGGATTGATAGACGTTAGACTGTTTGACATTTGGAAGCTTCAACTATCTTTTATCCATTTGAGCACGCAAAGAGATAGAGTCTTCTGGCGTCTATAGGTCCAACGTTGTATGATAGAATGTCTTCAGGACCCTGCACACATTAAATGCTAGAACAGTAGACAACTTAAGTTGTCTCTTGTTGTCAGTATACGTTGATGTGAGTATTCACTAGAATAGCAATCCCAAATAGCTTGTTTTAAAGGATGTATACAGAGTAAGCACAATAATGGACGATATTGTCTGCATGCATGCGGAGATACGTTCAGAACTCATAAATGCAGGAGTGACAGATAGATATATACGTGACTTTGACTAGTCAACGTATTTAGAGATAAGATAAATGTCAAGTCGATGTAAGATATGAGATCGATGGCTATATGACTTATGAAATCGTTATGATTAAGTCATTTTAACTAAGTCATTATAAGCCATACCAAATTGCTACATTCACAGGAGAATTCATTATGCAAAGCAAGTCGTTGTGTTCACTGAAGAAATCGTTATGGTAACTTATGAAATCGTTACGGCGAGCAAGTCGTTGTATTCTAAAGAAATCGTTGTGAAACACTTAACGAATCGTTATGGAAAGCAAGTCGTTGTGTTCACTGAAGAAATCGTTATGGTAACTTATGAAATCATTACGGCGAGCAAGTCGTTGCGAGTTCTAAAGAAATCGTTACGTAAAACAAATCGTTATGAGCGCTTAAAGAAATCTTTGTGCAAAGCAAATCGTTACGGCGAGCAAGTCGTTGCGAGTTCTAAAGAAATCGTTACGGTAACTTACGAAATCGTTACGGCGAGCAAGTCGTTGTGTTCTAAAGAAGTCGTTGCGATAACTTACAGAATCGTTATGACAGGCAAATCGTTACGAGCTCTAAAGAAGTCATTACGATGACTTATAGAATCGTTATGGGATCGACTTGTTTGAAACAACATGACTTTTCAGTTTTACAAGGAAATCGTTATGACTTTTAACAGAAGTCGATGTGGACTTAGAGAAATATCATTTTGAGAAGATTAAAGCTTCAGTAAGACAATACTTTCCAACATTGACTTGATTGACCTTGGTAATTTTCCTGTACTTAAGACTTATAAAATATGTGTTAGTATTTTTGTTTGATTTTGTTAATCACCAAAATAAATATGTAATTGAAAGTACATGGGGACAAACTGAGCATCAATGTACACTTGGTTAATCGGATTTTTTGTCGCACGAATTTCCTCGTGGAACACTTAGGAATAATGTGTGGGGTTGATTTATAATTTTTACGGAATTTTACGATGTGTTTTAGCACATACGATAATGATACGTATGTTTTAAATACTCTGATATTATGTAAATTATTTATTTCTATTTATTTGAATTTTTATGTAATTAAAATTTCCGGGGTGCTACACCCTCCCCCACTTAAGAGAATTTGGTCCCCAAATTCATAGATCATTAATTGGCTATTGATAGTTATGATTCTTGAGCTCGTTTTGGATTTAATTCCTCTAACTTGTTTGCACATCGTGGATGCTTGTAGCACCCCGGGAATTTTAATTCAAAGTAATGGAAATAAATAATTTCCCTAATATAAGAGTATTTAAAACATACGTATCATTATCGTATGTGCTAAAACACATCGGAAAATTTCGTAAAAATTATAAATCAACCCTAAATATTATTACTAAATGTTTCACAAAGAAATTTTTGCCAAGAAAAATCAGATCATCCAAGTCTAAAGTGTTTCGCGACTTATTATCGTAATTCATGAATAAGTCGTAAAATCATTATCACACGTACGTAGATGAGTCAGAAAATTAAATAAAAATCATATATGGACTTCAAATAATATCCTCTAATGACCCATCAAGGAATTTGGTTCAATAAAAATCATTTGGGCTAGGTTTAAGAGTTATTGCGACCGATTATCTAAATAAGGAAACAAGTCGGAAAACCGTTAACACGGAAATACGACGCAATTAAAAATTAAATAAAAGTGTTGGGAGACTTCTAACATTATATATTGATGACCCATTATCATAATTGGGCCAATGGGCAACATTTGGCCCAAAAATCAAATAAAGCTAGAAAATACATAGAAATTCGTAACCATAAATAAGCTGAAATTAAAAAGAGGCAATTAGAGTTGAATTGGGATGAAATCATGCATTCATGGCAACCCAAATTCGTGCCTAACTATGAGGGGAGGTTTCCTAATGCCTCACACACTCAAAGGGAGGAAGAAATCATCAAAAATAGGAAACCAACATGCCAATCCCGAAACCCTCATTTCCTAGTTATAATAGGACTCCTAAACACCATGGTTACTTAAATACTCTTCACCCAAACCCTAGGGACGAGTTTAGAACTTGCTGGGGTCGTGTGGAGGAGTTCTTGGTGGCTGGGGAGCAGGAGATCGTCCACACCAAGCCGTTCTTCTTCCCCTTCTCGTTTGCTGCGACCTGCACAAACCACCCTCTTGAAGTTGACCAAAGGTGAGTCAAACCTAACCAAACCTTGCAAGGCCTATACCCCTGGAAAGAGGGTCAAGTCTACGTTCTAGCCCAAGTGGAATGCCCAAATTCCATGCAGTATACACGGAGTAGTAAGCGTTTTCCTCCAAGTGGTCTGAACACAAGTTTTCTGGAAAAACGGGACTTCTTCAACCCATAAGGTAGGTTTTCTCAGGCCAAACCTTAACATATCCTATACCAATGTGTATAGCATCAAGTTAACTTTCATTTCCCACTGATTTCATCATTTTCCATTTAGTACATCATGAGTTATAGGCGTTTTTCCAAAGTCGCGCCTGTCAGGGTCCTTTCCTATTCAAGTCGATTTATCATACATCTTGAGGTTGTTTAAAATTATTTACAAATCAACGTTCGCACCTATTTCATGTTCCCTACAACTTTTATGTTGAGACTTTTGTCTAAATGTCATTAGTTAGAGAGTTATAAGCGTCGTAAGAAAGCCGCTACAAGAAATTGCATTTTCGGGTTGCACTTCCTTTTTCGTTCTTCATGTTTTTTCATGGGATTCGAGATCGAATTAGATCAAACCACCAACATCAAAGTTCTTCTACTAGATGTTGTTGACAATTTTCATGTTGAAAGTTTTATCCCAAAAGCACTAGATTAGGAGTTATAAGCCGTATAAGTTCCCTATATCATCACAGTCCAAGTATGAGTCGAACTTGGTGTATTTGGCAACCCAAAACCCCTCTCCAGAAGTCGACGTATCGTCTTGTCGCATTCAGAACGCGACTGGTTTCGTGTCGCGACCTGGCCTCTGCGCAGTGCTCGCTTAAATGGCTGTAACATTTTCTATAGACCTCGGATTGACGCGCCGTTTTTTTTGTTGGATTCCTTATTCAAAGGGCTTCAATGTGGTATATTGATGTGTCAGATTTGCATTTGAAATTAGTGAGTTATGACTCTAGACGTGGAAGGGTTGGGACTACATCTACTTCCTAAAAGGCATATGTTCCGGTTTCTGTCGTTTTATGCCACTCTTCATATGTGTGAGTTTTAAACTATTATAGAAAGGTTCTACAAGGTATTATCATGCTAACCGAGGTCAGATTAACATGGTGTCCAGTGTATAAATTGCATATCTTGTATCTGAGCATTACATGATGTCTTTTAATGGCTTAAAAGTGATTAACACATTTAAAATCTATAATTACATGAACGATATTCTAATTGCTCTCCTAATGACGTGATCATTCATGCAACTTATGATTTACTCTTCTTACTATTCTAGCTTGACTAAAGTGATAATTTTGTTGCCATAAAAATCTTGCAAACCATGATTTGTAGTTTCATGTCATGCCATCATTTTAAGTACATTCCGTGAGTTGAGACCGATGCTTTTTGATTTGAGACACGCGTACATCCCTACATACTTACGCGTCTAGGCAGCCTTTTCTTGGGAAATTGGAAACTCTCTACCAGTTATTCCGAATCGGTAGACTAGTGACCTTTTCTCCAAGGCCTCCGTAAATCTCCTCTGACCATGGATTCCCACATGGCCGACGAGTTGGTTGTACCATTGAAGTTCCTTGGAGATAGAGTGCACTTCCTTTCTCTTCTTGATCTCGTGAGTGTGACTTACAAACTAGACTAAAGCCATTAATGTAAAGATTGAACGAAAGTATAAATCATACCGTTATGCTGCCGAATTTATCTCTTGACCATTGTTCTCATGAAATCATGTTCAATTTAATTATTACTTCTTCTCATCATCATCATGAACATGACATTACACATGCTTACTTATTGAAACTCTCATTGGCCATTATTAATGACTGTGGGTATCTACATTTAAAAATTTACATGAGATGCTGACAGGGCACGACGTGTGTCCAAGGGCTCCAATCTAGCCCGAATGACGGCGAGTCATAGATATACTGTTAACCATGGGGTATAATGATTACTGGCGTTGCATCTGCGCTGGGAGTCTTGCTTGCTTGTTGAATGATAGATACAATACCACATACACGTGTCCTGGTGTACATTCTTGATGGATCTTTTCTCGGTGTACATTAGTGTCTACGTGCCAGATTAGTGTTACTTGATCTTGCTCGTACAATCTTGCTTGCTTGCTTGCGTGATATGGCCATCCTGCATTTAATGGAATTAGTGATATCCTGCATTCTTGACATCAATTGAAATCTTGCGTGCTCGTATAAAGTGATCTATTTCTAGTTCTATCTCGTCACCTTGTTCACAACTCTTGTTCTACCATAATCACTCTCTCTAGCTTGTTTCATGTATCGTGTTTTAATGAGTTTTATTCGCACATGCATATCATGACATTCATCGTGCTTACCTAGTTCTAAAATGCTAATCACTTATATCATTGCCCGCACATTGAGATATAAATCCTACTGGGCTAGTTTGCTCATCCCCTACTTTTACCCAATCTAGGTGACTATGAAGTTCAAGAGGAAGATCAAGTCGAGGATGGGAATGCGTCCGAGTGATGAGCGTTCCAATTATGAGTCTACTTATAGTTGGTTTATTTTGAGCGTTAGATTCTTGTAGTAGGAAGTGAGGTATCATGTACTTTTGCTTTATTGAGTCTTAGTCCTGTAATAGTTTCTACTTTGAATACAAAAAGTTCAGATTTGAATACAATTTATATTGAGTTCAACATATGGGCCCTATTATGATGTTGTGTTGATACACATTTAGTGCGTGCTAGCTAGAGGCTTATTTGCCGACTGTTCACGTCTCGAGATATCGACTCGAATTATTCGAAATAATATCTGCTGCGTAATTCTCGGGACGTGACAGTTTAGTGGTATCAGAGCCTAGGAATACCAAATAGGATATATGTCTCAGGAATAGGAGATACCTATGGAACCTAGGTCATGGGAATTAAATACAATACCTGGTGAGAATGGGTAGAGACTGGGAATATGTTAGCAAGAATTAAACACTCCTACCCATTGACTTTTATAATGTATCTAGAGACATTAATTGGTTTCCATCCTTTTCTCAGGAACCCTCATAACTCTTACACTCAACTGCAATGGCTCGCAACCAATGGCAAGTTATGCAAGAAACCGTGGCTGGACTGACCCAGGCATTACAAAATGTAGTTCAGGCTGGAAATCAGGCTGGAGCTGCAAGGAATGGAGCCGGTGATCTGCACCGGAATTTTAGGAGTTTGAACCCTCCTCGTTTCTCGAGATCCTCTGATCCGGACGAGGCAGAGAATTGGCAAGAGGAGATAGAAAGGATTTCCAGGTGATGCAATGCACTAATAGAGAGAAAGTGGTACTGGCCACTTTCCAATTTACTAAAGATGCTCGAGCATGGTGGAAGGCCACCTCGGCCGACCTACCAAATGTGGCTGAACTGGAGTGGGCCGGATTCCTGGAGATATTCCGAGGAAAGTATTTCTCTGAGAGAGTCAAGGAGAAGAAGGCAACAGAGTTTGCCGCACTAAAACAGAAAGGGATGTCCGTGGCTGAGTATGAGGCTCAGTTCGCACGACTTGCTGTGTATGCCCCACATTTGGTGGGAACGGAAAGATTAAAGGCTAACCGTTTCATGGACGGGCTCAGGCCCATGTTCATTGAAAGGCTCGGACCACACAATATTCAAAATTACGCTGAGATGGTCCAAAGAGCTCAGCTGGTAGAAGACACCATGGCCAAAGTGGGGGGCATGAGGGGCAAGGACAACTCCAAGCCGGTCTTCATCAAGAAGGGAGCACCTAATATTGCTCCAACCTTTCGTAACAACAACGTCCACAACAACAACAAGAGGCCGAATGCCGGAAGAGATGCCGCGGGAGACAAAAGAGTCAAAATAGAAGGTAGGCAGTTGGCTGAGAACTGCAAATTCTGTGATAAACCAGGACACCGAGCTGAGGAATGCTGGAAGAAGCTCGGGGCATGCTTGAGATGTGGTGGTCGTGACCACCGTATTCCTGACTGTCCAATGATGAAGGACCAGCCAGGTAGAGCTCAGAATGCACCACGGCGTCAGGGACGCCTTAATGCTGTCATAGAAGCCGACCTACCCGAGGAAGGGGGTATGGTGGAAGGTACCATTTCCATACACTCTCAACCTGCATTTGTGCTTATTGATACTGGAGCTGCTTATTCATTTATTTCCACCACATTTGCTGCAACTCTACCTGTCAAACCTGTCCCCTTGAAATCCAAGATCACTGTAGCCTCTCCACTAGGCTCAGAATCTGAACCACTCACTACTTTCCGAAATGTGAAACTATAATTGGAGGGCACAATCTCCCTGCCGACCTTATCTGTTTAGACATGAAGGGTTATGATGCCATTTTGGGTGTCGATTGGCTAATTGAATATGATGCCGATGTAAACTGTCGCCATAGGAGGGTCACTTTTAAAAGACCAAACCTTCCAACTCTATCACTACTTGGCACCCGTTATCACAAACACCCTATCTTGATATCCTCCTTAAAGGCTTCTAAGCTGATCAACCAGGGTTGTGATGCTTTCCTAGTTTCCGTCTTGGCAACTGAAAAGAAGAAACCGACCCTAGAAGACATTCCAATAGCCAGGGACTATCCTGATGTATTTCCAGAGGAATTACCTGGTATACCACCTGAGCGGGAGGTAAACTTCACCATTGAGTTACTCCCTGGGGCAGCCCCTGTTTCGAAAGCCCCGTACCGCATGTCCCCTGTTGAATTGCAGGAGTTGAAGAGACAGATCCAAGAATTGCTAGATCAAGGTTTTATCAGGCCTAGCACATCCCCGTGGGGAGCACCAGTGCTATTTGTCAGAAAGAAGGACGGGACAATGAGGCTATGCATTGATTACCGTCAGTTAAACCAGTTGACAATAAAGAATAAGTATCCACTGCCCCGCATCGACGAGCTGTTTGACCAGATCTCCGGTGCACAATATTTCTCTAAGATAGATCTAAGATCAGGCTACCATCAACTAAGAATAAAGGAGGAGGATATTAACAAGTCTGCATTCCGGAGTAGATACGGTCACTATGAGTTCATGGTCATGCCGTTTGGTTTAACAAATGCTCCAGCGGCTTTCATGCAGCTTATGAACAATGTTTATAGGCCATACTTGGACCAGTTTATAGTGGTGTTCATTGATGACATCCTCATTTAATCCAAATCCAAGGAAGAACATGAAGAACACTTGAAGGTTGCTCTGCAAGTGCTCAGAGATAACCAACTCTATGCCAAACTTAGTAAGTGTGAATTCTGGATGGAGGAAGTCTCCTTCCTTGGTCACATCATATCCAAGGAGGGAATCTCCGTGGATCCATCTAAGGTGGAGGCGGTAAAGAACTGGGAAAGGCCGACAACGGTGTCAGAGATTAGGAGCTTTCTGGGGTTAGCCGGTTATTATCGTCGCTTCATTAAGGATTTCTCAAAGATAGCTGTACCATTGACCAGGCTTACCAGGAAGGAGAATCTGTTCGCATGGACTGATGAATGTGAAGAAAGTTTCAGGGCATTGAAAGAGCACCTTACCTCAGCACCCGTACTGACCCTACCAGTTGCTGGGGGTAGTTTTGAAGTATACACCGATGCATCTGGGATCGGCCTTGGCTGTGTGCTGATGCAAAATGGGAAAGTTATATGCTACGCGTCCAGACAATTGAAGAAGCACGAGGACAATTATCCTGTACATGATCTGGAGCAGGCTGCTGTAGTCTTCGCCTTGAAGATATGGCATCATTATCTATATGGTGAGAAATTCATTGTGTTCTGACCATAAAAGCTTGAAGTATCTGTTTTCGCAGTAGGACTTGAATATGAGACAACGGAGGTGGTTGGAGTATCTCAAAGACTTCGACTTCACGATCCAATATCATCCAGGAAAAGCAAATGCTGTGGCAGATGCTCTAAGCAAAAAGCCAATGATTACATTGTCAAGTTTAATGGTAGATGAATGGAAGTTATTAGAAGACTTCGCCAAGTTAAATATTGATGCTGACATCAAAGAGAATGGATGCTTTGTTGCTAGTGTTAGAGCACAACCCACACTATTGGAGGACATCGTAACACTCCAAGACAATGACCCTGTACTTGTGGAGATTAAGGCTAATCTGGACCAGAGGCCGGATTTCTCATTAACTGAAGATGGAAGGCTATTGTTCCGGGATCGAGTCTGTGTACCCGACCTTGCGGAGACAAAGAAAGTGATTATGGATGAGGCTCACAAGACTAGATATACTATTCATCCTGGAACTACCAAAATGTACCAAGATTTGAAAAGAAGCTTCTGGTGGCCTAATATGAAGAGAGAGGTGGCAGAATATGTCGCCCATTGTTTAACATGTCAAAGGGTCAAGGCGGAACACTTGCGACCCACAGGTAAACTCAAACCCCTAGAAATTCCGGCATGGAAATGGGAAGGTATAGGGATGGACTTTATTTTCAGACTACCCAAATCTAGAAGTGGATTCGATGGTATCTGGGTTATAGTCGACCGCTTAACTAAGTCGGCTCACTTCTTGCCAGTGAAGAATAAGTGGTCAGTAGATGTTCTAGCCGCATTGTATGTAAAGGAAATAGTCAGATTACATGGAGTACCGGTGTCTATCGTGTCTGATAGAGACCCTAGGTTCACATCCCACTTTTGGAAAGGACTGCATTACTCCTTGGGATCTAAACTAAACTTTAGCACGACTTTCCATCCACAGACAGATGGTCAGACGGAGAGAACCAACCAAGTCATTGAAGATATGCTTAGAGCATGTGTCCTAGATTTTGGAGGTAGCTGGCACGAACACTTATCTCTGGTGGAGTTCGCTTACAATAATAGCTATCAAGCTAGCATTCAAATGGCACCATTTGAAGCACTCTATGGCAGGAGTTGCCGATCTCCAATATGCTGGTTTGAAGTTGGCGAAAAACAAATGTTAGGACCAGAGATGATAAGGGAAACCACATAGAAGGTAAAGCTTATTAAAGAAAGAATGGCAGTGGCGCAGCAAAGACAAAAGGCATATGCAGATAACAGAAGGAGAGACCTGGAGTTTCAGGTGGGTGAACATGTATTCTTAAAGGTGTCTCCAGGCCGTGGGATCAGGCGTTTTGGCATTAAGGGCAAGTTGTCACCAAGGTTTGTCGGGCCTTTCGAATCCTCGAAAGAGTCGGCGAGGTGGCATATTGTCTTGCTTTACCACCACAAATGGACGGAATACACAATGTGTTCCACATATCCATGTTGAAAAAGTATGTACGAGACCCATGGCATGTCATAGAATACGAGCTTCTGGAGTTCAACAAAGACGGAACATATCAAGAGAAGCCAATTAAGATCGTGGACCGGGAACTGCGCCAACTAAGGAACAAGGTTATTCCACTAGTAAGGGTTAGATGGAATCAACGCATGGATGAGGACGACACGTGGGAAACCGAGGAAGCAATGCGCAAAAGATATCCGGAGTTATTCACAAGTAAGTACGCCTCACTTGTACGATAATTTTCTATACATGAATTTGGGAACCAAATTCTCTTAAGTGGGGGAGGGTGTAGCACCCCGTGAATTTTAATTCAAAGTAAATGGAAATAAATAATTTCCCTAATATCAGAGTATTTAAAACATACGTATCATTATCGTATGTGCTAAAACACATCGGAAAATTCTGTAAAAATTATAAATCAACCCTAAATATTATTACTAAATGTTTCAAAAAGAAATTTGTGCCAAGAAAAATCAGATCATCCAAGTCTAAAGTGTTTCGCGACTTATTATAGTAATTCATGAATAAGTCGTAAAATCATTATCACACGCACGTGGATGAGTTAGAAAATTAAATAAAAATTATATATGGACTTCAAATAATATCCTCTAACGACTCATCAAGGAATTTGGTTCAATAAAAATCATTTGGGTTAGGTTTAAGAGTTATTGCGACCGATTATCTAAATAAGGAAACAAGTCAGAAAACCGTTAACACGGAAATACGACGCAATCAAAAATTAAATAAAAGTGTTGGGGAGACTTCCAACATTATATATTGATGACCCATTATCATAATTGGGCCAATGGGCAACATTTGGCCCAAAAATCAAATAAAGCTAGAAAATACATAGAAATTCGTAACCATAAATAAGCTGAAATTAAAAAGAGGCAATTAGAGTTGAATTGAGATGCAATCATGCATTCATGGCAACCCAAATTCGTGCCTAACTATGAGGGGAGGTTTCCTAATGCCTCACACACACAAAGGGAGTAAGAAATCATCAAAAATAGGAAACCAACATGCCAATCCCGAAACCCTCCTTTCCTAGTTATAATAGGACTCCTAAACACCATGGTTACTTAAATACTCTTCACCCAAACCCTAGGGATGAGTTTAGAACTTGCTGGAGTCGTGTGGAGGAGTTCTTGGTGGCTGGGGAGCAGAAGATCATCCACACCAAGCCGTTCTTCTTCCCCTTCTCGTCTACTGCGACCTGCACAAACCACCCTCTTGAAGTCGACCAAAGGTGAGTCAAACCTAAACCAAACATTGCAAGGCCTATACCCCTGGAAAGAGGGTCAAGTCTACGTTCTAACCCAAGTGGAATGCCCAAATTCCATGCAGTATACACGGAGTAGTAAGCGTTTTCCTCCAAGTGGTCTGAACACAAGTTTTCTGGAAAAATGGAACTTCTTCAACCCATAAGGTAGGTTTTCTCGGGCCAAACCTTAACATATCCTATACCAATGTGTATAGCATCAAGTTAACTTTCATTTCCCACTCATTTCATCATTTTCCATTTAGTACATCATGAGTTATAGGCGTTTTGCCAAAGTCGCGCCTGTCAGGGTCCTTTCCTATTCAAGTCGATTTATCATACATCTTGAGGTTGTTTAAAATTATTTACAAATCATAGTTCGCACCTATTTCATGTTCCCTACAACTTTTATGTTGAGACTTTTGTCTAAATGTCATTAGTTAGAGAGTTATAAGCGTCGTAAGAAAGCCGCTACAGGAAATTGCATTTTCGGGTTGCACTTCCTTTTTCATTCTTCATATTTTTTCATGAGATTCGAGATCGAATTAGATCAAACCACAACATCAAAGTTCTTCTACTAGATGTTGTTGACAATTTTCATGTTGAAAGTTTTATCCCAAAAGCACTAGATTAGGAGTTATAAGCCGTATAAGTTCCCTATATCAACCCAGTCCAAGTATGAGTCGAACTGGGTGTATTTGGCAACCCAAAACCCCTCTCCAGAAGGCGACGTATCGTCCTGTCGCCTTCAGAACGCGACTGGTTTCGTGTCGCGACCTGGCCTCTGCGCAGTGCTCGCTTAAATGGCTGTAACGTTTTCTATAGACCTCGGATTGATGCGCCGTTTTTTTTGTTGGATTCCTTATTCAAAGGGCTTCAATGTGGTATATTGATGTGTCAGATTTGCATTTGAAATTAGTGAGTTATGACTCTAGACGTGGAAGGGTTGAGACTACATCTACTTCCTAAAAGGCATATGTTCTGGTTTCTGTCGTTTTATGCCACTCTTCATATGTGTGAGTTTTGAACTATTATAGAAAGGTTCTACAAGGTATTATCATGCTAACCCGAGGTCAGATTAACATGGTGTTCAGTGTGTAAATTGCATATCTTGTGTCTGAGCCTTACATGATGTCTTTTAATGGCTTAAAAGTGATTAACACATTTAAAATCTATAATTACATGAACGATATTCTAATTGCTCTCCTAATGACGTGATCATTCATGCAACTTATGATTTACTCTTCTTACTATTCTAGCTTGACTAAAGTGATAATTTTGTTGCCATAAAAATCTTGCAAACCATGATTTGTAGTTTCATGTCATGCCATCATTTTAAGTACATTCCGTGAGTTGAGACCGATGCTTTGTGAATTGAGACACGCGTACATCCCTACACACTTACACGTCTAGGCAGCCTTTTGTTGGGAAATTGGAAACTCTCTACCGGTCATTCCGAATCGGTAGACTAGTGACCTTTTCTCCAAGGCCTCCGTAAATCTCCTCTAACCATGGATTCCCACATGGCCGACGAGTTGGTTGTACCATTGAAGTTTCATGGAGATAGAGTGCACTTCCTTTCTCTTCCTGATCTCGTGAGTGTGACTTACAAACTAGACTAAAGCCATTAATGTAAAGATTGAACGAAAGTATAAATCGTACCGTTATGCTGCCGAATTTCAATTTAATTATTACTTCTTCTCATCATCATCATGAACATGACATTACACATGCTTACTTATTGAAACTCTCATTGGCCATTATTAATGACTGTGGGTATCTACATTTAAAAATTTACATGAGATGTTGACAGGGCACGACGTGTGTCCAAGGGCTCCAATCTAGCCCCAATGACGACGAGTCATAGATATACTGTTAACCATGGGGTATAATGATTACTGGCGTTGCATCTGTGCTGGGAGTCTTGCTTGCTTGTTGAATGATAGATACAATACCACATACACGTGTCCTGGTGTACATTCTTGATGGATCTTTTCTCGGTGTACATTAGTGTCTACGTGCCAGATTAGTGTTACTTGATCTTGCTCGTACAATCTTGCTTGCTTGCTTGCGTGATATGGCCATCCTGCATTTAATGCAATTAGTGATATCCTGCGTTCTTGACATCAATTGAAATCTTGCGTGCTCGTACAAAGTGATCTATTGCTAGTTCTATCTCGTCACCTTATTCACAACTCTTGTTCTACCATAATCACTCTCTCTAGCTTGTTTCATATATCGTGTTTTAATGAGTTTTATTCGCACATGCATATCATGACGTTCATAGTGCTTACCTAGTTCTAAAATGCTAATCACTTATATCATTGCCCGCACATTGAGATATAAATCCTACTGGGCTAGTTTGTGATGACCAAACTGTCCCCATAATAAATATTTCCATTTATTTATATATTAATTTTGATGATTAACAAAATAACACTAATGGATTTCTTGAGCCTTGAGAACAGGAAGCAAAAGAAAAATGAAAGATCAAGACAATCTGGTAAGTCCCATCATTTCTATCCAAGTCCCTGTAACGACTTCTTTGATAAGCAGATCGACTTCCTCCTTGACCGGAACGCTCAAATCGTTACCGTATCGATTTCTTTAGAACTCGCAACGACTCTCTAGCCGTAACGACTTCTTTAGACCTCGTAACGATTTCTTTAGAACTCGCAACGACTCTCTAGCCGTAACGACTTCTTTAGACCTCGTAACGATTTCTTTAGAACTCGCAACGACTCTCTAGCCGTAACGACTTCTTTAGACCTCGTAACGATTTCTTTAGAACTCGCAACGACTCTCTAGCCGTAACGACTTCTTTAGACCTCGTAACGATTTCTTTAGAACTCGCAACGACTCTCTAGCCGTAACGATTTCTTTACAATTCATAACGATTTCGTGTAACGATTTCTTTACAACTCAATTCATAACGATTTCGTGCAACGATTTCTTTACAACTTGATAGTCATAACGATTTCGCGTAACGACTTCTTTATTAGTCATAACGATTTCGCGTAACGACTTCTTTATTAGTCATAACGATTTCGTGTAACGACTTCTTTATTAGTCATAACGATTTCGCGTAACGACTTCTTTATTAGTCATAACGATTTCGCGTAACGACTTCTTTATTAGTCATAACGATTTCGCGTAACGACTTCTTTATTAGTCATAACGATTTCTTGCAACGATTTCTTTAGAACTCGCAACGACTTGCCTGTTGTAACGGCTTCATAAGTTATCACAACGATTTCTTTACAGTTCATAACGACTTGCTATAATTCTTAACGATTTCATAAGTTATGAAGTCAGCAAGATTCTTTTTATCGAATTTCTTGATACATCAGTATAATGCTTTTTAATAAGCGTTGAAAAGTCAAAGTCATATCTTGTCCGTTGACTGCTATGCATTAAATGCTCTCCGATCGTATCTCCCATGCATGCAGACAATATCTTCCATCTCTATGCTACTCTGTCTACGTACTTTTTCTTGGACAGAAAGGAGCTTTGCTATATACTGCAATATCTGTTCCATCTCAACTAACAATAGACAGTAGTCCTAGCTGTCTTCTATTTATTGATGTTATGCTTACAGATATCTGACAAGACTCTTCTGGACAACGTTGGACACAAGATACAAAGTTCTATGACATCTCTTTGGCGTGTACACCAGGATAAAAGACTGACGATCAGAAGCTTCCTCAGTAACCAGTCTAACGTACACAAGGATAAGAGACAACGGACACTTCAACGTTCGAATTTGAATCAGCAGTTTAAATAGAAGACTCAAGACGAAAAGAAAAAACATAGAGGGCGTAACATCGCTTGATTTCAGAAGAAGAAAGAAATCCATCTCTCACAATCTTTAGAACTTTGAAGAAGAGCGAAGCCTCCACTCAAAACCTGGTTCTAAGCTCTTAGCTCTCTGTGCTCAAAAGGAATCCTCTCATTTGTAAGAGCCTGTGTGGTCCTTGGAGAGAAAAACCTTGTTAAATCTCTTTCTCTCTCGGGGGCTTAGGAGCTTCAGGTTGTAGCTGGTCAAGCTAGAATCTGAAGCCTGTTTTCACAACCTTTTTCTGATTAGTTTGTGTTCCCTTCTGGACGAAGGAAGACCTGGTGGTATCCAGGGTGGTTGTTGTTCCCTTCTGGACGAAGGAAGACCTGGTGGTATCCAGGGTGGTTGTTGTTCCCTTCAGGCTGAAGGAAGACCAGTTGAGGCTGGGTGTAAGGATCCTTAAGGGGGATTGTACCCTTAATAGTAAAATCCTGAGGTATTGCTCAGGGACTGGACGTAGGTCTCCTGTGGAGAGGAGTTCCGAACCAGGATAAAATCCTTGTGTCTTGTGGATGTGTTTTGTGTGATTGTTATCTTGTTTGTTCTAACTCTAACCCTGTTATTAAGGTGTGCAATCTTTTCAGTAAACAGGTTTTAATCAAAGATCGAAGTTTTATTAACCCATTCACCCCCCCCCCCCCCTCTGGGCTAGCTAGCTGGGCAACAAGTGGTATCAGAGCATTGCCGTTACGCCAAAACTCGAGTTGTTGTGTAAGGATACCATCATTCCTTATAACCCACCACAGGGTACAGTCCCCCTGCTGGACAACTCAGCAACACCCGCAGGCAGGTCCACACTCGGACCTAGGCATGACTTGGCCAACCCGGCCTCCGCCACACCCTCATTCTCAGGTCGCCCCAGGGTGAGACGCTGGCACGCGCACCTGCCTCGCAGCATGCCGCCCAACAATCTCCCCCCCAGTGGCACCCCTGGGAATCGAACCCGCGACCTTCTCTGATACCAGGTATATAGGATCTCAGGCATTGCCGTTACGCCAAAACTCGAGTTGTTGTGTAAGGATACCATCATTCCTTATAACCCACCACAGGGTACAGTCCCCCTGCTGGACAACTCAGCAACACCCGCAGGCAGGTCCACACTCGGACCTAGGCATGACTTGGCCAACCCGGCCTCCGCCACACCCTCATTCTCAGGTCGCCCCAGGGTGAGACGCTGGCACGCGCACCTGCCTCGCAGCATGCCGCCCAACAGTTTGCTCATCCCCTACTTTTACCCAATCTAGGTGACTATGAAGTTCAAGAGGAAGATCAAGTCGAGGATGGGAATGCGTCCGGGTGATGAGCGTTTCAATTATGAGTCTACCTATAGTTGGTTTATTTTGAGCATTAGATTCTTGTAGTAGGAAGTGAGGTATCATGTACTTTTACTTTATTGAGTCTTAGTCCTGTAATAGTTTCCACTTTGAATACAAAAAGTTGAGATTTAAATACAATTTATATTGAGTTCAACATATGGGCCCTATTATGATGTTGTGTTGATACACATTTAGTGCGTGCTAGCTAGAGGCTTATTTTCCGACTGTTCACTTCTCGAGATATCGATTCAAATTATTCGAAATAATATCTGCTGCATAATTCTCAGGACGTGACAATGCTAGTCCAACATCTACA
Source organism: Colocasia esculenta (assembly GCA_014218235.1). NCBI lineage: Eukaryota > Viridiplantae > Streptophyta > Magnoliopsida > Alismatales > Araceae > Colocasia > Colocasia esculenta. The sequence goes on along the minus strand of CM024766.1, from coordinate 36,419,369 downwards.
CCTATGGCCACCCGTACTATTCATTTAGTTCTTTCCACTCCTATTTTCCTTCCACGGTTGTTATAACTCCATCTTAATCCTCCAGATGAACTATGGTATAATTACTAGATTATTCCTTTCTAATTTCTCCTTAATGATCTCCCCCACTTAGAAATGTCCTCATAAGAAAAGCATCTTAAGATCAGTCTAGGGGTTTAATAATCATACCTCCTTCCGGAAGCTCCGCTTGCGTTATTGCATTCACACGTCCTTGATGCTTTACCACTCCTTGGTTCCTTCCAGCTTGGTCTTTTAGCATGGGACAGTTCGGTATACGATGCTCATGACTCCCACATCGCAGGCAAGCCCCGGCCTTCTTCCAGCACTTGTCCGCTTGGTGCCCAGGCTTGTTGCAAAATTTACAATATTCCACCGTCATTGTTCCTTCTACTTTGATCTTTTTCTCCATGCCATAGTCCTTCCCAGTGGTTGGCCTTTTGTTGTTGTTGTAGTGGTTGTTATTATTGTTGTTGTGGAAAGTTCCAGTTGTATCGACTGATCCTCTTTTTATAGAGGTCGACTTTGAAATGTCTGTCCCCTTTATGCCTTCCACCTTAGCCATAGTGTCTTCTACCAGTTGAGCTCTTTGGACCATCTAAGTGTAGGTTTGGATGTTGTGTGGTCTGAGATTTTCAATGATCATGGGCCTGAGCCCGTCTATGAACCGATTTGCCTTCAGTCTTTCTGTGCCCACCAGATGTGGGGCATACACGGCCAGCCATGTGAACTGAGCTTCATACTCCGCTACAGACATTCCCTTCTGCTTCAGTGTGGAAAATTCCGCCGCTTTCTTCTCCTTCACTCTTTCAGAGATATATTTTCCACGAAATATCTCCAGGAATCCAGCCCACTACAGTTCGCCAACATTAGGCAAGTGGGCCGATGTGGCCTTCCACCATGCTCGGGCATCCTTAGTGAATTGAAAAGTGGCCAATACCACCTTCTCCCTGTTAGTGCATTGCATGACTTGGAAGATCCTTTCTATCTCCTCCCGCCAGTTCTCTGCTTCGTCCGGATCAGGGGATCTAGAGAAGCGAGGGGGGTTCAAACTCCTAAAGTTGCAGTGTAAATCACCCGCTCCATTCCTAGTAGCAGCAACAGCCTGATTTCCTGCCTGAACCACATTTTGTAAAGCCTGAGTCAATCTAGCCACGATTTCTTGCATAGCTTGCCACTCGTTGCGAGCCATTACAGTTGAGTGTAAGAGTTATGAAGGTTCCTGAGAAAAGGATGGAAACCAAATAATGTCTCTAGATACATTATCAGAGTCAATGGGTAGGAGTGTTTTGTTCATTCTATCATATTCCCAGTCTCTACCCATTCTCACCAGGTACTATATTTAATTTCTATGACCTAGGTTCCATAGGTATCTCCTAATCATGAGACATATCCTATTTGGTTTTCCTAGGCTCTGATACCACTAAACTGTCATGTCCCGAGAATTATGCAGTGGATATTATTAATTCAGGAAATAATTCGAGTCGATATCCCGAGACGTGAACAGTCGGCAAATAAGCCTCTAGCTAGCACGCACTAAATGTATAACAACATACATCATCATAGGGCCCAAATATTGAACTCAACTAATCTTGTATTCAAATCTCAACTCATTGTATTCCAAATGGGAACTATTACAGGACTAAGACTCAATAAAAAGAAAAGTACATTTTATTCCTCACTTCCTACTACACGTTCTAACACTCAAAATAAACTAACTATAGATAGACTCATATTTGGAATGCTCATCACTCGGACGCATCCCCATCCTCGACTTGTTCCTCCTCTTGAACATCATAGTCACCTAGATTGGGTAAAAGTAGGGGATGAGCAAACTAGCCCAGTAGGATTTATATCTCAATGTGCGGGCAATGATATAAGTGATTAGCAATTTAGAACTAGGTAAGCATGATGAATGTCATGATATGCATGTACGAATAAAACTCATTAAAAACATGATACATGAACAAGCTAGATAGAATGATCATGATAGAACAAGATCTAGAAGGATATAACAAGATAGAACTAGCAATAGGTCACTTTGTACAAGCACGCAAGATTTCACTTGATGTCAAGAACACAAGATATCACTAATTGTATTAAATACAGGATGGCCATATCACGCAAGCAAGCAAGAAGGCACGAGCACGATCATGTAACACTAATTAGGCACGTAGACACTAATGTACACCAAGAAAAGATCCATCAAGAATGTACACCAGGACAAGTGTATGTGGTTATTGTATCTATCATTCAACACACATGCACGACTCCCAGCGTAGATGCAACGCTAGTAATCATTATATCCCATGGTTAACAATGTATTTATGAGTCTCCGTCATTGGGGCTAGATTGGAGCCCTTGGACACTCGCCATGCCCGGTCAGCATCTCACTTAAATTTTAAATGTAGATACCCACAGTCATTAATAATGGCCAATGAGAGTTTCAATAAGTAAGCATGTGTAATGTCATGTTCATGATGATGATGAAAACAAGTAATAAGTAAATTGAACATGATTTCATGAGAACAATGGTCAAGAGATAAATTTGGCAGCATAACGGTATGATTTACACTTTAATTCAATCTTTACATTAATGGCTTTAGTCTAGATTGTAAATTACACTCACGAGAACAAGATGAGAGAGGAAGTGCACGCTATCTCGAGGGAACTTCCATGGTACAACCAACTCGTCGGCCATGTGGGAATCCATGGTCAGAGAATATTTACGGAGGCCTTGGAGAAAAGGTCGCTAGTCTACCGATTCGAAATGACCGGTAGAGAGCTTCCAATTTCCCAAGAAAGGGCTGCCTAGATGTGCAAGTGTGCAGTGATGTACGCATCTCAATCCACAATCCATCGGTTTCAAACTAACGGAAAGCACTTAACATGATGGCATGCAATAAACAATGCATTTAACTACACATGGGTTTGCAAGATTTTAAGATAATAATTATCATTTTAATCAAGCCAGAATAGTAACAAGAGTGAATCATAATTTGCATGAATGATCACATCATTAAGAAAGTAATTAGAATAATGTTTGTGTACTTAAAGCCTTTTAAATGAGTTAAACACTTTTAAGCCATTAAACAGATATCATGAAATGATCAGACTCAAGACATGCAAATTACACACTAAATATCATGTTAAACATGTTGGGTTGAGTGTGAAAACAAGTCATTTCCCCTCATATTTTGATGATGACAAGCTGTGATTTTAATGCATAAAAATTGGAACATGTGAAATACATCACCTGAATTACCAATATTCAAAAAACATGTTTCCAAGCACATTTATCATTTATATTCATGATAATACATTTAACTAATGATTTATGTGTTATTTTCTCAGGGACAAACATTTTCTTGCAAAGGTAGTGTCGACACAACCATCAATGGTGTCGACACAATGGCTCAGAGCAAAGGCAGAAATGTGAAGAAAAGATCAACTAGTGTCGACACTAGTCCAGGGCAGGTCGACAATAGAGACAGATCACAGAGAACTATGTTAACAGGCTTCCATCTCAGGTCGACACTAAATCAGATAGTGTCGACGCTAGAGAGCCTTCCCAGAAGGCCTGTTGTTTAGATAGCTAAACCAGGTCGACACCAAATGCAGGCAGGTCGACACTAGATGGCTCTCTCAGAAGGCCTATTTTTCAGATGGCCAAAGCAGGTCGACACGAGATGATATCAGGTCGACACTAGAGAGCCTTCCCAGAAGGCCTGTTTTGCTGTCTGGGACATGGTGTCGACACTGGATCATCTCAAGTCGACACTAGAGACCTCTCCCAGGGAATTGATTTTCCAGTTTGGGACAGTGTGTCGACACACCTCATGGGCAAGTCGACACACTCCAGAATCTCTGTGACTTAAACTTTATCCTAGACATGTGGCACCCTAGGGAATTGTTGGATTAGCCTTGGATCGTGTGCCCACGACCCCCAAGGGTACATTTGGACTATTAGGGGTATAAATACCCTCCTATTGGCCATCCAACATGTAAGAACCCTTTCAGAGCCTCCCAGAAGTCCCATTGGCAGCTAGAAGGTTTCTCCTCCCTGTTCTTGTCTTCCTGGTGCTTCCTCAAGCCAAATTCTCATCTGTTCAAGCATGAGAAGTGGAGATTGATCATTGAAGAAGCAATTAGATCACCTCAAGGAAGCAGATCAAGTAGAAGCCGACTTCTGTGAAGAATTCAAGGAAGATCCTGAAGATCAAATTGCAGAGCATCGCCCAGGAACTTCCAGAGATCAAAGCACTTCACAATTCGACCTTCTACAAGGGAGTACATCTGAAGAGAAAAGATTATCAATACAATTCTCATTTTCCTTTTCTCTTCTGAGTGATTCTGAGATTGTGCATGGGTTGTTGCATGAGTCTCATGAATTAACTCTTATTGGACTAGATCTGTTGCAAGAGGATCTGAGTCTTGTATTTTTCTAGCAAGTTTTTTGTGAGCCTGTGTGCTCAGGAGTTTGTGAGTCGTCGTACTCACTGTGTGGTTTGAGCCGTCATGCTCAATTTGGAGTCGTCGTACTCTGGTTGTTGTTTGAGCCGTCGTGCTCAGTTTGGAGTCGTCGTGCTCCAGGTGTTTCTTAAGTCGTCGTGCTCAAGGGTGGTTGGAGTCGTCGTGCTCCAGGTGTTTCTTGAGTCGTCGTGCTCAAGGGTGTTTGGAGTCGTCATGCTCCTGTATGAGTTGTACTCAGGGTTTTTGAGTAGTGTGGCCTCACTGTGTGAGGGGTGGACGTAGGAGTCACTGGAGGTGATTTCCGAACCACCTAAAAAATCCTCTGTGCATTGGTTTGATTTGTGGTTTGCCTTTGTATCTCGCTAGATGCATGCATAGGGATTTCGTTCACACTACTAATTAATTGGCTCACACTCAAATCACACTTCAGATCAGTAAATTGATTGGGTAATTTGATCTCTGATTCGAAGTAATTTTAAATTGCTTAAGCTTCCGCGTTAATTGGTATTAGATCTATTCAACCCCCCCCCTTCTAGATCTGATCCATCCACCCATCCGTTCCTAACAATTGGTATCAGAGCGGGTTAATGTATGTTACTGATCTGATTTGATTGCTTCTGGCTGATCTCTGTGTTAATTGCTTGAACTGTGTGCTTAATCGCTCTGATTCCTCCTTTTGGCATTAGAGCAGATTAACCACTCTAATTGTTAGATCTAATTCCTTGTCACATTGATTCACTGTGATTAGATCTAATAGTCTTTTGTGAGTCTTGGTATAATGGCAAATCTATTTAATCTGCATGAATCTCCTGTTATAATTTCAGAGAAATCACTAGTCTAACCTTCATCAAGTTTTTCAAAGGAAGCACAAAGAAAAGGAGCAAAAGAAATTCACAAGTACTTTATGGCAAAGAGGAGCCTCAATGAATCCAGAAAATCAACCATTCATAAGGTTTTGGCTCTAACAGCACATTCTAAGAGCTCAGAGCATTCTTCATCCTCTTCAGAACACAAGAGTTCAAATGGGTCTAAAAGGTCAGGTAAATCAACTCCAGATCCATTTGTGTATTCTAATTCTGATTCTGATGAAGATGAAAGTATGTCTTATGCTGAGTTGATTAAATTCTGTGAAAAGATACAAAGTCTTAATGTACAACTGAACACTAAAAATAAAGACTTGAAAAAGACTTTAAAACATTGCCATAAAGAAAGTGAAAACTTGAGAAATACACTTGAATTGCACCAGAATAATGATAAGACTCTTTCAGAAGAAAATGATAATTTGAAAAATGAAGTTGAAAATTTAAATTCTGAAAAAGAGAATTTGGAAGATGAACTCCAAATCTGTGAAAATAACTGAATGGATTGAAAGAAAACCATGAGCTATTGAAATCAAAAGTCATTGATCTGGAAAATGAAAAAGAAGAAATGATTGATCTCAATAACAATTTCAAATTTGATAATGATCAATTAAACAAAAAAATCTCTAATATGGCTCATGATCATCAAATAAATGAAAGATGCAAACAACTTGTGAAGAAAATCATCACCTAAAAAGGAAGATTGAATGATTGTACCATGACAAACCATTGGACAATGAATGCAGCAATTTGAGTAATAAAATCGCCGATTTGGAAAAACAAATTGCTCAATTTGAAAATGAAAAGAACAAGATGAAAAATGGTTTGGATGTCATGCTAAACAAGCTTCAAATTTCAGAAAAGGAAGTAATTGCATTAAAATCTGAAAAACAGAAGCTTCAAAATGAATTGAAGAACACAAGTCTTGCTTCTGTTGAAGATAAGAAAAATAAGAACAAAACAAAATTAACAGTTGTTAAATCTGCTGCAAACAAGAACTCTTCTAAGTCTAATGAAAAGCTAGTGCAAGTTCTTGTTCAGAAACAGACAGGGAAAGAGAGGAATGCTACTGTTAAGAGGACTCATCTACTTCCTCCATCAATCCAAAAGGCTCCAAGGCAAATTCCAAATTCACATCATGACAAGAGCTACAAAAAGGTACCTCCTTCTCCTCATGGTGAGCCTCCTCACATGAAAAGGAGATTTCAGCAAATGCATACATGCCAAGGTAAGTACCAGGTAAAAAATGCTCTCATTTGCTTTAATTGTAATAAACCTGGTCATCTTGCCAAACATTGCTGGAATAGAAATCAAAATTCAATAAACATGCCAAATCAGTCCAATGCTTTCATTGTCATAAAATTGGTCATATTTCAAAGGACTGTTGGTACAGAAATGATTTTGTTGTGCATGCTCAGAAATTCCAGTCTAATGCACATGCTCATACGCATAGGAATAAACATCATGTTCATACTGAAAATGTTCAGAAATTCCATGTGTATAAGCATAGAAATGTTGCACAAAATCATTTTATTTCTGCTCATATTAAAAATCCTAAAAATAGAAAACTTCATGAAAACATAGATGCATTGGTCAAGGCAAAAAAAAATCTGGAACTAATTCTGCTCATAGTTCTATCAATGAAAGAAAGCATCTATACAAAAATTAAAAGCATTTTGGATTCAGAAATCCTTGTTACAATCTAACATTGATTTCATTGCAGGACCCAAACAAGTGTGGGTCCCAAAACCAGCTTGATCAGCAAGCTGAGAAGTCTTGCAGCCATACATTGTAAATGGACTCAAGATATTGGCTGTGCAAGACTAGAAATGACTGGAGAACACAGGTAAAATCTTTGAGAAAGAAATGAAGACTGTTCAGGTAAAATTTCTTTATCATTTCAAACTTGAATTGCTTGAATTGGAATGAATGTTTAATTTTTATCTGAACAATGAGAAATGTGTTTCAATGCTACTCCCATCAATGAACTTTATGTCATAACAATTGGAATCATGTTTATGTTATCATGCATGCCTAACTGTTCCCATGAGTCTGTGTGCACATTAACTGCTTTGACTTCTTGGTATATCAAATGATGACATGTGGAAAAACAAGTTATGCTTGTTTGGAAACTATCATTATGCGTGAGTAAAATACTCCGCCAAGTACCAAAAGTCATGTTATGCTTAAAGCTAATTGTGCTCATAATCATGTGTGAATTGCATGCTAACTTTTTCATTCCATGCACAAATTAAGGGGGAGTAAATTTGAAAAAGTGCAAATTTTTTTTTTTTAAATTGCCTGTTAATGCATGATTGATCATGTTCATATTCTTTCGGTGCAAACTACTTTGAATGAACATATTTGAATTGCTTGTATGATCATTTCAAATCATGTATATCTTATGGGAAGTGAGCCAAAAGAATCTTTGAGTGAAATGTTGGAGAAATATTCCTTCATGTCTGATTTATCATTTCTTGAGAAATGAGGTAGCAAAGAAATCATTTGAACTCCACTTCATAGAAACTGAAAAACAAGATGCTGACGTCCTCACCAAACCCCTTCCTGACAATAGATTCTCATCTTTAAGGAGAGAACTTGGTCTTTGTAAATGTCCATTTTCTTGATCTCTCTCATTGGGATTGGGTTGAGTGTTAGGCATCTTCTGAGGGGGAGTTCTTTGCATCATCATATTCATTTGCTTCCTTGATTCATACTGATCATATCTCTCTCATTTCATTTCTATTTCTTTTTGACAATGAACTCTTCAACTCACATTGTGTTGAACTTCTTGGTATATCAAATGGTGATTTGGAGAAGGACAAGTTCTGCTTGTCTGGACACTTTCACTATGCGAGAGTATATGTCTCCACCAAGTACCAAGAAATGAAAATGCAATTATTGAGGGGGAGCTTTATTGTTTAAAGAGAATCTTTCCTGATTTCAAAAACTTGCATATCTTTATTCTGATGAAAAGTGGTTGAAATCCTCATCTCAGGGGGAGCTAGAAAATTCAAATAATGTCCTTTGCAAAATTCAAAACCTTTTCTTGCATTACATCAATTTCCTTGCATGATGTCCTCATTCAGGTGTCTAGAGTCTCAAAATGATCCTTTGAGTGATCTACTATATTCATTTTTCAACTCTCACCTATATTCTTCAAAACTATAGAAATTCAGATTTCTTTCAAAGACTGAAGGATAATGTGTGCCTTGAATCTAAACATGTTTTTGTTTGCAATTGATGTTGGATATAGATGATGTCCTTTTTGTCAAAAACTCTCCAAAATTTTGTCAATTCAACAGAGCAATGGCACATGTGCTGAGAAACCGCACACCTTCACAATGAATGAAGTGCCATGTATGTCATGAGGCACTAATGCTATCTCTGTTCAAAGGGGTTCAAAATCAAAAATAAATGAAAAGCAAAACAAATATGTCCTATTCCTTTTTGATGATGACTGAGTAACTGGAAATATTGGCGTCTAAAAAACGTATATTTTCATGTCAAAAGGTCATCATTTACCCCTTTGAGACTTGATAATAGATAAATCTTTAGTATCCAGGGGCTATAGTGTGTGAAAAACATTAGTTCTTGAGTGAACAAGATGTATCTCATTTGATAGTTTGTTTCAAAAAAAAAAATGTCTATATCATTGGAAAAATGTTTTAAAAGAATCATTCTTATCCATCATCAAGTTGTTCTTAAAAAGTTGTTTACTTTCAACACACTTGATTTCAGTCTAAAAGATTTTTTTTATTTCTTTGGACTTGAAGAATATGGTAGTTTGTAGTTGATTATTCAATGTATTATATCCCTCAAATCATCATTTTATTGACTCAAGCCAATGAATGCTCATATCTTGTTGGATGTTGTGTAAATCTTGAATTGTGTTGAATTTTTGCAAAATTTAACAAATGAATTTTTTAGCCTCTTAAAAATCCTTGAAATGATTATTCCACCCATTGCTTATCATTATAAAGATGTCCCAAAGCTCACTAATTTTTCCCACACTCATATCTTAAATTTTCATTAGGCCAGGTCGACACTATCTACATCTAGTGTCGACACAGATTAGCTCAGGTCGACACTAATCTCTTCTAGTGTCGACACTGACCCCCTGCCAGAGTCTTTTTCGCTGTGGGCGCCGGTTAAGGATTTGATGTTCTTGCGTAGTAGCTTACCCTAAAACCCCTTTTTCTTCTCCAGGTCGACCCGACGGTCGTCTTCTTCCTGGAATCCGGCAGGCTTTGAATCCATCTCCTTCCACCTCTTCCCTCCTCCATTCCATCCCTGTCTGTCTTCTCTCATTCCTCACTCTCCATCCTCTCCTATTCCACTCCATGGCACCCAAGCAGGCCCCTCGCCGTGGAGCAAAGTCAAGGGCTACGGCAAGGCCCATTCCGGCGGATGTTGATCCTCCTACTGAAAGGAGAACCAAGAGGCGACATGACCCTGCAGAGCAGCCAGGGCCGTCCTCTGCATCCCCATCATCTGCTAAGAGAGGTAGGGCTTCATCTTCTGGGTGAGGTAGAGGGTCTGCCTACCCTAGGAGGAAAATTCTGGATTCCTCTCCTGAAGTCTCTGAGAAGTCAACCTCTTCATCCTCAGAGTCTTCCCAGCCTTCTAAGAGAACTCCTTCCAAACCACTTAGTGTAGGGAAGACCATTTTGAAGCCCAGAGCTGTGGACTTAGATGACAGTGAACTGAATGCTGTCTTTCCTGAAGTCCTAAACTTCTTCAAATTTCAGTCTTGGCAACCCTTTATTTCAGACTTTCGCATCATCTACCCTAGACTTGTCCAGGAGTTCTACATGCATTTGGAATGCACAGATGAGGGCTATAAGTCAAAAGTCAAAGGGATTGAAATTGATATGCCTACAGACATAGCTACCATATTCAAGATTCCAGATGAAGGAGCAGACTACCATAACTTTGAGTTCAACCTTCATGAAGCATATACCATCTTGACTGGATTGCAGGCAGATGAGTCTGATCTCAAGCAAACCCATGTCACCAAATTCAACACCAACACTTTTCCACCAGTGTTGAGGCTTACCCATCACATCCTCACCACTATCATAACACCTCAAGGTGGTGGGAGAGACAGACTCACAGACATCCAAAGGTTTGTGCTATACTGTATGAGCAAGGACATAAAGGTCAATCTCCATGTCATCATGTACCAGATCATCTCTGAGACCACTAGGGCAGATTTGCATAGATCACTTCCTTATGCAGCCCATTTGACTCAAGTCTTCAAACACTTTGGTGTGTCTCTTGAGAATGAGAAGTCTCAGAAAATTCCTAAGTCCAATATTTATTGCTTTAAGCATGTTCAAAAGTTTATGGGCTTTAGGATTGTGGGTGATAAGGTCAGGAGAGGGCCAGCTGCAGTAGAGGCCCCTGTGGTGCAAGAGGATCAGCCTCCAGTGCAAGAGGATCAGCCTCCAGCTAAAGAGGATCAGCCTCTAGTGCATGAGGACCAGCCTCCAATGAATGAGGATCAGCCTCATGTGGCAGTTGAAGTTGATGTACCCTTTCATGCCCCTCTTTCACCTCAACTTCAGCCCTCCTCCTTCTTGAACCCTGAAACTGAAATTCCATCTCTTTCTCCACAACCTCCAGTTCATGCATCCACATCCTTTGGTGGACCTTCTGTTCCACCAGAGTTGTATACATTCTTAAATGACAAATTTGATGCTTTGAACACCTCCATTCAAACCATGTCAGAAAATTTTGAGTTGAGGATTCAGAGGTTGGAGAACACTGTATCTGCCAAATTTATTGAACAAAAAGCAGCTTCTGACCATGCAACTCAAAGGTTCAACAGGCTGATAGGCACATTGGAAAATGCTTCAGTTGAGCTAAAAGTGCATCAAGCAGAGTTGGAAACAGTTCTTAAGGGAATTTTGGCAAATTCCCAAGCTGATGTCTTCAACACCAAGGAGACACTCTCTCAGATTTCTTAGACAAGGCTGTCTTTTGCACATTTGGTAGATGACTTGGAGAGCATGAAGAATTTGTCTGCTCATATTGATGAAGAGATGTCTGCACTTAAAAAGGAATTCAAAGTTTTGAATAGACCTGCTTGGTCAGCTGGTTCTTCTTCATCTTCATAGCCAATGTCAACTGAGCTCAGTGCCCTTCAAGCTACAATGTCAGAGAATTCAGAGAGAATGGAAAATCTGTTGCATACAAGACTTTCCACTATCCAAGCACAAATGAAGTTCAGTCTGGCTTCAATGGAAAAGAGACTGACAGATATTGAGACCATTTTGATACCCATTCCTCCTCCTCCTCCTCCCCATTAATGTAATTTCTTTTGATGATGTCAAAGGGGGAGAAGATAGCAAGAACTTGTAATGCTTTTTAAATGTGTTTTTGAAGATTGCAATGTTCATATTTTGTGAATGAAATGAATAGAAATCTTTGTGTCTTCAATGTGATTGAAAACTTTTTTGAATGAATGTGAATGTGATGATTGCTTGTCAAGCTGCTTGACCTCTTTGTGCAAATAACTCACTTCTAGTAACATTGTGTCTTTCATGTGTGTGATCTTCAAATGTTACTAAAAAATGTTCAAAGGTCTTTGACAAGTTTGAATAAAAGAAATAAAACATCACTCAGTCACAATCAATGCCTTTCTAACTGAGTGTTAAATAACCAAAGGTGCTTAAATCACTTTTCATCAAAACTTCACTTCTATATAGTTTTAAGGTTGCCATCATCAAAAAGGGGGAGATTGTTGGGTTGAGTGTGAAAACAAGTCATTTCCCCTCATATTTTGATGATGACAAGCTGTGATTTTAATGCATAAAAATTGGAACATGTGAAATACATCACCTGAATTACCAATATTCAAAAAGCATGTTTCAAGCACATTTATCATTTATATTCATGATAATACATTTAACTAATGATTTATGTGTTATTTTCTCAAGGACAAACATTTTCTTGAAAAGGTAGTGTCGACACAACCATCAATGGTGTCGACACAATGGCTCAGAGGAAAGGCAGAAATGTGAAGAAAAGATCAACTAGTGTCAACACTAGTCCAGGGTCGACATTAGAGACAGATCCCAAAGAAATATGTTAACATGCTTCCATCTCAGGTTGACACTAAATCAGATAGTGTCGACACTAGAGAGCCTTCCCAGAAGGCCTGTTGTTCAGATAGCTAAAGCAGGTCGACACCAAATGTAGGCAGGTCGACACTAGATGGCTCTCCCAGAAGGCCTATTTTTCAGATGGCCAAAGCAGGTCGACACGAGATGATATCAGGTCAACACTAGATAGAGAGCCTTCCCAGAAGGCCTGTTTTGCTGTCTGGGACATGGTGTCGACACTGGATCATCTCAGGTCGACACTAGAGACCTCTCCCAGGGAATTGATTTGCCAGTCTGGGACAGTGTGTCGACACACCTCATGGGCAGGTCGACACACTCCGGAATCTCTGTGACTTAAACTTTGTCCTGGACATGTGGCACCCTAGGGAATTGTTGGATTAGCCTTGGATCGTGTGCCCACGACCCCCAAGGGTACATTTGGACTATTAGGGGTATAAATACCCTCCTATTGGCCATCCAACATGTAAGAACCCTTTCAGAGCCTCCCAGAAGTCCCATTGGCGGCTAGAAGGTTTCTCCTCCCTGTTCTTGTCTTCCTGGTGCTTCCTCAAGCCAAATTCTCATCTATTCAAGCATGAGAAGTGGAGATTGATCGTTGAAGAAGCAATTGGATCACCTCAAGGAAGAAGATCAAGTAGAAGCCGACTTCTGTGAAGAATTCAAGGAAGATCCTGAAGATCAAATTGCAGAGCATCGCCCAGGAACTTCCAGAGATCAAAGCACTTCACAATTCGACCTTCTACAAGGGAGTACATCTGAAGAGAAAAGATTATCAATACAATTCTCATTTTCCTTTTCTCTTCTGAGTGATTCTGAGATTGTGCATGGGTTGTTGCATGAGTCTCATGAATTAACTCTTGTTGGACTAGATCTGTTGCTAGAGGATCTGAGTCTTGTATTTTTCTAGCAAGTTTTTTGTGAGCCTGTGTGCTCAGGAGTTTGTGAGTCGTCGTACTCACTGTGTGGTTTGAGCCGTCGTGCTCAATTTGGAGTCGTTGTACTCCGGTTGTTGTTTGAGCCGTCGTGCTCAGTTTGGAGTCATCGTGCTCCAGGTGTTTCTTGAGTCGTCGTGCTCAAGGGTGTTGGGGTCGTCGTGCTCCAGGTGTTTCTTGAGTCATCGTGCTCAAGGGTGTTTGGAGTCGTCATGCTTCTGTGTGAGTTGTACTCAGGGTTTTTGAGTAGTGTGGCCTCACTGTGTGAGGGGTGGATGTAGGAGTCACTGGAGGTGATTTCCGAGCCACCTAAAAAATCCTCTGTACATTGGTTTGATTTGTGGTTTGCCTTTGTATCTCGCTAGATGCATGCATAGGGATTTCCTTCACACTACTAATTGATTGGCTCATACTCAAATCACACTTCAGATCAGTAAATTGATTGGGTGATTTGATCTCTGATTCGAAGTAATTTTAAATTGCTTAAGCTTCCGCGTTAATTGGTATTAGATCTATTCAACCCCCCCTTCTAGATCTGATCCATCCACCCATCCGTTCCTAACAAAACAGGCCTCGGTAAGCTTGGAATATGCGTCCAACACAGAGGACACACTTAAAAATGTAGGGCACAGTCAAGACAGGCAAAACAGGGAAAAATCTAAATCGCGTCCACATGCTGGCCGCGTTAACGATCGAATAGCGTCGGGGGATATGGATGCGTCTAGAGAAAACCATATAATAAAACGTTGGGCGGGAAAAACCTCTGAAACGCGTCGGGGTCGGACACTGCGTTTCAGAGCGGCCCAGACTCCCAAGCGGCGCGCAGACCACGTGGGGTGTGGACTAGTCAACCCCCAAATCGCATCCGGGGGCACCGACATCTTTCATGGGTTCACGTCGCTCGTGGGTGACGCGATACCAGGCCCTTGAAACGCGTCCTCCTACCTGGACGCGGTTCAGGGTCTAGACCGAAAACGCAGAAAACTGCACTCGGGGGGGGGGGGGGAGTTCGATCATGCAACACTTATATTTCGGACAAATATCTCAACATAAAAGTGTAGGGAACATGGAATAGGTATGAACTATGATTTTTAAATAATTTTAAATGGCCTCGGGATGTGTGATAAATCGACATGAACAAGAAAAGACCCTAACATGTGCGACTTTGGCAAATGCCTATAATTCAAAATCTACTCATTGGAATTCGATGAAACCAATTAGACATGAAACTAGACTTGATGATATACACATTGATATAAGAGTTTTAAGGTTTGGCCCGAGAAATCCTACATTCTGGGTTGATGAAATCTCATTCTTCAGAAACCCTTGTTCAGACCACTGTTTGAAGAATGCCTAATACTCTGTATATACTACACGAAAATTGGGCATTCCAGTTGGGTTAGGAAGTAGACATGACCCTCTTTCCCGAGGTATAAGCTTTGCAAGGTTGGTTATGGTTTGACTCACCTTTGGTCGACCACAAGAAGGATTGTCTGCACAGGTTGAAGCAGAACACAGCATGGAGGAAGCTCCGAGTTGGGGCAGTTTCCTCCTCCCTTGGTGCTCAAGACCAGCCTCCCACGACCCCAACAATGTATATTTTCATCCCCTAGGGTTTGGTGGAGAGTATTTAAGCAACCATGGTGTTTTAGGTGTTCTATTGTGACAAGGAAACTAGGGTTGCGGTTTTGACATATCATTTTCCTAATTTGAGGATTTCCTCCTCCATTAGAGTGTGTGAGGCTTTAGGAAACCTCCCACTATAGTTAAGCATGAATTTGGGTTCCAAGAATGCATGTTCTCATCCAATTCAACTCTAATTGCCTCTTTCTAATTTCACCTTATTTAAGCTACGAATTTCCATGTATTTTCTTGCTTCATTTGATTTTTGGCCAAATGATGTCCATTTTCCCAGTTATGATATTGGGTCATTAATATATAATGTTGGAAGTCTCTCTAATATTTTTGTTTAATTTATGATTGCGTCGTATTTCCGTGTTAATAGTTTTTCGACTTGTTTCCTTATTTGGATAATCGGTCACCAAGTGATGTACACTTGGTTAATCAGATTTTTTGTCAAACGAATTTCTTTGTGGAACACTTAGGAATAATGTGTGGGGTTGATTTATAATTTTTATGGAATTTTCCAATGTGTTTTAGCACATACGATAATGATACGTATGTTTTAAATACTCTGATATTATGAAAATATTTATTTTCATTTATTTGAATTTTTATGTAATTAAAATTTCCGGGGTGCTACAAGTCTAATGACCAGTCACACAACTGGGACCATGAAATCACTGTCTAACAATTATATATCATCAACCATACAACATTTGAGAGTGGATCATTCAATGAACTCATTTACCAATGAGTAGTTACATTATATCCCTAGTGTCCCCACACAGTAGCTATGAGACCAGCTGCCTCCATCATATGGGTAGATATATAGCACATCGTTCTATCTAGTTATCTCGATGGCCTTCTCAAGTAACCTATGACCAAGAATATTTAGGATCTGTGTTTACTAGCTACGTTCCAATAAGAGAGAGATGCCTTACCTGGTGGGAGTCTATGGAAGCAACCCATATGGATGGACAATTCACTTGGGATGAGTTTAAGGAGCAATTTAATGGAAAGTACTATTGGCCCAAGGCACAAGCTACAAACACCTAGAGTGGGGGGGGGGTGAATAGGTAGAAACATAAATCTAAAAGTAAATTCAACACTTTAAACTTTGGTAAGTGAATAAAAACATGTGCAATGGAAATTAAAGGAGAGGAAGTAATTACACGCAAGAACATAGATGATTTTATCCTAGTCATACTTCCTCAATAGAAGATCTACGTCTAATCCCCAAGCAATCTTGGGATTTCACTAACCTGGTTACAATCTCCTAAGGATATACAACACCCAGCCCCTACTGGTCCTCTTCTCTATCTCGAGCAAGAAGGTAGCCCTCTATTTCACCTTAGCCAGGTATTTCTTTTGGGAGCTCAGAAGGAACTCACTGGTACAAACCCTAGTATGTTCTTAACACCCAACACAAGCTGATCTTCCTTTCAATAAGGAGAACAACCCCCAGCTCCCAACCTAGTCTCTTCTAAGGAAGAGGAACACTATATTAGTCCCATAGTTGGACACTATAGTCTTTCTTAAGAAAAGAAAAGAATAGGTGAGAGCTACACAAAATGAACAAGAGGAAGCTCAAACTCCACCTCACAATCTCTCCCCTAAATTTACAATATTGAACAGAGAGAGGGAAGAAGAGATGAAGCCTTGAATGTAGAACTATTGAAAGATTAATTGATGCCTTTTTGGTATGTGTCTCTTGTTCTCTTCAAAACCTTTGACTCTTTATAGAGCTGCTGAAGTAGAGAGCCATTGAAAGATAGTCATTAGAACTCTTCTCTTTAGCTTCTTTGAGTCTAATGATGCTTGGATAAAATAGAGTTTTCTATACATGTTTTCCAAGGTCATAGGTGGCAGGTATCTACAAGCATTAATGCATGAAGAGGATAGTAAGAGAGAGATACATAACATGTCAGTAACCCATACCTCTTTTTGCCTTTCATCCATATTTCCTATGATAGCCAACAATACTAAGTAAGTGACTTACTATCTTGCAGGATAGAAGGAGTCATTTAGTCCCATTTTCTGTTGACACTTTCTTACATACCTTGATAAGAAGGAAAGTGCACATCATGAATAACTTAAAGATTGAAGGATATTGAATTTTCATTGGCGCCAAATACATTTTATTCATCAATCAATATAGATAATAGTAAGTCATTAGTATCGGTGTACAATATAAGTGAAAGACATTTTGTTCACCACCAATGTGTTTAAAAGCATATAAACACCAATCGGTATGAAAATAACATTAATCGAACAATATAGCTCAAGTGTTCACCAATCGGATGATTTTAAGTTAATTGTTCACTTATCGGAACAATATAACATAAATGTTCATAATCGATGTCTAAATAACACTAATCAAACATAATAGGCATTTGTTCATCAATTGGAATAAAAATAACACCAATTGATATGTTTCAGTAATCAGAACAATTAATACCAATCGATAAAAATGTTCAGTAATTGGAAGAAGTTTTCTTCATTAATCGGTAGGCAATTCCTTCAGTAATAAGTAGAAAGTTTAAACAGTAATTGATATGGAATTTGTTCACCATCGATATGCGATTTGTTTCCATCGATGTAGCACTAGTCTCTAATCAATGCACATTGAACTGTAATTGATTGTAGACTTATAGTGCATTTCTTTTTTACTTCTATAGAAATTAACTTATTTCTTGAACATAATTATCTCAAAATATGTTAATAAATAGATTTATGATAATTGTGAGAAAAATATTTTAAATATATTTATGATATCACTGATACCATGAGTTTATGTTATCACTGAACAAATAGATAATATAAGATTGGTTTTTCAACAATCTCCCCCTTTTTGGTGACGACAAAATTCATGTGAATTTTTTAAAATTAGATATTTTAATTACAAGCATTAAATAAAAAATCTAGAGATAAAACATTCTCCTCAATTTTGTCAATAACCAAAAAGGAAAGTTCTTACCATTGACCTTTTTCTCTTTTAAGTTTGCATAAACTTCTTTGCATTTCTTTTATTAACTTCCCCCTTTGAGGTTTGAGATCTGACTGGCTCCCCTTGAATGTGATGCTCCCCCCTGAGTATATTTCCCCGTGAATTGATGCTTCTCAAACCTTCTCATGTTCTCCTTGTCAGTCGATCGATTTGTCACCATCTGTCAACATGTGAACCTTGTGTGTAGACCTGTGTGTACATGCTAAAAATGACACCATCGCGAGAAAATTTCAAATTACGCCATAATGCCACAAATGGTCTCCTTTTGCCTTGTGAGAGTATTTTCCCCATCATTTAGAGTCTCCCCCAATTCTCCCCACATTTCCTGGTGCTTCCCCTCATATTTCTTGGCTTGCTTAAGATTTGGGTAAAAATCCTTATTCGTGATGGACATAGTGGTCGCACTTTACATCGACTGGTGGTGAACATTCAAATCTTGTCGGGTAAAACCGTCATGATTCTACATCGATTGTTGAAGGTTTAATAGATTAATCTTATTCACGTCGGGTCTCTACGTCACGTTTCATACATCCATTGTTGTGCACAAATTAGCGACCAGTCATGTCGTCGCACTTTTCTTATTCATGTTGATGCCTTTTCTTACTGGAACTGGTATCGATTGAAGACATAAGTGTCAATTGGTGTGATACGCGACATGTAAGTCCATCGTGATTTGTTAATGATTACTAGTCCGCTTTTGATTGGTCTTACCTTAAACGCGCCGGATCATGGCGTCACAATTTTAAACTTCTATATTTTTCAACAATTTCCTTATTTTATTTTTGGAAATGCTTATTGCCTTTTACGAAATGCGTCTAGAACCTCCATCGCGATTCTAATTTCTGTATTTGACTTTTGGCTAGTTTTCGTAAACAAAATTTAGAAATTCATAAAAGCGTTGCTCCTGTCTGTCGCAATTAAGGGTCAAAATCCTACCATAATCAAAATTCCATGAATGCGTCCACCTGAGTCATCGTGTTTCAACTCTATGTGTGACCACTGTGTCCGTCGTGATTCACAATTGTTGTCCACCTCGGAATTCGAGCTTGTCTCCTATATATACACCCCATGTTTCGTCTTCCCAAGGTTAGGAGCCCTTAGAGAGCCGTCATGTCCAACGAGTTTGAGAGAGAGATTTCTAAGGCGAAGCCCTACCGGATTCTCGCCTCAAGTGTCAATGCCTCTCAACTCCACATTGAATCAGCAGCAGGAGCAGTGCATCCTCCCCCTCCTCTACAAGTCTTCAAACTCTCACAATAGCTCCTTGCTCCATCAACTCAATTGGGGAAGCACCTCTTTTCTTTCTCTATTTGTTTATTCTTTGTTCGTGCACATATCTTCTTCATCAAGCCCTAACGTGACTGCTCCCTCCATCTTTTTTTATTCTTTTAATGAACGTCTCCTATCAACACACACTATTTGCATATATGCACATACATCACACCTATTTTCCTAGGGGCTTTAAAAGCCACAAAAGGTGAGATCATCTCCATGATCTTCATGTTATTTCAATTATTTAAGAATTGACACTACACATCCATTTGGCTAATCCTCTTATTTTTGTGTTGTTTTTGCAAGGGTAATCAACAAGAAAAGCACCTTCTACCACGGCCGGCCATGCTCGTAGAAGAAGAAGCGAACCGAGTGTTAGGATCGGATGTTCGGTAATGGCAAAGCTAGAGGGGGGGGTTGAATAGATTTGCAGTGGAAACTTAAGCAATTTAAAAATTACTTTGAACTAAAAGATCTACTCAATTAAAATCCCTCTGATCTGATGCAATGTGAGTGATTAAAATATAAGAAACATTTTATCAATTAGCTTAAGCATTAAACATGTTGTTGATGTGTGTGAACAAATTAATAAGTAGTGTGTAGATGAAATCCTATGCATGCATCTAGCATAATGCAAGTCAAACCACAATTCAAACCACAGTGCACAAGGGATTTTTAGGTGGTTCGGAGATCACACCCAGTGACTCCTACGTCAACCCCTCACATAGTGAGGACACACTACTCAAAAACTGAGTACAACACACACACATGAGCACAACTGCTCAACCACACACACACACGCTAGATCAAGTCCATAATAGATCAGATCCTCTAGCCTTGATCTGATCAAAACACCACACATGCACGTTGTCTGATGCAAACACACAATCAGAACAACAATCCACACGTGGATCAAGCACAAGGAACGCTCGAACCACAACCACACACATAGAGATATGAAAGTAGAAAGAAAGAAGAGTTCTGAGTTGAAGATCAAATCCAGATGAAGAACTCTTCGAGGTGGTCGTCCAGAAGAACTTCAGGCTTCGTGTTGATGATGATCAGATGATGTAGATGAACCTTGATTCATGAACAAACCAACTTTAACTCCTCTTGTGAGATGGATCTTCCACGAACAGGACAGAGGGTTGAAGCAGAGCAGCAGGAAGAAAGCCTTCCTTGGTTTTGCTTAGGGTTTTGGTATGTTGGCTTCTTGCTGCGAAAATACCTCCATATGATCTATATATAGTGGTGCCCAAGTATGGAGAGACGTGCTAAAAGGAAACACCCTAATACAGATCATATCATGACCATCGGATCTGAGTTTCTCTTCGTCTGTCGATAGGCACCATGTAGCTGTCGATAGCTACTGCTCAGATCTGGTTTCCAGAACCATGATGTTGCTGGAAAAGCCTTAGCTGTCGACAGGCGATTGCTGGTTGTCGACAGGCAGCATGTATCTGTTGACAGGCAGTCTTCAGTTGTTGACAGCTACTGCTCCATTTAAGCTTCCAGTAGCTTGTTTGTTCTGGATGAGTGTATCTGTCGACAGGGAACTTCCTGGCTGTCGACACATGACCACTTGAAGTGTTTTTCTTGATCTTTTGCACTTGTATCTTGATGCTTCTCTTGTATTCATTCACACCTATATTAAAAGACATTCTAAGTGAGATACAATGAATACATAGGTGTTCATCAAAGCATTTGCTCACTTGATCATTTCATTCATGTCTTTGTCATATTTATCATGTTTCCAACATTAAGACAACATCAATTATGTCACTCATCATCAAAAATATTTAAGCACATGTCATCATACACATTGTAACCCAACATTCTCCCCCTTTTTGATGATGACAAAATTAACAATTGATACAATTGATGTTTCTCCCCCTTTTGACAACGTTCAAAAAGATAGTGAGTGCACACATGGGTAAGAATGAGGCAAAGAACTACTTGACCTCAGAACTGAATTGTGAAAGATTTGAGTGGGGAATGAGTGTTCAAATGAGATTGCAAGGTTGAGAATAGGTTGATACCCACTACAAAGTGTCATAAACACTAGTATTAAGACACATAAAAATTCTACAATGATTAAGAGATAATACTCCGGCAATCTCAAGTTATGGCATTTAGAAAACACCGTTCAAGAACATATGAATATAAGATAACCCCTTTGAATAAAACTATTGTAGAAAAACATATTTCTTAGTGGGTGATGTTCAGTTGGTACATGAAAGTAATGTTTACATGAACAATTAACAATAAAGAACAAATTGCCCTTGATGTAAAAACATGGAGGCTACACTCTATTTCTTTCATTGAATTATTTCTTTTGTCAAATTAATGTGGGAAAAGTGGTAATTAGGATCACTTTCACCTTTTAACGTGAAGGTAGACATTTGTGATGACCGTACCCCCAGTTACTCAGTATGAGTGACCATCATACCATTGTGCAGAGATAATGAAAGGACTTTTTGACGCGAAGACAGACATTTGTGATGCCCATGTCCCCGGTTACTCAGTGATGCTCAGCATTGCTCTGCCTTTATCCCATTTCATATTTATTTTTATCTGAATTTTCATGAATTTGGAAATAGGTAGCTTTTCTCCCTTTTATTTTTGTTCTGAAAATCAAGTTCAAAATGTTATCTAAGGTTAAAAACCAATGAAAGACATTAATTTCAAAAACCTTCTTACTTGTCAAACCATTTCAGAAAAATGATTATCCACAAGGGAGTTATTCAAGTGAGTCAAGTTAAAATCATTAGATTTGTTCAATGTTTTCTAGATGACACAACCTAGACTCAAGCACAAAATATTATATCAAAATCATTATGATTAAGGCAATGCCATTGATATTATATGAGTATGAAAGGTTGTAATGAATATTAATTCCAAATTCTCCCCTTGCATCAAAATTATGAACATGCTCATGAAGAAAGGATGAGAGAAGATGAGGAATTAATAGAAAAGGTATATCTGTCGACAGCAAGGATATGCCTGTCGACATTTACTGAAATCCAGTGAGATAGAGGTTCTGGGAAGGCTTGGTTGTTGACAACTAGGATTCTGGCTGTCGACAGGTGCTTGATAAATCAATTTCAATGCTTTGAATTGAGAGAGATTTGAACCACATGATTGAGGGATAATGACACATTAAATATGAAGGGCATCCCTCAAGAATTTCACTCACCTAGCCTTAACTTACTCCCCCATAATGTGTGCATGTGATGAAAAGCACATTCACCCATTTCAAGCAATTCTAACAATTCAAGCAATGTTATCCACAAGCATGAAAGCACCAACATTCATTCTTTTAAAGAGATACATGTGGCAAGATTGATGTGAAAGAATATCCCTCAAACAACTCACTCAAAAACTCTTTTTGACTTACTCCCCCAAAATGTTTGCATGGTATTGAAGTGAGCATTCAAGCAATTTAAACATGTTCTTGTCAAACAATTTGCACAAAGAAGGTATGAAAATGATCAAATGAAAATTTTGAGATTTACAATTTTCTTGATGATCTTTATGCAGTATAAGACTATTGATACTTGGCGGAGAATATTTCTCACGCATAATGATAGTTTCCAGGCAAGCCAGACTTGTCCTTCCACATTTCACCATTTGATATACCAAATAGTCACTACATAAAAGTTCCATTTTTCTTCAAATTTAGCATGACTCCAATTGCTAAGAAGCATTGTCATTTGGGGATAGCATCAAAACACATTTTTCATTGCTTAAATAGAATTAAAAAACTATTTCAATTCCAACAGTTCAAATCTGAAGTCATAAAGAGATTTTACCTGAACAATCTTCAATTTCTTTTCAAAGATTTTACCTGTGTTCTCCAATCATTTCTTGCCTTGCACAACTAATATCATGAATCCATTTGCTCTGTATGGCTGCAAGACATCTTAGCTTGTTGATCAAGCTGGTTTTAGGACCCACACTTGCTTGAGTCCTGCAATGACATTAATGTTAGAATTTAACAATGATTTCAAGATGTATTTCTTTCATTAATGGAACTATGAGCAGCATTAGTTCCATGTTTTTCTTTAGTATGGTTCAATACATCTATGTTTTCATGAAATATTTTATTTTTAGGACTTTTAGCATGAAGAACAAAACACTTCTTTTGTCTAGCAATCATGTTCTTATGTACATGGAATTTTTGATTATTTTCAACATGAACATGATTTTTATTCCTATGTACATGGGCATGTGTATGAACATGGGGCTTGGGAACATGCACAAGATGATCATTTATATGCCAACAGTCCCTAGAGATATTGCCATGTTTTTGACATGTAAAGCACTGAACTATTTTAGCATATTTATGAGAGTGTTGATTTTTATTCCAGCAGAATTTAGCAAGATGACCAGGTCTATTGCATTTAAAGCAAATGGGTTGAGCATTTACCTGAAGCTTACCATAGTATGAATGCATTTGCTGAAATTTCTGAAGTCCTCTAGAATACCTTTGATCACCCTTGGGTTGAAAGGATGGAGGTGGCACCCTTTGGTATCTCTCGGCAGGGTGTGGAATTGGAGAATGCCCTGAAGCCTTTTTGGCTGCTGAAGGAGATGTGGAGACCTTGTGGAGTCCTGTGTTCTTTTTCATTTCCCTTTTTCTGGTTTTCAGTTGAAACATGATTCATCCTATTTGCAGCATTTTTGTTCAATTTAGAAACCTTCTTTTCAGAATTTTGATTTTGTTTACTAACCACTTCAAGTTCATTTGTCAATTTTCTTTTTCAGCTTTCAATGCATCAATTTCTTTTTCAGAAGTATGAAGTTGGTTTGTTATGACATCCAGACCTTTTTTTATTTTGTTCTTTTCAATTTCACTATGAACAACTTGATTTTCCAAGTCAACAATTTTCTTTTTATAATTGTTGCATTCATCATTTAATAGTCTGTCATGATACAAACATTCAATTTTCTTTTTCAGATGATTGTTTTCCTCAACCAATTGGTTGAATTTTTCTTTTATTTGATGATCATGGGCCATGTTGGAGATTTGTTTGTTCAATTGATCATTATCAAATTTGAGATTTTCATTATGATCAATCAATTTTTCATTTTGATTTTTCAAATCCAAAATTTCAGATTCAACCTTCTCATGATCTTCTTTCAATTTAGAAAGCTTGTTTCCACAATTCCTGACTTCATTCTCCAATTTTTCATTCTCCATTTTCAATTTTCATTTTTCTTCTTAGAATGCTTGAGCATTATCAATTCTCATTTCATTCTTATCCAATTTTTCTTTTAGCTTCTTGTTTTGAGATTTTACTTTCTTAAATTGATTGCACAAGTGCTCATAGCATTCTATCAATTCATCATAGGACATATCATCCTCTGAATCAATATCAGATATTGATCTATCAAAAGGGTCTGAGATGGAATTACCTGACCTTTCAGAGTATCTTGATTTCTCTGACATGTGTGATTCTTCAGATTTGTTTGAGCGACAAGAACCTTTTGAGCTGCCATGAGCCATGTAGCATTTTTCTTTGATTTCCATTTCATTCTTGCTTGCATTCATAGAGGAGTCCTGCATTTTATCAACATTTAGATCAAACTCAATAATCATAGGTCTATTTATGATGCTTGAGAACTTAGCCAGATTTTTTAGTATGTTTTAGATGATTAGGCCAATCAGTAGAATATCGAGTCAGATCAAAAAGCAATCAATCAGTTCAATCAGATCAAATCAGATTAGGAATCAGAGCGATTAAGCACACAAAGACAGATCTCCCAAAACACAACTGATGAACAGAGAACCTACTCTGATACCAATTGTTAGGATCGGATGTTCGGTAATGGCAAAGCTAGAAGGGGGGGGGGTTGAATAGATTTGCAGTGAAAACTTAAGCAATTTAAAAATTACTTTGAACTAAAAGATCTACTCAATTAAAACCCCTCTGATCTGATGCAATGTGAGTGATTAAAATATAAGAAACATTTTATCAATTAGCTTAAGCATTAAACATGTTGTTGATGTGTATGAACAAATTAATAAGTAGTGTGTAGACGAAATCCCTATACATGCATCTAGCGTATGCAAGTCAAACCACAATTCAAACCACAGTGCACAAGGGATTTTTAGGTGGTTCAGAGATCACACCCAGTGAATCCTACATCCACCCCTCACACAGTGAGGACACACTACTCAAAAACTTAGTACAACATACACATACGAGCATAATTGCTCAACCACACACACATATGCTAGATCAAGTCCACAATATATCAGATCCTCTAGCCTTAATCTGATCAACATACCACATACGCACGTTGTTTGATGCAAACACACAATCAGAACAACATGTGGATCAAGCACAAGGAACGCTCGAACCACAACCACACACATAGAGATATGAAAGTAGAAAGAAAGAAGAGTTCTGAGTTGAAGATCAAATCCAGATGAAGACGTCTTCGAGGTGGTCGTCCAGAAGAACTTCAAGCTTCGTGTTGATGATGATCAGATGATGTAGACGAAGCTTGATTCATGAACAAACCGACTTCAACTCCTCTCGTGAGATGGATCTTCCACGAATAGGACAAAGGGTTGAAGCAGAGTAGCAGGAAGAAAGCATTCTCTTGGTTTTTGCTTAGGGTTTTGGTATGTTGGCTTCTTGCTGCGAAAATACCTCCATATGATCTATATATAGTGGTGCCCAAGTATGGAGAGACGTGCTAAAAGGAAACACCCTAATACAGATCATATCATGACCATCGGATCTGAGTTTCTCTTCATCTGTCGATAGGCACCATGTAGCTGTCGATAGCTACTGCTCAGATCTGGTTTCCAGAACCATGATGTTGCTGGAAAAGCCTTAGCTGTCGACAGGCGATTGCTGGTTGTCGACAGGCAGCATGTATCCGTCGACAGGCAGTCTTCAGCTGTTGACAGCTACTGCTCCATTTAAGCTTCCAGAGCTTGTTTGTTCTGGATGAGTGTATCTGTCGATAGGGAATGTAAGGTCTCGGGTCTTTAGTGGATCCTTATTGGGTCTGTTAGTGGTTCTGTGTGGTCGACGACAAGACCATTGTCGTTGACTTGGGGTTGACGGCCAAGCCTTGCCGTTGAGTCAGAGTCAGCGTCCAACGATGTGGACGTCTGAGCTTGAACTTAACGACATGAGATCTGGACGTCAGTCTGTAGGCGGTTCAGTAGGCGACCAGTGATGTTGACGTCGACTAACCAGTTCTGTTGAAGTAGGGCAGCCCGAGAGCAGAACCTACCTTTCTCATTTCCTCTCCTTCTCTCCACCTTAGCCTTTCTTGATTCCTGCAGCTTCTGTTGAGTAATTTGAGCTCGTGGGAAGGCCATGGATTGTGTGGCGTTGCTAGATCGGGCGGGAAACGCGTGGTTTTGGTGCGATTCGCGCGGAGTCTTCGGGGGAATCCGGCACGATTAGTGGCTGTTTGGGGATTCTTAAGGCATTCTGAGGTAGGGACTTAACCCCTATAACCCTCCCCAGCAAACTAGCATGCCCAATTAAGTGAATTGGAATGCAATTTATGGTTTAGGGTTTGGGTTGTATCATGCCGGGATTTGGATAAATTAGACAATCTAAGTGTTAGAATGTTTAGTTTAGATGTTCTGGTAGTGTAGATTGATGAGAGGAAGTGTTTCCCTCCATCAGTCAGAATGTTGTTTAGTGTTTCTGCCCATTGGGACTGATTCGGTTCAGTTCTGGGTATGGGGGACTGAAGATATCAACGTCCACATCTGTTGACGTTGAGATCTTCAGGGGTGATTTAAACGACAAGGTCGATTGCCGTTTAGTTATTGTTGACGGCATAGGAGTTGCCATCTATCTCTGATTGGCGGCAATCGATGTGGCCGTTTATATCCTGTGTCCCAGCAGACTTAAGTTGTGTGTTTAGAGGCGATTGACATGTGATGTCCGCCCTAATAGCACAAGTGGGCAAGGCTTAGAGTGTGACTCTGCCTGTGCATAGGAGTAGTTGCTTGTGACACGAGGTGTTTACTACTGTACAGGGTTTCAGACGTTGAGTGTGTTCTGTCTGTTGTACGCGCGTTGCGTTACCGTGTACCCGTTTCTGTTGTGTTACCTAGGCGTGGGTGCGACTCCGTCTAGACGACTAGCGTGTGGTTGTCCTCCGCTAGTGAGCCGGGACATCGAGTGCGACTCTGTCCTGTGCGTACTCCTTTTGGTGGTTTTGAGCCGGTCTCCGTGGAGCCCCTTCTCTACCGCTAGGGTCAAGCGTAGGGGAAAAACGGTCGTGGACCAGACGCGAGAGAGAGCGTCTGTAGTGTGCACACGTGGCTGGGGTTGAGAGCCTCTGTGGTGACGGGACGCCGAGCCACAGACCCTAGCTGAGTCCTACTTGTTGTGTGTGTGAGTGTGTGTTACTGAGACGCGTGGTTTACAGTTTTGTGTTGTGGTGTGACGTGTACTTACTTTCAGTTTTTACTTTCCACACTTTAGTTTAGTTGCCGGTGGGGTTACTTTTCCCTACTGGGTCTCTTTTCCTGAGACTCACTCCCTTCCCTTTCAGGTGGGTCTTCGTCGACTCCCGTTCCAGGCGAGTCTAGCCACTTCGGTGTTGGTGCTCCCTAGCTGCAGTGAGTTGTACCTTTTTGTTGTACTTCTGTACTCTGTACTTTGTCTCAGACTCTGAGGTTGTATATGATATGTTCATATAGTGGAATTTTACTGCTTTGCATGGTGTGTATCTTCTTACATATAGTCTCCTCGGACTTTCACTTCCTACCCTTCCGAGCTTGTCTCGTGGGTTAGCGGGTCAGAATTCAGGTTACTGGTTGTTACTGGTAATGCAGATTCTGGGTCGTTACAATTTGGTATCAGAGCCTGGTCTGATGAGATATATATAAGAAAATACCCATCATGTTAACTCAGAGTCTAAAGAGTACAGTGCAGCTATGTAGCCCGGAGTTAGTTAGTGTATTTATGTGTGTATTTTTGTTCTGTGTGTAGTTCTATGGCGCCTAGGCGACGTCCTAGAGAGGGAGTAGCCGAGCAGGCGACTCGTCCGGAGGTTGGAGATGCTCCGCCACCTCAGCAGACGCAGCCTTTGCCACAGGACGCACATAGTGGTATTGTTCCGCCGCCGCCACCTCCAGCTTAGGTAGCTCAGGGATTAGACATAACTCATTTTCTTGAGGGGATGGCTCAGTTTGTTGCTCAGCACCGTGACGCGTCGGTACCCCAGGGTGGTACTGGGAGGGTGTTGAGGGAGTTCTTGCAGTTTCAGCCTCCTCAGTTTTTGGGCCAGCCTGATCCAGATGTAGCGCGAGCTTGGTTAGATGCAGTGGAGCGGACTTTTCGTTCCATGGAGTGTGTTCCAGAGGAGCGAGTGTTGTTAGCCAGTTACCAGTTGCAGGCGCAGGCGTTGACTTGGTGGTCCGCTGAGTGGGAGACTACTTTCCAGTCTCGCCCACTGAGACAGATTCTGTGGCAAGAGTTTGTTGTTTCTTTTGAGAGAGACTTCTGTCCTACTTACGTCCGGACGGAGAGGTTGTACCAGTTTCTGGACTTGCAGCAGAGGGACTCTACTGTGGTGCAGTATAGGGCCAGATTTGTGGAGCTAGGGTGTTATGCTCCGCAGATTATGGGAGATGAGGGTTTGAGGACTCAGCAGTTCGTGAGAGGCTTGAGGCCAGAGCTCAGGCAGGCGCTGATAGTTGCTCGTGTCACAGACTTGGATGCGGCCTATCAGACAGCGGCAGCGTTGGAGGCAGACACCTTGCGGACTCGTGCTCGGAGTGCAGAGGTTCAGACGCAGGTAGTTCCTTCTCAGCCTCGCCAGCAGCAGGGTAGTGTGCAGACGACCCTGAGGACTACGACTTCCTACGCGTCCACTTCTACTGGGACGACGGCGAAGTCAGGATCTCGGAGGAAGTTTCGGCGTGATAGAGGGCAGGCAGAGCAGAGGCAGCAGTCGGTTGGGAGTGTTCAGCAGCCGACAGGTCAGCCTTCGCAGCAGGTGCAGCGTACTTTTGCTGGGCAGTGTTACCGGTGTGACCAGATGGGTCATATGGCGCGAGATTGTCCTTTGTTACCTCGTGTGCCGCAGCAGCAGACCCAGTCACAGCCTCGAGTGCAACAGCAGCAGCAGCAGCAGGCACCAGCGCAGCAACGTCAGCAGACCGGAGGTTCTGGTGGGTCGAGAGGTAGAGGTCGTGTTACCCACTTGACTCGTGCAGACGCGGAGGCAGCTCACCTGGTGGAAGGTACTGTTTCAGTTTTTGGTTATGCAGCTAGAGTCTTGTTTGATTCTGGTGCCTCTCACTCTTTTGTGTCTGAGGACTTTTTAGACTCCCTTGGAGAGTTGAGTTCGGGAGAGTCTGTTGAGTTGGCAGTAGAGTTGCTGACAGGGGACTTTGTCCTTACGTCCTACTGTCTCGAGGAGGTACCTGTGCAGTTGCAGGATTAGTTGTTGTCAGCCCGTCTGTTTGCCTTGCAGTTGCATGACTATGATGTGATTTTGGGTATGGACTGGTTAGAGCGGTATGGTGCAGTGATGGATTGCCAGAAGAAGAGGGTGCACTTGCGGATACCTGGAGCAGCGGCGTTCTACTTCCAGGGTATCGTACCTCTTACTTCTCGCTTTTTAGTTTCTGCTTTGAGGGCAGGGAGGTTGCTTGCTTCTGGTTGTCAGGGTTTCCTAGTTTCTGCAGTGACTTTTGACCAGATTGCCTCGGGAGTGGAGACATTCCTGTAGTGTGTGAGTTTCCGGATGTTTTTCCGGAAGAGTTGCCTGGTCTTCCACCAGAGAGAGAGATTGAGTTTACTGTAGAGTTGGTTCCTGGCACTTTACCTTTTGCGCAGGCACCGTACCGTATGGCACCAGCAGAGTTGAGGGAGTTGAAGAGGCAGCTTGAGGAGTTGTTGGAGAAGGGCTATATTCGTCCTAGCTTTTCTCCGTGGGGGTCACCTGTTTTGTTTGTCCGGAAGAAGGATGGTAGCCTGAGGTTGTGTATCGATTATAGGAAGCTAAATCAAGTGACCATCAAGAATATGTATCCTTTGCCTAAGATTGATGATCTCTTTGATCAGCTTCAGTCTGCTCGTGTCTTCTCGAAGATTGACTTGAGGTCGGGCTACTATCAGATGCAGATTAGAGATTCGGACATTGAGAGGACTGCTTTTTGGACCAGATATGGACACTTTGAGTTTTTGGTGATGTCGTTTGGGCTCACCAATGCTCCAGCAGCCTTCATGGATCTGATGCACCGGGTGTTCCACCAGTTCTTGGACCGGTTTGTCGTAGTGTTTGTTGACGACATTCTGGTGTACTCCGCTTTGGAGGAGGAGCACGCCGAGCACCTGAGGATCGTGTTGCAGACTTTGCGAGAGCACCAGTTGTATGCCAAACTTAGTAAGTGTGAGTTTTGGCTACAACAGGTTCACTTCTTGGGGCACGTGATCTCAGGTGAGGGAGTTTCAGTAGATCCAGCGAAGGTTGAGGCAGTTTTGTAGTGGGAGAGTCCCAGATCTGTGTCTGAGATTCGTAGTTTTCTGGGTTTAGCAGGTTACTACCGCAGGTTTGTTCGAGATTTTTCTCAGGTTGCTGCACCCTTGACTCGGTTGACGAGAAAGGGAGTTCCGTTTGAGTGGTCGGAGCAGTGTGAGCAGAGTTTCATAGAGTTGAAGCGACTGCTTACGTCGGCGCCAGTTCTTGCCTTACCTTCAGGTGAGGAGGGTTTTGAGGTTTGCACAGATGCTTCAGGTGTTGGTTTGGGTGCGGTCTTGATGCAGCAAGGCCGAGTGGTGGCTTATGCATCTCGCCAGCTTAAGCCCCACGAGGAGAGTTACCCGACCCACGACCTAGAGCTTGTAGCTGTGGTGTTTGCTTTGCGGATTTGGCGTCTTTACCTGTACGGAGTGAGTTTTGTAGTCCGTACCGACCACCAGAGCTTGAGATATGTGTTTTCTCAGAGGGATCTGAATATGAGGCAGCGTCGATGGATGGAATATCTGAAGGACTATGATTTCAGCATTGAGTATAAGCCTGGAAAGGCGAATGTAGTTGCAGATGCCTTGAGTAGGAAAGCACAGATGAGTCATCTGATGCTTAAAGAGTGGCAGTTGTGGCAGTCTGCGACAGAGGGATCTTTCAGA
Source organism: Colocasia esculenta (assembly GCA_014218235.1). Lineage (NCBI taxonomy): Eukaryota > Viridiplantae > Streptophyta > Magnoliopsida > Alismatales > Araceae > Colocasia > Colocasia esculenta. Next base: position 36,387,908 of record CM024766.1, on the reverse strand, counting down.
GTTTCATCCAGTTGTCGACAGTTGGTGTTGGGCAGTTTGTTAGCAGCTCCTGCAGTTGTGAGACAGGTTGCTGAGGCTCAGCAGGCAGATCCCGAGTTGTGCAGTGTGTTGCTTCTTCCAGAGGTTGAGCTTTGTGACGACGGGACTGTTAGGTTCCGAGATAGACTCTATGTTCCTATTGGGGAGTCTATCAGGAGAGTCATTTTGCAGGAGGCACATGGTTCCAGGTACTCTATTCATCCAGGGGCGACCAAGATGTACCACAGGTTGAGACGTCAGTTTTGGTGGCCTGGGATGAAGAGAGACATAGCGGCTTTTGTTGCTAGGTGTTTGGTCTGTCAGCAGGTGAAGGCCGAACATCAGCGTCCGGGAGGACTTGTGCAGCCGTTAGAGATTCCGATGTGGAAGTGGGACCACGTGACGACTGACTTTGTTTGTGGTTTGCCGAGGACAGCTGGAGGTTTTGATAGCATTTGGGTTCTTGTGGACAGATTGACGAAGACTGCCAGATTCTTACCTGTCAGGACTAGTTGGGGTGTGAGTAGGTTGGCCGCGTTGTACGTAGAGCGGATTGTTCCTTTGCATGGAGTGCCGATCTCTATTGTGTCAGACAGGGATCCTCGCTTCACTTCTGGGTTCTGGCGCAGTTTCCAGAGAGCTTTGGGGACAGAGTTGGCTTTTAGTTCCGCCTACCACCCTCAGTCAGACGGTCAGTCAGAGCGGACTATCCAGACTTTGGAGGACATGCTTAGAGCTTGTTGCCTGGAGTGGCAGGGGTCGTGGACAGCTCACTTGCCGTTGGTCGAGTTTGCATATAATAATAGTTATCACTCCAGTATCGGTTTGGCACCATATGAGGCTTTGTACGGACGACCGTGTCGCACTCCTCTTGACTGGTTCGAGGTTGGCGAGCGAGTTGTCACGGGGCCGGAGTTGGTTCAGCAGTCAGTTGAGGTAGTTCAGCTTGTGAGACAGAGGCTTCAGTCAGCTCAGAGTCGGCAGAAGAGTTATGCAGATCAGCGCAGACGACCGCTCGAGTTTCAGGTAGGAGACCAGGTGTTTGTTCGTGTGTCTCCTATGAAGGGAGTGGTGAGGTTCGGTAAGCGTGGAAAGTTGAGTCCTCGCTTTATTGCGCCTTTTACCATTATTGAGCGTGTCGGAGGTTTAGCGTACAGACTTGAGCTTCCGTCAGAGTTGGCAGCAGTGCACGACGTGTTTCACGTGTCGATGCTTCGGAGGTACCTTTCTGACGAGTCTCACATTCTGCAGAGTGCAGAGTGGTCTGAGGTGACTCCAGTGTTGACTGTACCAGAGTTTCCATTGAACATTGAGGATCGCCGAGTTCAGAGGTTGAGGAACAAGGCAATCCCTTTAGTTCGTGTTGCGTGGCAGCAGCACTCCGGTGGTGAGTCGACATGGGAGCGGAAGGATGAGATGCGCGAGCATTTTCCGTACCTCTTTGGCGAGTCTAGCCACTCCGGTGTTGGTGCTCCCTAGCTACAGTGAGTTGTACCTTTTTGTTGTACTTCTGTACTCTGTACTTTGTCTCAGACTCTGAGGTTGTATATGATATGTTCAAATAGTGGAATTTTACTGCTTTGCATGGTGTGTATCTTCTTACAATAGTCTCCTCGACTTTCACTTCCTACCCTTCCGAGCTTGTCTCGTGGGTTAGCGGGTCAGAATTCGGTTACTGGTTGTTACTGGTAATGCGGATTCTGGGTCGTTACAGTTTTCCTTAGGGGGAGAGCTGTAAGGTCTCGGGTCTTTAGTGGATCCTTATTGGGTCTGTTAGTGGTTCTGTGTGGTCGACGACAAGACCATTGTCGTTGACTTGGGGTTGACGGCCAAGGCTTGCCGTTGAGTCAGAGTCAGGGTCCAGCGATGTGGACGTCTGAGCTTGAACTTAACGACATGAGATCTGGACGTCAGTCTGTAGGTGGTTCAGTAGGCGACCAGTGATGTTGACGTCGACTAACCAGTTCTGTTGAAGTAGGGCAGCCCGAGAGCAGAACCTACCTTTCTCATTTCCTCTCCTTCTCTCCACCTTAGCCTTTCTTGATTCCTGCAGCTTCTGTTGAGTGATTTGAGCTCGTGGGAAGGCCCTGGATCGTGTGGCATTGCTAGATCGGGCGGGAAACGCGTGGTTTTGGTGCGATTCGCGCGGAGTCTTCAGGGGAATCCAGCGCGATTAGTGGCTGTTTGGGGATTCTTAAGGCGTTCTGAGGTAGGGACTTAACCCCTATAACCCTCCCCAGCAAACTAGCATGCCCAATTAAGTGAATTGGAATGCAATTTATGGTTTAGGGTTTGGGTTGTATCATGCCAGGATTTGGATAATTAGACAATCTAAGTGTTAGAATGTTTAGTTTAGATGTTCTGGTAGTTTAGATTGATGAGAGGAAGTGTTTCCCTCCATCAGTCAGAATGTTATTTAGTGTTTCTGCCCATTGGGACTGATTCGGTTCAGTTCTGGGTATGGGGGACTGAAGATATCAACGTCCACATCTGTTGACGTTGAGATCTTCAGGGGTGATTAAACGACAAGGTCGATTGCCGTTTAGTTATTGTTGACGGCATAGGGGTTGCCGTCTATCTCTGATTGGCGGCAATCGATGTGGCCGTTTATATCCTGTGTCCCAGCAGACTTAAGTTGTGTGTTTAGAGGCGATTGACATGTGATGTCCGCCCTAATAGCACAAGTGGGCCAGGCTTAGAGTGTGACTCTGCCTGTGCATAGGAGTAGTTGCTTGTGACACGAGGTGTTTACTACTGTACGGGGTTTCAGACGTTGAGTGTGTTCCGTCTGTTACTCGCATTGCGTTACCGTGTACCCGTTTCTGTTGTGTTACCTAGGCGTGGGTGCGACTCCGTCTAGACGACTAGCGTGTGGTTGTCCTCCGCTAGTGAGCCGGGACATCGAGTGCGACTCTGTCCTGTGCGTACTCCTTTTGGTGGTTTTGAGCCGGTCTCCGTGGAGCCCCTTCTCTACCGCTAGGGTCAAGCGTAGGGGAAAACCGGTCGTGGACCAGACGCGAGAGAGAGCGTCTGTAGTGTGCACACGTGGCTGGGGTTGAGAGCCTCTGTGGTGACGGGACGCCGAGCCACAGACCCTAGCTGAGTCCTACTTGTTGTGTGTGAGTGGTGTTTACTGAGCCGCGTGGTTTACAGTTTTGTGTTGTGGTGCGACGTGTACTTACTTTCAGTTTTTACTTTCCGCACTTTAGTTTAGTTGCCGGTGGGGTTACTTTTCCCTACTGGGTCTCTTTTCTTGAGACTCACTCCCTTCCCTTTCAGGTGGGTCTTCGTCGACTCCCGTCCAGGCGAGTCTAGCCACTCCGGTGTTGGTGCTCCCTAGCTGCAGTGAGTTGTACCTTTTGTTGTACTTCTGTACTCTGTACTTTGTCTCAGACTCTGAGGTTGTATATGATATGTTCATATAGTGGAATTTTACTGCTTTGCATGGTGTGTATCTTCTTACATATAGTCTCCTCGGACTTTCACTTCCTACCCTTCCGAGCTTGTCTCGTGGGTTAGCGGGTCAGAATTTGGGTTACTGGTTGTTACTGGTAATGCGGATTCTGGGTCGTTACAGGGAACTTCCTGGCTGTCGACACATGACCACTTGAAGTGTTTTTCTTGATCTTTTGCACTTGTATCTTGATGCTTCTCTTGTATGCATTCACACCTACATTAAAAGACATTCTAAGTGAGATACATGAATACATAGGTTCATCAAAGCATTTGCTCACTTGATCATTTCATTCATGTCTTTGTCATATTTATCATGTTTCCATCATTAGGACAACATCAATTATGTCACTCATCATCAAAAACATTTAAGCACATGTCATCATACACAATGTAACCCAACACCCAGTATCCCCACTCTTAAAGGTATTCCACGATCATCTCCTTTTGCATTTACTGCACCTCCTTCGGTACCCACGAGTACCTAGCGATCACGAACACATTCCGGAGTTGTGCTCTACCCTTCCTTTTCCTTTCCCATATATTTCTCTCATAATTTTCTTTGCGGCAGTTTTGTAGTTAGAAAGAAGAAAAAAATGAGATCTACAAATTGGTGATCATGGTGGGACTTCTTTTCGCCTTTTCTTTGATTACCCACTCCACCGTACCCCACGTGCCCCCCTTCCCTTGGCCCCTCGCGTGCCTCTCCTTTTCTTTTCTCCCCGTGGTTAGCCAATAGTGGATTCCCCAATGAAATTTAAGAAAGAAATAAATAAATAATGATGAGTCGATACATGATATTCATAAGATTGTGTCTTTCCCTCTTACTTTAATACCCTATCAAAAGCATGTTGTGTGTTTGTCGAAGTTTGGTACATATCTTCCTGAGTTACTACTTTGCTTTTTCCCCCCCTTAGTTTGCTTTTTAAATTTGCGACCAACACAATGATTGCGATTTAGTGTTTGATACATGTTTGGTTAAGCGGTCACATTTTTATTTGTTTTGAGATGGCTTGGTCCATCACGTTTTGTCTGCAGTCCATCCACAGGGACCGAACACAGCTCTGAAAGCCTCCTGAGGCTCTTCGATCTGCGACCAGGTGACTGGACGCGATTCAATTTTGATTCGTGACGACTGTGTCCGTCGCAACTCTCAATGAAGACAGAGCGCGGCCTTCCTTGCTATCTAGAATCTTTGTACTATATTTGTTGTATACATGGCATTCCGTTTTGGTCGGGGGACCTCCTTCCCTCACATCCTAGTCTCCACACACCCTTCTGGTGAAGGCAAGCTCTCCATTGGGCATTTCGTCTCTTTGGACTAGCGAACCTTCTCTCGAAACATCCATAAGTCTCTGTATCTCGTGGATTCCCTCACGACAAACCGAACAGGTTGTACCTACCGTTGACCCAGGTTTAGCTATCCTACTACGTGGTGAGAGTGTGATTTTAGTTGCATCTCGAAGTATCCAAATCCATACAACTAAGATCTCATATGGAGTGACATAATATCCTTCAAATCCATTTAATTAATTGTGAAACTCCTAAAACAGGCGCTAAACATTACAACTTATTTGAACTATACTGAATGATTCACATCTATTGTTCTACTTGATTGTTTGTTTGCCTTGTTTAAATGAACTCATATAATCATCATGTTTATTTTAATGAGGACTATGAGGATAGTTTAGATGACCAATCTTTTCAATGTCATGTCCGTCCATCTCACACCGTGAGGGACAAACATCAACTTCTTATGGTTATGTGCGCACACTGCGCACTAACGTATTTGATATTCCCTCAAATTTAACTCCAATCAAAATTCGGAGAGTGCCTTCTCCTCACCATGATTCCAATGTACAATCCTGCATGCAATAGATCAGCTCACACCTCAACAACTCAACCTCATTAAATCTTTAGTTGAGGGTGTGACTCCTCCTCCCTCTCCTTCTTCCAGGCACCCACATTTGTATATTCTGGCAACTTTGCCATCTCCTCCTGTATATCCTTCACCTCGGTCCCCTGGCCATTTTAGCTCCCGAGCTCCAGTCCCTATGGACCAACCCTTGGGAAGGCCCGTTAATTCACTGCCTCCCTCATGTACATCCTCCAATTCCTAGCGGCAATCTACGTCAATCCAACATGCTCTTCTCCATAAATTGAACAATATGGAGAAAGAAATCAACAAGCTCTCAAATTCCATGGGTGACCCCGTTGCCGCCATGCTGGCTCTCCCTAAAGTTCATATACATACTTTGGAGATGTTGTCGTACCGACTGTACAATGGCATGGGAAATCCTACATTCATGTAAAAAAATTTCTTTATGAGTCTTCACATTGGCAACATGATCCCATAACCTTGGCATATTTTTTTAGAAAATCTCTTGATGGCCCTGCAGTTGAATGATTCTACTCCCTAGAGCCAAGAGAGGTAGAGATTTCTGTATCCTCTATAAAAAATTCCTTTAGAGGTACAAAGACCATGTCAGCCCATCTCTCTCCATCATAGATCTAGCATCCGAGAAGATGAGGCCTGATGAGGGCTTTGTCCAATTTGTTGACCGTTGGAGGTCCATGGCCGCAAGATTGCAACATGTGCTCTCGAAGTGAGAGGAAATCAAAATTATTATCTCCAACTCTACTATGAGGTTCAAGCACATCTTGGTCATGAACAAATTGATACTATGGAAGAGCTCTATGAATGAGGACGTTACATTCAGACACATCTAATGGACTCCCCAATCATGGACTTATTCAAACAAAGTTTGAGGTACAATGGATCAGTGGACACTATCCACTGTCCACCTCACCAAACATCCACTCCATATACACCTCCATATACGCCTCCATACATCAACATCCCTCCACCCAGGCGTCCACTGATTCTTCCTCCTCGGACTCAACAACCTCCAACAGGGCCAATCGACGCCCCTGCAATTATTAAAGAAGCTTGTGTGCCCAATGTTGCACCCGCTCCGACACCCGTACCTATTCCTCCACCAGAACAACAACCTCCACATCCACCACAGCCTACTGCTCAGGCTAATGCCTTAAATGTAGAACCCCTCCATGAAACCAATTGGTGTTACGACCATGAATCTTTTGAGGTCATGTTCGTACGCCATTTACCTACCGTCCCCTCATTACCATCCATCATCTTTAAACCATTCATTGCTAAACCACCTACTCCCATTGTTACAACTCCGATTGTCAAACCTCCACTATCAATTAGTCCCTCCATTATTAAACCCATCATTAAACCTCCACCTATATTGACTATTGAACCTAAGCAAGTACTCCCTCCATTACCTATTACACCCTTACCAACTATACGGCCTACCATTCCATCTACCACATCCACCCCCATCCAATGGAGCGGGTGCAAACAACCAACGAGCGACAAGCCAGGTCAGCAAAAGAAGGAAGTCTCGAGACTTGGTATGCTTTTCAAAATTTGAGAATATATCCCATGCATGCCGGTCGTGTTCAGCATACTGGGCACATTTACTGAGCGGAAGTCCTCCCTTCCATTCTTGGCCGTCAAGAGGCCCTCTAAAGTTATGCCGATCATTCCCGTTGCCAATAATCTTCAATTCAAATCACTCATAGGGAAATTCTCCCTCCATGCTCTCATGACCCCTTACACAGTTGTTGTGAACCTTCCCAGTCCAGTGAAGGGCTCGACTACAAAATTATTTTCACCCATTCCAAGACAAATTACTAGTGAATTCAATTACCCAAGGGCACATGCCCCTTTCCCTATCAAACATTATACATCCTTCGGCATGGTCCCTTTATTGTTGCTTCCACACTACCAGTGGAACTCCCTACTATTTCCTTTGACTATATTCCAAGGGAGTTGTCACTGTTGCTTGAAACTCCGACAGAAGTCAACACTCCTCTTATCATTGAGAGCCAACCAAGGCATGTGAGAAGAGCAAGGCCATTTGTCCGCTGGGCACATTATGTGAGAAAATACATGAGGGACCAAAAGCCGATTCCCAAGCAGAAACCCAAACATCGTGCATGGATAAAAACTAGGGACCACCTCCACCCCCCTCATCTCCATCCACATCCTCTTTTGTGCTCATCAGCACCTTCCCGTGGGTTCTCTACATTCCCTCCACACGGAGGCATTTTATTTCCATCTTTTTTATGATCCATTATCCTGTACTGGGCATTGCGCTCCTCTGTGTACTCTGTATTCTCCGCCTCATGCCCTCGTGGCACACTGTTATGTTCACGCCTTTCTCCTCTCCGTGTCCCACGTGGCACACCCATTGTTTCACGCTTCGTATCGTGCCCCTCGTGGCACATCTCCTCCCCGTGCCCCTCGTGGCACACCTCCTTGTAGTGCCTCCTTATCGAAATAGTAAAAACATATATGCCATTATCGTATGTACAAAACACATCAGAAATTCCATAAAAAAAATCATTGTCAAACTCTAAATACTACTCCTAATGACCCACGAAAAAATTCATGCTAAGAAAAATCTGATTGGCCAAATTTAAGGTGTTTTACGAGTGATTATCGTAATTAGGAGATAAGTCAGTAAATTACTATCACATGTACTTAAGGGAGTCCCAAAATAAAATAAAAAATTATGGTTGTGCTCCAACCATAGGGATTGACAACCCAATGAAATAAATGGACCAAAGGATGTCTTTTGGCCCACAAATATTCAAGTAAAAAATATCGTGAATAATTAGATTTGTTGCATGTTAGAGTTTTAGAAATTTATATGATCATACGATGACTGTTTTCATGTGTTAATGAATTTCTTGATAATAAGCCTGAAATCTGTTTTAATTTGTAAAAATTAGATTTACTGTTTCAAAAATATGGAAAATTTAGCACATGTTAACCTGTGTAAAGTCTGTGATAAAAGTTTCATGTTGTTTGAACACAGTAGGTACCACTATTGATTAAATGAAAGCATGTGACCATGATGAGCATAATTATCTTAATCATGTGAAATTTGATGTCTAGCAGCATGTTAAGGCTTGATTATAGTTCATTTACATTGTAAAACAAAACTCCATGTTAGGTCAATTGAAACATGTGCAATTATTAAATAATGCATGTAAATGGTTAAACAGTACATGTAAAATGTGTAAATAATGTGATAAAGTGAATGTGTAAAATTGGGCCGAGATTGATACTGCTACCATAGAGGTCTGAGAGCTGTACCATAAAAAGGTCCCTATGGAAGGCTCAACGTTATGTGATATCCTAAGGGCATTAGGATGAAATCCTAGAGGTGGACAAGTACCACTAGATATGGTGGAGGGGCTTCTCCCGTCTGTGCAGTTACCAAGATTCGCCACTAGATTGCCCAGGTGGCGAGTGTGTGTCAAGTGAAGTGCTATGTGCTATGTGATAGGGTGCGTGCGTCCTCTAGATGGTAATAAGGACTATGTGTCACGGCAACTTAAGTATAAAAATGTGAATAAAGTGTAAATGACATGTGAATGTGGCACCTGGTAAGTGCAAATGATATGACTTGTGATAAGTGAAAGTGCAAGAAAAACCTGTGGAAATGTGTGAATGGATTGTGTAAGGGAGAGTAAGTATTAATGAAGTATAAAGTGCATGTGAAAACCAAAGTAAAAAGGAAAATGTATATATTCATGTGTTAATATGTTTAATGTAATATCATTTTTAGTATCATGTTATATAGTTTAATAACATTTATGTAGTAGTGTAGTGAATATGTAATGTGAACATGTGAACTATGCAATATGAAAGATGAGTATGTGGTATTGTTAAATGAATGAGATAGCATGTGAATAATGTAAATCCTTGTGATTGTGTTGAATTCATGTCAAAACAGCAAGCAAAGTATGAGTATAATTGTGATAAATACATGAAAGAATGTCTAGATTCCATTCTAGATATGCTATTTACTTAGTACATAGTTTCCTACTTCAATTGTATATAGTTGCCAACCGACTTGAATATGTTTTAAACCTTCATTCATGTTTAATAAAATGTGATATCATGTATAATTGTGAATTATTTACATTAAAACAGCAAGTTAAATGTGTAATTAAATGTGAAAAGTGCAAGTGATTGGTTAGATATCATGCTAGGAGTGTTCATTATCTTGTACATAACTTCATGTTCTAAGTTGGTAAAATTGTGCAATGATATGATTAGTACTTGAATCATGAATCATAGTATATGTTATGTAGAAACATATATAGGTGTATGTTTATTATCCATGATTTAGAATGAGCATGTGTTAGTCTAAACATGTTTAGGTAGTTATGTATGTTGATAAGTGTATAAAGCATGTGCATGTAATTCATTATGGTGTAAAAGATATAAGTGTTTCCTTATTGCTTAATAGTTAGTAGTGTGTGATATGTGTAAGGTTGTGTCCTTAGATTGCTTGCAGGGTCTTTTAGACTCATACTTGCTTCGGTGTACAGGTGAGACAGGTGTCCCCGTACCTAGAGAGGGAGTTGCGAGGAGCATCCCCGAGCACGAGGAGTAGTCTTTTCTGGAGTTTACTAGTATTGTAATCTCTCTTTCATAATGAATAATGTTATTTGTATGGACAATGTAATAGACAATTGTATTTCTTTTGGAATTGTAATAATGTGGACATTGTCATTTCTTTCATTTGCTATATAGACTGTGGATGGTGTGATGATGATGAATGAGAATGAGTTATTTCTTTTAATTCTGTTGTACTCATATGTATTATGTACATATCAACCTATCGTTTAGTGTTGGGTTATTATCCCACTGTAATGACACTCTTTGTACCGATGGGGATTGGTATAATCGTACCGGTATAAGAGGGTCGTTACACGGCCTTCCTTGCTATCTAGAATCTTTGTACTATATTTGTTGCATACATGGCATTCCATTTGGTCGGGGGACCTCCTTCCCTCACATCCTAGTCTCCACACACCCTTCTGGTGAAGGCAAGCTCTCCATTGGGCATTTCGTCTCTTTGGACTAGCGAACCTTCTCCCGAAACATCCATAAGTCTCTGTATCTCTTGGATTCCCTCACGACAAACCGAACAGGTTGTACCTACCGTTGACCCGGGTTTAGCTATCCTACTACGTGTGAGAGTGTGATTTTAGTTGCATCTCGAAGTATCCAAATCCATACAACTAAGATCTCATATGGAGTGACATAATATCCTTCAAATCCATTTAATTAATTGTGAAACTCCTAAAACAGGTGCTAAACATTACAACTTATTTGAACTATACTGAATGATTCACATTTGTTGTTCTACTTGATTGTTTGTTTGCCTTGTTTAAATGAACTCATATAATCATCATGTTTTATTTAATGAGGACTATGAGGATAGTTAGATGACCAATCTTTTCAATCTCATGTCCGTCCATCTCACCACCGTGAGGGACAAACATCAACTTGTTAGGGTTATGTGCACACACCACGCACTAACCTATTTGATATTCCCTTAAATTTAACTCCAATCAAAATCCGAGAGAGTCTTCTCCTCACCATGATTCCTGTACAAAGCCTACATGCAATAGATCAGCTCGCACCTCAACAACTCACCTCATTCAATCTTTAGTTGAGGGTGTGACTCCTCCTTCCTCTCCATCTCCCAAGCACCCACATTTGTATATTCTGGCAACTTTTCCATCTCCTCCTGTATATCCTTCACCTCGGCCCCCTGGCCATTTACCTTCCAAGCTCCAGTCCGTATGGACCAACCCTTGGGAAGCTCGTTAATTCACGGCCTCCCTCATGTACCTCCAATTCCTAGCGGCAATTTACTCAATCCAACATGCTCTTCTCCATAAATTGAACAATATGGAGAAAGAAATCAACAAGCTCTTAAATTCCATGGGTGACCCTGTTGCCGCCATGCTGGCTCTCCCTAAAGTTCATATACATACTTTGGAGATGCGTCGTATTGACTGTACAATGGCTGGGCAATCCCTACATCATGTAAAAATATATTTATGAGTCTTCACGTTGGCAACGTGATCCCATAACCTTGGCATATTTTTTTTAGAAAATCTCTTGATGCCCTGCACTTGAATGATTCTACTCCCTTGAGCCAAGAGAGGTAAAGGATTTCTGTATCCTCCATAAAATTCCTTCAAGGTACAAAAACCATGTCAGTCCATCTCTCTCCATCACGGATGTAGAATTCGAAAAGATGAGGCTTGATGAGAACTTTTCCAATTTACTGACCGTTGGAGGTCCATGGCCATAAGATTGCAACTGTGCTCTCGGAGTCAGAGCAAATCAAATTATTATCTCCAACTCTACTTTGATGTTCAAGCACATCTTGGCCTTGAACAAAATTGATACTATGGGAGCTCTTTGTTTGAATGAGGATGTTACATTCAGACACATCTAATGGTCTCTTCCAATCATGGACTTATTTAAACAAAGTTTGAGGTACAATGGATCAGTGAACACTATCTACCACCATCCACCTCACCAACTTCCACTCCATATACACCTCCATATAAGCCTCCATACATCAACATGCCTCCACCCAGGCGTCCACTGATTCATCTTCCTCGTGCTCAACAACCTCCAACAGGGCCAATCGACGCCCCTACAATTGTTAAAGAAGCTTGTGTGCCCAATGTTGCACCCGCTCCGACACCCATACCTATTCCTCCACCACAACAACAACCTCCACATCCACCACAACCTACTGCTAAGGCTAATGCCGTCAATGTAGAACCCCTCCATGAAACCAATTGTGTTATGACCTGGTGATCACGAACACATTCAGAAGTTGTGCTCCACCCTTCCTATTCCTTTTGCCCATATATTTTTCTCATAATTTTCTTTGTGGCGCTTTCGTAGTATGAAGAACGAAAAGCAAGATCTATACTATGCACCTTGTGTGTCGACTTCTTTCCTTTGTCTGTCGACATGTGAACTTTGTGTGTTGACCTGTGAACCTTGTGTTCGACCTGTGCATCTTAAATGTCAACTTGTTCTAGTTGCATTAGATTGATTTTACTTGATGTTTGCTTGTCAGGTTTTCAAGAAAATTCCCTACATTGTTAAAAAAAATATACAAGAAATTTATTAATAGCATTGTAAACAAAAATTAAGAACTATATTAATCTGTGACTACTCTCTCTTCAGATTCAAGTGGAGTGAAGAGCTAGCAGTCCCTAACGCCTTGAGCAAACTTTGATCATTATGTTCTAAGGCTATCCTACAATAGATCATTCACAGATAGGTACCCAAATTCTTTTGTGTCATTGATGGTTAGATACATAAAAATATTCTTTTGGAATATGCACTAAATGCTTAGTAGTTTAGGTATTAACTGTGTGGCCTAATTTATTACAATGAGAACAACAATGAATATATTTGTTTTTAAGGCTTGAATGTTCTTCCAATGTTTGTTTAATACATGTTTTTCATAAACCTTCTTTTTCTTATGAACCACACTTTTGTTTCTTTTACAAATTTTGACAATTGATATTTATTTAGATACTTAATTTCTTTTTAGGAGGTTTGTATCCAAGTCCTTGTTTGTTATTGCCAGACTTAGAGCCTTTTAGACAAAAGACAAGAGATGTTTTCCCTTTAGTTAATATTTTGGCAGATTCTTTTTAGTTTTTCTTCTAACTCATGATCATTTTCCATTTTGAGATTTTATTAATCTTGTTTCTTTAAATCTTCACACAAAATATCATTATTATGTTTTGTTTCTGTTAATTTTTTTTCCATTGTTCCATTTCCGACTTAAGATCAAAATTAGTGTTTTCCAAGCAAGTAAAATTATTTTTCAGAGTCGTTAATTCTTTTACCACAACTTTGTGTTTTTGGTAAAGTTCATTAAAATTTCTTCTAGATCCTCTGATTCAGAATATGAATCAATGCAAGAGTTGAGTGATGAGTCAGATTGTATCTCATCTAGTCCTGCCATGAGGGCTAGATTCACTTGCTCTTCTTCAGAATCTGAGCTTGAATCATTAGGGGATGAGGCTTCTTCATTGTCTCATGTACCTGCCATAGCTTTCCTCTTGATTTTCTTGTGCTTTTCATCCTTTCTCTGCTTCTTCTTGGATTTCTCTGGTTGACCAGTTTTCTTGAGCCTGGACAATCTAGCCTTAGATGTCGGGTTGCTTATATTCATAGAAATTGGTTCCTTTTTTTTGTCTTTCTTTTGGATCCTTTTTGATCCATTTTTCTTCTTCTTGAGATTTTTCTGAAGTTTTGACAGAACTTCATCTACCACTGTCTTCAAGACTTGTAATTTCTGAACTAGAAGAGAAGAAGTAGCTATGACTTTAAAAGCATTAGTAGTTCTTTTCTTAGAAGAGCTTTCATACAATCTTCCCATATTAATCTCAAGTGCCATTAATGAACCTATGAGTTTTCCAACTGCCATGGTTGTTAAGTCATTAGCTTCTTCAATTGCGGCTACTGTAGGAGTCTATTGATTTGAAAGAGATCTTAATATTTTCCTAACTATATCACCTTGAGAAAAAAGTTTTCCTAAAGATGCTAAGCCATTTGTTATGCCTGTAAATCTTGTGTACATTTGTGCTATACTTTCATCACTTAGCTTTCTAATTTGATCATATTTAGCTACACGAATATCTTTATAGTTTCTTTAACTTTATTGGTTCCTTTATAAGTTATTCTTATGTATCCCATATTTCTTTAGCCAATTTACATGGAGAAACTCTATTAAATTCTCTTTTTAGAAACCACAATAGAGATAGTTTTTAACCTTATAGCTTAATGAGATGTTTTTTTTATCTGCTAGGGACAGTTCATATGAGGTTGAAGTAAGAGGGATTTTATCACCTTCCTCTATTACCTGCCACATATTGAAATATGTGCCTCTGATAAAGCACTCTATGCACATCTTCCAGTATGGGTAATCTTCACCATCAAAGAAAGTAGGTCTTGTTACAGACTATCCTTCAGTGTAGCATTGGACTATCATTGATTTTGCTCTTTGATCGTGAGATCTTCTCACAGAGCTTGACTCTGATACCACATGTTGGCCTCGACAACAAGCTGTAGGATCAAATATGTAGGGTGAATAGATCTAGAAGGGGGGGGGGTTGAATATATCTGAGATTAATTACAACAGAAACTTAAGTAATTAAAAAATTACTTCAATTATAGATCCATTCAATAGAAAAACTTGACTAATCTGATGTGATTGTGTGTAGTTGATGTGAGAGACAATCAATCAAACAATGTGTGTGTGAGTGCCTAGTGTGAAATCGAAGTCTTATGCAAACATCTAGCATAGAAAGCAGATCAAACCACAACACAGGAAATTTTTAGGTGGTTCGGAGATCACATCAAGTGACTCCTACGCCCACCCCTCACACAGTAAGGCACACACTACTCAATGAAATTGAGTACAACATACACACGAGCTCAATAGCTCAATCCACACATGGGCACGACGGCTCACACAACACACTAGCACAATTGCTCAGTCCACACACACACGTTGAGATCTGTTCAGAACACTTGTACAATTGCTCAAACACACTCAAGAATGAAGTAAGATGAACACTCCAATAGAAGTAAGGAATAATGAATGAATTGGATGTTCCTCGTTGAATACTGTCTACTGGAAGCTTGAATTGAACGCCCTTGAGAAGATTCAATAGATTTCTTCTTCAATTCACAATACTCTGTTTCAGATATGGATTTATAGGATGATTCAGATTTGAACTACTCCTCCTGAGTTCTTCCACATATGCTAAGCTTTGCTTCTTCTGCTCTTGCACTATCTTCCCCTTCCACATTCTTTCAGATCTGCTACTTCTTCTCAGTTCTACTGCTTCTTCTTCGATCTGCTGCTTTGCATCTCTTCTCCTTCACACTCTACCAGTGCTCTCACTTTCTCCCACTATGCTTGGCCTTGCTCTCCACGATGGATGTCTACTCTAGATGAGACAGAAGGCTTTTTATAGCCTCAGTGCACTTCCTTGTACGTGGGACACATGTGCATAATAACCTAGGGCTCACCCAAGGTTGTCACATGTTCACATATCTTTCTCCTCTTTGCCACTTGGTGAAGGGTATTTCCAAAATAAAAGATTAAGGATAAGTCACAATCATACCTTTTTCATTTTTGATTTTTCACTCGAGGTGTGTCGACCTACTTTGCAATGTGTGTCGACGCACTGTGTTTTTATTCAAAGAGGCTCACTAGATGTATAATGTGTGTCGATGCAACCTGGTTTTTTATTCAAGGAGTCTCATTGGATGGATAATGTGTGTCGACCTACTTTGCAATGTGTGTCGGCGCACTGTGTTTTTCTACAAAGAATCTCACTGAAGGGCAATGTGTGTCGACCTACTTTTCAATGTATATTGACACAATTGTGTTTTTCTTCAAAGGAGCTCACTGGATGGACTATGTGTGTCGACCTGATATGTAATGTGTGTAGACGCAACTTTGACACAATTTTGTAGACCTACAAATATATGAAGTATGAACCATCAAATGTGTCAACATCATTAAAATATGAAATATAAATCATCACACATGTTATTTTCATCAAAACATTATTGTTCAATATATTGATTACACAGTCACCATAACATTCTCCCCATCAAGTATGAGTGTTTAGTCATCATCAAAATCAAGTATGAATGTTTAGACATCATCAAAATGTTAAATACACACTCAACACAACATTCTCACCCTTTTTTATGATGACAAAATAAATGCTCATATACTTATTCTTTTTCTCCCCCTTTTTGACAACATCAAAAAATTACAGTGAAATATAAAGACAAGAAGCCTTTGGCAATTTTTATTTCATTTCATGAAATCAAGGAATGTATTTCTAGAAAGGAATGTTTAGGTGTGATCAAAATGAGTGAGTCAAAGTGATATTGACATATGAGAGAAAGTATTGTATTTTGCTATTGTGCAACAAAGTTTAATCACAAAGATGTTCTAGCCCAAACAGCCCACAAATGTTCTGGTGAAGAAGGCGATGGGGTAGGTCATCGAGTTTTGAACATGACGACATCCTATGTCACGTTCTTCATATTGATTGTCGGATCGACTGTTGTGTTATTTTTGAACACGTTAGGTTGGTACATTGTGATTAGTGACGCGATGGGTGCCTACGTCGTGTTCTTTGAACCGCCTTTATGACGTATGGCGCTTTAGGTTCCGATTGGCGATGGTTATGTACGTCGCATTTTATGTCTAAATGCGACGTCTGCCTACGTCACAATTTAGACTCTGTATTTAATACTTTGTTTTGGGCCAGACAGAGCAAAGGTGGCTCTAATCCGGCCGTGGAGAGAAGTTTTATATGGCGTTCTTTAGCGATTTCTGCTTCTGGTGGCTGATTTGGCATGGTTTTCCACGCGAGGAGGGCATCCGGAGCATGGATATGCCGATTGTGCAGCATTCTTCGCAATATTTGGTTCTTCGTGTTGGTAGGGAGACTTTCTTTATGTTTTAGTTTGATTTAAATGCTTTGGGCTTAGTAAATCATGCTATGATGGTGTATGATAGTATATCTTGTGTTTTAATGAATTTAAATGTTAGTTTCAAATGGTGTGTGGAACGGATTTCTAGAGGAAGGTGGGGTTCGACCATCTGCCTGAGAAGGCGACGAGTCGAATCATCATGTTCTATGGAGAACGCGACAGGCTTGTCCGTCGTGTTTCTCTCCGATTGATGTGTTGGTACCGATTGGTATGAACGTGTCGCTTGGGTCCGTCGTGTTCATGCATCCGATTGGCTTGAAGGGTTGGGTTGTCCTATTACGTTCATGAGTTCCTGTATCGATGGTGTAAACACGACAACATGGTCCATAATGATTTGCACTCCGATTGTTAGTGTTGTATCAATTGGTGCGAAGGCGACGCATTGGGTCGTCATGTTCATGTCATGACCTTGGGCCCTGTCGCATTTATCTTGTTGACGCGATCGGTGGGGCCGTCGCGATTTGGTAGCCGACGTCTGTGTTCGTCACGTTTTAACTTCCGAGGTGGGCATGTGTTGGTTGGGCAATGATGGTCCTATGTGGACCTAGCCCAAGTTGTTTAATGTGGATTTCAGATGTTTAAGTGTGTTTAGTAATAGTAAGCATGATATTAGGTGAATGGTTTTGTTTATGATTAGGTAGTGAGTTATGTTAGTTATGGTGATTATGTTAATCATGTCAAGCATGTTATAATGTTTAAGGTTATGTGATTTATATGTGTGGTGGTTTATGTGTGTGGCTGCTATGGAGGTTATGTGTTGACCAATGACAAGCAAGTTAGAATGTGTATTACTGTGGTATATGAATGTAAGCTTTATGAGTATTATTCAGCGTGGCTTGTGTGTTACCGAGTTTGGAAGTCTGGCGCCTATTTCGTAATGCCTCTTCAGTCGGGTATCCCAGTTCATTGTGAGCCAAGCACGTTGTGGTTGGTTGTGCTCGGGGTTTATCCCGGTTCTGTGTGTACTCGAGGTCTGTGTCAACTTCCTAGACACCCTCACTCATGTGTTTGAGTTGTATGTCCGATGGAGGGAAAGACGGCAGTGGGACATCAACTTGTGAGTTTGTGGTTTGTGTTTGGTCACTTGTGGCACGCTCGTGTTTGGGGGTACAGACACCAGTAGATGTACTGGTCCCCAGCTAGTCCTGTATTTCCAATGCCTTACTTTAGGGAGCTTATGCTAGAGTCTCTAAAGGTGCCAGGCATGGGCCTGCAGTTGTGTGGTGTGACGACCCTCATTATACCGGTACGGTTATACCAACCCACATCGGTATAGTGAACGTTATCACAGTGGGGCATTTACCCAAACAATAACATACGATTGAGATGCTCATAAATATAAACACAGAGTAGCGGAAGCAAAAGAACTACTTGTCTTCATCATCATCCACATTTAACATACATGATTCAAATGACAATTTTAAAAGAATTTAAGTCCACATAATGAAATACTAAACTCAAATACATAGTTTGTCCACAATTTCCTTAATAGTTCTATTACAATGCCTTGTTACATACAATGGAAGCAAAGTCACTCTACAACTCCGCCAAGCTACTCCCCGCGCTCAGAGTCGCTCTCCACGGTCTCCTCCAAAGGTGTATCACCTACTAAACTGTACGCCGAAGCAAGGAATGAGTCTAAAAGACTCAGCAAATAACACCACACATATCATACATGCATATATCATAGCAGGTTTTCCTCCCAAGTCACAAGACAAAACATGTAGCATGCTTGACATCAATAAGAGACAACCGATCATGGTAATTCTACCAAATTCAACACATGGTTCATGATTTCAGATTTCCAAAATAAAACGTCCTATCACATGCTTTCTACTTATTCATCACATAAAGTGTTTACCTCCAATAAGCAAAACATGAGAGCAACCAACATGTGTGCTTACATACATGAAAGGAGACCTTCCTATCATGATTTCTACACATTCTTGCACATGCACATTGTCATTTTATACACTTTTAGCTTGCTGTTTTGACATGAATTAGAAACTCACAACCAATCACATGAGAGCTACAATCTCAATTAACTATATCATGGTGGCGCTTAACATGGAAACGTTTACACATAAGCAAGAAATGCTACTAGCATGGATTCTACGCATTTGTACACATGTAAACATTTTCATAACTACAATTAGGTTGCTGTTATGACACGAGTTTAACATTAATATATCATGGATCACCATTTCATCATCTAACACATTAGTTTCACATGTTTGCACAATTTCCTCATTCACATAGTTCACTTTTTACACATTGCACATTTACACATGTTCACATTACACGACTTACACATGTACACATTCACATTTGTCACACTTTAGTGCCGTGACACAGTCCAAACCACCATTGAAGGACACATACACATCACATACACATAGACGCCCACCTAGGCAACACAGTGACGACTCTTGGACTGCGCAGACTGGGAGAACAAGTCTCCACCCTACCAGTGGTACTTGTCCACCTCCAGGATTTCATCCTAATGTCCTTAGGATCTAACACATTGAACCTTATCATGGGGACTTTTCCATGATACGGTTCCACGGCCCTCTATGGAAGCAGTGTCACAATTGACACAGTCTTACACATTACACATACCGATTTTTGTACACATTTACACAAGAATCCTCATATATTTACATTCTCTCTCTCACACACATGGCTCTATTTTTCCTAGCATGATGCTACTGATAACAGGGATTAACATTCACTAACTTGCATTAATCAGGTTGGAAAACACATCATTAGTCATATTCATGATAACATGCATTTATCACATTTTTCACATGAATTTTCATAACACACTTTGCAGTCATCAGAATAGCATGAAAATTTAACCACATACTCATTTCAGTTTGTAATATTACATGAAATTTTCCAGATTTTTCAGAGTTAACATATATTTTCAGAAATTGAAACATTCAGCCTCATATTATCCATAATTCAATTCCACACCGAACACAACATGAATAGCATATTGAACAGACCGCAACCCTGAACCCAACATATACCTTATCACAGAATTTCCCCCGAATTTATTACACAACACACAATTTTTGGAAATTTCACAAACCCTATGCATGTTTTCTATTTTCGGAACAGAAATTTACAGTAAATCATACGAGCATGGAGAAATTTCAGAATTGCAGGGCACAGACTGACCCCTACACACATGGTTCATATAATTTAGGGCACCCAAATTCCTCACGAGTTGCACAAACAGAAACTAACATGATCTAGGATTTTTATCATACATGCATTTTTCGTAAATGACACCCTTCATACCAATTTCAAAAATTGCAAGGACCTCACCACACATACCACCATTCATAATACATATCATAGTACGGTTACCATTATCCTCATGCGAGAACCTCGAAAAAAATTATCATATAGAAGGAGAGAACAACTCACTGTTCTGTCCTGACGATCTTAACGGCATAGTCTGGCCGTTAATGGAGCTTAACGACAACATCGTTGGCCGTTAATGAAGATCTTGACGGCAAGGGATCTTGCCGTCAAGTTCAGGTTTGTGCAGAAATACAGACCCGAGCTCCAAATACAAGAAGAATTGGGGGATCCAGGACTCGATTTAAAATCTGTAAAATAACAAAACCCTACTAGACATCTACATGACGAATGTGAGGGTTACTTGCCTTTAAACAAGTCTCCAAAGGGATTAAGATGGTGGTGAAGCTCTCCTTGGGCAGTCCCAAGAAGCCTCCACAAATGCTCTCCTCCGGGTTCTAGGTTGGTGTAGAAGCTAAACCGCGGTTGGGGAAGTCTTCCCCGATGTTCCAGCTACCCTCCTGATGCAGTAGGTCGCCAGATGAAGCCTTGAATCGCCGGATTGAAGCCTCCAAAGTTAGTCTTTGTGCAGTTCCGAGCTAGGGTTTTTCTCTATCTCTTGAAAGAGGTCAAGAGGGGTTGTCTGGTGTAGAAGGGGGTGTGGTTTATAGCAGAGGGGTTTGGGGAACCCTGGAGAGGTGATGTGAAAGCCTGCTAGCCGTTGGGGCATCTCCCCAATGGCTGGGCTTGCTTGCCCCTGGAGTTTCGGGGTCTGCAACGCATGCAGGTCAGAGATCTTAACTTCCACATCGATGGACGTTGGCTTAAGTATTGGCGTCTATCGAGGTGGACGCTGACTCAGCATGGACTTCCATCCATGTGGACGCCAATTGGGTCCTTCGGCCAGAACTCAAAACATGCAGAAACCATGCTTAACTTATACCTATGTATATGCCATACATATGTATTATCATGTACACACTACCACCATGCAATTCATACATTATTTACAACTAATTATACACATGCACACATAAGTATAACTAGTTAATACATACGTAGATATGTACATCTATGCATACACAAACATGAATTATTACACGAAATAAATAATGTACAAAATTTGAGGGCCTTACACCCTCTTCCCCTTAAACAAACTTCGTCCTCGAAGTTTAACAAACTACTCAAACAAACTGGGATACTTCTTCTTCATCGCATCCTCAAGCTCCCAAGTAGCCTCCTCTCGCGAGAAGTTCCGCCATAGAACTTTCACCGATGCAATACCCTTGTTCCAGAGATGTTGAACCTTCTGGTCAAGAATAGCTACTGGTTGCTCCACATACGACAAATCTGGCTGAATCTCCACTGGCTCATGACTGATCACATGAGATGGATCTCGGACATACTTCCTGAGCATAGAAACGTGGAAAACGGGATGGAACTAGCTAAAGCCGGGGGTAAAGCTAGCTCATATGCCACGCTGCCCAATCTCTGAGAATCTCATACGGGCCAATGAATCTAGGCTCAACTTACTATGCCTGCCAAATCTGACGACACCACGAGTAGGTGATATCTTCAAGAAGACATGTTCACCCACCTCGAACTCCAATCCTTCCTTCTGTTGTCGCGTAGCTCTTCTGCCTATCCTGTGCCGCAACAAGCCTCTTCTTGATAAGCTGGACCTTATCCGAAGTCTCCCTGAACTAACTCCGGACCGATCAGCTGCCTATCACCGGTCTCCTCCCAACATAAAGGAGATCTGCAAGGCCTACCATACAATGCCTCAAATGGAGCCATACCAATACTCGCATGAAAGCTGTTGTTGTATGCGAACTCCACTAGAGGTAATGACGCTCCCAATCATCCTTCCAATCTAGTACACACGCTCTCAATAATCCTCGAGCGTCTGGATAGTCCTCTTGGGACTGTCCATCTGTCTGGAGATGAACGCCGAACTGAGCTTCAGCTCCAAACTAACGCATGCTGAAGACCCTTCCACAACCCGAAGTAAATCTCGGATCTCGATCGAAATGATCGACTCGGCACACCATGCAATCTAACCACACTACAAACAAACATCTAGCTAACTCTCAACCGACTGCTTCTTCTTCATAGGTAAGAAATGCGCAGTCTTCGAGAATCTATCTACGACTACCCAAATCGAGTCGTTGCCCCTTCTAGATCGAGGCAAACCCGAACAAAGTCCATAGTGATAGCTTCCCACTTCCACACTGGGATCTCCATCCTTTGCATAAGGACGGATGGTCGCTGTCGCTCGGCCTTTACTTGCTGGCATACTAACACCGGGATACATAATCCGCTACATCCTCTTCATGCCAGACCACCAAAAGACCTCTTCAAAATCCTGGTGCATTTTCGTGTTACCCGAATGAATAGAGAATCTCGACCTGTGAGCCTCCGCTAACACATGCTCACGGACATCTATCAATCAGGGACACAAATACGTGATGGAATCTATCACACCCGTCCTCATCACGAGCAATGCCTGCCTTGCCCACTAACTCTAAGAGTCTAGGGTCGGCTTTCTGTTGCTCGATCACCTCATCCAAAACCGAGGACCTAAGAGATAACTGAGCTACAAAAGCCTGGCATAGCGATGGCTCTAACTCAGTCAAAGCGCAAGCCGCGTCCTCCAACATCTTCCAATCCTGCTGGAGAGATGGCCTCTTTCTACTTAGAGCATCCGCTACGACATTCGCCTTCCCAGGGTGATACTGAAGGTCGAAGTCATAGTCCTTCAAGAACTCAGTCCATCTTCTCTGCCTCTTTTAATTCCTTTTGGGAGAAAAGATACTTCAAGCTCTTGTGGTCGGTAAACACCTCAAAGCTGACACCATAAAGATAGTGCCTCCAGATCTTTAGTGCATGAACCACTGCTGCGAGCTCCAAATCATGAGTCGGATAGTTCTTCTCATGCTCTTTCAACTGACGAGAAGCATACACCACTACCCTTCCTTGCTGCATTAGCACACAGCCTAAGCCAATCCGAGACACATCCGTGTAGATGGCAAAACCCTCTACACCGCTCGGTAAGACTAACACCGGAGCTGACGTGAGCTTAGTCTTCAACAATTGAAAACTACTCTCACACTTCTCGGACCAGACAAACTTCACTCCCTTTTCTGGTGAGCTGAGTCAATGGGGCGGCGATGGACAATCCCTCAATGAATCGCCGATAGTACCCAGCCAAGCCAGAAAACTACGAATCTCCGAAGGGTCTTGGGAGTCTCCCACTCCATAACTACCTGGACCTTTGCTAGATCAACTGCAACACCAGCACCGGAGATAACATCCCCGAGGAAATGAACCTCACGCAACCAGAAATCGCTCTTACTGAACTTAGCATATAGCTTGTGCTCACAGAGGACCTCTAATACCACCCTCAAATGCTGACGGTGTGTGGCCTCGTCCGAAGAGTAGACCAGCACATCATCAATAAACACCACAACAAAGCTATCTAGATACGGCCTAAACACCCTGTTCATGAGATCCATGAACGCTGCAGGGGCGTTGGTCAATCCGAAAGGAAGAACCAAAAACTCATAATGTCCATAACGGATCTGAATGCCGTCTTGGACACATCCCACTCCGAATCCTCAACTGATGATAACCAGATCACAAATCAATCTTAGAAAAGACTGATGCATCTTGCAACTGGTCAAACAAATCATTAATACGAGGTAAGGGATACCTGTTCTTCATTCACTTTGGTTCAGCTTTCTATAGTCAATGCATACCTAAGTGACCAGTCTTTCTTCTTGACGAATATACAGGTGCGCCCCAAGGTGAAACACTAGGGAGAATAAATCCCTTATCTAGCAACTCTTGCAACTGCCTCCTCAACTCGGCTAACTCCGCAGGTGCCATCCGATAAGGAGCCTTTGAGATAGAGAGGTGCCCAGAAGCAACTCTATGGTAACTCTATCTCTCTATCCGGTGGCAACCAGACAAATCATCGGGAAAAACGTCTGGAAAATCCTGCACTACATCAATCTCTGCAAGAGTAGGTGACCATCAGCCTTAGGTACTAATACCACGCTGGCAAGAAAAGCGTCACAACCCTTGTTTACCATGCGCATCGCCTTCATGGCAGAGATGACCATCTTTCCCGCCAAGTTCGTTGGCAAGGGATGAGAGAACTCGTCCTCACTAGGAATGCGGAAAACAATCTTCTTCCCACGACAATCTACTAACGCATAGTGCTCCTCTAGCCATCCAGACCAAGAATAACATCAAGTCCTTCATCTTTAGCAAGAAGAAACACCCTTCTAGGATTCTATCCTCAATGCACACAGGTAACGACGGAATGCACTTCCTTGTCGATACTGTACCCGCAGGGGTGTGCACAGACAAAGGGACCTCTAAATCCTCAGACTCTACGCCTGACTCTAGAGCTAACTTCCTAGCGAACTGCTTGGAAATGAACGAGTGAGTGGCACCCGTATCAAACAAAACCCGAGCGTGCACACCTAGAAGTAAAGCCGTACCTTCGGTGACATGCTCCGCCTACTCGGCATCCTCGCGTGCTAAAGCAAACACTCGAGCTGGGGCTCGAGGTCTTCCTGGTCTTCCTGTAGCTGGCGCTGCTACCGCTACTGTTGCTGGGGCTGGCGCTCCGCGCTGGACTCCTGCTGAAGTCTCGGACAATCCTTGATCTTGTGGCCGCTACTTTCGCACTTCAAGCACTTCCCGCAATCATCCAACATTCGGAACCCACCATGTGACTTCCCACAGTGGGGACACTCTTTCTTCGCACCAGGGGAACGTACAGAGGGTACCTGAGCATTGCCGACTGCTACTGATCGCTGCTGTGTCTAGTACACCGCTTTCTTCTTGTCCTGCCGGAACGTAGCTGCAGGCCTCTTCTGCGAAGCCTTCTTTTCTTCAAGATATTGCTCCATCTCACCCTCCTGTCTGCAAGCAGCACTAAGTGCCTCGTCCAAGGTGCGATGATCGAATGCCACTAGCCTCGTCCTCAGTGATGGCTTGAGTCCCATCACAAACTTCTTTGCTTTCCTGCGCTCATCTGTCACGATATGAGGGCATACTTAGATAGTTCTGCAAACCTTGCCTCATATTCTAGCACGGTCATGGAGCCTTGAGTCAAAGAGAGGAACTCCTGCTCCATCCGATCTTGAATATGCTCGGGGACGAACTTGGCCCGAAAGATCCTCACGAACTCGTCCCAAGCAACATCAACCGCGCCGTCTTCAAATCGGGTACGCAGCAATGAAGCCCACCATACATCAGCTCTTTCCTGCAGTACACCGTTCATAAGCACCATCTAAACAAATCTACTTAACAGAACATACAAGCATATAAACTAAAGCATACCTGTAGCATGTAGGTGGCTAATGTGACCTATCCTCATCTGCACACCTGATGGCTCGGAAGATCTTTTCTATCTCCCTCATCCAGATTTCTGCCAACAATGGATCGCTCTCCCCCTTGAAAGAGGGTGGTAGCATCCTCTTGAATCTCTCCATGATGGAAGGTCACCATGGTCCTGAGCTGGAACTTGAGCCTGCTACATCAAACAACGAGCAATTTCATATTCACACAACATCATGAAATTTTAAATAACACAGACTACTAGTTGTTTTATTAGTCTAACCTGAGCCTCCAACTGTGCTGGAGTGCTGCCTGAGTATGAGCCTGCGTCTGCATGGCTTGCACCAGACCTTGCATGAATACTCCATAATCCACAGGCAGCGATGGGGGAAGTACAGGACCCTGAGGTGCCGGGGCCTGCTGCTCCGCCCGCTCCTCATGTCTCGGCTCGTCCTCATGGGCCGGCGCTCCGCCACGCCTACCTCTCAATGCCACGGCTGAAATAAATTTCAGCCACCATTAGAACTATGTTAATTTATTTCCTAACTATTTTCTTATCTATTTTCATTCATTATTAATCAATTCTACACATGTGGACATTCCTATGTAGACTTAGCATGTAATGAAATGATGATTCATGTATACATGTGCAATCTCAATCGGCCGCTCTGATACCAATCCCTGTGACGCCCTCATTATACCGGTACGGTTATACCAACCCACGTCGGTATAGTGAACGTTATCACAATGAGGCATTTACCCAAACAATAACATACGATTGAGATGCTCATAAATATAAACACAGAGTAGCGGAAGCAAAAGAACTACTTGTCTTCATTTCATCATCCACATTAACATACATGATTCAAATGACAATTTTAAAAGAATTAAAGTCCACATAATGAATACTAAACTCAAATACATAGTTTGTCCACAATTTCCTTAATAGTTCTATTACAATGCCTTGTTACATATAATGGAAGCAGAAGTCACTCTACAACTCCGCCAAGCTACTCCCCGCACGGAGTTGCTCTCCACGGTCTCATCCAAAGGTGTATCACCTACTAAACTTGTACGCCAAAGCAAGAATGAGTCTAAAAGACTCAGCAAATAACACCACACATATCATACATGCATATATCATAGCAGGTTTTCCTCCCAAGTCACAAGACAAAACATGTAGCATGCTTGACATCAATAAGAGACAACCGATCATGGTAATTCTACCAAATTAAACACATAGTTCATGATTTCAGATTTTCCAAAATAAAACGTCCTATCACATGCTTTCTACTTATTCCATCACATAAAGGTTTTACCTCCAATTAAGCAAAACATGAGAGCAACCAAACATGGTGTGCTTACATACATGAAAGGAGACCTTCCTATCATGATTTCTACACATTCTTGCACAAGCACATTGTCGTTTTATACACTTTTAGCTTGCTGTTTTGACATGAATTAGAAACTCACAACAATCACATGAGAGCTACAATCTCAATTAACTATATCATGGTGGCGCTTAAACATGGAAACGTTTACACATAAGCAAGAATGCTACTAGCATGGATTCTACGCATTTGTGCACATGTAAAATATTTTCATAACTACAATTAGGTTGCTGTTATGACACGAGTTTAACATTAATATATCATGGATCACCATTTCATCATCTAACACATAGTTTCACATGTTTGCACAATTTCCTCATTCACATAGTTCACTTTTTACACATTGCACCATTTACACATGTTCACCATTACACGACTTACACACATGTACACATTCACATTTGTCACACTTTAGTGCCATGACACATAGTCCAAACCACCATTAGAAGGACACATACACATCACATACACATAGACGCCACATAGGCACACAGTGACGACTCTTGGACTGCGCAGACCGGGAGAACAAGTCTCCACCCTAACCAGTGGTACTTGTCCACCTCCAGGATTTCATCCTAATGCCCTTAGGATATTAACACATTGAACCTTCTCATGGGGACTTTTCCATGATACGGTTCCACGGCCCTCTATGGAAGCAATGTCACACTTGGCATAGTCTTACACATTACACATACCGATTTTTGTACACATTTAACCACATACTCATTTCAGGTTTGTAATCTTACATGAAATTTTCCAAATTTTTCAGAGTTAACATATATTTTCAGAAATTGAAACATTCAGCCTCATATTATCCATATTTAATTCCACACGAACACAACATGAATAGCAGATTCACCAGACCTCAACCCTGACCCAACATATACCTTATCACAAAATTTCCCCTGAAATTTATTACACAACACACATTTACTGGAAATTTCCAAACCCTACGCATGTTTTCTATTTTCAGAACAGAAATTTATAGTAAATCATACGAGCATGGAGAAATTTCAGAAATTGCAGGGCACAGACTGACCCCTACACACATGGTTCATAAAATTTAGGGCACCCAAATTCCTCACGAGTTGCACAAACAGAAACTAACATGATCTAGGATTTTTATCATACATGCATTTTTCATAAATGACACCCTTCATACCAATTTCAAAAATTGTAGGACCTCACCACATATACCACCATTCATAATACATATCATAGTATGGTTACCATATATCCTCATGCGAGAACCTCGAAAAAATTATCATATAGAAGGAGAGAACAGATCACTGTTCTGTCCTGACGATCTTAACGGCATAGTCTGGCCGTTAATGGAGCTTAATGGCAACATCGTTGGCCGTTAATGAAGATCTTGACGGCAAGGGATCTTGCCGTCAAGTTCAGGTTTGTGCAGAAATACAGACCCGAGCTCCAAATACAAGAAGAATTGGGGGATCCAAGACTCGATTTAAATCTGTAAAATAACAAAACCCTACTAGACATCTACATGGACAAAATGTGAGGTTACTTGCCTTAAACAAGTCTCCAAAGGGATTAAGATGGTGGTGAAGCTCTCCTTGGGCAGTCCCAAGAAGCCTCCACAAATCTCTCTCCTCCGTGTTCTAGGTTGGTGTAGAAGCTAAACCACAGTTGGGGAAGTCTTCCCCGATGTTCCAGCTACCCTCCTGATGCAGTAGGTCGCCGGATGAAGCCTTGAATCGCCGGATTGAAGCCTCTAAAGTTCAGTCTTTGTGCAGTTCCGAGCTAGGGTTTTTCTCTATCTCTTGAAAGAGGTCAAGAGGGGTTGTCTGGTGTAGAAGGGGGTGTGGTTTATAGCAGGGGTTTGGGGAACCCCGAGAGGTGATGTGAAGCCTGCTAGCCATTGGGGACATCTCCAATGGCTGGGCTTGCTTGCCCCCGGAGTTTCGGGGTCTGCAATGCATGCAGGTCAGAGATCTTAATGTCCACATCCATGGACGTTGGCTTAAGTACTGGCGTCTATCGAGGTGGACGCTGACTCAGCATGGACGTCCATCCTGTGGACGCCAATTGGGTCCGTCGGCCAGAACTCAAAACATACAGAACCATGCTAACTTATACCGATGTAACATGCCATACATATGTATTATCATGACACACTACCACCATGCAATCATACATTATTTACAACTAATTATACACATGTACACATAAGTATAACTAGTTAATACATACGTAGATATGTACATCTATGCATACATAAACATGAATTATTTACACGAAATAAATAATGCAACAAAATCGAGGGCCTTACATGTGGTTTGCAGTTGTGGTGATGGTTGGTCTCCACAATTCTTTGGCTTTATAGTGTGGTTGTGGAGCGATAGTTGAACCTTATGTCCTTGACTATGAGACAGGTAGTTCTTGTGTTGTGTGTCCGGGTTGGATACTGCGTCATGAACCAGTAGTTTGTACCCCTGTGGTGGCGTCGCTCCTTTCGACTCGAGCTTTCTTGTTGTGGTGGTTGGGAGTGGTGACTCTCCGTTGTGGTTCCGTTGTGGTACCTTGTGGTTTCAGGTACCCGTACCCTTCATGGATAGTGTGTTGTTGTGGCACGTGGTTGCTAGCCTTTTTAGGTGTTGAGGTGGACCGATTCTCCATGGAGGTTGTGTCGTGTGACCTTCCACTTTTCGTGGTTGTACCCTTTTGAGGGTAGTTCTCCCATGTGTTTGTTACCGTAAGTTGTGTGGTAGACTGGCTCTTGGATACTAGTCCTGTTGCTTCTCGTGTGGTCTGTTTGTGTGGTTGGCCTGTGTGGCTAATAGTTTACTCATCGTTTACTGGGGTGGACTGGTGTCCTCTGCACAATCCTGTTGTTCGTTTATTTTTGTGAGTTGTGATTAGCCATGTGTTATATGGTTTATTCAATTTAATTATGTTTTATGCAAGTTTGTTGTAGTTTATAATCGGAGTTGCCAGTGAGACCCTTAGTGTTGAGGTCTCGGTTCTTGTGTTGAGGTAACTGGTTTTTTGGTTGTTTTTGGGAGGTCCTTGTTGAGCCTGTGACTTGTTGAGGTTCCTCCCCCCAATCCTTTTTAGGTGTGTAACGACCCTTTCATATCGGTACGGTTCCACCAACCCACTCGATATAAAAGGTATCACTACAGTGGGACATTTACCCAACACTAGTACAATAGGCTGAAACATACACAAATATAATATATCTCATGACAGCGGAATTTAAAGACTGAAAAGAAATTTTATTCCATCATCCACATTCTATTCACAGTCCGTATAGAAAAAGAGAGCTAATTTTCCATAACTGAAATAAAATAAATACATTGTCCACAAGAGACTACGCAGAGTCTTTATTACATACTATGAAGAAATGAAAATTCGAATGCTAACTCCACAACAATGTCTCCTACTCTCGCTCCGAGTCGCTCCTAACGATCTCCTCGGAAGAAGTAGAAACGTCTGCACCTGTACACCGAAGCAAGAATGAGTTCAAAGAACTCAACAAGTAACACCAAGCACACTAAACATACATGCATCAAGTAATCTCCATATCCTTATGCTATATCATTTACACATAATGCATGGAAGTGACAATTTTTCAAATAGAAGTCTATTCATGATTTCTACACATTTTACACATGGGATTTAGTTTTATACATAATAAACTAATCCTATCACATGCTTTCTACACTTTTCACTATGCTAAACTGATTTCATTCATTATTCATAGCCACATGTTGATCATTTTACACAATATTTACACATTTCATAACAACTAATTTAACATGAATTCTAAGATAAGTTTTCACATGGTTAACACATTTATTTAGTGAAAAGCTCGCTGTTTTACTACTATCATGTCGCATTCACAAGAAATTTATCCTTTTTGCATGTTTCATAAGAATTTCATGAACACATATTCACTTACACAATTTCACAATTTACACATTTCTTTTCACTTAAACACATTTTCACAATTTCTTAATGCCGTGACACATAGCCCAAACCACTTTAGAAGGACACACACTGATCACATCACATATCAATCACCTAAGCATTCCAGATTAATCTTAGTTACTGCGCAGAACCGGGAGAAGCACTCTCCACCCTAACCAGCGATACTTGTTCGCCTCCAGGATTTAATCCCAATGCCCATGGGACATCACACACTTGAACTTTCCCGTGGGGACTTTACCACAGTACAGTTCCACAGCCCTCTAAGGTAGCAGTGTCACCCATTGGCATATTAATACATTTTCTCAATTTCAACACATTTTAAACACAAAATAATCACTCATTCATCTCATGTTCACACATTTACCTTCTTCAGTATTACCTAGCATGGTACTACTATTTTCAGTATTAATCAGATTTTTACAACAATCCTAATCATGCTGAAATTTTTGCATAATTAAATATTATCATATTAGCATGTATTAATTATTTACCTAACATAAAACAAGTTTATATAGCTACTGTCAGCTGTTCAATACAGAAATTTAACCAGAAATCCATCACAGTTCAACCATCATGAATACCAAAATTTGCATTTTTCTGAGTTACACATATTTTCTGAAAATTCTAACAGTGATGATATCAACTGTAAAAATAGTCAAACTGATACAATTTTTCATTATTCGAATTCATAATTTATTTCATACATGAATACTAACAGTATAGCTTTATCACAATTTTCAGGGATTTAACTAGTTTCGCAGAATTCTTAACTTTTATGCATTGAATAGACATGTTAACTATTTTTCAGTTCAGAAATTTAATAAACTGTCCAGATATTATAAATTGCTCAAATTTTTATATCATGCCTCAGATCTTATGAACAATGTACAAAAATTTATGACACTTAATTCTACACATAATTCATGAACGACATTTTCCAAGATTAACATTCTATTGGTAACACATTCCAAAAATTCTAATAATTAGTGAAAATTTCAAAAATGCACAATAACTTACAGTACATCCGAATATATATATATTACATGTTATGTAAAATTTACCGTATATCCTCATGCGGAAAAACTCGAAAACTAGATCATATAAGGACAGACTTGCTCACTGTTGCAGTCTGAAGAACTCGACGGCAAGGGGTGGCCGTCATAGGTTAACGGCATTAGATGATGCCGCCAACACATGATATTAGCGGCAAGGGATCTTGCGTTAATATCCTGTCTGCAAACACAGACTGAAAGCCATAAATCACTTGAAAGGGGGTTCCAGGACACGAGAAAAATCTGAGAAAATCCTGGGACATACTAGACACATGTAGGGTTAATGTGTGATGGGGTACTTGCTTCTGTAAAATCTACCAACGACGATTAAGCCGGAGAAGCCTCCTCGGCCTGTCCAAAGAGTCTCCAAATCCCTCCTTCTTTGGATCTTCTGTTGATCTTCACAGCATACCAGCGTGGGGAGTCGTTCCCGGATGTTCAAGGTCGACACCAGTTGATGTAGATCGCCAGACGAAGCCTCCCGAAGCCAGATCTTTCAGGTTCAAGTTAGGGTTTTGCTTAGAGAGATAGATTTTTGACCAAGAGCCAAGGGGATGGATCTGGCCGAAATTTGGATATTATAAAGGGTTGGGGTCGGATCGGTTAAAGGGCAAGTCTGAGAGCCGTTGGAAGGGTTTCCAAACAAGAGGCTCAATTTCGGAGGCGTTTCCGGATCTGAAAACGTAACAGATCTGGGATATTGGCGTCCATATCCATGGTCGTCTATCCAAAAATGGGCGTCCATCGATATTGCCGCCTACCCCTGGTCAGCGTCAGCCGATGTGACGCGACTGGCGACAAAACTCACTTTAATTATGCAGAATTTATAATACTACACACACAAATACACATATATATATATATATATATATACATACATACATATATGTACTTGATATACTATGTACATTTCATAATACTAATTCATACAATTTATATCAATAATACTTACATAAATCATACATCATAGTATATATACACTTATACGCCATACATATACTTAACAAACAAGGTGAAAATCAGGGCCTTACACCCTCTCCCCCTTAAAGAATCTTCGTCCTCGAAGTTAGACTGACACTACTCAAACAACTGAGGATATTTCTTTTTCATTGCATCCTCAAGCTCCCAAGTAGCCTCCTCTCGCGAGAAGTTACGCCATAAGACCTTTACTGACGCAATGCTCTTGTTTCGGAGATGTTGAACCTTCCGATCAAGAATAGCTACCGGTTGCTCTACATAAGAAAGATCTGGCTGGATCTCCACTGGCTCATGGCTAATAACATGAGACGGATCTCTGACATACTTCCGGAGCATAGATACGTAAAAACAGGATGAACGCTAGCCAAAGCTGGAGGTAAGCTAGCTCATATGCCACGTTGCCCAATCGCCGGAGAACTCATACGGGCCAATGAACCTAGGGCTCAACTTACTATGCCTGCCAAATCTAACTACACCTCGCGTAGGCGAAATCTTTAAAAAGACATGCTCACCTACCTCGAACTCTAGATCCTTCCTCCTGTTGTCGGCATAACTCTTCTGCCTATCCTGTGCCGCAACAAGTCTCTTCCTAATGAGCTGGACCTTATCCGAAGTCTCCTGAACAATCTCTGGACCGATCAACTGCCTATCACCGGTCTCCTCCCAACACAAAGGAGATCTGCAAGGCCTACCATATAAAGCCTCAATGGAGCCATACCAATGCTCGCATGAAAACTGTGTTATATGCAAACTCCACTAGAGGTAAATGGCGCTCCCAATCATCCTTCCAATCCAGCACACAAGCCCTCAACATATCCTCAAGCGTCTGGATAGTCCTCTCGGACTGTCCATCTGTCTGGGGATGAAATGCTGAACTGAGCTTCAGCTCCGAACCTAACGCATCCTGAAGACCCTTCCATACCTCGAAGTAAATCTCGGATCTCGATCCGAAATAATAGACTTCGGTACCCCATGCAATCTAATAATACTACTAACATACAGTCTAGCTAAACTCTCTACTGACTGCTTCTTCTTCATAGGCAAGAATGCGCAGTCTTCGAGAATCGATCTACTACTACCCAAATCGAGTCATTACCTCGTCTAGATCGAGGCAAACCCGTAGAAAATCCATAGTGACAGCTTCCCACTTCCAAACTGGGATTTCCATCTTTTGCATAAGACCAGATGGTCGCTGCCGCTCGGCCTTCACTTGCTGGCATACTAGACATCTAGACACGAACTCGGCTACATCCTTCTTCATGCCAGACCACCAAAACGATCTCTTTAAATCCTGGTACATCTTAGTGTTACCCAGATGAATAGAGAATCTAGATCTATGAGCTTTTGCTAAAACATGCTCACGAACATCTACAATGTCTGGAACACAGACACCGATGATGGAATCTAATCACACCATCCTCATCACGACGAGCAATACCCCTTTGCCCACTAACTCTTGGAGTCTAGGGTCGGCTTTCTGATGCTCTATCACTACATCTACACTGATGACCTAATGGACAGCTGAGCCACAAAAGCTCGGCATAACAATGGCTCCAACTCGGTCATCGAACACGCTGCATCCTCCAACATCTTCCAGTCCTGCTGGAGAGACGACCTCTTTCTACTAAGGGCATCTGCTACGACATTCGCCTTTCCAGGATGATACTGGAGGTCGAAGTCATAGTCCTTCAGAAACTCAATCCATCTTCTCTGCCTAAGGTTTAATTCTTTTGGGAGAAAAGATACTTTAGGCTCTTGTGATCAGTGAACACCTCAAATCTGACACCATAAGATAGTGCCTCCAGATCTTCAGTGCATGAACCACTGCCGCAAGCTCAAGATCATGAGTTGGATAGTTTCGCTCATGCTCCTTCATTGTCTCGAAGCATATGCTACTACCCTTCCTTGCTGCATCAACACACAGCCAAGACCAATCCGAGATGCATCCGTGTAGATAGCAAGTTCTCTACAACCGCTCGGTAGAACTAACACAGGGGCCGATGTGAGTTTAGTCTTCAATAATTGAAAACTACTCTCACACTCCTCGGACCAGACAAACTTCACTCCCTTCCTGGTCAGCTGAGTCAATGGAGCGGCGATGGATGAAAATCCCTCAATAAAACGCCGATAGTAACCCGCCAGACCAAGAAAACTCCGAATCTCCAAAGGAGTCTTGGGACTCTCCCAATCCATAACAGCTTGGACTTTCGCTGGGTCCACTGGTACACCAGCACCAGAGATAACATGCCCAAGGAAATGAACCTCGCGCATCCAAAAATCGCACTTGCTGAATTTTGCATACAGCTTGTGCTCACGGAGAACCTCTAACACTATCCTCAAATGTTGACGATGTGGCCTCATCTGGAGAGTAGACCAGCACGTCATCGATGAAGACTACAATAAAACTATCTAGATAGGTCTAAACACCCTGTTCATGAGATCCATGAACGCTGCAGGGGCGTTGGTTAGACCAAACGGAAGGACCAAAAACTCATAATGTCCATAACGGGTTCTAATGCCGTCTTGGACACATCCTCACTCCTAATCCTCAACTGATGATAGCCAGAACGCAAATCAATCTTAGAAAAGACCGATGCATTCTGTAGCTGGTCAAACAAATCGTCAATCCGAGGTAAGGGATACCTGTTCTTTACCGTCACCTGTTTAGCTTTCTATAATCAATGCATAACCGAAGTGACCCATCCTTCTTCTTCACGAATAAGATAGGTGCGCCCCAAGGGGAACGCTAGGGCGAATAAATCCCTTATCTAACAATCCTGCAACTGCTTTCTTAACTCAGCTATTCCGCAGGTGCCATCCGATAAGGTGCCTTCGAGATAGGAGAGATGCCTGGAAGTAACTCTAGAGTGAACTCTATCTCTCTAGCCGGTGGCAATCCAGATAAATCATCAGGAAAGACATCTGGATACTCCTGCACTACATCTATCTCGGCAAGAGTAAGTGACTCATCAGCCTTGGGTATTAAAACCACACTAGCAAGAAAAGCGTCACACCCTTGTTCACCATTCTCATTGCCCTCATGGCCGAGATGACGAACTTTCCTGCTAAGTTCCTCGACAAAGGATGAGAAAATTCATCCTCACCAGGAATGCGGAAAACAATCTTCTTCCCACGGCAATCTACCAAAGCATAGTGCTCCTCTAGCCAATCCAGACCAAGAATAGCATCATAGTTCTTCATCTTAAGCAAGAAGAAACACCCTTCTAGGACTCTATCCTCGATGCACACCGGTAAAGACGGAATACATTTCCTAGTCGATACCGTACCCGCAGGTGTATGCACAGTAAAGGACTTCTAAATCCTCAGACTCTAACCCTGACTCTAAAGCTAACTACCTAGCAAAACGCTCAGAAATGAACGAGTGAGTAGCACCCGTATCGAACAAAACCGAGCATGCACACCTAAGAACAAAACTGTACCTTCGGTGACATGATCTGCCTGCTCGGCATCCTCACGAGCTAACGCAAACACTCGAGCTGGGGCTCGAGGTCTCCCTGTCATCCTGTCGCTGGCGCTGCTGCTGCTGCTACTGGGCTGGCCCCGTTGGGCTCCCTGCTGAAGCTCGGACAATCCTTAATCTTATGATCACTGCTCCCGCACTTTAGCACTTTCCTGCTACCAGCCAACACTCCGAACCGCCATGTCCCTCCCGCAATGAGGACACTCCTTCTTACCACTAGGGGAACGTTGAGAGGATACCTGACCACTGCCTAATGCCACAGGACGCTGCGGTGACTGGAAAGTGCCTTCTTCCTCTCCTGTCTCTGGAAAGGAGCTACTGGCCTCTTTTGAGAAGCCTTCTTCTCCTCCAGGTAGCTACTCATCTCTCCTTCCTGACGACATGCCGCGCTGAGCGCCTGCTCGAGAGTATGATGGTCGAAAGCCACTAACCTCGTCCTCAGTGATGGTTCAGACCCATCACGAATTTCTTCGCCTTCCTGTGCTCATCAGCTACAATATGAGGGGCATACTTTGATAGCTCGGCAAACCTGGCCTCATACTCCAACACGTCATGGAGCCCTGAGTCAACGAGAGGAACTCCTGCTCCATCTTGTCCTAGATGTGCTCCGGAACAACTTGGCTCGAAAGCCTCACGAACTCGTCCCATCCGACTTCCACGGCACCATCCTCGAATCGCGTACGTAACAACGAGGACCACCATACATCGGCTCGCTCCTGCCAAAACCATCCATGAGAACTAACCAACATAATTTATACTTAAAGTGATAACCACTAGATTAGATTTCACATACCTGTAGCATATAGGTGGCTAAAGTACCTTGTCTTCCTCAGCAGCACCTAATGGCCCTGAAGATCTTCTCAATCTCCCTCATCCAGTTCTCAGCTAATAATGGATCGCTCTCCCCCTTAAAAGAAGGTGGCGACATCCTCTTGAATCTTTCCATGATGGAGGGTCCACCATGGTCGGCCTGGGGAACTGGTACCTGAGCCTGCTACAATAAGCGAAAAAATTAACACATATAACATAACAATCATGCATTTAAAATACAGACTACTTTAGCTATTATTCTAACCTGAGCCTCCAACTGGCCTGGAGTGCAGCCTGAGTGTGGGCTGCGTTTGCATGGCCTGCACCAAACCCTGCATGAAAACTCCATAGTCTACTGGTGGCGGTGGAGGAAGTACAGGACCCTGGGGCGCAGGGGCCTGCTGCTCACCCTGATCCTCACGCCGAGGTTCATCTCTCCTCTGCTCGCCATCACGAGCAGGAACACCACGCCTACCACGCGAAGCCATAACCTGTAAAACATTAATCACCATTTAGAACTAAACTATCTAAATTCTAACTAATTACTTATCTATGTGGACAATCTACACTGACTTAGTATACAATGAAGATGATGGTATATGCATATTTATGTAAAATTTCAGCCTGATTCTCTGATACCAATCTCTGTAACGACCCTTTCATATCGGTACGGTTCCACCAACCCACGTCGATATAAAAGGTATCACTACAGTGGGACATTTACCCAACACTAGTACGATAGGCTGAAACATACACAATATATATATCTCATGACAACGGAATTTAAAGAACTGAAAAGAAATTTTATTCCATCATCCACATTCTATTCACAGTCCGTATAGAAAGATAGAGAGCTGATTTTCCTAACTGAAATAAAAAAATACATTGTCCACAAGAGACTACGCAGAGTCTTTATTACATACTATGAAGAAATGAAATTTCGAATGCTAACTCCACAACAATGTCTCCTACTCTCGCTCCGAGTCGCTCCTAACGATCTCCTCGAAGAAGTAGAAACGTCTGCACCTGTACGCCGAAGCAAGAATGAGTTCAAAGAACTCAACAAGTAACACCAAGCACACTAAACATACATGCATCAAGTAATCTCCATATCCTTATGCTATCATTTACACATAATGCATGGAAGTGACAATTTTTTTTTTTCAAATAGAAGCCTATTCATGATTTCTACACATTTTTCACATGGGATTTAGTTTTATACACAATAACTAATCCTATCACAGCTTTTTACACTTTTCACTATGCTAAACTGATTTCATTCAATTATTCATAAGCCACATGTTGATCATTTTACACAATATTTACACATTTCATAACAACTAATTTAACATGAATTCTAAGATAATTTTTCACATGGTTAACACATTTATTTAGTGAAAAGCTCGCTGTTTTACTACTATCATGTCGCATTCACAAGAAATTTATCCTTTTTTGCATGTTATCATAAGAATTTCATGAACACATTCACTTACGCAATTTCACAATTTACACATTTCTTTTCACTTAAACACATTTTCACAATTTCTTAATGCCGTGACACATAGCCCAAACCACTTTAGAAGGACACACACTGATCATATCACATATCAATCACCTAGGCATTCCAGTGATTAATCTTAGTTACTGCGCAGAACGGGAGAAGCACTCTCCACCCTAACCAGCGATACTTGTTCGCCTCCAGGATTTAATCCCAAGCCCATGGACATCACACACACACTTTGAACTTTCCCGTGGGGACTTTACCACAGTACAGTTACACAGCCTCTAAGGTAGCAGTGTCACCCATTGGCATATTAATACATTTTCTCAATTTCAACACATTTTAAACACAAAATAATCACGCATTCATCTCATGTTCACACATTTACCTTCTTCAGTATTACCTAGCATGGTACTACTGTTTTCAGTATTAATCAGATTTTTACAACAATCCTAATCATGCTGAAATTTTTGCATAATTAAATATTTATCATATTAGCATGTATTAATTATTAATACCTACATAAACAAGATTAATAGCTACTGTCATCTGTTTAGTACAGAAATTTAACCAGAAATCCATCACAGTTTAGCCATCATGAATACCAAAATTTGCATTTTTCTAAGTTACACATATTTTCTGAAAATTCTAACAGTGATGATATCAACTGTAAAAATAGTCAAACTGATACAATTTTTCATTATTCGAATTCATAATTTATTTCATACATGAATACTGATAGTACAAGCTTTATCACAATTTTCAGGATTTAACTAGTTTCCCAAGAATTCTTAACTTTTATGCATTGGATAGACATGTTAACTATTTTTCAGTCAGAAAATTAATAACTGTCCAGATATTATAATTTCTCAAATTTTTATATCATGCCTCAGATCTTATGAACAATGTACAGAAAATTTATGACACTTAATTTCTACACATAATTCATGAACGACATTTTCCAAGATTAACATTCTATTGGTAACACATTCCAAAAATTCTAATAATTAGTGAAAATTTCAAAAATGCACAATAACTTACAGTACATCCGAATATATATATATTTACATGTTATGTAAAATTTACCGTATATCCTCATGCGGAAAAACTCGAAAACTAGATCATATAAGGACAGACTTGCTCACTGTTGCAGTCTGAAGAACTCGACGGCAAGGGTGGCCGTCTATAGGTTGACGGCATTAGATGATGCCGCCAACACAGATATTAGCGGCAAGGGATCTTGCCGTTAATATCCTATCTGACAGAACACAGACTGAAAGCCAATAAATCACTTGAAAGGGGGTTCCAGGACGCGAGAAAAATCTGAGAAAATCCTGGGACATACTAGACACATGTAGGGTTAATGTGTATGGGGTACTTGCCTTCTGTAAAATCTACCAACGACGATTTAAGCCGGAGAATCCCTCCTCGCCTGTGCCAAAGAGTCTCCAATCCCTCTTTCTTCGGATCTTCTGTTGATCTTCACAGCATAACAGCGTGGGGAGTCGTTCCCGGATGTTCAAGGTCGACACCAGTTGATGTAGATCGCCAGACGAAGCCTCCCGAAGCCAGATCTTTCAGGTTCAAGTTAGGGTTTTGCTTAGAAAGATAGGTTTTTGACCCAAGAGCCAAGGGGATGGATCTGGCCGAAATTTGGATTTATAAAGGGTTGGGGATCGAATCGGTTAATAGGCAAGTCTGAGAGCCGTTGGAAGGGTTTCCCAAACAAGAGGCTCAATTTCCGGAGGCGTTTCCGGATCTGAAAACGTAACAGATCTGGGATATTGGCGTCCATATCCATGGTAGTCTATCCAAAAATGGGCGTCCATCGATATTGCCGCCTACCCCTGTCAGCGTCAGCCGATGTGGACGCCGACTGGCTGACAAAACTCACTTTAATTATACAGAATTTATAATACTACACACGTAAATATATATATAATATATATATAATACATACATATATGTACTTGATATACTATGTACATTTCAATAATACTAATTCATACAATTTATATCAATAATACTTATACATAATAATCATACATCAATAGTATACACTTATACGCACATACATATACTTAACAAACAAGGTGAAAATCAAGGCCTTACAAGTGTTAGCTGTGGGTTTGGCGTCAGCAGCATTGTGGTAGACTTGTACCACCAATAGTAGAGTTGTACTTGTGTCAGGTTACTCCCTCGGGTTTGCCCCAGGTAGTTGTACTTTTCTTTTGGACATGTAATAATGTATTGAGACAATTTAATTCGGTGTAAATGAGTATGAGTTCATGTACTTTCTTGTATCTTATACTCTTGCGGTTGTCTTTTATATTCTTACTAGAAACTTGTGTGAGATATCCCTTGCGAAACTTCGGTCCGTTCGCGGGAGGTAGTTTGGATATGGAGCCTTATTGGGCATAAGTATCTAGGGTCGCTACAGTATGAGTTAGAAAAATTATTTAACATATGAGGTTATTAGCTTTACATTTAACACAATGTAGAATAATAGGTCTAAACTCATTGTTCATGAACTTTATCTAGGTCTTGTGCTTTTTTTTCTGACTATTTTGAATTACTTTCATATTTTCTGGAAAGAATACAAGAATAAATTGGTTAAATCTCACTTTTCAGTGAAAGAGGTCACATTTAATAGATGTAAGAACTCCTGATTACTCAGTGGTTTAACCTACATTATCTTACATAGAGATGAAAAGCTTGTTTTCCACCTTTTGACATAAGATAAACCACTTGGTTAGGTGAGATGGCCCAGTTACTCAGTGGTACAAGAATTTGCATTGCTCTGTTTGTATCTTTCCATGTTGTGATCATTTTTCTTTTGATGTTGTGCAAGAATATATTTGCTGTAAGACCCCGGATTTTTTTTACTCTCTTTATATATCTGTATGCAGATGAATGGTGTGTTGGGTGTTCGGTTTTTTGTGTTGCTGAGCATGCGTATTTCATTGTGCCTACTATAAGTTTTATCCTTCTTTTGACATGAGCATGTGCGAATATCTATATCTGTATACATAGGTGTATATGATGATTAATGTGAAGTGAACAATTAGCTATTAGAAGTGTATTATGATACCAAGAATCTCTGACTTAGGATACTTGAATAGTACTATGTGTGTGCTATCTAAATATTGAAGAATATCCTATACTACCTATTTCATGGAATTTTGTATGAGATATAGGAAGTAGATATGTATATATACGTTATCTTATGCGTGTGACGATTGTATACCTAATTCTACATGCATACACCTTGGTGTATTTGTGTATGCATGTGTATGATTAGTTGTAAGCGTTGCTCATTTGCATGGTTTTAGCTAATGTGAATATTGTACTACGTACATTGCTATGCATAAAGAGTTCCAGCATGTAGTGTGTTTAGTAGTTTACATTGGGATTCTATACTCCTCATGGATAACATGCATGTATCTTTATGATGATTAGGTGAGAATAGTCAATGGATAATTATGCATATAGTATATATATTAAGAATCCTATACATGTAATACTTAAGCAATGTTAGGTAAAGTTGTGTAAGTTAATCTATTACCGGTGCGCTATTGTACCCATCTATTCCAAGCATACATGTACATAAGTATGCTACACCATGGGCGTATACTATATATATGACAAATCAAGTGTGTGTATGTGAGGACTATTTTATCGAATGGATTTATCCTAGCTAGCATAATCATATCACTCTCTAATGATTTGCGAAGCCCTCATAATTCTCGTCATTTCAATTGCCGTGTGTTGAGTCATACATGTGTACAATATCACGTACGTAAAGGTAGGTGTCTACGTACATTTTATCTTAGTAGGTTTATGTATGCTTGTGTATGTATAGATATTTATGTACATATTAATTGGTATAATAATGTGCATATGGTTATATTAAATGTAAATAATTTATGTGATGAATGGTGATAGTATGTATACCCTGCTATATACATAATGCATGAATACATGCATTACATGAATAGTTTCTGCATACATTAGGGTTCTGGCCAAAGGCCACCTTGGCGTCAACCTCTGGCCACCGAGGTGGAGTCAACGTCCAGACATGGACGCCAAGCCTGACCCAGCGTCCAGCGATGTGGACGTCAATCTCCCTGACCTGCATGCGCAGCAGAGCTGCTATCTTCTGAAACAAGGCATGGCCACCATTGGGGATGTCCCCCAACGGCTGTAAGGCTGTCAAATCGTCATGGTGAGTGGTGAGGGGCTCTCCTACATCCCTGAACCCGAATTGGCCTCTCCCCCACTTCTCATTTTTTCACCCTTGCAAGAGGAGAGGAGAAGAAAGAACAACCCTAGAGCA
Organism: Colocasia esculenta; assembly: GCA_014218235.1. Classification (NCBI taxonomy): domain Eukaryota; kingdom Viridiplantae; phylum Streptophyta; class Magnoliopsida; order Alismatales; family Araceae; genus Colocasia; species Colocasia esculenta. Next base: position 36,344,805 of record CM024766.1, on the reverse strand, counting down.
TTCTGTGAGAAAACCCCATTTTTAGAACCCTCAAATCCGACCCTTTGGAGCTGGATTTGGAGATCTACTACCAACAAGAGGAGGCTGAAGCAAAGGAGAGGCTTCCCATCATCCCCTCGGCGTGGAGATCACCCAGGAACCCGGAGGAAGGCGATCTTGGAGGCACTTCTGCAACTTCTTGGAACTGCCCAAGGAGGTCTTCTTCGAGCCACAAATCCCTTGGAGGAATTTTTGAAAGGCAGTGACCTATCTATGGTGTCCCCCGTATGAGTCTAGGTGGGTTTTGATATTTTTATGGAATTTTATTCGAGTCCTAGACCCTCCAATTCCCCCAGATTGAGAGCTCGGTCTGTGTTTTTTTGCACAGACCTGGCTTGACAGCAAGGTCCCGGGACGTCCAGTTCATGAACTCGGCGTCCATCGACCCTGCCGCTGACTCTGAGTCAGCGGCCAGAGACCGCCGTCTAGTTCTTCTGGACAGAACAGTGAGCTGTTCTGTCCCTCTTGTACGTTAATTTCGTTATGATTTCCGTGATGAGGATATATGGTATTCCTATAAGATATGTATATTATCATTTGTGGTGTGTGGATGAATGTGGTTAATGTGTCTTTAAACTTATGAGCATGACTTGATGAAACTTTAGCATGTCCATGCTCCATGATAGATTAGTTGAATGCCTTGATTTCGGTCTAATCATGAAGATTGTGGGTCAGCATGTGGTGTTTTACAAAATTTAGGTAACTTATCCATGCTTGTGCAATTTGTTAATAGATTCGGTTCGATAAAATAGAGTATGAAAAAAATGATTCGTAGTGTTTAATCCATAGATGTATGAATAGGGAATTTTTGCACTCTAAATTCATGCATAGGTTGGTATTTATGTTTAAACAGCAAGTGGTAAACTGCATGATGTGTAAATTCCATGTTACGTAAATTGTGAATAACATGCAAAAATAGGTGTTTGATTTTCTGAAAATCCTATATAGCTCAGAAAAATCTGAACAATTGAGGTATCATCATGAACCCGAACCAGCATGTGGTTAAAATTTTCAGGCCATTTGGAACAGTAAATAAAAGTTATGTGTTTTCCATGTGAAAGGTGATAATTCGTGCATATGATCGTAATGTGATTTGTTATAGTCTAAAACCAGCATGATTATGTGTTTACTGTGTTTTAACTCTTGAAATTTTGTATGCCATGATTAGGAAAACAGAGATATTAATGTGAGTGAGAAAGTGAATGAAATGAGATGAGTTATGTGTAAAACCATGTGTAAACGGTAAATGTATAAAAGTGTAAAACGGTGCCTATGTGACACTGCTACCCTAGAGGCATCGGGAGCCGTATATAGAAAAGTCCTATAGAAGGCTCCATGTGATATAAGGTTGTCCCAAAGGCATTGGGAAAACCCCGAGGTGGACAAGTACCACTGGATAGGGTGGAGAGGGTTCTCTGGTCTGCGCAGTTACCAAGATTCACCACTGTATTGCCTAGGTGGTGAGTATGTGTATGAGTTGTGTAAGTGTTGTGTCATGTGTTGTGTAATGAGTTGTGTGAGAGCTGTGCTAAGAATGAGCACGAGCTATGAGATATTGTTAGTGTCCTCTACTGGTGGTTAGGACTATGTGTCATGGCAAATTGTTTAAGTAATGAAAAATGAGTAAAATGTGAAATATGTGAATATGGCACGTGGTAAGTGCCCAAGATGCACGTGGTAAGTGTAATCGATGTGATAGTGTAAGTGAAGTGAAAGAGAAAATGATGGGGAAATGAGTAAATTGTATAAGGTGAACATGTGTACGGTCAAATGTGTAAAAGTGAACAACGTGAATGAGTAAGTATGAAATCATGTGAAACCGAGATTGTGAGAATGTGTTATTGGAAACCATGTGAAATCAGTAAACTAATGTTGTCATTATCATGCTTATGTGGGCATAAATGCCTAGAATCCATGTTAGGGATAATTAGTGAAAATGAGTGCAAGATAGCTTGATTACTTGTTCACATGATGTGTTTTATGTATTATTGTAGCTCTCATGTGTAGATTTATAGTCATTGATCATATGAATCAGCAATCTAAAGCATGTGAAAAGGTTCGTGTATGTGTTTAAAACTATGCAAAATCCATGCTAGTTGTGTCCCCTTTCATGTGTGTAATTGTTCATGTTGATAGGTTTCATGTTTTAGCTCTTTAAAAGACTAAAGTTCCTGAGCAAATGGAATAGAGATCATGTGATAGGTGAATTTCATTTTTCAAATATAAAGCATGAGTTATGTATAAAAATTGTAGAATTCTCATGATAGGTAGAAAACTTGAATTGACTAGCATGCTATGTGTTGTTAATTGTAAAGTGCATGTAGAAACCCACTAAGACTTGTAGTGTATATCATGAGTAGTGTCGCTTGCTGATCTTTGGACTCACTCTTGCTTCGGCGTACAGGTTGACAGGTATCGTGCACTAGAAGGTAGCGTGGCGAGGATCATCATTAGAAGACTATTTGTGGACCTGTTACCAGTTGTACTTTCTTTTGCGCAAAAGGAGTATTGTATGAACAATATTTTGGACATTGTAACTCTCTTTAATTTGTATTAATGTGGACATTGTCCTTTCTATCTCGCTATTTGATTATGGAATGTGTGTTGGTGACGGATTAAGAGTTGAGTTGTTTACTTTATTCCCCTGTACTCTATTGCTATCCAGGTACATATCAACCTATCGACCAGTGTTGGGTAAATGTCCCACTGTGACGACGCCCTTTATTAACCGATGGGGATGGTATAATCGTACCAGTATGAAGAGGGTCGTTACATTTGCATTGACCAGAAAATCATGGCTATGATGTAGAGATAGTATTCTTAACATGTGTTAAAGATGAGCTTAAACATGCACATACTAAACATTAAAGCCACTGATGTGCCTACAAGTGTTTTGCAAATCATTTTAAAGACATTCAACATTAAAATTGCACATCTTGGTTTTAGATTGAATCTTTGAAATTAAACTAAATGCACATTTAGTTTAGTCTTTCATGTATGAATCTCTCATATAAAAATATCACAAGTCTCAAGAATTATGATGTTTTGGGATCAAGATAGACATGAAGCATCAAAGAAATTGAGTGAAAGTTGATAATGACTCCCCCTTACATGTAACTCCCCCTGACAGGTGACATGAAAATTATTGATGAAGTAAGAATTGAATGAAGTGAAAGTAGAACCAACAAGAATATTTTATTGAATGACAAGCCACCCCACCCCCTCAACAATTGTATAAAAGGCTCTTGATATTGGCAGAGCATATACTCACACATAGTGAAAGTGTTCAGACAAGCCTCACTTGTCCTTCTTCAATCACTATTGATATACCAAAGTGCCAATGAAGTGAGAAGCATGAATTTATAGCAAGAATAAGAAGCTTTATTTACAAAATGAGATGGAATATATCATGATATTTTAATTTGCATAAATTAAAGCTCTCTCTTAAGATGTAAATCTGTTTTCTAAGAGAGGCTTAGTGAATATGTTTACAATTTGCTTTTTCAATTTCAATAAAGTGAAGCTCAAATGATTTTTTACTCAACTTCATCTCTAAAAAAATGATGTTTTTTTTCAATGTGTTTTGTTTGTGAATACTGAATTGGGTTTTTAGATAGATTGCTGCACTAGTTATCACATAAATAGAAATACAACCCAATTTGTGATTATAGTCTAGGAGCTGGTGTTTCACTCAAAGAACTTGAGTATCACAACAACCAGCCACACCATATTCAGCCTATGTAGTGGATAGAGCTATTGAATGTTACTTTTTAGAAACCTAAGAGATTAGGCATCCACCTAGATATAAATACGAATCACTAGTACTCTTTCTATCAAGCTTGCAACCAGCATAATCAATATCACTATAAGCAATTAAATTCAATTTGCAACCAGTAAGGTACCAAATTCCAAGTTCACATGTTCCAACAAGATACTTAAAGATTCTTTTAATAGATAACATGTGACTTTCCCTAGGATTGGCCTGAAATCTAGCACACATGCATACACTGAATTGAATGTCTAGTCTAGAGGTTGTGAGGTAAATTAGAGAGCCAATCATACCTCTATAGGTTCTGGGATCTACTACTACTTACCAATGAATCTTCCTCTAGTCTTACATTATTGCCATTGGTGCTTAAAGTTTTGAGATGTTGATAACCAAATATCTTCAGTAGCTTTTTCACATACTTTGTTTGACTTAAAAATATCCTTCATTAGTATTTTGATATACCTGTAATCCTAAAAAGAATTGTATTCACTCATCAAACTCATTTCAAATTTAGTTTGCATATGATTAGCAAATTCAGTACACAACTCTTTATTACCCAAAAATTATGTCATCAACATAAATTTGAACAAAAATGATCTGATTGTTGACAAGTTTTTTAAATAAGGTTTGTTCTACATTATCTCTTGTGTATCCTTTATTCAAAAGAAATGAAGTCAACTGGCCATCCCAACTTTTGAAGCTTGCTTAAGACCATAAATAGCCTTATTAAGTTTAAAAACATGATCAATATATTTTTCATTTTCAAATCCAAGATGTTTTTCTACAAAAACATTTTCCTTGATGTTATAATCAAGAAAGCACTTTTCACATCCATTTGATAAACTATAAATTTCAAGATGAGGCAAAAGCAAGAAAATCCTCACAGCTTCTAGTCTAGCTACAAGGCCATATGATTCTTCAAAGTCAATTCCAAACTCTTGATTGTACCCATTTGCAACTAGCCTAGTTTTATTTTTAAACAACATGTCTATTTTCATTCAGTTTATTTTTTGAAAACCCATTTAGTTCCAATGACAGATTGGTCACTAGGCCTTGGTACTAATTCCCATACTTTATTTTTAAAATCAATGATGAAGTTCTTCATGCATTGCATTGATCCAATCTTCACAGGTTAGGAGTTTCATTAATAGACTTAGGTTCAATATGGGAAATTAGTGCCAAATGTTTTCATTTATTATATTCCAAAAAGAAGATCTAGTTCTAACCCTATCTTGTAAGTTACCAACTACATTCTCAATAGGATGATCTTTCAAAAAAATTTGTTCAAATGTTACCTCCTCAATTTCATGCAATTCTGGAGCAATATTACCAATCTATTTTGTGTTAGGTGCTTGATTGTTCAAATTTTCAAATGCACCTTCATACTACTCAATATTTTGTGAAGACTCAACAATGAAGTCATCTTCTTCATATTTTGTGGAGTCTTGCAAGATGTAGAATCATCAAATTTGTTAGAGTTTTCATCAAATACTACATGTGGAGATTCTTCACAATTTTATTCTTAGGAATGTAAACCTATATTCTAGAGTTTTCAGAATAACTAAGGAAAACAACTTCAAACTCTTGGCATCAAATTTGTTGAAGTTTTCTTTATTGTTGTTATGTACAAAATATTAACAATAAAAAACTTTAAAGTAAGACAAAGTGGGTTTTTTATTTTTTATAAGTTCATAGGGGTTTTTTTTTTCTTCTAATTCTTGGTCTGATTATGCTCTATTTAAGATGTGATTTGCCATATGCACAGATCCAGCCTAGAAGGATTTCGACAATTTACTTTCCAAGAGCATAGACCCCGTCATTCCACAAGAGTTCTATTCTTTCTTTCCACAACTCCATTTTGTTCTAGAGTTTTTGGAGAAGATAATCTGTGGTAAATGCTAAACTCAACACAAAATCATAAAAAAGCCTTATTTTCAAATTCTCCCCCATGATCAGTCAAAATGGACTTTATTTCGTATGAAGAACCCATTAAGACAGTGTTACAGAATTTCCTAAATTCTTGACAAATATCATTTTTGTGGGATAGAAAGATAACCCAAGTGTATCTAGTAAAATCATCAATGATGACAAATCCATAACGTTTGCTACTAAGACTAAGAATTCTTGTTGGCCCAAAAAGTCTATGTGAAGTAATTCTAGTAGCTTAGAAGTAAGTATATCATTAAAGATTTTAAAATATTTTCTGATTGGTTTTTCTTGAGCACATATCCCACAAGCTTGATTCTCAATATTTGCAAAAAACTCAGGAAGACTGTTAACTAGATTTAGCCTTATGAGTTTATTCAAAATGTTAAAACTAGCATGACCTAATCTCCTATGCCATGTCTATGCAATATTAGTTTTATTTGCAACTAAACAGATGTTTTCATCAAAGTTTCTATCAAAATTTATCATGTACAAATTGTTCTCTCTTTTTCCAAAGAATTTTATTTTCTCATATGAAGAGTCAATATGTTACAAGAATTTGACTCAAAATAGTCTTGTGACCCTTGTCACACAATTGACTTATACTCAGCAAATTATAGTCTAAACTGTTGGATCGAGATGGAGCTTTAGATGTCCTAGAGGGGGGTGAATAGGACTTCTTGCACTGTTAAAAACTTATCTAAAAATAAGATAACACTAGATAGTATCGTTAGTACTTAGTGTGGTGTGTGTGAAACAAGTGAGAACTTGGTGGAAACAATCACACAAGTGCACAAAGGATTTATCCTGGTTTGGATCTCCTATCAATCAACAGTCCTACGTCCAGTCCCCAATCACCTTTGAGATTTTCACTATCTACCAAGAACACTTGGCCTTCTCTCACTAGAGAGATATTACACCCACTTATTCCCACACAAGTCTTCCCTTCATAGAGGGGTATTACAACCACCTACCATTGTAGGTCTTCCCTTCACAGAGGGGCCCTACAAAGAACAAACCCCCTGCTGGTTTCTACACTGAAATGAACACTGTGTGTCTTCTCAGAAAATGAGAAAACACAGAAGATCAGAAAGAGATGTACAAATAAGAATGAATGCTCTAACTCTTTCTAATTAAGGGTGGACTGAGAATAACTAGAACAAGTGAACACCACCCAAAAGCTTATGAATGCATAAGAGTAGGAAGTTGCAGCTTGAACAGAAGGCTCTCTTTACGATCTTGTATGCTCTTTGCTTTCTTTTGTAAGTCTGGAGAGTTCTCTTCTTTCTGTAGTTGTATGTACTCATGTATCTATGTATTATCTTGTATTTTAAACTTCAACTCCTTATATAACCTTCAGTCTTCAGCTTCCCATTTGAATGTAGCCGTTTGAATTTGAACATTGTGACTAGAGGACAACTTGAGAGGTCCATCAGAAGATCTTGAGTTTCTTTGAGTCTTAACGGCTTCGTCACTACATAGGTAGTTGCATGGTTCTATTTAGATATCTGAAAGCACCATACTATGTCTTTTCTCTATCTCGGGGTTAGACTTGTGAGAGATAAAATAATAATAGAAAGTAGGGACAAGTCATTTGTAAGAGATATCTATCAGTTCCAAAGAAACAATCTGTCCTTTGTGTTGACCAGGTTGCAAGCCCAGATGGGGGGGGGGGTGAATGGATTGCTAAAATTCATCTTAGAAATATTTTGTGACAAAATAACTTTAGAAACACTAAACAAAATAGTTAGACTTAATGAGCAGCAGATAAGGAGACAAAAGCAATCACATGAACAACATAAATTTTATTCTGGTTCAGATCTCCTATCATAAGGAGTCCTACGTCCAGTCTCCAAGCAACAACTTGGGATTTCACTAACCAAGGGTACAGTCTCCCTCAAGGACACTTACACATCCAGCACCAGTTGGCCTTCTCTTCACTCCACGAAGAGGCAATACATCACCTGTTACAACAGATCATCCTTTCTACAAAAGGGAAGGAACCACCCACTCCACAACAGGTCCTCTCTTCACAGATGAAGAGGAGAACTCAAAGAAGAGTAAAGAGGTGATGGCTCCTAGACCAGCTAATAGAAACAATACAATGCTTGATCTGAGGCAGAATCTGAGAGACTAAAAGAATTACACTAAGATGAGGATCTCTCAGATCTAAACCAAGCTCTCACACTCTAGAAGGAATGAATGGAAGAACAGTGCTTTGTGGAGAGCTAAGAGCAAAAGGATTTTTCTGAATGAAGTAGCGAGCTCTTCTTTCTTTCTTTTGAAAAGATATTCTTTCATTTGTCAACACACTTCTATTTTTCTTCTCTTGAAGAAGTATCCGTTGAAGTTTCCGGTCTCTCTGATCTTGAAACGTGTCTCCTGACAGTTGTAGTAGGTCCAACCTAAGAAACCCGAAAAACCTGCAAATAATAAAAGCTTAGATAGAGACACAGTGAGAGAGAGATCATATGGATATCTTATTTAGTCCGGTCAACATAATATGCCAACGTTGTAAATGTGTATGACTGCCAGAAACCTGCGGATAATAAATGTTGGAAGATAGACAACTCAAATTTATCTAAACTATCAGTCAATGTCTCTAGCCATACTGCAGGAGGATATACTAAAGAGGAAATACCATTCTGTCATCATTTAAAGTTCTAGCTGATATGTCATGAAAGTAGTAACAATAAAAGATGACGTGCATAGAGTCTGTACCCATGATAAAACAATAAATACCTTCGTTAAAAGGATACGCAACATTTTGTGGAAAAGTTTTAAATGCGCAACATTTCAAAATTAATTGAAAGGAACTATGAGGCAAAATAAGATTAAGGCTAATTTATCATGTTCAATAAAACTTTAGTTATAGCCATAATCAATATGATTATTGTAAAAGATATTTTCAAAGCAATGTTGTCACTCCCCTCCAATTTAGCAGTGGAATAAATCAGAGGGAGACGCAAACAACGAGTATGGTAACGACAATTGCGCATACTTTCGCAAACATCAGAGCATCTAATGAACAATAATTGAAATAACTCTTGATTTTATTATAAAATCACTAAGACCATTACAACCGCTAATTCGGAGCCAATACATAGGGCTCAATGACATCATTACATTGAAAAGAAATCTAAAGCAATAACTACTAGACTCCATGGTACTAAGGTAACTTCATGAGTTGACTCCAGGTCGCTCATCACTCTGGTCCCGTCCCATTGGTACGTATAACATCATTGTCCGACTTACCTGAGACACAATAACAAATAACGAAGGGTGAGCGATAACGCCCAGTAGGACTTAAATCTCAGGCTCAAGCAGGCTTTAAATAATTAATGCATTAAATGGCAGAGCAACTAAAGATAGAGAGAGTTATGTAAAGTCGAGAAAGTAAGAGCACAAGTAACATGGTTCAAATAGCAGATGAATCAAGTATCGCACAATGAATAAGATCAAGTCACGATAGAAAGCAACAACGACACGATAGCAAATAACGTCAACGTCAAGCAATAGCACGACACATGTATAGCAAGGAGAGAAAAAAGTAGTTGGCCATAGAGAGAGTAAATTGCACTTTGATTGATTTTCTTATCAATCGAAATAGTCTGGCACTTTTGATTAACTTTCTTGTCAATCGAGATAGTAATTGCACTTTGGTTATCCGAAGATAGCCGAGAGAGAGTATAGCACTTGTTTGTCAAAAGACAACGAGAGAATATAGCACTTTGTGTTGATTGTCTTAGATTAATATTGATAGTATCGCACTTGGATGTAATGCCGACATCCTGATCATTTAACTCCCGCGGGCAAATGGCACTTTCGGGCGCTCCTCCCAGGACCTGATCGGGCCCTATTGCACTGGCATTGGTTATATTGTTTATCTTTAGACAATCATTTAATGGCCAATAGAGAGTACCAAGAAATAGATGAGATCACTAGATGAATAGACGAGATGGTATAGTGAACGTGGATAGATGAGCGAGTAGAGTATAGATGAGAGCTAGTGGACATCACGTAAAACAACGAGTAAACATGCGATAGTAACAGTTGCACAACATGCGCACGTTGTATTGGCAGTCAGGTGGAATTCACGATCTTCTCGCTAGCCATGTTATACACAAGTCTAGAGGTCCGACGTGATTCAAGGTAAGAGCGAACTTCTAATAGCCGTTTGGATCATATCGATCCCTAAAGGTGTAATGGGTGTTAGGGTACAACCGGCTCGTCGACCATGTGGGAATCCATGATCAGAGGAGACTTATGGAGGCCTTGTGCAAGGGTTCACTAGTCCGGCGAAAGGAATATCCGACGGAGAGTTCACCACAAGCCAAGTAAAGTGTGTATATAAAACAGGTACTCGACGTCCTAGAGGAATTCTAGAACAGTGGAGCGTCGATATCAGTATATAAACAACGCAAGAAACGAATACAAGTCCTTTAAAATAGGGCAATTAATATACGTTATCGCAATAATTTACCAGATACATTATAAGATATTTTATGCCAGATTTCAGCCATATATATGGATGGTTCATGAGTGTGCATGTGTAAGAGAAATCATAGCTAGAAATAAGTCGTGAATATGTATTTTAAATCATTCAATGTAGCTCCTTTTTTAAAACAAGTTTTTACTGGGGGTATAACTGTAAAAAGGCGACATAGGCCAATAAGGATTGCGACAGGGGTAGGCAGATCGCGACATGGGTACTGTCGCGACGGCCTTGTGAACGCGACAGAGGCGGGAAAGGGTCGCGACAGGACAGGCATAGGGATAGCGACGGCTTACCTGTCGCTTTTGAACGCGACGGGTAGGCTGTCGCAATCGGACCCCAGAAGGCGACATATCGGCCGTCTCTTTCTGGTGGTCTGCGCCTGACTCTGACAAGAGTCAGACCAGACATTGGATTGCGTACCAGAAATATCAGATTTTGATACAGGGTCATTTAGAAAATCATAACTAATTATATACATGATGAAAAATCACGAAAATAGTTTTGAATTGATCTAGACATGCAAGGGTACTTCTAGTAATTAGGAATTCGAAAACAATCATGGTATCGACATGGTTCTAACAAGTGGAACAAGAAGCAACCTGATTCCAGGTGCAGCAGAAATGAATGATTTAATTCGAGCAACATGCTTAATAAAAATTAGGGCTTTTAGGGGCAAAAGATCCCTAGCCACAAGTAGTATCTACAGTAAAATTTTCGTAGCATGGGAACAAGTGTACATGGAGATCTGATTTAAACATGATGACTCGAGGTTATCATGTATGCAGAACTTCAAAAATCAAGAACAAGAGATTGACTCAATGGAAAATTATGAAACAAGAGGGCTTTTGTTCCTGGTGATTGGAACAATCTACAGATGGATTTAATTGAGTTTTGCTCGTGAGATTGCCTACCTTTGACTCGATTTATCTTCTATGGCTTTGAACTCCAAGAATGAAGGAAGAAGCTTGATGGATCTTCCTCTCCTCGATTTCTCCTTCTCCTTGGCCTCTTCTCCATGTCCAAGAACCCCTTTGCACGAGCTAGGGTCGCATGAGGATTTAAGAGGTGTATTTATATAAACACAAGTTCCTATTCCTACTACTACTCAAATTCCTCTTAATTCCGAGATTTCCTAACTCCACCTTTCCTCTCTTGCTTTCCAACCTCTAATTGGGTTAGGATAGTATCTAAATTCATGCTAGGCTATATGGAGTAGGTTTAGGAATCCAATTCCAACTCTAATTACCACTTTTATTGCTTTAATAACCCCTTTCCAATTAGGAGATAATTAAACTCCGAATTTAGGGTATTTTACTATTATTATTCTTTTAAAAAACCCTATTATGGCCCAATAAATTTTATATGGTCCATTTATCGAAGCCCATTATTTATTAGATTTTATCTTTTGGGATTTCCCTTTTAATTAGGAAATAATAGAGTTACGAATTTTATTACATTTTTCTTACCTAATTTATTCATGGACTATGAGAGGTACATTGGTCCAATTCTGATAATGGGTAATCGTTTCATGATGTTGGAAGTCTCTCCGACATAATCGTTTAATTTATGGACGCGTTATCTTTCCGTGTTAACGGTTTTCCGACTTAGTTTCCTAATTTTGATAATTAGTCACATTGTGATGTACACTTGGCCAATAGGATATTTTGTCGTACGAATTTCTTTGTGGAACACTTAGGGATAATATTTGAGGTTGATTTATAATTATTATGAAATTTTAGGTTTGTTCTTGCACATACGATAATGGTACGTATGTTTCTAATTTTCCATTTTTATAGAAATTTATTATTTCAAATTTTTAAATACTGAATTTTCTGGGTTGCTACAATGTAGTCGACGCTCAAGGATTAGATGACTAAAGGATAATCGATGTTCAAAGACAGTTGATGTCCAAAGGGTAATCGATGTGAGCATAATCTATGTTTTATCATAATCAATGTTCAATCATAATCCATGTGAACATAATCAATGTTTGACCATAATCTATGTGAACGTAGTCGATGTTTAAACATAATTGATGTTGAATCACAATCAATGTGAACTAAGTTGACGTTTAAACATAATCGATGTTGAAAAAGAGTCGATGTTTAAACGTAATCGATGTTGAAAAAGGGTCGATGTTCAAACATAATCGATGTTTAAAGAGAGTCGATGTTCAAGATGAAGTCGATGTGAGCGTAATCGATGTTGAAGTGAAATTGATGTTGAAATGTAATTAATGTTTAAATGAAATCGATGTTGAAATGTAATCGATGTTTAAGTGAAATTGATGTTGAGATATAATCAATGTTTAAATGAAATCAATGTTGGAATGTAATCGATGTTTAAGTGAAATCGATGTTGAAACATAATCGATGTTTAAGTGAGATCGATGTTGAGATGTAATCGATGTTTAAATGAAATCAATGTTGAGATATAATCGATGTTTAAATGAAATCGATATTGAATGTAATCGATGTTAAAGTGAAATCGATGTTGAAACATATTGATGTAATAATGAAGCAGTAGTTGATGTGAACTTACATTAATAATGAATGTAGACTTAGGTAATTTATATGCAATAGACTTATAATTTAAATGAGTGTATCCAACTTACAGAATTTATTTCATTTGATACTTGTTGACAAACTTCAGACAAATATGTTAGTCAAGTATTTTCCAAGGTTTTGTTTATCACCAAAATATATAAGTGGAGATAAATTGTTCATCAATCTCCCCCTTTTTGGTGATGACAAAATAATAAAAATATGGAAAAGAAATGTCTGAAATAAATTTTAAGTAAAGTGAAAAAAATTTGTATTTTAGAGTATGTTCTCCCCCTTTTTGTCATTAATCAAAAAGAGATGCAAAGAGAAATGGAGGCCAATCGAAATGATATTTAATCATTGAGAGTTTGATATATAGAAGGCAGGGGACAAGAGAGAAGTAAGGCTTGTGATGATAGGCCAAGCTTTGACTCCCTACTCTTCAAAATGATTCTTGAACAATTCTCAGCTGATGTTGTAGGAAGGCCCCATATCAGTACGGAGTTTCTGAATGTGAAGCTGTCTCTGATCCTCAAGAAACTGATTGTACTCTGGACTACTGAGAGTCATCCTGTAGAGGCTGCGGGTGCCAAAACTAGCAAGCTGCAGAAAGTGATCATGGAGATAGGATAAGCAATGTTTTGAGCGAGTAGTTCCTGCCTCAGAGTAATGTATACCTTGTACCTTTAAACCAGATGGAAAAAGAATCTGTCGCTAAATTGATGGAGTTAAGATCCATGAACTGCTCAGGAGATATTGTAGGCTGATTGGATTTGAATTGAGCGACATTGAGCTGATCTAGTTTGAGGGCTACCTGGTGGTATTTATTGCGCCACTCAGTAGGAAAAAATCTTTCAGACTCAGCTAACAGAGGGCTAAAATAGAAGATTTGATAAACCCCCTGTGATACTCTCTAAAAAGAAAGCGAGGAAAAGCTAAGGAAACTCCTTTTTGGATCTGAATCCGAGCTTTGACTCTAACATATCTTTCAAAAATAATGGGACCAATATCAGAGTCCATGAGAAGGAAATGCAACTGAGGTAATAACTTGAATTCAGGGAGCTTGAGAGTGGCAAAATCAACTTGAAAAGCTGTACAATCCTTTGCTGGGACCAAAGCGCATCCAGAGTAGATCTGAACTGTACTAATTGAGCCTCAGGGAGATTATGAATATGACAATAGTCACTGTACATCTGAAACTACCTTACCAACTTGACTTCTTTCTGAATTTTAGTCCCCAAGATGAGGTGTGTGTTGCGCAGCTAGCAAGCCCAGAGGGGGGTGAATGGGATTCTAAAAATTCTTTTAGATTAAAACCTGTCAATAAAAACACTAAGCATAAAACACTACGATCGATAGTTAGTGTTAATGATAATGAAGACAAACAAGCAAGCACACAAACACAAGAGGATTTTATCTTGGTACGGACCTCCTATCCCAAGGAGTCCTACGTCCAGTCCCCAAGCAACAACTTGGGATTTCACTAACCAAGGGTACTGTCCCCTTAAAGACCCTTACACATCCAGCCACAGCTGGCCTTCTCTTCAAAACCTGAAGAGGTACAAACTGCCACCTGATACATAGGTCTTCCTTCCTCAATGAAGGGAATAACAACCACTTGTTTCCAATAGGTCTTCTCTTCACAGCCCGAAGAGGAACACACATAAACAATGTGTTTAAAGGCGAAAGGCCTCTAGACCAAGCTTACAAAAGAATGCTTGATCTGAGGCAAAGTCTGAGAGAGAAAGATTTGAACTAGAAAAATCTCAACAAGCCCTCAAAAAATGTCTAAACAATGAAAGGCTGAGAGCTGAGAGCTAAAGAAAGATGGAGTGAAGCAAGCGCTCTTCTTTCTGATGCTCGCAAGTTGTAGATGATTCTCAGTAAATTACTATCGCACCAAAAGTTGCTATTTCATGGAGTCTTCAGTCTTCTATATATCTTCTGTTGAAAAAATATATCTGTTGAAGTATCTGTTTAAGGTGCCTGTTGTCTCTAAGTTTGAAGCACGTTAGACTGCATGGTTCGAGGTGTACGACAGGTAAGCTTGCAGCCATTTAATGCTTTACGAGCCATGCACGCAAAGAGAAGATTCATCCAGATATCCTTCAGCTTCTAGTTGTCCAACGTTGTAGGGTGTGGTACTGGCAAAGACCTGCACACAATAAATGCCAAACCATAGATAGCTAGATTGTCTTTATGCTTGTCAATCAACATTAGAAACCAAGCAATAAGAATGTACACCAAAATGGAAATGCTATTCTGTCACCTGATAAAGTATTTGCTATTGTGTCATGGTTGTAGAAAGCATTCTTTTTTTTTTTTGCAGATAAAGCGGTCCTCAGGTTCTAGAAAGGGAGAGTGCACCCTCCCCCACGGGGGGAGAATGGACCCACTCCACCAATAAGAACCTGGGCAGGAAAATATATAATAAGATCAAGAAAGAAAATACATAAGGACAAACCAGTTCTCACATGGCTCGAATATGAAAGAGACCGATTTTGTCCAGGAGGAGTGGGTCTTTACAACTATGAGGGATACCACCAGATCCCCAGAAAACTCGGTTGACCTTAGAGGAGACTGCATAGTTTACTAAGGAGTCTACCACTTGATTTGATTCACGGTAGACATGGTGAAGCATGTCCTTCTTCCTTTGCATCAGATGTTCAGCAGTCCACCACCACCTGTAAGATTGCCAAGAAGGACACTTCCCCGACTGAAAGGAGTTAACCAGAACCATTGAATCTGAGTGAACTATGGAGATCTGAAGTCCAAAGTAGTCAGCAAGGCGAAGGCCATCAGCAAGGGCTCTGGTTTCAGCGATAATACTATTTCCATAACCATAGAAATATGCAAAAGCCACCAACATAGTGCCAGACTTATCTCTGATGCAACCGCCACCTCCACATTCACCTGGATTACCTTTACTAGCACCATCCACACTCAAGCAATAATGAAGAATGGGGGGGATCCACCGGATTAACTGGAGTTGCTTGCTGGGTGACTTAGGATAGAAACCGTACCATTGAAGTATCTGAAGTTCTTCATAGGAGGGGGCAACTTTGAAAAGATGATTAGCAATAGAATGAGCGACTATTGCTTTAACTTTATTGATAGCCGACCCCACATAAAATTTTTTTGATTCGAATCTGGCTCCACATCTTCCCTTCCAAATCTCCCATAGCATTATGATAAGGCAATGCAGGGAAGCGAAGCCAAAAGGAGTGTTGGTATTCATGACAGTCAGGAAGCTCCATAACCTTACCGTTATGTGACTATGAAGATGGACCTTAGAATTAGTAAGAGGGAGGAACCAATTCCAAAGGGAGACAGCCATGTCGCCATGGATGAATAGATGGTCTAAATCTTCCGTTTGAGGGGATTTTCAACAAGAGCAACAAGAGGCCATTTGGATGCCGGTTTCTACAATTCTTTGATCCACAGGAATGGCCCTATTAATGATCCTCCAGAAAAATATTGAAGCTTTTTATGAAAGCGATTGTGCCATATTTTTTGAATGGAGATCTTGAACACAAACATGTCGAACCAAGTTATAAGTAGATTTAACAGAAAATTGACCCTCTTGAGAAGGCCCCCAGACACATTTATCAGCATCTTCATTAAGAGACACCCCATGGAGAGTAGCAGAAGGAAGAAGGGTCTGAATAGGGTGATGAACATTAGCCATAACTTCTTCAAGAATCACACTATTTCCTTGATAAGGTTGATTTAGAAGCTCAGAAAGAGGTTTATCACCAAGCCAAATATCGGTTAAAATATCAATGGATTGACCATTCCCATGGATCCATCTAGTGTTATCTTTAACAACTTTCATAGCAGCAGTCCACGTTTTGGAAGAAAAGCCCGGAGTGCCCTTGCACTTATGTTTACCATGTAATAGGAACCTATGTCTAGAATACAAAGCCCAGAGGGAAGAGCCATGGTAAATGTTCCAGATAAATTTAACCACGAGAGCAATTTGAACCTGCTTAAGATTGCGAATGCCCAAACCTCCTTCTGCTATAGGCCGTTGAATGGAGGACCAAGCAACCCAATGGCGCCTAGCAATTCCATCAGAACCATTCCAGAAAAAAGCAGCACAACATTTTTCAATGTAGTTAATGACACTAATAGGGATGGAGCAGGAGGAAGCCAAGTAGACTGGAGTAGAGGCCAACATTGAGTTGATTAATGTCACTCTCCCGGCCTGAGAGATAAATCTTGGTTTCCAAGAAGCCATTCTGCCATTAATTTTCTGAAGTAGCAGGTTAAAATCTGAAGCAACAACTCTTCCAGGATGCAAGGGAGCTCCCAGATAATTCATAGGACCTGTTTGCCTTCTGAACCCAGTAGCCGTTCTAATCCTGGTAATCACCTGAGCAAGGACTTTATCTGATATGAAGAAAGTGCTTTTGGCAAGATTTATATACTGACCCAAGGAAGATGAATACCTTTCAAGGAAATTGATCAGTCTCTTCACATTATGGATCCCCCCATTAGTGAAGACGAGAGTGTCATCGGCATACAAAGGTGTAGAAAGCATTCAGATATGACAGACAGATGATGAGTACAGTCACAATAAATGCAGGATACAAAGATATTCGCGGGAAGATTTCAAACTCCTTGATATTTGAAAATATATATGAATATCATGAGAATAATAGATGTATTCATGAAGTCGATGCGATCAATGTTCTACTTATGAAATCGTTATGTTAACAATTCATTGTTCAAGCAAATCGTTGTTTAATTAGAAGCAAATCATTGTGAACACAAATCATTGTACAGATATAAGCAAAATAATGTACAGGGAATCGTTATACAGATATAAGCAAATCGATGTATAAGCAAATCATTGTACAAGTAAATCGTTGTACAGATATAAGCAAATTGATGTACAAGCAAATCGTTGTTTCGATATAAACAAATCGATGTACAAGCAAATCGTTGTTTCACTTAATGAATCGTTATGAGACCGAAATCGATGTTTCAATAAGGAAATCGATGTGAGACTGAAATCGATGTTTCACTTGTGAAATTGTTGTGAAGCCGAAATCGTTGTTTCACTTAACGAATCATTGTGAGACCGAAATCAATGTTTCACTTACGAAATCATTGTGAGACCAAAATCGATGTTTCACTTATGAAATCGTTGTG